>CM050166.1:280403706-281063706 GCA_027410445.1 Discoglossus pictus | reverse complement strand
TTACAAACACCCACCCAAGCGACACTTTACCAAAATAGATCTAACACGCAATCACTATATACGGACTTACACAAAAATATGAACCGCGGTACTTAGAACGCAAAATTTACTGACTTGCCAGACAAAAATACGACCTTGCAAAATTACGACCTTAGCTGCCAAACTGCGCGCACCTGAATACATTAAAACACAATAAATACACACACAAAATACATAAAAAGCTTACCCACAGCAAGGGGGGACACCCAGGACCTCTGCAAGTGAAGTTGCACCTCAATTTAAGTCCAAATTCCTGAGTTCAGACACACGAAAATCCCCTAAGTAAGAGAGAAAAATTGGGCGCTGAAAAAAAACGAAAACGAGGCTACATGACCCTAAACATGCAAAACACCACCAAGCACATACGTCTTTTCAAAAAAGCTGTACGAGGTAAAGATACACTTTTAAGTAAGGACGCAAAATCGTACACACCAGCGTACCACCTACACATTCGCACCATTTCACAACACTAATTTACACAATGCGGAAGTACACAGCCACACTAACGGCTTTACCTCGCGCACGCAGCATATTTACACTACACACTGCACACATTGCTGACATTTACACCTCCGCTCCAGAACCGTGCAAACCTACATTGGATGCTGCAGGAACATAGAAACAGATTGTCAGCTCTTCAGCACAATGCTTTCTACTGGGTAGAACTAGGATCTGTGGATTGCATAGCCCCAAGAGGGAGGATTGGAAGGATCTAATATGGCAAACTGCCAAGGCAATTCAGATCCAGCATATCCTAGATTGGCATAATCACTCTGAAACCACTAATGAATGAGTGAATCTAGAGAAGGTATTAGCCAGGTAGACCAGCTATAGAGCATGCTCTGGCTGTCTAAAAAAAAAAGAAATTAGAGCGGCATCTATAGACTGGGTCCTCTTTAATAAAGGAATTATTCCTAAGTTGGGATACAATAACTGGGACTACTTCTTAATGTTACCCAGTCTCTGGATATAGATACACAAAATTGTGACACATTAAATGTTGTTTCTGATGTGTTCTCAGTCTATAGTCTATACTTTGACTGACCAATGGTCACCCAGATTTCCTCTGGAGGGCTTGGAAACTTCCAGTCAAGGAAACAAGGGGGCAAAAATGCACATGAATAAGGAACATTGCTAAATTATTTGCTATAATATGTAGGGTCACCCACAATGGTCAGGTCAGCAGTTTGCGGTTCACAAGAGAAGGAATGGCAATCCACGCCAGCATCTTTCCCAAGATAGCCTTATGGATAAGCATAACCCGAGACATATGTCACAGGAAGATAAGCACCCCAGGTCAAAAAGTGTCTACCACATTACTGGAGAAGAGCAGAGGACGAGTACAAGTAGTACCTGATCTAATTAAGTGGCTGGGCTAAATTTGAGAGGACGTCCTGCTGCTGATGTGTCTGGAAAGGGAAGTCCTCTTCTGCAAAGAACAATCCAGCATAGGAATCTGGAACGTTAGAACTATGAACCAAGATAAAACTAACTAGGTCAAATATGAGATAACAAGATTGAAAATTCATATCCTGGGAAGTGCTGAACTCAAATGGTTTGGAATGGGATATTTCATAACGGACAACCAACATATCTTCTGTGGTCGAGAATCTACAGATGTAATGTATTAGTTCTTATAATTGATAAAGGGTGGTCAAAGCCGTGCTCAGTTACAACCCAGTAAATGAAATAATTATTTAAATTAAGATTTAAGGCAAGTCGTTTAACCTCACGGTGATCCAAGTCTATCCTCTGACCATGGATAATGAAGTTGTCCAATTCTATGAGAATATTCAATAACTCATAGATATAATACCAAGAAAAGATGTTACTCTTATCTTGGATTACTAAAGTAGGGAACCAATATGTACCTGAAAAAAACCTCCAATTGTGGCCTTTGAGTGCAGATCACAGATTACTAGAATTCTGTCAAGATAATTGTCTGGTCATAGAAAACACCCTCTTCCAACAGCCTAAGAGACAACTCTACACGTGGGCATCACAATATATATCAGATTGACTATATACTTTGTAGACAAAGATGGAGGAGCTTTATACAGTTAGCAAAAACAAGACCTGTGGCTCCGATCATGAATTTCTTACAGTTTATTAAAGAGGGAAAATCATCAGACCTAAAAATATATCCCCTTTGGATATGCAGTGAAGGTAAGGAATATATTTAAGGAACTAGACATGGTAGATAGAATGACTGAAGAACTTTGGTCAGAAATTTGTGACATCCAGAAAACGGCAACAAAGAATTTCCCTAAAAGAAAGAAAACTAAGCAGTTGAGATAGGAAAATATTTGACTGAATGCAGAATTCCAGATGGCAAGAATAGACATCAAGACATTCTACAATGAACGATTTGAAGCAATAGAAAAGGATAACCGAATTTGAAAGTGGAGAGATCACTTCAAGAACATTGGTGATCAGAAGGGAACTTTTATCCCAAAGTGGAAGTGATAAAATACAAAGATGGTAGTGACTTAACAGAAGCAGATCACATAAAAAATAATACATAGATGATCTATACAGGAAGGAGCTTAACAGCATTGCTAACCTCAATAGTTTGTACAAGGAACTGGTGCCAGACATCTTGGAAAGTAAATTGATATGCCCTAGGAAACCTTGCAGGAGTTGAGGGAATTTGAGATGAACTGTTCACAATGATGTTGTGTAAATGTATTATGCCAACAACTTTGGAAAACAAAACGGTGGCCAGTGTACTGGAAAAGGACAGTCTATATCCCAATCCCCAAAAAGGCAATGCCAAAGAGTTCTCCAATTATTAAACAACTGCACTCATTTTACCAGCCAGCAAGGTAATGCTTAAGATCCTGAGGTACTACAGAGGGCTGATTGTCCTTAACCAATTATCTCAAATATTTTATTCATGTTTGTGGTTCCAACACACTTTCTAGGCACCGCCCACTATCATTCTTCAGTTGTCATATGCCAAATTAGATCCCCCCCATCCCTTAGGCGGCTCCACTCCAGACACAATACTCAAGCCAGGGACTGGAGACATCTGGAGCTTATACAGCCTTGGGGTATCGCAACCCACCTTCTGAATTCTAGTGGAGTGGAGTGGATGGGCCATCAGGATTCAGAATAGGAATCAAGTGTTTAAAAATAACAAACTGAGATTATAACCTCTAAATAAAAGTCAGAACGCCATGATTATGTTCCCTTGTGTTTTTTTGGGGAAAGTTGGCACATTTTATAAGCAAACAGAACAATACTATACAACTTTGGTTGAAATCACAAACATGATTAAATTATTTGCCTTTATCAAGTTAGCTCAGCCCTCTGTAGTACCTCACAGTCTGAGCTGGTAATTACATCACAAACATAAGCACATTGAAAGTTCCCTTCTAAACAAGTTAACTCACTTCTACTATTTGGATTTTCTGTCCTCCATTGCTAGATAATTGTATCAGGCAAGTTGCTAGGAAGATGTGCAGTCAATTATTCAAATCTTCTATCGCTGATGATGGAATTAGCAGGGTCTTTAAATGTGATGGGGGCGGGGGGTAGCAAGTGACAGCAGCCTCATTTTGGAAGGCGTAAGGAGGAGAGGTTAGGGCCTCCAGGTGGCCAGTCTCAGAAAAGCCTACCTCCCAATGTAAAGTCACTGGGAAAATCTGAGAGGACATAGCACTTTCAGGGAGAGGTTTTTAGTGACCATTGTCTGGCTCCAAGCCCATCATCACAGGGGGCATGACTCAAAATTAGTAATTCAACTTCTACTGCACATTTATACCATACAAAAAAAATTATTATGAAGTCCTACCTAATTTAGAGAGCCCTTTATAAGACCACACATGTGCTTCTTTAAGTTTGTTCGAAGTTTTAGATATTTCATTCTTGGCCTTGCCTTTTCATTTCATCCCTTGTCTCTTATAGTAAATATGAGGGTCTAATATGCAGAAGTGTAACTAAAAGACAGCATAGACCACTATGGCCAGGTAAGTAAGGATGTTTCCCTATGTCTTTTTCTCTTTGATTATATGTGCCTGATTTTCTCTCCATAGGTATGTTGTTTTCATGTCTGTTTGTCTCTCCATCTCTGTCCCTGTTGGTGTCTCTCTTTACTTCTTTCTGTTCCTAAATCTCTCCCTTCCATTTTTGTCTCTTTCTATTTTGTTGCCTGTCTCTAGAAATGTAAAGCAAAATGCCTGAGCGACACACAATATATATATATTTTTTTATGTGCCACTACTATTTAATATTTAAATATTGATATGGTGCTATGCCAAATAATATAAACATGCGATTCCGCAGCTGCTCAATGATCCCCCTTATTTTTCCACCACACAGAACTGTTGAAGTCACATTTCTTCCAAAACTTGGTCCAACAAGGAAAACCGTTCAGGACTTCTGGACGTCTCTGCTTGTGTATTAAGGCTAAGCATATCTGGGTTAATTCACTTAATTTATTCTAATTTATCCAACTTTACTCATGTAGAAAGAGATTATAATCCTCGCCTTGTAGAACTAAAGACCCCCATAGGACTAAATTACCCACCACTTTAGGTAGCCATGCATAACCCTATATGTGTTTCCAATGTATCCTCTCCATCATGGGTGTATAAGCCAAAGAAAATCTTGGGGGATACTGCATATAGTATAAAAATACCAGTACTCAGCTTCTCTACATATAAACACACACATTGAAAAATCTGGGGGGGATTTGTCTGCCTCGTTCCCCGTAATTCCTACACCCATGCTCTCAGTCCAGTCTGTTGTGAATGTATATTTTGTTATTTTGCTCTGTTCAGAGTGTGAGTACATTCAAAGCAAGCATTAATATAACTGGAGGACTGACTGTATCCAATATAGGTATTTGTTTTAGATAAGGATTTAGTGCAATTGGATTACATGGTATATATAACCTATTACATGGCATTGCTTCAGCAACTTGTAAGCCTGGAAAATGTGCTGCCCTAGGCCTCATGGGCATAGGCTGAAACACACCCATGTATATAACCCCCTCCATCACGGGAGTGAGAGTATAAAAGCAGCATACCATACAAGACTGTGCCTTTGATAGCACTCCCAGGGGTTTTTACAGTTACAACCAAACACTTGTAACTTTGAGCTGTGACTCACCTTTAATTGGGGCTTCTCAGATTACAATCTTGTATGTATATGTATTTAATTAGATCATGTTTTTTTTTTTCTTCCCACGGATTTGAGGAAGTGCCTCACAAGAGTTTAGGACGTAGAGAAGATAACCGGAGGAGGTTAGTCCAAAAGGTACAACATGAGGACTCTTCAGACTGTGCTACCACTGAAATCCCAAGAAATTATTTTTTTTATTTTGGCAGGCACCTTGACCATGGTTTGGGATAAGTATGTAACAAATTAACATTAGTGGCTGTATAAATAATGCACATAAAACCATTTTTAGAGAAGATTAGACATTTTAATCCGTGAAGGGTGGATTGAGAGAGAGGTCAAGAGTATTTGTTAGATCTGATTGCAATTGACACTACCCACCTCCGAAGCAGACAGCTTGCATCATAAAATGCCCTGCTCTCAAAAAAAGTAAACACACCTCCCACATAAAAAAAAAAAAAAAAAAAACCTTCCCCAAGATAACATGAATGTCTCCAGCGTCCAGCAGAGGCATCGGTTCAATTAGTTTCATGAATTTTTCTATGCCTCATTATGTGTGTTGTCAGACTACAGGTTTTCAAACATATATATTTTTTCATGGTAAAATACTCCTCTAAATTGCTTGTATACATTTATCGTTGCCTTACTAACCACATACATTTCATTGGTTTTATTTTATGTTTCTCACGTTAAAGGACCACTGTTTTATTTTATTTGTTTTATATGGGTTTTATGATTAAACACTATAATGGACACCATCAGCCTTATTAAATTGCGATTCGGCAAATTTAAAACTTTTCTAAGTACACAGAGCATATTTTTGTACAGAAGTTTTTAGTTAGTGAAGACCTTGCTTTTGGATAGAAGTTCACTAACTAAAAACATCTGTAAAAAAATATGCCGTGTGCTTAATTAGAGCCCTTTTAAATTCACGAATTGCAATTTAATAAGGCTGTATGTTTTTAGAAAGCAAATAAACACACACAACCTTTGCATTATATGTGTAATTATTCTTTACTGCAGGCTTTCATTTTGCCTTCATGACTGCAGCTCTCTTACTTTTTCACATGGGTTTATCGTTGTGAACTAATAACTTTCCCTATAGTGCTGCTTAGAGCACTAGCAGTTGTTACTGCCACTTTCCATTGCTCAGACCGACACTTTCTGTGTATTCAAAGTCTTCCACCTCAGGAAGCTGATCCGCTGAGGACAAAATGGGAGATTCCACAGCAGCATAAATGTACACAAAAGTAATACATTAGACCCTGCTTTTCTATATTCTAAGATAATATATTGAAATGCAGTTGTTTATAATAATACATAAAAAAATATGACTAATTAATATAAGCGAGCAGCTCCTGTGCATATAATTACAGCAACAAGAACATTGAATTTCTCAGGACTGATTAACTTTACAAAAAAAATGGATAACACAACAAACAGCTAGGTTTTCCTTATTTATGGTATGTCCCTATAAACAGCTCACTTTTTCAAAATCTACAAAACTCTGAAAAAGAGAAAACATTTTATTTGATTGCAAATGAGTAATGTGAGGGTTCAAGTATGTTCCTTTAACACCTACACAGCCAACTTTTATAACAATCTGAGTGGGTTAACCACATTTTTTTGTACCTGACAACAATAAGGAGAATAGCTGTTTCTCCATAGAGTTCTATGACTTGATGTGTGCACTTCCATGTCACACCCAATTTAGAGCCAGTGACCATGTATAACTTGTGTCAATTTAATATTAAAGGACCACTGTAGTTCAAGAAAAAAAAACTCACGTTTCTAGAAGTAATAAATTATTAGCAGCAATGTACGTCATGAACATGAAACCAATTTTTAGCAAAATTCTTTATGTAATATTTCACATTTTTGAAAAGTATTTATATTCAAAATGTCCCATCTTGTTTGGTTTAAAAACTTGCTTAATCTTGGAGTCTGCAGGATGTGTTTTTATTTATTTATTTATTTATTTATGTATTTACTGTATATACATAAAATCAATGGATGGAGGAATCCGGAGAGGAATTTGTGATAATACAATTGTTTAAATTTGAAAATTACCCCTCCCCGACATTCCCAGAAGAATTCAACGACAATAATTGCAAGCCTTGTTCTGCAGAAATGTAAATATCTCTCACTCACACACAATCTCACCAGGATATCATGATGCCTTCAGGGATCAGCGAAGGCATACATTTTTCTTTCTAATGAAAAAACTGATTTATGACTTTTTTTCTTGTCTAATTAAGTTGCTAATCAAGTTTAACGTTTCCAAACATATATGTTTTATTATTGTACAGTGGTTCTTTAGCTCTTTCCTCTCTATTTTTGACGATCTCAGTCTGAACTCAGTTGGAAAGTTCCGTGGTGTGGTCATAAGGGCGGATCAAATGGGAAAGCTGCTGACAGTGATTTAATGTGAAGTCTGAATGCATAGCACAGGAAATGGATTTCACCTGCACACAACTGGTATTTGTCATGAGTTCAACAAAGGACATGTTACATGACTAGTGCTGTTTATGCTCATTTTATGGTTCTTACGGATACTCTGTATAAATGACTCACTGCTATCTTTGGGATTATTTATTATTCTTTCTAATCTTTTTAATGTTTGTATAAAATCTGCATTCATTTTTCTCCTTTTGTAGTTTGATGTTGATATAGGGACATAAAACTCACATATTTGTCCAGCATGCCTTTAAAAGAGCATATTTTAAACATTACTAATGGTTAATTGCATGAAAATTTTGTAAAAATTAACTTGTACAGACCACTTTTGCAACAGCATTGTTAAGCTTTTCTTCAGACAAACGCCCAAAAATGTCAGGGCCCTGCATCAGCTTAGTTATGGAATTATACAATAAATAATTCCTCTAGATCGATCATATACAAATAACTGTGTTCACTAATCTATTTTCCTAATTGTTTTGACACCATCTCACCTATTTGCTAATGTCATATGCATTAGGGGAGTATTGTAAGCAAATATTCACGTGGAGTACATTACAGGGCCACTATTATAGTATATGCTATGTTAGATTTTCATTATACTATATATAACCTGTAACGTAACATTATGATAACCTACGTAAATACCTCTGCAACCAAGGGCCCTGAAATTCCAATGACCCAGTCCCAGATTCTCCTCCAGAGTTCACTATGCCCAACCAGGCGATTGTTAGTCAGCTTGTGGATCCAACAAGATCAAGAGTCAGGATGCATGGAGCAAGTGCTTAATAAATTCCAGTAACAAGGATTATAGCTCTAATTTAAACAAAAAATGGAAATAAATTTGAATCATCAGTTTGGGTTCAAGACACTGATCTTGTCTTTATTCTCTAATCATCCTGTTGGATCTACAAGCTGACTAACAATCCGTTACTCTCCCTGTTTTGGCGTAGTGGACTTTGGAGGATAACCATCACTTTAGCAACCCTTGGAGGATAGATCACTGGAAGGGTGCATGACAATGAAAGCGAGGGGAGCAAGGAGGAGGAAATAGGGGAGGAGCTGAAAGAGACTATATAAAGACCCTAGCTCCTCCCTCACATCTTTCCAGATGCTGCTTCTCTCCAGGAAAATGTCTAGTGGAAAATTAAAGAAGAAATGGATACCCCTTTCACAACATATACCCTGGCTGCCCTCATGGTACTGCCGAGGTCTCAATCAACTGAAATGGGCCCTAAATAGGTCCGGCAGCAGTGATCAGCTACATCCCAAGCCACCACTAAATCCCACTCACCCAGCTCGGCCCACCAGCCCACCTCCGCCCATCTAAGGTCTATCCAACTCTTTCATGTGTAAAATCTCAAGCGTCGGCCTCAGAGTCTGCTGCAGCGATGACCATTCCTGCTGGTCATGCGCAAAAAGGCAACACAAACAAAAAACTGCAAAATACCATAGAAGTGCTCTGGCTCCTTCCCCTACCACCCACCTCTAATAGATCTAGTCACTCTAGTTGCCATGGTTCGTCTACTGCTAGAAGTCCTGCAGCAAACGCCACCATCATGATAGATCTATATCTTCTTCTGATAGAAGTCATAGGAGAGACGCAGGAGTCATGATAGAAGGTCAACTTCTGCCCATGGTCAAGATCACATTAGCTGCTGTCAGTTCTCTGCCTGCAGGCATCATGTCCGTGGAAGAAACCATGAGGCAACAGGAGAAGATACAACTGTTCCGTTGGACATGCTGTAGATGTTCCAGCAGCTTCCTCTTGAAGATCCTAACATCTCTGGCACACCTGTTTGCAGATGCAAATAAACAAGGGTTGTCTTCTGGTATGGGTGAGGTCTTCTGGTTCTGGTATGGGTGAGTCTGCCATGGATTTTGGGAGGGGACATCTGACTCATTAGTTGGTGTGTATACGGGTTCTAACACTATTTCTTTTGTGTCGTTCAGTCGCTTCCGACTTTCCGTCATGGACCATAACACACCTAGCACATCTTTATGTCCATGGTCATGCTGATCCACTTGGTCTTCATGGTAGATATACTGGAGTGGGTTGCCAGTTCCTTCTCCAGTGGGCCATAACATACAGCTCCTGGTATTCTTAGGTGGTCTCCCATCCAAGTACCGACAAAGCCCAACCCTGTTCGGCTTCAGGTGGTGTGACCTCTTGGTTCCCTGACTGGAATCAAACCCAGGTTGCATCAGAGGAAGCACTGAATCGTAACCACTAAACCACCAGGGAACCCTTGTTCTGACACTACTGGCATCAATTACTTCGCACTGTAGTTATGGCAGATACTGGCACAAACAGAAGGGAGAGTTTCAGTCCTTAGTCTTAGTGATCAGCCTAATCCTTCTAGGGGCTTGGTTCCACCCCTCAATTTGTAAATCATAGCTCAGTTAGGCCCGGTTTAAGACATTTCTGATGACATACAAACAGCACCTTCAGCTAATACCTCTCTGCACAACTATGGGGTTAGGTAAGCATATTTCCAAAGAGGTGAAACAAAGGATTTGGGGCAGGGAATTCCTCAAACTTTTTTCCCTGTTGCCAATATCCTGTTACTCTGAGAACAAAGAGGATGCTACAATAGATATCAAAAAGGCAGAGGATGAGCAGAAAAAGCAGTATCCCGCTTTAGAAATGGCTTCAGACATTCTGCATTATGGCTAGAGTAATTGGGGGAAAAAGTCCTGAACACAGCTCCGGCAGCCTGGCTTGGTGGCAATATGCTAAAGGGAATTTAGACAAAGCTTATCTGTGACCCCAGATATGTCATGGGCTGATAAAGATGTAGATGCCTGTCTAGAGATGATGATGCCTATGAGATAATCTTCACAGTCCTTTCAGAAAGGGGTGTATTTGTTCCTTATTCTCTCTCCCCCATCCCGTCTCCAAGTGCTTCAAGAGGAAGCACAGCATCTTTGGTGCTGGAGTGGCCTCTTTCTTTTCAGTGATGGTACGAGCTGAAAGGCTATGCCCGTGGCTAAGAAAATACAATGAGGTCGCAAAATACACTGTTTTTGTGGGTGGACTTATTACTTCGCGGTTTCAAGGAAAAGTTTTGTCATACAGTTTGATATGGCACAAATATAACAATGTTTAGATTTGATAAAGTGTATCGAGTTCAATGAATAGAATAGCTTTTATTGGGACAAAAATCAAGAATAAACAATTGGATTTATTGATAAGCTCTTATGTTTAGATAGATCACAATATAAAATATATACTATGGTTATTACAATCTTTTGTGAATGATTGGATAATAATTAGGTTTAACACATTTTATATTCTGTTAGAACAATATGGGAATCAATAGGAAGTGTATAAAATCTTATCAAGTCTGGTTGGCAATCTATATTAAAACATTATATACTTGGTTAATTCATGATAGGAATATTACAATACTTAACTGATTGGATAACAATCTATTTTAAAACAATCTAGATTTTGTTAGTTAAATATATGGATCACTTTACAATGTCTAAAAACTGTATAAAGTTTGTAATAAACAATCTATTATAAATCAATGAGAAGTGTATTAGATCTTATTGAATTGGATTAACAGTTTGTTTTAATCCATTCTATATTTGGTTACTTAAATACAGAAATGATAAGCAGAGTATAAAGTCTTATCACACTTGGATAAACAATCAGATGTCTACAATATATGTGGTATTAATATTCAGTGATATAGCATGTTACTTTATGAAAGCAGTAAATATCAAATTCAGGTATTACACCCTATATGGCAGCCAGAATATATACTGATGCAATATAACACTACTTAGGTTATAATGTATCTATAGCAGACTAAATAACTTTCGTATATCAGTATTTGGGTATTTAATTATTGATATAGGGTGTTTCTATATATGAAATCCAATTAATAATGAGTTAAAGTTTTGTTGATTGTGTTATTGAAGAAGATATATATTGAGAAGTGCTAAGTAGTTATTGTGCATAGGTGTCTTTAATAATTGTTTTTGTAACAGAGTTAAATAGTTATATTATTGAATAAAGTCGATGAGACTGTTGTAGGCAATATGGGCACAGATTGAAATATATTGGTTAACACCTACAGTCCGGAATGGAGGTGCTAATTAGTCTTTGTTCTGTGACCATTCCAGAAATGTAACAGAATGATTGTAGATATTGGACTATTTTATCTCCATTACAAAATATCAAGTAACGCAATTTCATACATTACCAGGTATAGGTTTTCATGGAAACCCCCTTTGGTTTTAGGACCTCTTCTTAAGATAGTATGAAGTAATCCTTCTTGATTATTTTCTTTGTATGAAATATAGGATAGAAATTGAAGATAGGCAGATAGTAAAATATCTTAGAATATAAGGGGGGCATAAGTTTATGCCAGAGAGTGACAGACAGAAAAACCCAGGAAAGACCTTCTCTCTGCCTATTAGATAACCTAGTTCTCTCTCCCCGTCATGTTGTGTAAATCTGTTTCTGCCCTCTGGGGAGCAATCTAGTTACATGTATTAAAATACATTTATTAGAGAATATATGTGACTTAGATTGGGTCTGCCAACAATTTTGGGTTATAGAATAGTCCATTGTACTCCATCTCATACCTGCTTGATAACACCCTCAATTAGAGCAATTTGGAATTGAAGTAAAATCCGCAGACCCTAGCATGCACTAGCTTGTGACATTGCTTGTATGTTCCATTCTCAAGGTCTCTGCTAACAGACTAACATTAGATTGTAAGTCTGCAAGTTTTCAACCTTGCATGGTGCTTTGGGAAAAGCTCTGTGGACACTGGATCAGAGGAATTATATTAGGGGACAATAACTTAACAGTTATAAAATGTAAAGCTTCTAGCAAGTTGTCCTCCAAGCCTGGAGGGTGACCAGGAGCATTGTTCATTATTAACAGAGCCCTCAGACGCAGTTATTTTTCCTGCAAACATTTTTTTACAGTGGAGCCAAACACTTTGTTCATCCATTCGATGAATAACTGACATGACTAGCTTTAAATACTTCACTGCTCTGGCCACTTGTTGTAGGCTTGTCTTTTTTACCAGATCGACATGCAATTATTTAGCTTTTTCGCTATTTTTGTCTCCTGGGAAATGCAATCACCCACTAACTGTTTTTTTGTAATACAAATGTACAACAACTTCTCCACTTCTCCTAATGTATGTGACCTTTGCTTAGACACAGCCTTCACACCTCTAAACACATCGGCTCCTTTAATAGCTTTCTTATTTTTCACTATCCTAGAGATTGTTGTTCTAGGCATGTTGTACTCTGCAGTGAGATTGGACACGTGTTTGCCACACAACATACTTGGCTATTATCTCTTTTTTCTGTTCATTCATGGTTCTCACTATTTTTATTTCCTGCTGAGTGGTATCACTAACCTTCTTCAAACTCATGATGTAAGCACAAGCTACACTTTGGTTCTTGTAAGCACAGGCTGCACTTTGGTTCTTGTAGGTACAGACTGCTCTTGGGTTCTTGTTAGCACAAGCTACACTGTGCCACAGTACTGTATTTAACTTCCTGGAGGGACCGGATGTGGGGTGGTACAAGCGCAATGGGTACCAAGCAAGTGTCAAATGCTGAAGCATTTTTCTCCTCAAAATGCTTCAAATACAGAATTTCATGAGTTTTGAGGTAGACGAGTACCGAGGTACCATTGTATATATAGTGCATATATATATAAAACAAAAGCTTTTCTTCTCCATGGAAAACAAATTCTATTACTTGACTTAAATGAATAAACAATTAGTTTGATTCTCTATTATTTTGCCAGTGAGTTAAGAGAAAGTGTAAATTGCTCTCTTATCTGATTTGTTCCTATTGGTTTTAATGTAAAACACAATATGGTTCACTTAAGACATCCATAAGGCTCACTTCACCTCTGTTTCGTGTAAAGTATCAGGACAGAGGAGCAGAAAACGATCCCACACTATATTTCAAATAATTGTTTTACGCTATAGATCAATTATTTCTCATACAAACTAAATTTAGAGTGGGATCTTTTAAATGCATACTCGACCTTTTGGATCACAATGTCCTTTTAACATATAGAGGTGGTTTTAATTGTGGAGCTCAGAGTTTGCATACATTTGTTAATAAATTAAATGATACTTTACATTTTTTTTTAGCTTTCTGACGATTTTTTGTATTATGGCAAATTTGTCCTCTTCAAAGAAATGTCTTGAAGAAACCAGTGACTCTCTAACAAATGTCACTTGGTACCAGCTTGATTTTAACTATAATGTAACCCAAATTGCAATGTGTTCTTTAATATACTATGAATAGGTTTGGAGGCAGCTCCGTTTACTGAAGATGGGGGCTGTTCAGTGAAGACACTGTCACTGTCAGAGGACAATTAAAGGACCAAATAAATAAGTTAAAAAAAATGTGGATTCCTATACAGGACCCTGGAGGGTTCCATTATACATTGGTGGAAGTTGTGCATGTGAGAAGGGCATTTTCTGGAGAGCTATGGTTGCACTGAATGATGCAAGGTGCCTGCCTCTGGGCCAGTGTGGTTTAAGGGATGTCTGTTTCAATCTTATCCTTTTATCAAACAAAGGCTATAAACCTCTGCAAGTTCCATCCTCCCCATTCTCTTCCCTTCAATGGATAACTACAAACATAATGCATCATCCAGCTCCAAAGATGTGATGTAACAAACACAAAATTGATTCCTGAATATTCAAAAATTCTGATTTTCCCCAAAATGTTTTTATATCTAGTTGCTGATATTGTTAGTTTAGTACATACTTGAAAAACAAGTATGTCTTTTTTCTTAAACTGTAGTGGCCGTTTAAGGATTAAGGGAACCTAAAATAGAAGACGGTTTCATCACACACACAATTCAATGCAAAATAAAATTACTCAATGTCTTAGTCATCATCATACTATTTATTTTGTGTGGTTCTAGGGAGTGCGGCACCTATAAAATAATCCGTCAATGAAATTATCTAATCCACCGTGAATGACTCATACAAGTGTATAACTCACATCACTATGAGTATTGTTTTTTTAATCAGGGTTGACTCATGAATGGGAGTTGATATAAATTAAATATTTTAGGACAAACCCATCTATGTAGATAATGAGGCTTCACTGAAATGGAAGTCTCCCTTAAACAAAATGCGCTCTTATACGAAAGAGTTCACTTATATAAGTTCAAGTATATGCTTAATAGTTTAAGTACTTGCTACAAGACCTCTGTAGGTGATGTGAGCTGCAGAAGAACATAGAAAAATGAATGTACCTCTCGCCACTTAGAAGTCACCTGCAGTTTAATTGAACTTTTAACCCAATCATCTCAGCTTTCTAAGTGTCAGTGACACAAATGGAAAATGAAAGGGCTTCTACTCTCTACAAACATGAAGGAGAAGCTGGCAAACCATGCACTTTTTGCTAATCTTCTTTAAGAATACTTTGTTATTTCTGTTTGCCTTCCTCTGGATCAATTAACAACTAATCCCCATATTGCAGATCAGAGCAGATCTCAAAAGGTTGAACTTGAAGGACTGAAAGCCTTTTTTTCAACCTCAATTACTATGTAATATAAAAAAACTGAAGTTTAGGTGCCTTTTTCAGAAACATAGCCACATTGCTAACACATTTAAAAAAAAAAAAACTGCTCAAATGCAGCATTGCACCATTGTCAGAATCTCCGTCTGAAAAATTATGTGTCCTCTTCAGTTAATTAAAGCTAGAAGGAACACAATAATTTTACAGTTACTTGCTGCAGTTTGCAGAGGCATTAGGTATTCACGTTTACATTTGCAGTGCTAATTTTTCATACAGAAAAAGTTTGTGAAGTTTAAATGGGAACATATTTATGTATTTATAGGGATATATAGGAATAGAGTATTTTTGAAACATTAGATTACTTATTTTTGCATGTAAAAACAAGTCAGTGTAGTTTTCCCCTTTTTTCAACTCTCCTAGCAGTTTATTATATAGAAAGTGAAATTAAAATGGATTGGCTGTGTTTTATTGTTCAACACAAACCAATTATACAAAGACATTTACATTTCCATGGCTGTGACTTTCTAAACCTTTGCAATAAGGCCTCAAGCAAACATTTATAGTGATTTTGGTGGGCAGCTGCTAATATTTCTAATGCCTTTCAGGTTAGAGGAACAAATTTCAGGGGCATATTTAGATTGTATGCTGCCCTAGGGGTGTTCCGATTTGTGCACCACCCCAATGAGTCAGTTTCTACTCCTCCTTTCCTCTTGCTATATCCCAATAATAATGTTACCACAAACCTATATAGGAAATTATAGTATATATGTCTATGAAATAGAAAATGTGGTAGGGTGGGAGAGCGCGCAACAGCACCTGGTGCAGATCATAAGAGTAATAAAGCAGCAATGTGGAGTCTAGATAGATGGGACTCTCACCTGGAACAACCTCCGTTTTATATGACGTATTTGAACAGCTCAAATCAAGTCCTGCTTCTTCTTGAGGAAGGGCTCACAGTCTCTGTGCAGTTCTCTGGAGATGATTTGTAATGCAATGTAATACTTTGATAAGTAGAAAAATATGTCCAGGGGTATAGAAAATGGATCACTGTTATAAAATGAACCACCGATATATGTTTGCACGGTGCTGAGTGGTTAATTAAAAGACAAAGGGCCTCATTCTATTATCGGCCGCAGCCGCTGCGGGGCCGTAAGGACCGGCCGCAAGCTTTCCGGGTATTCTATTCCCCTCCGGCCAGGGGTTCCGGCAGGCTTGCGGCCGGCGCCTTGCTATCTCTTGCGGCCGATCGCGCCGGAGGAAAGCCTTTGATCTAAAACGGCCGCAAGGAAATCGGCCGTAAGAAAAACCTGGTTGCTATTCAATTGCTCCGGGAACCCTCTCAGCAAGGCTAAAAACGAGCCGCAGCTTACTTGCAGCAAACAGGTCCCGCTAGCACCAATTAAGCACATAAAATAGCTCAAATAAAGCCATCCTGCACTTTGCGGAGTCTATAAAGTGATATTCGGTGTTAGCAAAAATAGCACATAATTACCCTATACTCAAATCCGTAAAATAATTTTATTTTAATATACGTAAAATATACATGTAAAAAGTCCAGAGTGCTTGGAGCACCTCAGACACACCCACGCCGCAGCCGGAAAATAAACAGTTAATTTGAACTTGGGTTTGGGCTGATGTGCAAGCTTGAGAGTGGGTTACTTTTAATCCTCATGTCCCCCAATATGATCCCTAGCATTTACAGAGCTGTACAGTGCAGGCTTGAATTTATTTTTGACTTTGTAGATTTCAGAGCTTACGGACGGTTTCAAGATATGCGGCCGGCCGTAAGAGGAGATCCTTGCGGGGCCGTATAATAGAATCGCGAGTTAACAGAACCCCCGCAAGGAATCGCAGCCCCCGCAAGGAATCGAGCTGGTACCAAGTATGTGATAGTAGGTACACTTTTGTGGTGATAGTGTATAGGGTGACAGATACCTTTCTAAGTGTAAAGTCAGTGCCAGGTACCCTTACAGACAGTATATTATCTACATATAGACATTTCTGTGCATATTACATGCCATTGCATCTGCAATTCAGGCAGTCTGCTGCCCCTAGACCTGGACCTTGTGGGCCTAGGCTAAAATATACCCAATGGCGTATACAAAACATAACAAAACTCTACAGTAATGGCAGGTTATGGAGTTCTTAGAGATGGCTGACATGTTAGATATGTTTTAAATTAATCAGGTTTGTCAGATGCTGACCAGGGACGATTTAATGGTAAAACCAATCCCAATAAGGGAATATATTTTTGGTGTTTTTATTTGTTTCATTAACTCTCATGACTGAATATTCAAACTGATTATATTTAACTTACTTTATGCTGTGGATGGGCTTGTAGGATACAAATCTACAATTATTGGGCATATATCAGGCAAGCTCAAACCTTTGCTGTCCCACTCCATCCTCTGTTTTTGTTATTTCTATAAAATCTGACAAATATAGGCAAATTACATAATTTGTTTTCATCAAAGTTTTTTTTTTTTATGTAGTTTAAGTGCAGTGTTTAGAAAATATTATGGATGTAAGGTCTGACAGAAACCAGAACAAACATGCTGCAGATGAAGTGGTAGGATATTAAAGATGGTGTCAAAGGAAGGCCCCGCTGCAAAATACTTTATCCCCCTCTTGTACATCACTACACACTGACAGAGGTGTAATAAAGTACAAAATATATGTAGTTAGTCAGATTACCTATAGGGTGATCAGTTTATCTTTCTATAAAAATAATTTTCTGCCTTCCTCTAATAAATTAGGATAAGTTCAGACAGCAGAGGGCCGCTACCCTGTAGGGCCCTGGTGCATTGTGCCTTCTGCATTGGTAGTAGCCCTTTTGAAAGGGACAAACCAGATAGTGGCAAGATTTTGTACTCAGCCACTATTCTGACTCCCTACACTTTAAAACAGAGGTTCGTTCCCCTATTAAAGTTAAACATATAAACATGTTTTTTAAACTTTTCTTAAAACATTTTACCCATTATCAAGTTTAATTTACATTGCATAGTCATCTGTTATCATTACCATTTTTTTCTTCCTTTTCTGTCCTTGTATTGCTTATTTTTGGACACATTCCAGTTTCACACATTGACCTGTGGTAGATGTATACATATGCTTATGAAATAAAGGACCACTGCACAATGAAAAAAAATATATATGAAAGCTCAGATTAAATTAGCCTTTAATAAGCCAGGTTTTAATTAGAAAAAATATAAATGTTTATGACTCTGCAGGACTCTGGAGGGATCTGAGATACACTGGTGGAAGTTTGTCAAAGGAGCGTTTACATTTCTCAAGATATTAGTTGCATTTCCTGAAGCAATGAAATTGCTTCTGGGCCAGTGAGGGGAAAGGTGTGTTGTGTTGATTTCTATCTTAAGTTATTTTACAAAGGTTCTCTGTTCCTTTCTTCTCCACCCTTCCCTCCACTGATAACCAAAACACACACACCCTCATGATTCAGCTCTGAGGAAGTAATGTAACAAACACAATATGGGTTTCTATAATCATAAAACAAGTATTCAAATATTTCCCACAAAAAGTTTTATGCCCATGGCTTACACAGTTGTTAGTTGGGTACATATGTGACAAACAAGCATATTTTTTCTTGAACTGCAGTGGTCCTTCTATGTTCTATTTGCCCTAAATCTAAATAACTATTTAACTAGCCTCCACCTTTAAAACAAAAGACTGTGCAAATAACACGTGTAGCTGTTCCCTTGCTTTCCCTTTCACTGCTCGTCTGTGTTATTAATTGGAGCTGTGGCTGCAGTGGGAATACCTTATAAACCCCCAGTCAGCACTGAACTAGTTAATGCAACCGCATAGCAATTTTAGCTGTAGGAAACCAGCCACAATGACAAAATGAATGTTTGGACGGAAGCCAAGGGGAAATATAATCTATATATTTTGCAAATGTTCTCCCTGGAGCCAAGAACAGTGGAAGAAAACGAGACATCGCACGACTAGAGAGCCCCTGATAAAATTGTTTGATTAGCTGTGATTGCATTACCAAAGGCTGCTTACTAGAATCATGCAACGGGTTATTTGAGGATAGGAGCCAGGGAGGTGGTTAGGACTGCTGCTCTGGCTTCTTTATGACTTCATAGCACTAGGTTCCATTCCTGGCTAAGTCTTTCTTGGCTCGAGTTCCTTGGAGATCCATAAAATTAAGGCACTGGCGTTTATAGCTTGAAAGGAATGGGGATTTATTACATTCTCCTGTAAAATATTTTGAGAGATAAGCTATTTAATAGTAAGCACAAATCTAAGAAAAAAAATAAATCAAACCAAGGTAGGCATCAGTTATAAGAATATTAATTTTGTTTGACATGAGTACATATCCCATATTTTCAAAAGCTAGACATCATCGACAGTTTGCCCGCACAAATTTTGCTTTACTATCCTTGAATAAACCTCACTAAAGGGGCCCCTGGATTTTTCATTTCTTAGCCAGAAGGCAGGTGGGCAAATTCCAAAAACAGCATGAAATGATTCTACAGATTCATATATATATTTTTTTAAATGTCTTTTTTTTTTAGCCATTTTAGCCCTCATATTAATATTGATAGTATAATGCCTCTTAACATACATTGATTAAGCTGGCAGACTGGAAGTCCGTCAGATTCAGCCATCATCCCCTAACTTGCTTTGTATCATTATCTGTTTGCCAGATAATAGGACGTCTTTATATCTTTCAGGCCGTAGGTGTAAAAATAATCTGGTCGGCTGGTAGCCCGTATAAGGTATAAATGGTTAAAAACAGTCTGTCTGGTTCCTAAAAAATCTTCTTTGCTCCTAAGCGTTAGATATTTTTTGGCCAGTCCTGTACATATAAAGTATTTACTATTACGGTAATTAATCAATATATATAATACTTATTGAGGGAAATATCCGGCATTGCTGTTGCTTATTCTGCAAACTTGATACAGTAGCTTTGCAGCCTTTCTGTGAGTGAAACCAAACTAATTAAATTATCCCACGTAGTTCTCTCGGTGCTCGCAAAAGGCAGTTTTTTGCTGTTTGCGAGGACCGAATCTCTCGCAGCCTGCTTTGCTATATGACTACGAAAAAATGGCCGAGAATAGGCTCCGAGAGAGCTACGTAGTCACACTCAGCCTTAAATCTACGCATGATTATCGCATATCGTAAGAATGCCTACGGGCACAAAAAGTGCCCGCAAGGGATCCTAAAGACTCTACGTGCTGCTTCGGAGCAGCCCGAGACAGCAGTGTGAGGCTCCCCCCTTCTCCCTATACACATCCCCATGCTGCAGGGGTCTCTATCGGGACCCCTGCAGCACCCCCACATTAACCCCTTGCAGCGGGGGTCCCTGATCGGCACCGATCATGCCCCCGCTGCATTTAAAAGTTTTAAATTCCCTGCCGCGGCTCCTTAAAGGGGCCGCGGCACACTAATTGCCAATCTTGCCCGCGGCCCAAAAAATGAACCCCCCTCTATGCTGGGGTCCCCATCGGGACCCCCGAAGTGTCCCCACATAAACTCATTGCAGGGGGG
The DNA here is from genome assembly GCA_027410445.1 of Discoglossus pictus. Lineage (NCBI taxonomy): Eukaryota > Metazoa > Chordata > Amphibia > Anura > Alytidae > Discoglossus > Discoglossus pictus. Next base: position 281,043,045 of record CM050166.1, on the reverse strand, counting down.
GCCCCGATCTGCATAGATCAGGACCCCCGCTGCATTTAAAAGTTTTAAATTCCCCACCGCGGCTCCTTAAAGGGTCTGCGGCACACTATTACCCAATCCCGGCCGCGGCACCTACAATTAACCCCCCTCTATGCTGGGGGTCCCCATCGGGACCCCCGAAGTGTACCCACATAAACCCCTTGCTGCAGGGGTCCATAGGGACCCCCGCAGCCCCCCCACATTAACCCCCTGCAGCGGGGGCCCCCGATCGGCACCGATCGTGACCCTGCTGCATTTCAATTTTAAATTTCCCGCCTAGCGGGTCCTTAAAGGACCGTAAAGGTCCTGAAAGGACTCACACTAAAAATATTAACCCCAGGCAACTATAATTAATCCTATAACACATGGTGGTCAATACAGACCCCCATAAGGCCTTAATTAACCCCGTCACTCATGGTGGTCAATACAGACCCCCATAAGGCCTTAATTAACCCTATAACTCATGGTGGCCAATACAGACCCCTATAAGGCCTTAATTAACCCCGTCACTCATGGTGGTCAATACAGACCCCCATAAGGCCTGAATTAACCCCGTCACTCATGGTGGTCAATACAGACCCCCATAAGACCTTAATTAACCCTATAACTCATGGTGGTCAATACAGACCCCCATAAGCACTTAATTAGCACCGTCATTAATGAAGGTCAATACAGACCCCCATAAGGCCTTAATTAACCCTGTCACTCATGAAGGTCAATACAGACCCCCATAAGCCTCTATTTAACCCCATCAGTCCCATAAGGGTATATTATTACCATTATGGGCCTGTTACAACCCAAATTTAACCACAAGGACCATCATGACACTAACTACAAACACTACACTATAACCCCCAATAAACCATTTAATCTAAACTAACCCCCCTCTACACTAATCTATTAACACTTACACTACCTACCTACCCTACCTACCCCCTAATAAACCTCCCCAACACTCTAATTACAAAAAATAAAAAAACCTACCTTACAAAAAATAAAAAAACCTACCTTACAGAAAAAAAAACCTACAGTACAGAAAATAAAAAACTAAAGTACAGAAAAAAAAACTACAGTACAGAAAAAAAACCTACAGTACAGAAAAAAAACAAATACATTACAACCCCCCCCCCCCCCCCCACTACAGAAAATAAAAAAATTACACACCTGAAAAGGAAAGACAGATATACACAATACAGTACATACATACATACATATAATACATTACATACATTACATATATTAAATATAATATATTACATACAATACATTACATACATTACATTACATTACATTACATATATTACATATAATATATTACATATAATACATTACATACATTACATTACATTACATATATTACATATAATATATTACATATAATACAAATCAAATACCCCCTATCTATCTAACATACAATCTATTTAATATAAAATAAATCCTAACTATATCAAATACATCCCCCTATCTATCTAATCTACAATAAATCCTAACTACATACACAGACCCTAATTCTAAGCTAAAATAAAATAATTACAGTCCTAACTACATACAGAGACCCTAATTCTAAGCTAAAATAAAATAATTACAGTCCTAACTACATACACAGACCCTAATTCTAAGCTAAAATAAAATAATTAAGACCACTTACCTTTAAGATAATGCTTCAGATCACTAACCTAGGGGTAAAACAAAACAAAATAATTAGTACAAAACATTAACATGAAATAAATAAACTTTATATACATTCTTAATATTATACTCACCTTTCCAGCATGTCCCGTCATTGTTCAGCTCTTCCGGCGCGGCCCTGTTAAAAAAACACAATACATTAATACATTAATACAATATACAAACAACAAATAAAATAAACATATAAACATCTAAATATACATTTAACTTACCTCCCCGCGATGTCTTCGGCCTCCTCCCCTTCAGCCCCGGCTGGGCCCCAGAACCATCCGCGCTCTAAAAAAAAACAAAAAAAAACTAACGGAGATCTGCACTCGCAGACCTCCCCGAGTCTTTTCCGGGAGGAAATTGGCAATGGCGGTTTGTGATTGGCTGAAAAAGCTGTCTATCAATTTCAGCCAATCAGAAGTCGTCAATGTGTGAGCCAATCAGGATGGGATACACCCCAATATCCCACCCTGATTGGCTAAAACACTTGTCTATCTTTATGTGAACCAATCACAAGGCTCAGATGCCTTCAGCCAATCACTGTGGGATACACCCCCACGGAGTGATTGGTAGAAGACATCTGCGCATCCTGATTGGCTCATACATTGAGGGGGGTTAATTTTAGGTGCCAGGGGGTAGTTGGAGTACCCCCCACGGCAGGGCTTATGTGGGGGACTGCCGCGGAGGTCCCGTTTAGGACCCCTGCAGCAATTGATGAGGTGCGGGAGCCTGCGATATCATATCACAGGCTGTCACTCCTCATGTACATTTACGCAGTGTTGATACGTACGGCCCTGCTGCGAAGCTCATACGTTGCTCGCAGCAGGGCGATTGTAATAGCATTGTAAGTTAGAGAAGCCTCTTATTTACGAGGCTGGAATTTAATAGGGCCCTGGGTGTTTTTGTTGAAATTATCAATTTATGAACGAGAAAGCATTTGTAATATACGATTTGTTGAAGAATAGCATTTATTGGGGTAATAGTAAACATCAAGAATAAAGATTTGCATGTATCTAAACTTGTAAGCTTTGATCTTTAGATAGATTACAATAGAAAATCAATGAACCATATACAAAATCAGTGATAACAACACAATTTACAATGTTCTTGATTCAGTTAGGAAAAGATAGCAATTAGCAAAAAGAGAATAGAAATCTTATTAAGGCATATTCGGTATCTAGAGATAAGGCAAATTATCAGCAACTAACGTCAAATGGACTGCATTGGCAGAAGACTACTTATGTTGTGAAACAGCAAAAAAATCGGCAAGCCGTCTTCAGTGCGCGAGCTGAAGTCGCACCGACTTATGGCCAGTTGGGCTGTACAGAAATGAGCGCTGCACTAGAAGCGCTCACACGCAATAGCCCGCCCTTGCCAGCTTCCTTTCTCTCTGTCTATTAGAGACATCCCTTAAACCCCTTAATAAAACCCCATACACTGCCTATATTAAAACCTCTACACTAACTATACTAAACTACTACACTACCTGTCCTAAATCCTCTGTCCCTTGCCTGTACCCCTACCTGTTCTCTCTCACTTGTTCTACCCCCTTGTTCTCAAAGCTCTTTCTCCCCCCTCTCATCCACATTTTTTACTTACCCCATCCCAGGGGCAATACTGTGCCCCGACATATGCATGTTACACCTCCGTGTTACTGCTCCTCACCAGGCCTGTGGGATGGGGTAAGTAAAAAATGTGGATGGGAAGAGGAGACTGGGACATAAAGAAAAAAACACCAGCAGCAGTTGATGCAGAGAATAGACAACCTGCAGGGTTGTAATCTAGTGTGAATGTGCAGCACAGATAAACTTTTATATGAAAATACATAGCATTTTCTAACATGTGCCAGACTACATATCCCAGGCTGCTTGGTGGCACAGATAGCAACCCCAGATTGTGATACAAATGTTTCAGCCTCTGCTTCCTCCTGATTGGCCAAAACAATTTTTGAATGTAATGCTAATTTAGCCTTGGTTTGGAGAGGGAGTTAACCCTAATTTTCAACTCTCAGAAATTACAAGACATTTTGCTAACTTCAAAGTAAGTGTTTACATGTTTATTTTGGATTTTTTTCATGCAAAACATGTTTGCATACACTGCTGATTCTCCTCTATCAGATGCACTCATAATCCAGGAAATTGAAATATGCCTTTAAGGCACTTGAGAGATTAAGGGACAAATAAAGAGGGTAGTCAGATAGAGTGCAAAGCTTTAAACATATGGTTTGAGAGGTATGCCACTTCTGTAATAGTGTTGCAAAAAATGGAACTATAGATTTGGCTTCAGATGAGAACCAAAAAAGGCCCAACTAGTCTACCCATTATATCTACCCATGAGTATGGCTTAATTAAGCGTAACCTTATATACCAGGCATGCTTCAATTCCTTAACTGTGTTTGATCCTATCATTTCCACTGGAAAGCTGTTCCATCTACCTAATACTGTGTAGTACTGTATCCCATTTCCCCTAAATCTTCCACCTTCCAACTTCAACTAATGTCCCTTTGTTCTTGCATTACTCTTCTTACATGGACACTTCTTTCCTGAACATTATAAAATCCTTTGATATAGTTGGAGGATTCTAGCATATCTCGCCTCTCTCTTCTCTCCTCTAAGCTATACATATTCAGGCCATTAAGTTTATCCTTAGAAGTTTTGTCTTTAGACCATGCACCATTTTAGTTGCTCTTCTTTCAATTGTTTCTAATTTATTAATATCTTTTTGAAGATATGAAGCCTCATTCAATTGAGCATTCGGGAGATCCAGGCTGCGCAAATGTAGCCAACAAGTTATTTTACTATTCAATTGGTGTCTTTTTGTGGTCTCCGATTGAGTTACAGGCTTGTCACAACCCGTATGTTGAATGGGGTATGATAAGAGCCTATTGCCCATACCTATCCCCACAGGTGTGACCTGTTCGTTTTACCTCTGTACAGCAGGAGATTTATTTGTAGTAAACTGAAATCTTCATTTCTACACCCCCAGAGATTTCTACATCGACAACCCGTACCCACCACTGAAATGCCCTTTTTTTATTCGGATGAAAGTCCCTATTGTGGAAAACTGATGTAATTAGAGAGTTGTTTCTTATAAGGCTCATTTAACCCTATATCATATTTAGGGCATGAACACGGAGCTCATAATCAAAAAATAATTTACCTTGTAAATGTTTGCTGAGTTTTGTTGTATATTCACTCCTAGGTAGAGAATATAATCTGTTTCCACTGAAAGTTAAAAAAATAGTCAAACATATACTGTATATTTTTTAATTGTACTGTGGCCTTTCATAGTACCCACTGATAAAATGGGTTTGACTTTAAAATTCTTGGAATGTATGTGTGGTTAAAAATACATAACTGATGAATTTAGGATATAGAAAGAAGCAATTGAAATTTTAAATAAACATATTATACTGTATATTTTCTTAATATGCAGTTATACAAGGTTACATTTTTTTGCCTTGAAAAACATAAATTAGTTTTGAACATCCTGTACTCTGAAGAACATTTATGTTTTATACTGTACACCATTACTGGTTACAAGCAACTGGATTTTCTGCTGAAAAATGTCATAATCCGTACAGTATTTTAGTTTGAATATTTTACACTCAAATATGGTGTCTATGAAATGTGTTCATTCTTTGCTAGATTTAAGCCATAGCAATAATATGTGGATAGAAAGGAGATATTAAAGGGTCTCTGAGGGTGTGATTTTTCCCCCACCCATGCACAAATGACAACAGTAACCTTATAGATTTATTTTTGCTTAACTGAAATCTTCATTTCCACACCCCCAGAGCTGTCTACGTCAACAACCCGTACCCACCACTGAAGTGCCTTTTTTTTTTTAATTTGGTTGAAAGTCCCTGTTGTGGAAAACTGATGTCATACTAGCCTATAGAAACACAGCATCTAATTATGGCTTTTAACCTGTTTGTTAGTCCATGCTATCTGAGGATGTCTTCAGTAGTTGATACATAGAATTGACTTCCAGCAGGCATAGCAGGGAATTTACATCAAGGACTGAGAGGTAACTCTGCTCACCTATCTTTGTTAACTCTGCCAGACACCATCAACACCTCCCAAAACATTGCAGGGCAATTCAAATAAAAAAAGAAAACTTTATATTTAGGCTGATAGGATAATCAGGTTTTTTTGTGTGTGTTTCTGCTATGTTTGGTATATAATACAGAGAAGTAACCACGGCTGAAACCTGACACTGCAGCCTGTGTTTGGTTTAGCAGTATGATTGTATTATATATGTAAACACTATCAGCCTTATTAAATTCGGCAAATTGAAAAGGGCTCTGTATAAGCCCATAGCATATTTTTTTTACAGAAGTATTTAGTTAGTGAACGTCTATACAAAAGCAAGGTCTTCACTAACTAGAAACTTCTGTAAATAAAATATGCTATGTGCTTAAATAGAGCCCTATTCAATTTACCGAATCACAATTTAATAAGGCTGTATGTTATTAATTGCAGCCTTGTCCTGTTTCACATAGCAATGACATAGAACCACTCCACTGGTGTAATTGTATACAGAGATGGAATACACACAATTTGTAAAGTTTTCACATCTTGTATTTGCCAATACTACTGTGAATGTCTTCTCCTATAGTGCTGCAACCTGACAATACCTTACAAACCAATTTATTTTCCAAAAGTCATCATTGTGGACTGCTCAGTAAATACAGCCCAAGACAATATATATTTTAATAATATAAGCCATAACTAAGAATTATCCTATTTGATTATATAAAAAGCAACTTACTAGTTGAAAACTTTTTTTGGAGATGGTATTTTTGCACAATTTATTAATGGAGCAGTTCCAACCCTTGTAGAACTTGCAGGCTCCTTGGAGGGTTTTGCAATCATATATGACAAGCTATAATAAAACCTTCCTCAAAGAGAACATTTTGGTGATTGGGTTATTATCTCAGATCCATTTAAAAAAAACGGATTTCTCGGGACACATCTCCTTTGGCCTGCCCTGGAAAGTTGTATATAATATGTTAGATCACATATACACCAAGAGCCTCATTCAATTCGAAGGCCGCATCTCCGGTATATAGGCCATATGTCTGCAAGCCTGTTGCGGGCTCATGGTCGTCTACAATTCCGGTGCTATTTAATTAAGCAAGGGCGCAAGTTACGGCCAGAAGCCTCAAGCCCGTAACTCCTTCCCCCGGCCACAAACTGTTAATGGCCTTGACTAGAATCGGTCCAATTACAGTATAACAGAGTGCGACACAGGCCTCTCGGCCAATAGAAATCAGTCTAGCCGAAGATAAGTTGCGTTCCACACGCCCATGCGTTGACTGTGTTATAGATTGTGACAAAGTAGCACGCAGGTCCCAGAGTTGGTGGTTTGAGCAGAGTGAGTGAGAGTAGGAGAGATTTCAGAGCAGTTTATTGCGGTTTTGATCATTTATATTCATTTATTTACAAATTTACACTTAATACTTGATTACACATATTTACAAATTACACATAATACCATAAATTAAATTACACACATAGAGCTAGGTCACTCCATACACCCCCCCACCGGCACTAGGGCCAGGCATGAAAGGAGGTAGCGGCTGCAGTAACAGCAGTGGGTGCAGCGGATAAGGATGTGAGGTCTGTGAAGCACTGAGTGAGGAATTGACTCTGCTGGGTTTTGAACCCTGGTCCCCAGGCTGCTGAACCTCTTCCCTACCACTGCGCCAGCCTGCCTTTGTGAATTTCATTGAGATCTGATAACCTTGACTCTGCTAGAAATAGTATCAATGCCTAAGTCTCTTCGGCTGTGCCTGGTCAGGTGTCTGGTCCTTGGCCTATATAAGGCACTTCCTGTCAATGTACCTTGCCAGATTATTGTGGTTCCTGTTCCCTTCAATAAAGCTTGTTCCTGTTTCACCTACAACTTGCTGAATTGGATTATTGCTAACCTAGGCTGCTGGTCTCCAAGACTTTGTGATTCCTATATCATTACAGAATAATCTGGCCCTTTCATGGAGACCGCCGGGACAGATTCTGCATTGGCCCAGCAGGTTGCTTTATTTGCAAGAACTGTGCAGACCCAGGCACAGACCATTCAAGTGCTGCAGGACCAGGTAGCTGTACTGCAAAGTAAAGTTCAGTCAATGCACAGAGAGTATACCAGCTACAGGGCATGTGATGTTGCGGCTGCTACCGTTACACCTGCACAAGATGCCCACTTACCGCTACCAGAAAAGTTTGGAGATCGCAAAAGATTTAGGGGTTTCCTAAATCAATGCCGTTTGCACTTCATGATGTTACCTCACCGATTTCCATCTGAAAGAGATAAGGTGGGATTTATTTTCTCCCTATTCAAAGATGAAGCCCTGGCTTGGGGCTCCCCTCTTCTGGAACAGGACAGTCCAGTCTTGGGTAATCTAAATGACTTTCTTGAGGCCATGTGCCTAGTTTTTGATGACCCCAATCGATGTGCTACAGCAGAAGCTACTCTCCTTCATTTGGGAGGCTGAATATGCTGCTGAATTCAGACAGTGGGTTGCTGATACTACCTGGAACCAATCAGCCCAGAGGTTCCACTTCAGAAAAGGTCTCTCAGAAGCTATAAAAGATGAGCTAGCTCGTGTTGATCTTCCTGCTGACTTTGATGCATTTGTGCGTTTGGCTATCCGTATTGATCGGAGACTGTCTGAAAGAAGATTGGAAAGACAGGGCTCTTTTAGACCAAGTGCTACTCCTATTTCCTATTCAAGAATTTCTACTCCTGTTATGGATTAGGATCAGTACAAAATGCATAACTGTATTCGTGCACCTACTTATATATCTTATCTTTGCAGTATTATCGTATAACCAAAGTTTTATTAATAATGCTGAATCATTGGGAGACTCTAAAATGTAGGATTTGTCACTCCCCTTCATACAAGATGTAGGCAGCACAATTTCCGGTCTGTTAAGGATGACGAGTCTTATCACACACTCTGAGCACGAGGAGGACAACGCCATCTTTCCTTTGTTCTAAACTTCTGACCAATAAGAGGAAGACTCATCCCCCTGTGGGATGACACCTAGAGACTGCTTAATGTTTTAACGCAATGTCTGATCAAGGTCTCATAAAAGCGGACACTTCAGAACCAATGAATTACCGAATAAACCTGATGTTTTGCTTAATTGTAACTTTTATCTGATTACTAAAAACTATATAAAGGATGGCTGACGTAATAAAACTAGCAGAGAGAAAGCTTTATACCAGAACTCTGTGTTGGTGTATTATTTCTCTAAGGTGTGCACACTATATAAATACTGGTAATTTGGCCAGGGACAGATATTTCTGAAAAATACTTTGTTATTTACCAAAACACTCCGACCCCACAAACACCTACAGACTCTGAGCCAGAGGCTATGCAGTTAAATCTAATAAGGGCCATTATCCAATGAAGAAAAACAGTGGCGACGCACTCACAATTGATGCCTGTATTGTGGTAGTACAGGGCACTATGCCATCAATTGCCCTAGCAAATCCAAAAGAACAATAGCTATGGCTGCTGAGGGTGCACAGATTCGACACCAATCCCAGATTTCAGATCAACTGGATTCTGTCACACAACCCTTGTTTTCTCTGGCTCATGGTGAAGAGGGTATGTCGACTCAACATCCTCCTTTTGTGGTGCCTATCACGTTGCAATGTGGTGATTGTAAAATTTCGACTACAGCTATGATAGATTCTGGAGCAGGCGGAAACTTTATGGACATCAAATTTGCAGCAAGAAATAGAATTTAGTCGATCCCTATTTCTTCACCTGTGTTAATGGAGACAGTAGATGGTTCTCCACTTACTTCAGGCCCGGTTACACATGAGACTGTGCCCTTAAAGTTGATTCTGGAAGTGAATCACCATGACGCTATATCTTTTCACCTAATTTCCTCAACACAGTTTCCAGTGATTTTGGGGGTACCTTGGCTTGCTCTGCATAACCCACAGATTGATTGGAAGATCAGAACTTTGTCCTTTCCTTCAGAACACTGCTTAATGAATTGTCAACCCTCTAAGGTAACACCTGTTGCCATAACAATTAATGAAATGGTTGCTACAAACTTGACCAAGCTTCCTCTACAATATCAGGATTTTGCAGATGTCTGTGATAAGAAGAATGCTGATCAGCTTCCACCCCACAGGCCTTATGATTGCCCAAAAGAGCTGTTGCCTGGGGCTGCTATCCCATTTGGCCGTATATATTCCCTTTCTGAGCCTGAATTGAAAGCTCTTCGTGAATACATACAAGAAAATCTTGCCAAAGGCTTTATTCGACCATCTACTTCTCCAGCAGGAGCTCCTATATTCTTTGTAGAAAAGAAAGATGGCAGCCTACGGCCATGCGTTGATTACAGGGACATTAATAACATCACTGTTAAAAACGGCTACCCCTTGCCTCTCATTCCTGAACTTTTGGAGAGACTTCGCTCAGCTAAAATATTTACGAAGCTTGATCTTCGGGGGGCATATAATCTGGTTCGCATAAGACCAAATGATGAATGGAAAACAGCTTTCAGAACCAGGTACAGGCATTACGAATATCTAGTAATGCCATTTGGGCTGTGTAATGCCCCTGCAACTTTCCAGCATCTTATCAATGCTGTACTATGAGATCTCCTGGATCAGTTTGTTGTGGCATATTTGGATGATATCCTAATATTTTCTGATAATCTTGAAAACCACAGAAAACAGGTCCGTATAGTTCTGGAGCGCCTTCGTACCCACCACCTATACATTAAACTGGAAAAATGTGAGTTTGAACAAACAAAAACTAAATTCCTGGGGTATGTAATAACTCCCAAAGGTTTAAGTATGGTCGCAAGTAAAATTAAAGCTGTGCTGGACTGGCCCATCCCCGAGAATGAAAAAGATATTCAGAGATTTGTGGGGTTTGCCAATTTTTACAGGTGTTTCATTAAGAATTTCTCTGCCGGCTTTACACCGATCACTGAACTCACACGTAAAGGGACTCCTTTTCAGTGGTCCGATAAGGCTGATACCGCATTTTCCCGATTAAAGACTCTGTTTACATCTGCCCTTGTCCTGGTACATCCTCAGCCGGAATTACCATTTATTGTGGAAGTTGATGCTTCGGATTCAGCTGTTGGTGCTATACTGTCTCAAAGGACTGGACCTAAGATACTGTTACATCCATGTGCCTTCTATTCCCGTCAGATGGTGCCAGCAGAAAGAAACTATGACATCGGGAATAAAGAATTATTGGCTATAAAAGCTGCCTTCACCGAATGGAGACATCTCTTGGAGGGAGCCACCCATCCAATTACTGTCCTCACAGATCACAAAAATCTGGAATGTATTCGATCAGCTAAGAGACTGTCAGCCAGACAAGCACGCTGGTCCCTATTCTTCTCGAGGTTTAATTTTTTGGGTACATACCGTCCTGGCTCCAGGAATGGTAAGGCAGATGCCTTGTCTAGAATAGCTGACCCCCTCCATACTACCGTAACCAAGACCGCCATCTTGCCGGAGGATATATTTATAGGAATCACATTTCCTTCTGATCTGATGTCTCGCATTAAAAAGGGCTACGCTGAAGACCCAGTTCTTCGTGATCCTCCTCGTGATCTCCATATGACGATGCTTAATGGGTTTTGGATTTTTCAACAACGTCTGTTTGCTCCGGAGTCAGTGCGACTGGACCTTTTACGTCTCTACCATGACTCAAAACCAGCAGGTCATCCAGGAATCCGAAAGACACAAGAGCTACTCGCCCGATCCTTTTGGTGACGCAAGTATTATGAGGATGTTAAGAAGTATGTGTCCTCTTGTGATGTATGTGCCAGACATAAGACTCCTCGCTCATCCCCTGTTGGCTTGCTTCAGCCTCTTCTGATTCCTCATCGTCCCTGGGGATCTATATCCATGGACTTTATTGTGGAACTACCTCCCTCTAAGGAACACACTACCATTCTTGTTGTTGTGGACAGGTTAACTAAGATGGGTAATTTCATACCAGCTCGTGGTCTCCCTTCAGCTAAACAGACGGCTGACCTGGTTATTCGGGAAATATTTTGCTTGCATGGAGTGCCTGATGAAGTAGTTTCTGACAGGGGAGTGCAGTTTACATCTCGTTTTTGGAAACATTTTTGTTCTATTCTAGGTATTAATGTAAATCTGTCGTCAGCTTTTCATCCACAAAGTAATGGACAGACTGAGCGAATCAACCAGACTTTGGAGCAATATTTGTGGTGCTATATTAGTTACCTGCAGAAGGACTGGCTGGATTTTCTACCCACAGCGGAGTTTGCCTATAACAATGTCAAACACTGCTCCACCTCTTCAAGCCCATTTTTTGCCAACTATGGTTACCATACAACCTTTCTAGTGAGTCTCCCAATTACTACTTCCATTCCTGCAGTCACTGATCGGCTAACCACCTTACGAGATTCCCAAGACCTGTTGAAGGAGACTCTTTCGAAGGCTCAGGAATGTTACAAGAGAGCTGCTGATAGGCATAGAACGGATCATATTATCATGTTGGTGACAAGGTTTGGCTGTCAACAAGGAATCTTAAGCTTAAGGTTCCTTCTCATAAATTGGGTCAGAGGTTCATGGGACCTTTTGAGATCATCACTCAGATCAATGCTGTCACTTTTCGTTTGCAACTTCCAGATTCCATGAGAATACATCCGGTGTTTCACGTTGCACTGCTGAAACCTTTCCATGTTAACACTTTCCCTGGCCGAGCCCTGCCTGCCCCACCTCCAGTCCTCGGGGATGATGAGGATGAATACGAGGTGGAGAAAATTCTGGACTCCAGGATCTTCCGCAACAAGCTTCAGTATCTGGTCTGCTGGAAAGGCTATGGTGAGGAGGAGAGTTCGTGGGAACCAGTGGACAATATTCACGCTCCTGATCTCCTTCGGTCCTTTCATGTGCAGTACCCTGCTAAACCGGGTAATAGGGCATCCAGAGGCTGCACCTATAGAGGCGGGGGTAATGTGAGGAATTGACTCTGCTGGGTTTTGAACCCTGGTCCCCAGGCTGCTGAACCTCTTCCCTACCACTGCGCCAGCCTGCCTTTGTGAATTTCATTGAGATCTGATAACCTTGACTCTGCTAGCAATAGTATCAGTGCCTAAGTCTCTTCAGCTGTGCCTGGTCAGGTGTCTGGTCCTTGGCCTATATAAGGCACTTCCTGTCAATGTACCTTGTCAGATTATTGTGGTTCCTGTTCCCTTCAATAAAGCTTGTTCCTGTTTCACCTACAACTTGCTGAATTGGATTATTGCTGACCTAGGCTACTGGTCTCCAAAACCTTGTGATTCCTATATCATTACACACTGCTTTGATAACATCAGGGCCAAGGTGAGGAGGATGATGGCCAAGGAGGACAAGCAAGCTGCAGTACCAATTGGTGTTTCCAAAGTGACTGTGAAGTACAACGAGTGGGAGAGGGTGGCCAAGGACCTTCTGAGGCAGTTGCCCGGCTCTGGAGCTTTGGCCTGTTGGCCCAGCAGGATCCAGCCTCCATGTCAGGTAAATATCACATACACCAACATGCTACGACATGTACCTCATACATACTGCACATGTACATGATGACCAACAAGGACACTGACATAGCAGATCTATAGAATTAACAAGGGATAGATGGATGCGTCATTAAATCAATGAAGCTGACAAATCACTGAAATTCCTGGGCACAACAACAGTAATCAACCAATAGAGAGTCCATGTACTTGTGTGCCCATTGCAGCCTATGCAGCTATAGACCCAAGCCAGAATCAGGATAGCGCTAGGAGCCAAGAACAATCAAGATAAAGAACCAAAGAATAGATCAAATCTAGCAAATTATAGCTACTCATAGTTGCAAATAAGTGAATCATCCAGGTTCAAGCCTAGATATCAGATAGTTAGGAATGAACACAAAACAATGTATTATTCCTCATACTTATAACATATACCTTTCTTTTCTCTCTTTCAGCATCAAGAAGGTCTGGGTCCAGTGGTGAGGCGGGGGCGATGGCTCCATTGGAGCAGGGAGTCGTGAGCGAGCTCCCGCCCACTAGGAACCGGCGCAGAGGGAGGAGGAAAGAAGTGGAGTCTAGGGCCCTGGTTTAGAGTAGGAGGATGTCATCTGGGCTGTGGGGTCACCAGCAGGATCAATGGCCGCACCGGCAGCATTTGACCCCACTGACCCTCTCCTCCAGAGTCTCGGGCATCTCACCAGGGTCCTCCTACTGGAGGAACCAGTGGGGCTTGACCCCATCTCCTCCTCCCCTAACTAATGCCGCAGACTGGCCACCACCACCAGGCCCAGCAATGACACCCCCGCCCCATGGAGCGAGGCTCCTGTCGGCCCCAGACCCTCCCCACTGGAACACCACCACCTCCTCCTCACTAAGCAACAGCCCAGGGACCTCCATCTTTACCACCAAGCCAGGCTGCGCAGGTGGAGATGCTGCCCATCAAGCGGCAGCAGATGGAGTGTCTTCAGGGGATCCAAGACAGCATCTCCGCCATCATGTAGAGGTCATGCGCAACTTGGCCAGGCGCAATAGGGAGGAGAAGAGACACCATGTGATGACCTACCACGCCGGGCTGCTCAGGATGGGGGTGGACCAGAGCACATTTCAAAACCAGACTACAGACGCCTTGCGCAGCGCTCTGGTCCCCAGCCATGCCTTCTCCACACTGGGGATTGGGGTCCTGATGCTTGGCGGAGGAGGATGCACATATGTTTTGTGCTGTCTGAACAGCACTGCTCAGTGACAATCTATTGGTCCAAATGTTAACCCAATCTAGCCTGGCTACAGAGTCTTGGATCTTGGCCTATGTGATGGTGATATTTTGTATGCAGATGGCTACCTCCCATCACATGGTCCATGATCCTCTTCTCTGTGGACACGTATGGTTCTGTTTAACATTTTGCCAATTGATGGTCACTGAGGAATGCTGTTGAGAAGAGATGCTGCATTCCCTATATGTTTTAAGGCCTTATTTTGCAGGTGTTTTTGTTTTGTTTTGTTTTAGGTACAATTTAGGTCCATGAAGGCATCTTCTGCATCTGCAAGCATTGTGAAGGAAATGTATGAGGTTTAAGGTTTTCACAGTGCCTCTCAGGTAGACATTCCTTCAATGACAGCCCCCCTTAACATGTAGCTCCCACAATATTAAAGCTATCATATAGCCAGATATTAACGGTTTCTTCAATTAAACGGAGTAATTTCTGATGATCCTTTTTTTTATCAGATTCCGGTTCAGTGGTGTAGTGACCACATGTGACCCTGGTAGGTGCTATGCATCATACTTATGCTAGACTATGACATTACTCCCTTTACTCCCCATGTCAGTTTGTTTTCAGTGATTTGGGTTATGGGACATCCACAAACATCACATATGTGTCACATTCCTATATCAGTAAACTAATGAGCCCTAGTTACTATGCAATAGGTTAATATATATAACAATAATAATAATAATACTAGTAATAATATCATATGATAATATATATAATTTATAAAAATAAAGGGTTAATACACATGTAAAGTCCAAATTGTGATACTGTGAAGTATCAACGTTCCCCTGAAGGACTGATAACAATATGACAGGTGATAATGTGTATTGATTTATATGAAAACACTTAATGGGATGTCACCAAATGATAATGGGTATACATGTTGGCACATGGACACGAGCAATGGTGTGGGACTTTCCAGGATGGGCGTATCAGAGATTGTCCCTGATGGAGATGAGTTGTCTGTTGCTCCACATGCCTCTGCACAGTCTCAATGTGTGTTTGCGGCCCTTCCTGATGGGTTAGAGTAGATTAGTGTGGTGCATGTTCCCCTGGTCCCCTTATGGATTGCTAACTGATGGTGGTGATGAAGGGGATTGTGTACCTTAATGAAGCTGTGAGTTATACCATGTAGGGCCACTGTAGGTGGGCAGGTCATAGCAGAAAGGTCAGACAAATCACAGTCCACTTGAGAAGGAACTGTCAACCCACTCCAATATCTTTGACATGCAGACCTTGGGGAAAAGCACAGGCAGAGACTTAGCTGAATGTGCTGCAGTTCATAGGGTCACAGAGAGTCGCACACAACAGAGGGACTGAACAACCATAAGTAAAATCTTCCCCTGGTAATTGATATATGCTATGTGGTGACTATTTGTGTTCCCAATGTAGATGTGATGAGTGAGATGTATATAAGATGATCTTTGTATTTTTAGGCTCCACATTAGAGCCTCTGTGATTGAGAAAGCATTAATATGGCAGCCATTTTCATGTATTTTTGTTGCAATTTAATGAGGTAGTGTGTCTTTAATAGCGGTCAGCATCTTGCAGCATGACTTTTCATATTGGCATATGTATGACCATTACAACATATGTGAAAAATATTTGCGATTTTAACAATCGTAACTCTTGTGGACGTGAAAGATCAAAGGCTTTGGGAGGCTGTAAGTTCCGGGTTTAACAAAGGCAAGGATTTCAAGCCCGTAGCACGTAAGACGTTTTTGGCTCACAAAAAAACGTGAGTTGAATAGCAAATTAGCTTATGGGCTCCAGTAATCAACAATTGCTCAATTGAATGAGGCTCATGGAGTCTGGAACGGAACTCACAGAAAAAAATCTTTTGATTAGATATGCTGTATAATAGGAGGAAGTGTCTCTCACATGTGTAAAACATTCAGAGAGGAATAGTACAAGAAATCATTACATCAATGGTAATTGTGGTTAGAGGAATTTCATGATGATAAACTGCAGAAAGGTTTATGTTGTCTTGGGCTGTTAAAAGGTTTTCTCAGCAGACCAGAAAGAAACATCTGGTAAAGAATTTGATCTATAAAACATAAGAATCAAAGCATTTTTCCTTTTTACCAGAAAAATGTGGAAGTTTAAAACAAAGGAATAAGGTAAATATATATATTTAGATAAATGCACTTGATTTATATTTGGCTTTTATCAGAGTATTTGCTTCTGCATTTCAGAATTCACCATTGGCTGAAATAGTGAAGAGGGGTGTTATAAATTACCATAGAAATTGAATAAGAGGTGGAGTTAGTGAATGGTGGGCACCGGTGCAAATAATTTGTTCCCCCTTGCAACTTCTCTATACAAGATAGATGGCTGAAGAAGTCAACAAGAAAGCCACAGATAAGATCATCCCAAGGGTGAACATATCCCCTTTCTATAAATATTTTTCTGCTCCTCTATCCCTAATAAAAGAAACATTTTTCTACCAAAATTATTACTGTCTTTGTTGTCCTTACTCACATTGTTTTCTTTTTAGTTGTAACTCTCCGTCTTGTAGTTACTGGGGGCCCTGGAGTTGGCAGAGTGAGATGGGCAACTGGGGCGTCACTTCTGTCTCTTTCTCCCCTTACCCTACCCCTCCTTTCTCTCATTCTACCCACCTTCCCTTTTCTATGTCTATTTCTTCCCCTATGTTAACCTCTTCTTTCTCCCCCCTTTTTACCCCTCTTCTTTCTTCTCTGCTATCTCTTTTTTCTCTTCTCACTATCCCTCTAATATTTCTTTCTCTTAACATCTTCTCCTCCCCTATCCATTTTGCCATTTCTTCCCCTCATCTATATTTCTCGCCCCTTCCCTGTCTTTGACCCCCTTCTGTCTCTCTTCCCCTCTTTTCACACTCTTTCTCCTGGGTTCTTTCCCCCTCCTCTCTTCCCAACTTCCTTCTCTTTCCCCTTCCCTTGTCTCTGTTTCCTCCCTCTCTTTTCTCTTCCTATGTCTCTCTTTCATCCTACCCTGTCTAATATTCTCCTCTGTCTCTTTCTTCCCTCTCTTCTGCTTGTCTTGCCTTTTCTCCCACTGTCCTTCCTCCTCTGTCTCTTTCCTCTGTTTCTCTATTTCCCCACTGCATTCTGGCTCTCCACTCCTGTTTTTTTCTCTCTCTCATTTTCATCCCATCTCTCTCTGCTATCTAGTTTCCCTTCTCTTTTTTCTCTCCCTTTTCCTTGTTTTGCCTCTTTTCATGTTCTCTTCTATTACTCTCTCTTATAATATAGAGACATCAAGACAACTATATATCTCTCTTCCTCTTAAAAGACCACCGTAGTTCAACAAAAATGCCTTTCTTGTCAAGTAACTACCAAATTAACAACATCTGCATCTATCTACGACATGGGGCATGAAATTAAAAAAGAGGAATAGAGGAATCATAAGAGTTGGACATGAGTGTGTGTCTTTTTAGATCTAAGGGGGAGGAGGGGTGAAGAAGGAAGCAACATGCAGATGTCCAGAATCTTTATTAGATAACTGGATACGATTGAAAATGACACCACATCCCTTCATACTCACAGTCCCAGAAGCGGGAAGATGCAACAATAGTTTGCCATATATACTCGAGTATAAGCCGACCCGAGTATAAGCCGAGGCACCTATTTTACCACAAAATACTGGGTAAAATGAGTGACTCGAGTATAAGCTGCCCCCTGTGTACCTCTTGTGCCCTCTGTGTCCCCCTCTCTTTCCCGTGTCTCTTCTCCCCTCTCCCTTCCCTGTGTCTCTTCTCCCCTCTCCCTTCCCTGTGTCCCTCTTGTGCCCTCTTGTGTCCCCCTCTCTCTCCCGTGTCTCTTCTCCCCTCTCCCTTCACGGTGTCTCTTCTCCCCTCTCCCTTCCCTGTGTCTCTTCTCCCCTCTCCCTTCCCTGTGTCTCTTCCAACCTCTCCCTTCCATGTGTCTCTTCCAACCTCTCCCTTCCCTGTGTCTCTTCCAACCTCTCCCTTCGCTGTGTCTCTTCCCCCCTCCCTTATCACCCTCCTCAACCCCACTCCTAATCCTCCCTCCTCATCCTCAACCTCCCTCCTCATCCTCAACCTCCCTCCTCATCCTCAACCTCCCTCCTCAACCTCCCTCCTCATCCTCAACCTCCCTCCTCAACCTCCCTCCTCATACTCAACCTCCCTCCTCATCCTCAACCCCCTCCTCATCCTTAACCTCCCTCCTCATCCTCAGCCTCCCTCCTCATCCTCAACCCCCTCCTCATCCTCAACCTCCCTCCTCATCCTCCCTCCACAACCCCCTCCTCAACCTCCCTCCTCAACCCCCCTCCTCACCCCCCCTCCTCAACACCCCCATCCTCCACCCCCTCCTCAACCCCCCCATCCTCATCCTCAACCCCCCATCCTCAACCTCCCTCCTCAACCTCAACCCCCCTCAACCTCCCTCCTCAACCTCAACCCCCCTCAACCCCAACCCCCCTCCTCAACCTCAACACCCCTCCTCAACCTCTAAACCCCCCTCAACCCCCCTCCTCAACCTAAAACCCCCTAAATACCTCCACCTCTCCCCTCACTTACCTGCTTCTGCTCTCTTTCCCCCACTCCCCCCTGTGTCTCTTAGCCCCCTCTTCCGGCCCCCTCTTTCCCCCCTTATCCTCCTCCCTCCTTTCCCCTTAGCTTCCTCCTCCCTTTCCTCTCTCTTACTTTCATGCGATGACCTCCTCCTGCTACTTCTCTCCCCAGCAGCGCTGCTTGTGGCTGTATCCGAACTGGCATATGCTAATGACGCAACGCGCATGTGACGTCATGTCATTAGCATATGCCGGTTGGGACACAACCAGGAGCCGCTCTGCAGAGGAGAGAAGCTAAGGGGAAAGGGAGGCTAGTGAAGGCTAGTGAAAGAGGAGGAAGGAGGAGGAGGGAATGGGAGGAGGAGGATGATAAGGGGGAAGGAGGGAGGAGACACAGTGGGCCTCGCGATGAGCGCCTATGGCACTCATTGCAGGCCAGGTACTGGGGGTGTTGCGAGCCCTGTAGGCCTGGCGATGAGTGCCTCCAGTGCTCATCACAAGCCCTGGAATGATTGCAGCCCCCGTCGGGTGTTGGTAACGCCAACTGCTCGCCTCGCTTTGTGAGGCGCGTTACCAACATTGCAAACGTTACAAACACTGACAACTACAGTATATATGTGATATGGAGCATTGCTCACATCTTAAGTGTGTATCTCAAAAACATAGTTTATACATCACACAAAATTGTACTAACGCTATTTAAGGGTGTAACATTTTGAAAAATATTTGTCTCTTTTTGGCATGTGGAAAATTTGGAAAATATGTAGTAATCTAAGCAGCTTGTTCCATATTTGTATCTAAAATAAAGATATGAAGTCACAAAATACAGTTTCAGGTATGCTCCTCAGCCTCTCACTGTTCCTGCTCTTGTTTGGAGGAAAACATTGCTTGGATGTCTAAGTCAGTGGGCAAAACATAATTGAGCTGACTCTCTTCCGACCCTTCCTCATTTCTCAGTCGGTATGAAGCATACAAGAAACACCTAGTAGAGTGCAATACTGCTGGATACTATTTAGGCAACATTATTTTGTTTTTATGAATATTTTAACTAGGTTACTTAATTAATTGTATGCTCTTTGATGTAATTGTCACATACATTTTACACTTCTAAGAAGTTTCCAGAGTTAGAGATTCTTATCTTGTGAAACCTCACCCTTTGTGCTGTTCTCTCATGTGGGCTGTCATGTATTCTGTGACCCTCACAGGGGAGGGGGCTTTAAACTACCATTGTATTATGCTGCCGCAAACAGACAGTGATATGCTGTGTGTCTGAGCAGCATGAGGTGCTGGTAATGTGAAGTCCTTCTTCGTGGCGGTGGCTTTAGGTCACAGGTGTACAAGATGTCAGCTCTCATGAGGTAGAACAGAAGAAAGAGTGAGGCTTCAGAAAGCAAGAATCTGTTACTTATGGATGATTCTTAAAAGTGTAAATATTATGCCAACTATATTTTGAAGAATACAATGTATTTAATTTCCTAGTTAAAAAATCATATAAAACAAAATATTTTGGATACAAAAATCCTTTTAACTAGATTGGGGGGGGGGATACAATAGGAAGTGAGACTTTTTTTGGAAATAAAATGCTGAAGAAGCATTTGCAAAATAAGAAACTTTAAGAGGATAGAGTAAAGGGAAAACAAGGTTGATGGGTTAAATATTGGAAAACATCAATTGAAATAAAAACACAAGCTAAAAAAGTAAAGGACACAGTAGATGAAGCTATTGGAGAGTTAGTGCTCTGTAACTTTGGCTCCTAGCTTTTTTTATTGGCTAATAGGGCTTATATCATGTCATCCATCCTTGACTCTCCATGGACGTCTATCCGTTTGGAGCAGTGGTGGGCAACAGGCACCCAGTGGCATCTTGCTGCCCTCAGACATTTCTAACATGGCCCTTGCCTTTTCTCTTGAGTAAGAGAATATTCCACTCTTAAACAATACACAGTCTGTTATATCCCACTACCAAAACTAGCAAACAATACCCATTCTCCTACACATGTCTCCTCACTAGCTATAACTCTTTATACCATTGTTACCAATTCATTTTTTTCATATAGTGGTTTTACCATTTTGTTGTAATGGGCTCAAGGGTTGCATATGAGGCCCTTCAAGTGAAACAGGTTGTCAATGACTGGTTTGTAGAGTACATGCTCACATGCCAGCTTTTTACTGCCAGTCCTTTGTTTCATACAGTCACAACGCAATGGCTCCCTCTTGTGGTGGCTCCATAAGGCAGTCAACTTTCTGTTAGTCCTACAGCAATGTTCATAACTCCAGGACTTTGCCACATATATATTTTGAAGGGCTCTGCCAAATTCTTCTTAAGGGCATAACTTCAAATCTTCCCATGAAGACTTGTATCTTGAGAGAAGCCTGTCATTAGATTTTTATTAGGTAACATTATAAAATTAATGGCAATGAAAAAGAGGGAAAGAAAAAGTATCCTTTAGAACTGAAGTGCACACCCTCTGCCCTAATAACAATATAGAACAGCAAAAAAAGTTAAAACTTAACGTTTATTGATGAATAAAATGATTGTTAAAATACTGAAATTCTGACGAGATACTAGAAGTAGGGAAATCAGGAGTTTTAATATTGTGTTAGGACTTCCTAATATGAAGGGTAAAATTATAAAGCTGTGGATATGTATATTATATCCTCCTACATAAAGTGATATGTGAAAAAAGTGCTGAAATATGATGCTGTGAAATACTACTAAATAGCAGAAACAAAGGTCCAAATGTTAGGCCTATGTGTTTGCATTGGTGTGTATATCACACATACAAACAAAGTGACTAGTGCTGTTTATAATAATGATAGTGATTGCACTTATGGATATTGCACCTTGATATAGTGTATATGACTTATTATTGCAGTCTTATTAAAGTGTCTAGTGCCAAAATTGGTAGGAATAAATAATGTATGGAAGATAAATAAAGTGCTAGTGCTGGGTGAGGATATAATAATATAATACAATGATAGCGTTTTTAGAGGGGAAAGTCCAATTAGTGATAGTTTAATCCGTTTCACTGCATAAACTGAGGAGCTAGGTGATATCCCTCACTGCTTCATGATTAGATGTAATTAGATATAATTTCATTAATATATAGTGGGATATATAGTAGTATTTCACAGCATCATATTTCAGCACTTTTTTCACTCATCACTTTATGTAGGAGGATATAATATACATATCCACAGCTTTATAATTTTACCCTTCATATTAGGAAGTCCTAACACAATATTAAAACTCCTGATTTCACTACTTATAGTATCTCGTCAGAATTTCAGTATTTTAACAATAATTTTATTCATCAATAAACGTTAAGTTTTAACTTTTTTTGCTCTTCTATATTGTTATTAGGGCAGAGGGTGTGCACTTCAGTTCTAAAGGATACTTTTTCTTTCCCTCTTTTTCATTGCCATTAAGTATTTATATCCTCAAGGAGCCCCCCTTGTTCACATCCCAGATTTTTTCATATGCCTAGAGCCACCTATCTTTCTTATCTTGCATCTAACATTATAAAATTACACATTAGTTCAAACGTCAAACCATAACTTTTACAGCATCAAAATGCGGCATTGATAGAAAAATATGAGATAACTACCCGTCTGACACAGTCTACAAAGTCGTTTGGAAGACCAGGTAGATATTAATTGTTCAAAAGAAATAGGACCAAAACCCCACCTGTGGGAAGGCCTAATCAACCCTAAGTTACCTAAATATTTTCATATTTTTAAGGATAACAACAGTAAGAAATTATACTTTTTAAAGAACTAAGTGTGATAGACTCCTAGAGCTAAAAATAGATTATTTAAAAATGGAGAAAGAAAAAATTGTTCTTATTGAGCTAAAACAAAAATTAAAAAAACTTGTAGAGGATTAGATCTAGAATTTTATAGCATTGGTCAGTATTGGTCAGAATATTAGAAAAATTCTTAAAATCATTGGGTTTCAATAATCTCAAAAATGAAAATAATTCTGACTTGGAAAAATTGATCCTAGCGGAAGACAAATTACATCTAGTGTCCAAGTGTTATAATATAATAAAGAAAAGTAACAACATCAAAAAAATGATGAAAATGAGAGTATGGGAGTCGGAGTTAAAGGAGAATGGCCAGTTGAAACTTGGATTAAAGCATTTACAATTATTGATAAAATCATTAAAAATGCTCCATACAGAGAAAATTTCTTTAAACTAACTAATAGATGGTACTTAGCTCCGTATAACGTGTACCAAATTACTAGAAATGAATCTCAAAAATCGTGCTGGAGGGAATGCGGCCAAGTGGGGACACATCTACATGTATGGTGGTCCAGTCATCAATTGTGGGAAGATTGCTTTCAGCACATTAGACAGGCTTATGAGATTTCAATGAGTTTTTCTCCTGAAATGATTTTGTTTCATATATTTCCTGAAACCTGTTCTAATGAACTCAAGGCATTCTTAATACAGGTCTTTATGGCCGTTAAGTGCGGTATTGCACTTAAATGGAGACAAAAAGAAACCCTCTCTGTTTCAGAAATATTTACCAAAATTGCTAAAATTCGTGCGTTGGAAATAGATCTTGAGGATATAGGTATTATTATGAGTCCTAGATATAAATGGAAAATATGGGACAATAAGTCTAGTGAGTGAGTGTGACCAAAATTAGCATTGCTCCACCTCTTCCCTCCCCCCCGGCTCCCCCCGCTCTCTCGCCTCGCAAACAGAGAGGTGGTTTGTTTGTTTGTTTGTGTGTTTTTGTTTGTTTCTGAATGTTCATTTATGAATATGAGTAAGATTGTGGTAACATCTAGAGAACAATGTATAAATCCTCTTGAAGGCCCGCTTATGGTTGCGGGTGTCACCGCTATTGAATGGTCTTTCTAGCAATGAAGATATCTGTAATGTTACCTGTTACATGCTAGGCTGTAAATTTATGATATACAATAAAACTTGCGGAAGGAAAGGGGAAAAAGAAAGGAGAAAAAGGGAAAGGAAAAGGGAAAAGCGTAATAAAAGGAGTAAACTCTATTGACAGGTAGGTCCAACGGACCACCTAGAATTTGTGTTAAAATGGTATTATAATATTCTCTACATATGAATTGTTATGCTTAGGTGTCTTGTTGTACTGATTAAAACATCATGAATGCCAAAAAGTACTATCTCTATATTGGATGGAAAAGGTATTACTCTAATGGCTATATATGCCAACTCAATCCCAAATCGCTTTGGAAATTTGTTAAAAATTCTCCTTTTCTTACATGTAACGAATTGGAGGGTATGATTGTGTCAATTTTAAATGTTTTTTTGCTTGCTCTTTCTTTGTGTTTGTATATATGTAAAATTTAAATAAATAATAAAAAAAAAAAAAATATAAGCCGCACCTTTTTTCCAATTTCTTAGTTTGCGAGTTAAGTGTGCCGATTTGCATGCTTGGGACTGCGGTATTGTAGCAATTGAATAGCGATTTACGGTTTTAGTGATTCTAACATCCTGTAAAGCCTGTAACCTGCAAAAGAAGTTACAGTGCTAATTAGAAAGCCTGTTTCTTGCAATGGCTGATCACTTGGAGAGTCTTTTTCTCTCCAATTTTAAGGATGCGGCTTATATTTGAGTACTATCTTTTTTCTATTTTTTCCCCTTGAATTTTACAGGTGCAGCTTATATGCGGGTGTGGCTTATATTCGGACCAATGCAGTATTTTCATATTTTTAAGGATAGACTCTTAATAGCTATAACATACATGTCCTATTGACAGCAGTTCTCTGATTGGCTAGTACATCATCATTATATAGCTACATTTACTAGTGGATGTAACCTTATGACAAGACTACTATACCCTAAGAAGTGCCAAAGACAGACTAACCCTTCTTCTAGGTGGAAACTCCAGCAGTGACTTCAGAATAAAGCCATTGCAACCACTCCAAGACATGGAAGGGGGTAAGCAAATCCAGCTTGCCAGTCATTTGGCAGTTTATTAGGAGGGCATGGATCACTATGGACATATTCGCAGAGTTGTTATGTGACCCTTTCTGCCCTTCCGTGCAGCTCTACTGTCAGCGCAAGGGACTGAAGGAGAAAGCTCTGCTCATCATGGATAATGCTCCAAGCCACCCTACCAACTTGGCTGAGCTGGCCTGCTACGTCCCAATTGACATTTTGTTTCTGCCGCCCAACACAGGGTCGCTCATCCAGACTATGGACCAAGGGGTAATTGCCATCTTTAAGGCGTAGTATCTCCACCACACATTCTGCCAGCTGGTTGACAGACAGACAAATAAACTCCTGGTTGCAAGCAATCAATGTTGAACTTCTGGAAGCAGTACAACATTATGAAGGATGTCACCAACATTGATCTGTCTTGGAAGGAAGTGATAAAGCAAGTCTGTGTGGAAAAAGATCTGTCCAGAGCTGTCTGAGGATGTGCAAGATGAGGAGCCCATCATAGCAGAGATACTGGACTTTGTAACCACGGCTGGTCTGGGAGACACTGACGTCCAGGACATTGAGCACTTAGTCCAGGCTTCATGTGAGAGATTCACCAATGAGGATCTGGAAGAACTTGCATAACAGGGCACTGAGGAAATTCCAGACACCAGTGACTTTGAGCCTCCAAAACTACTGTCTTTGGAGTTCCTCAGTAAGACTTTGGGTCATATCAATTACCTCATGGATGACCTGATGGCCAATGAACCAGATGCAGTAAGGAACAGGAATGCAAGACGCACAGTGCTGGGAGGGGAGTCTTTCTACCAGGATTTGCTGGATAGCCGCAGGAAGCTGTGTCGCTGGAGCCTCCACATCTACCACTTAAAGTGGACTTTTATGTTGTTGTACAGTACTGTTTCTTTAATTTATATGGTGCAAAACCGAATTATTTATGTTGGTTATGTTGCTGTTTATTTAAGCTCCAGTTTGCAGTTCAATTAGAAAGTTAAAATGTTTAAAAATTCTATTGGTGTTGTGTCTTTATTCTTTCTTTTATCTTCCCCATGTTAAACTGCCCCGGTTAGCGCTGTTTCACTTAACATTCAAAGCGGCTGCAACCTACCTACAGCGTTACGCAGGGTATTCCTGTATCTGATTGTTGAATGTTTATCATTCATTTCTTTTACTGATTTATGGCATATTTTGTGAAACATAAGAATTACACAATTCAAGTCACTTTATGCATCAATCATCTATAAGCTATCCAATATATGTTTTCTACCCTTAGTAGCACCCTATGAACAGGTCATTATAAAAAGCTACACCTAGAGCCACCAAATCCTTTTCTTTTTTAGCCACTTTATGCATCGAGTTATTTTTTTATATTTTCCTGTTTTTCCCCTTCCCTTCATTTGTAATTGTTACATAAAACAAATCACATTTAAAACAAACCATGTTTATATGAGTTGACAAAATAAAAAAAAACAGCAATATTCAGCAAAATTATCATTTTACAATTGGTTGACCATTCATATTTCCATTTGTCATACGTGCCTTTATGATATACCAGTCATTGGATGAGTCCTGATCTTAATCATATTCATAATGTCCTTATCATAGTAGCATTTCTTCCATGTCTCCACTTTGATCTAAATAAGGAATCAGATGCTTAGCATATGTGGAGTGAAGCCATGGTGTCCAGATCCTTTCAAATTTGTCTACCCTATCATTTAAGGTATATTGAATTTTCCATTATTAGAGTATGATTAATTTTATGATTATGATGACAGAAAGGTAAATCTTTTTTGTTCCATCTAGTAGTTATTTATACAAGTGTAATAGCATACAGTATATAAGGTCTCCCGGAATAATATTTTTTTCAGCTTTAATGAAAGTGGCAACCCCAGAAGACAATACGCTGGTGATGACAACTCAGAATTGCATTCCTACTACTTTTGTATGCTTCTTCACATATATTTTTAATTCATTGGGATTTATTACAATTCATAAATCTCTTTTCCAAGATGTTATACATTTAATTTCGATAGATGAATATGTTTGTATGCTTTTGAACCATCTAGATGAAAGAACTCCCTTTGTGATTGTATAATTAAGTCATATGTTTTTATATTGCATTAATGAGAGGTGCAGTTCTAGATGCTGTATGGAACTTGGTGAAATATTTATGTCACAAACCCCTTTTAGTGCTCCTGGATCTAAGCCCATTAAAGGACAGACGTCTTGGCTCCAGCCACTCCATTGTATTGTAATCTGCTTTATCCCATTGTTTGACAGATAAGCTAAGTACATCTCTGATGTGCTAGACAGGATGTGTATTAGAAGGTGTGTGCTATCAAGGTACTGCTAGACCCCATGTGGGGTCCTCTCCTGTAATTGTCTGCCACACCCTCTAATTGTTACATTGTGTGCAGCCCCTCTGTATCTAACTACTATAAATATTGCTGACTTTTCAAAAATAAACCACTCCACTTCTGGAAACATATAGCAATTGTGTGTCTCTTATTTTGCTCCTGGTGGCTGCTATACTAATCCAATCTCCACCCTGCAAGTAACTTGTCCTGGTCACTACCACAGGAAGGTTACTGGGACTCCTGGAAGCACTGATTCCTGACAGAGAGACTCTGGCTGATACAGAAGCCAGATATCAGAGTGCTGGTGCAGAGATTCCCAAGAACCCAAACGGTCCTTGTGGTTAGCTAACTTGTAGTCTATAGCAGGTGGCCCTGGGCAGCAATAGCCCCTTACCCCCGGGTCATCACAATTTAGATATTTGCAAATTAAACATTTTATATTTGGCATATTGTACTTTGTATGTCAGCACTTTCTAATATTTTACCTTCCTTAAAATTGTGACCATTCCTAATCTTTGTTGTTTTCCCCACTGAAATGTCTGTTTATTTTCAATTACTGGGGAGAGTAGAGATTTTTTTCTAGTGAGATTCCACTTCATCTTATATTTATTCCATAGAACAATAGAATTCTTGATGTATGGGTTTTGGATTTCACTGTTTAATTTGGGGTCATTTGTTGTCTATTAAAGATATACAATATCTTGGCTTATACATTTGTTCGATGTTCCATACAGATTAGTGAGAGTACACATTTTAGTAGTAGTAATAGTAGTATTAGCAATTGTTAGTAACATGTTGTCTGCAAATAAGCAACATTTGTATTCCTACTATTTAACTTTTAGACCTGTAATATTAACATTTTGTCCATTTGCTAGTGGTAATGGGGACAATGGACATCCCTGCCTCGTTACACTTCTTATACAAAAATGATTATTTTAAGTCAGTACTTTTAGGGCTTGTATAAAGGTATTGTTAAAGCCAAATCTATAGGGTGCTTTGAATAAATAGGACCAGCGAATTGTATTAAATGCCTTTTCTATGTCTAAGGCTATCAAGCAAGTCGGTATTTTTTTTTTTTTTTTTGCTCTGCTAATGGTTATAAATGTAATACTCTTGTAATGTTGTCTGGTGCTTGTCATTTATGAACAAACTTCACTTGACTTCTATAAATTAACAAAGGAAGATAATATTTTTATGAAAATGTTAAGATCTATATTTAATAAAGAGATTGGACAAAATATTATTTTCCTTGTGTGAGTTTAACTGATATATATGCTAGTTGTATTTTTTCTGGCTTATTATGTCCTTGTAATCTATGATTATAGAATCTTACAAGGTGTAGTATTATTTGGGCAGTAAACTTTTCATAGAAAGTGGCTATATAGCCATCTGGTCCCAGTGACTTGACATTTTTTAGATTTTTAAGCACTACTTTATTTCTTCTGCGTTTATTGGTGAATTTAAACTATCTCTTTGTTCCATTATGACATCATCTGTAGGAGATACTAAATCATATCATGTAGCATAATATTGTTGGAAGGTATGAAGTATTTGGATTTCCCAAAGTCTCTTTATGTTCTGTTTGCATTTGGCTCCTAGAGTTGTATAATGGTGTTTCTCTCAGTTTGCTAGCAAATTGGTACCGTATATACCCGAGTATAAGCCGAGTTTTTCAGCCCTTTTTTTAAGGCTAAAAAGGGCCCCCTCTGCTTATACTCGAGTCACCTCCCCCCCCCTGTGTCTCTCTAACCCCCCGTGTCTCTTTCCCTCCCCCCTCCTCATCCTCACCCTTCCCTCCTCATTCTAAACCCCCCTCCTCACTTTACCCCTATTAATACCTCCCCCTCTCCCTTTCCCCTCACTTACCTTCATCTGCAGCTTCTCCTCCGGCCTCCGCTCCTTCCTGCGTCGGCACCCGTTATATGCTAATGACGTGGCGCGCATGTGACGTCACGTCATTAGCATATACCGAGTGCCGACGCAGGAAGGGGGGGAGGCCGGAGGAGAAGCTGCAGATGAAGGTAAGTGAGGGGAAAGGGAGAGGGGGAGGTATTTAGAGGGGTAAAGTGGGGAGGGGGGTTTAGGATGAGGAGGGAGGTTGAGGATGAGGAGGGAGGATGAGGAGGGAGGTTTAGAATGAGGAGGGGGGTTGAGGAGGGAGGTTGAGAATGAGGAGGGGGGTTGAGAAGGGAGGTTGAGAATGAGGAGGGGGTTGAGGAGGGTGATAAGAGAGGGGGTAGAGACACAGGGAAGGGAGAGGGGTGAAGAGACACAGGGGAGGGAGAGGGGAGAAGAGACACAGGGGAGAGAAAGGGGGGTCACAAGAAAATGGCAGACAAGAGGGGGACACAGAGGGCACAAGAGGGACACAGGGGGCAGCACATTTCCCACCCTCGGCTTATACTCGAGTCACTCATTTTTTCCAGTATTTTGTGGTAAAATAGGTGCCTTGGCTTATACTCGGGTCGGCTTATACTCGAGTATATACGGTATGTGGTTTGTTGGTGATATATATTGATAATATTTGTTTGAGTATGGTGCATTGATTTGTCAGCTTCATTTGTAAGTATAGCATTTATTTTTTGGATTATATTTTGGATTTTTTGGTGATTTAATAATTTGTGTGTCTTTGATTCTGTTGAAATAAGTTGGCATGTTGTGTTTTTTTTTACTAATTTAATTCAGTTTGTGTTCCCAAGATCCCCATTTGATTAGATTAAACTCCCTCTCATGTATGCATTTGAAGCTAACCATGTTGGTTCAGAAGTTGGTATAGCATTTAAAATAGAAAAGGTCTCAATTTTTTTTTCTAAATGACCTTTCAATGTTTTTTTCTGTAACATCTTTATCACTCATATGCCAATATCTGTGCTATGGTTCAGTTTCTGCTCGAGTTATTTTCACTTGCACTAGGTAAAAAAAAATAAAAAAAAAGCATATGCCTGTGCACTTCGGTGCTTTTTCTCTCCATATATCTAACAATCATAATCTGTTTCAAGCTTTAGCTAATATTGCAGAAATAGGTCGTGGGGGTCTTTGTCTTGGACTTGTCTAAGTGCTATCATTTAATATTATATTATAGTCCCCTCCAATCTTTACTCTTTGTTTGTCAGAGTATGCAAGAAGTTCAAGAGATGTGACATTGGGAACATACATTATGTTGATGCCAGTGTATATTCTCAGTCTTCTTATAGTTACCTTGATGGTACTATATTTCTTCCTTATCCCTATGAATAATTTGTATATTTGCTCCTAAATGACTTGTGCAATAGAGTAGTTGTGCCTTTTGGAATTTTGAGTCCATCTCAGTTCTGGAATTTTCTTACCTTGGCTACAGGAATCTTCCCTTAGACCGTGAAATGAGTAGGCTTCTCAGTGATGGGCTTTGATTCTAGGACCATTAGGATGCAGAACAGAAATCAAGGGGTTAAAAATAACAAAACAGAGGTTATAACATCAAAATAAAAGTCAGAGGATCATAATTATGTCCCCTAGAATAGTGTCTTTATTGGGAAAAGTTTGAACATTTATAGGTAAACAGAACAATACAACTTTGGTTCAATTCACAAACATGATTACATTACCTGCATTTAACCAGTTAACCCTATCAGCCCTCTACAGTACCTCGCTGGTCAATCTGTTAGGGAGGTTAATCCCATTAGAACACAATCTTAACACATGCAAAGTTCCCTTCTAAACTAGTTAACTGCATTATACTATTTGAACTTCCACAACTAGATAATCCCATTAGGCAGGTTGTTAGCAAGATGTTATGTCCGATTTAAAGCCTCCAGGTGGGCCATCACAAGGCTAATCCCAGATACACCTACCTCAAAATGTAAAGTCAATGGGGAATATAGAGAGGACATAGCTCTTTTAGGGAGAGGTTTTCAGTTGTGAACGTCAGATTCTAAACCGGTGGTCACAATCACTCCCCCTTTCAAATTGTTTGAGAGCATTTAGACTACTATGAGTCTTAACAGTCACAGGCAAGACTTTGCTCGTCTGTCAGAGACCAAAGTGCCAAATAAACAGTGGCACAATATGCTGGGACCTTTGCCAATGTTCAAACAGTCCTGTGATGGGGTCCAGGTGGCATCTTCCCCTATGAAGCTGGCAGGAGTGGAACGGATTCATTCAATGCTGCTGGCCCATATACCAATACAACCACCCCAGCATGTCTTTCCTTAGAGCCTTAAATGGTATCTTGCCCACACAATCTCCATTGCAACCCAGCCTCCATCAAAAGTGAAAGGAGTTTTCCATTGCTGCTAGCCCTGGATCCAAGTTAACCACCACACAAACAAAACAAGTACCCTGTCCAGCATCATCTCCTGTAGCAGTATCCCCCAGAGTCTCAAGTACTAAAAACATTGGACAAGGGTGGGCAATGCAAGGCCTACTGATAGTCGATCCTGGGTGACTCTAGAATCACTGTGCCTTGTTGGCAGCAGCAGTGCAGATTGAGAGGAACTGCTCTGTCACTGGATCTCGTCACCAGGGCAGGCCATCATGCCTCCCTGCTCATGGCTACTTGCTGACGCGCCACTGGCTGGATCTCCCTCTGGCTCTGTGATGCTTTTGGTTGCAGGGCAGGTAGCTTGACCTTCCTGATCACTGTGGTTGGCAGGAGGCTCATCAGCTGGCCTTCCTCCAACAATATCCTATTTTTCACCCTATGGCTCTAACAGATCGGAGCCTTCTGGTTGACTTTGCACTGCTGAGCTCCCTGGATCCACCTGCCCTGCAGCAGCAGCCACTTCTGATCATCGTGCAGCATCGCCTGGAGCCCACAAAAAATCCCCAGCCTGAAGTAGGTTTGCCATTGGGATGTGGTAGCAGGCATCACAAGATCATAATATTGCTCTTCCAGCATGATCTCCTCCCATACAAGCTCCTCCATCTAATCTGCTAGCTCATCATTTTGCCAGATCCCTAGAGATCTGCTGGCCCATGAGGCTCTCCATCATGCAGTCTATGGTAGTGATATACATCTTTTGTTTGGGGCATTAAACCAATTTACATTATGTGATATTACATTCAGATTTAACAAAGATAATTATAGTAAATATGTCTATGTATCTTATGAGAAACTCATTGTATAATTCGGGCAACCTAACCACTGTTAATTAATAAATTGTATCTTCCTGTTTTCATGGCAATTGATCATTAAACACCATTTTCCCTGTGTTGTCATACCTTAAGTGTCTGGTTCTGTTAGGTATAGAGATTTCTGATGGGGCCAACTCTGATCCAGAGTCAGATGAGGATGCAAATTCAATAGTTTCTCTCGAAACTGGTGGTATTACTTTTCTCTGTAATGCTAAAATAGAATTATGTAATTTACATAGTTACTTGTATTTTATTATAGGATTTATAGCAATATTTGTCTTTGCTTTCTGAAATGTGAAAGTTAATTGCCATTTTCTGTTCTATAACTTCTTTCTGAACCAGTTAATGAATATTTTATTAGTACTGTAAAAATATGAAAATATGTAAAGAATTTAGAAACCACAGCTACGTAATGCTACGACTTCACACATGCCCCATGCCTTTTGTTCTTCTTGTTCAGTTGCTAGTATTACTATATAAACATAATAATTCTGTTTTTGCTCTTTTGTTTAGAATAATAAGGAATTATACAAATGCCAGAATAGTCATAATTACATATTTTGTAAGGTATGAATGAATAGGAAGATCTGAGGCAGATCCCTTAATTGATTGGTGTAGTTGCCATATTTTGCTCTGCCTCAAATTTGATTTGTATTACCAATAAGATATTTACTATTGTTTCTTTAATTAGCTTTAATTATAAACTCTTTTGTGACATATTAGTTAATACAATCTTCATTTCCTTTCCCTTTTTTCATTCTTATACTTATCCTCCGTTTTCAATTAATCTATTTTTGAAATAGATAATAAAAAAAACATAGAAAACAGCTTTCAAAATACACCTTAATTTTAATTCTCAGATATCTGTTTTATAATTGCTTGTGTTTACAACACTGGTATAGGTATAGGCACTTACATTATTTATTCCTATGATCACATGACACTTAATTCTTCACAATGGGCCCTTCAGATTGGATCCTGTGAAATACATAATTTAATACATATGTCATTGTTGCTAATCTTTATGTGACCAGTCTACTGATTTTATTTATATTTTATGTAGATATAATTTTTAGTTTTAAATAAAAGTCATGTTTTAACAAAAGGCTATTTACCAGTTTGAGATGTCCAACCACAATTAGAAGTGATATACCATATATGTGTATCTTTTTCTCTTTCTTTTTGATAATTTTAATCTTCGAGTAAGCATCAATGAATGACTGATTATGATTAAAGAATTTAAAGTAAACAAAGGTTATAAACATACTATATAAAGGTATTTGAGCCGCTGTAATTGATTATGTGTACTCAGCATTCATACTTTCATAGGGCTCGATTACAGCTCTCGTAATAACTCTTAGAAGACTGAAATGTATCTACAGGAGTTGTTACAAGAAAGGTTGTATAGCTATTATATGTCTCCCCAAAACAATATTCTGTAAGCCTGACTGACTTGTACCCAGGGGGTTTTGCTCATAGCTCTCTAGCTCTCTGCCTAACACATACCCTCAGGAGACTCTGAATCTGAAACTCAGTAGTCTCCGTAGCAATACTATAGAATGCTACCAATTAATACAAAAAAGAGGAAATACATGAATACTTGCACTTGTATAGTAATATTAGCAGGACAAAGCTTAACTTGATGTTACATAAAAATAAGAAAAAAAACTGAACTAAAAGGGGTAATAATAAAGGTATCCCTAAAAGGATTCTCAGCACTCTCAGTTCCTGTCAAGTAGATGTGGAGGCAGTGATAGAGTTTGATAAATCCTCTATATCATGATAAATCAAAGTACAGAGAAGTGCAGTCAGGGGCATAGAAACTGGGGAGGGGGGGTGGGGGAGACAAATCCCTCCCAGATGAAATGAACAGGGGACACAAACCCCCCCCACAAAATTAAACGTAATCATGTATTACCAGATTTGGCCACTAGAGTATGTCTTTCCCCTGAAAGCGAGGCGAGCAGTTGATGAACATGGGACTTTGTTGCTGGCAGCGAGGAATGCAGTTTACTAATTTAACTGTGTGTTATGATCTGCTTCTTCAATGGGCTTGATAAGGACCTAGTCCAAACCTACCCAACAGAAATGTAAGGTCCAGGAGATGGGCCAGTACAAGGATAATCACCTCATGAGCTCCACCAGCAAGACAGGATACCATGCAGTAATAGTTACCAAGTATAACTATATACCAGAGTTGGATCAATAGCAATAATCCAAGTTTAGGAATAATACACTGAATGAGACTTACATATATGGTTATGCAAGTTCAAACTGTAACACCTTTATTTTTGTTCAACATACATATTTATTTATATTTATTAGCTTCCCCAGCAACCGACCAGCAGTTTGATACCAAACATGGAATGGCTCCCTCCACATACATGTAATAACTAACATTGCACCCAAAATAACAATACATAGAGTAACCAAATAATGGAACATCATACACATAATATGGCTGTCAGAACCATAACACATAGGGGTCCCAAACCAGGGATACAATCAGAAAATTGAATCCGGGGGGTCCATATTAATCCTTACCATGCCAAATGAGTCTGCTTTATAATCCATAAAAATCCAGTGGACCACTGGGTATAACCAGGTGTGCTTGCCTCTCTGTATTTAGCTCTGTATGCCATTGTGCGTTTATATGCAGAGCTGGGTCTTTCCCTCTTCACCATCGCAAAATCTGACAGCTGCAGTTCTGCCTCCGGCCGACTTTAGCATATAAGCACCGACAGAGGCCTTGAGCTATGAGAGGCGCGCCCGAGGTCCTGGGGGGCCGAGTGCTTGTGCCGAACATTGCGATGGCCTCGCTGTCGATTCAGTGCCGTCGAGTTGCGCCATGTCGGAGGGAAGAATAGTTCTTTGCCTTCCCTGGAACTTGATGGTGCCTGAAAACTCACAGCGCCCTCTGGCAGATGGCACTTTTAACTGCAGCTGTCAGTGCTGCAGAAGAAATGCACAGGCAAAGAGGGATAGATCCCAGAGCTGGATTTACATATGGATCATTACCTTGTCGTGGTCAAGGGGCTTGTGTACTTCAATTAAGCTTTGAGCTATACCATGTAGGATTACCCAAGATGGCCAGGTAATAGAAGAGAGGTCAGACAAATTGCAGCCCACTGGAGAAGGAACTAGCAATCCACTCTAGTATCTTTGCCAACAAAATCTTATGTATAAGGACAACAAGAGACATAAAGATGTGCTTGGCATTCTGAGGTCCATATGGTTAAGGAGAGTTTGACCGACTGAACTGCTAACTCTAAGCAAATTCTCCTCAGTTGCCCACTATCAACCATAAACACAAACTATAAATAAATTATAAATATGCCACAAAATGTTTATACATAAAAATGATAGGGCTTGTGTATGCATGTATATACATACAGGGGTGAAAAATTCAGGGTGCCAGACAGCCAGGACTCCTAAAATATGTACTATGGGTTCCTCCCAGGCTCTTAGGGAACAGACTGTCTGATTGCCTTAAAAATCTTTAAGTCTTTTAAGTTTTATATATACATGTATCTGTAACATACACAGATTGCTTCATATATTTTGAATAAGGCTTTTAGATATAAAACTACTCTTTTGTTTGCACTAGGGGATCCCAGGGGAAAGGCTTAAGGTGTGATCAATGTTCTGTAATTACCTGAAGGCTGCCTAACTATTCCTGCACATCCTGCTCACAGCAGCTTCCTATGTGCAGCCTGAATGTCAGTCTCACAGGGAAGGTCTTAGCTCTGTGAACCTGTGAATACTGCCTTCAGAGTCATGCATGTGGATTTGAAGTTGTAGTTCTTTTGCTCTCTATATACTGGTTTCCGCCACATTTCCTTGTGGCTCGGAGTCTGTCACTGGGTCTCTCTGTCTAGTTCTCTGTATATCTGTGCTAGCCACTTTATGTCTCTATGTGTGATTGTACCTAGCTATGTACCTGTCATGGATCTATCCCGTTGAGTATGCGCAAGAAATCGGCAGCACTGACAGCTGCAGTGTCAGCAAGTAGACGCTAGACGGTGCTGTCCGGTTTCAGGGGGAAGGCCTATAATTATTCCCCCCTCTGATGTGGCGCAATTTGATGTTGCTGATCCGACAGCGAGGCCATCACCATGTTCGGCGCGGGCCCTCGGCCCTCGGCCCTCAAAGGACCTCAGATGCTCCTCTCATAACTCAAGGCCTCTTCTGTCAGTGTGCCTTATATGCAATGTGCAGCAGTATTCTGAAAATCGGCAGCACCATCTAGCTGTTAGCGGTTGCACTACTGTGGCACCCCGACTTTGGGGCGCAGGGAAAATGCACAGCAACAATTCAGCGCTGATAGAAGCGAGCCAACAGTAGCCTGCTGTTAAAATGTGGTTGGCAAATGCGTGTGGATAAAAGTTGTAGAATCTATCCCCTAACGGCCAAAACCCCTCTAACCCTAACCCTCAGACCCCATGCCTAACCCTAACACTCAGACCCCATGCCTAACCATAACCCCTCAGACCACATGCCTAACCCTAAGTCTCAGACCCCATGCCTATTTCTAAGACTCAGACCCCATGACTAACCCTACGACTCAGACCCCATGCCTAACCCCTCAGACCCCATGCCTAACCCCTCAGACCCCATGCCTATCCCTAAGACTCAGATTCCATGTCTAACTCTAAGACTCATACCCCATGCCTATCCCTAAGACTCAGAACCCATGTCTAACCCTAACACTGAGACCCCATGCCTAACCCTAAGACTCATACCCCATGCCTAACTCTAACCCCTCAGTCCCCATGCATAACCCTAACACTCAGACCCCATGACTAACTCTAAGACTCATACCCCATGCCTAACCCCTCAGACCCCATGCCTATCCCTAAGACTCAGACCCCATGTCTAACCCTAACACTCAGACCCCATGCCTAACCCTAAGACTCAGACCCCATGCCTAACTCTAACCCCTCAGTCCCCATGCCAAACCCTAACACTCAGACCCCATGCCTAACCCTAACCCCTCAGACCACATGCCTAACCATAAGACTCAGACCCCATGCCTAACCCCTCAGACCCCATGCCTATCCCTAAGACTCAGAACCCATGTCCAACCCTAACACTGAGACCCCATGCCTAACCCTAAGACTCATACCTCATGCCTAACTCTAACCCCTCAGTCCCCATGCATAACCCTAACACTCAGACCCCATGACTAACTCTAAGACTCATACCCCATGCCTAACCCCTCAGACCCCATGCCTATCCCTAAGACTCAGACCCCATGTCTAACCCTAACACTCAGACCCCATGTCTAACCCTAACACTCAGACCCCATGCCTAACCCTAAGACTCAGACCCCATGCCTAACTCTAACCCCTCAGTCCCCATGCCTAACCCTAACACTCAGACCCTATGACTAACCCTAAGACTCATACCCCATGCCTAACCCCTCAGACCCCATGCCTATCCCTAAGACTCAGACCCCATGTCTAACCCTAACACTCAGACCCCATGCCTAACCCTAAGACTCAGACCCCATGCCTAACCCTAACCCCTCAGACCCCATGACGAACCCTAACAGACCCCTAACACCTAACACCCCTAAGCCCACCCAAAGACCCCAAACCCAAAGACCCCTAACCCTAAAACCTAACACCCCTAAGTCCACCCTTAAGTCCTTACCTTAACTTCTGCGCTCAGATGTCGGGTGCTCTATTGTCGGGCGCACTTTTGTTGCTTCGCATATGCATTGGCGCGCATTTTCCACCCGCTCGAAAGTCAAGCTACCCACTGCTGCTGCCAATCTTCTGCGTAGGGAAAGAGGGATCGGACCCCTGTAACTGACTCTATCTCTGTGTCTCTCAGTATATGTCTCTGTGTGTAGACTTCTGTTGCTATGTGCATCTGTGTCTCTATGTCTTCCCTTCCATCATTCCCTCTTTGTCTCTCCACCACCTGTCCCTCTTCCCCCTCTCTTTACATCCATGTCTCCCTCTCTGTCCCTTGTCCTCTTACTCGGTCTCCTTACCCACCTCGCCCCTCCCCTAGAACCACCCATTTCTGTCCCTCTTCCCTCCTCTTCCTCTCTCTCATCCTCTTTCTCTTTTACACATATTTGCATCCTCCATTTCCATGTCTATCCCCCACCTTTACCCCTTTACTTTTAGCTCCATCATTCCAACCCTGTCTCTTTTTCTCCCTCAAATGTCTTTCTCCCTTTCTGTCCCATCTCTCTCTTTTCCATTCTTCTCCCTCCTATAATCCCTCTATTTCTCATCCATCCCTTTCTCTCTCAAATTCCTTCCCCTCATCCTTCTCTTTCTCCCTCCATTTCCTCTCTTCCTCTTCCTCTTCTCTCAGCCATTCTCTCCTCTCAATCCTCCATTCTTCTCCATTCTCTCCATATCCTTTATTCTCTTTTCGCCTATCCTACTCTTTCTATTCTCTCCTCCATTCCCCCCTCTTCTCTTCACTCATTCTCACCTCCTCCTGTCCCTCTAACCTCCCTTGTCCTGTCTTCTTTGCTATTATCTTTAAATACACAGTGCCTCTCTCAAATATAAAGACATGGCATGATTACAGAAACACTGCAAGTACAGTAAGTCTTCCACTTACACTTGGTTGGTTCAAGACGTGTCAATGTAAGTTGAAAACAGTGCAATGTGAATCATGCTTCAATGCAACGTAATTGTCTACAACTAAAGTGGATATAAAAAGTCTACACACCCCTTTTAAAATGTCAGGTATCTGTGCTGTAAAAAAATGAGACAAAGATAAATCATTTCAGACCTTTTTCCACCTTTAATGTGACCTATAAACTGTACAACCCAATTGAAAAACAAACTGAAATCATTTAGGTGGAGGGAAGAAAAAAAGAAAAGAAAAATAATGTGGTTGCATAAGTCTGCACACCCTCTTATAACTGGGGATGTAGCTGTGTTCAGAATTAAGCAATCACATTCCAAATCATGTTAAATAGGAGTCAGCATACACCTGCCATCACTTAAAGTGCCTCTGATTAACCCCAAATAAAGTTCAGCTGCTCTAGTTGGTCTTTCCTGAAATTTTCTTAGTCGCATCCTACAGCAAAAGCCATGGTCCACAGAGAGCTTCCAAAGCATCAGAGGGATCTCATTGTTAAAAGGTATCAGTCAGGAGAAGGGTACAAAAGAATTTCCAAGGCATTAGATATACCATGGAACACAGTGAAGATAGCCATCATCAAGTGTAGAAAATATGGCACAACAGGGACATTACCAAGAACTGGAGCTCCCTCCAAAATTGATGAAAACACGAGAAGAAAACTGGTTTGGGAGGCTACAAAGAGGCCTACAGCAACATTAAAGGAGCTGCAGGAATATCTGGCAAGTACTGGCTGTGTGGTACATGTGACAACAATCTCCCGTATTCTTCATATGTCTGGTCTATGGGGTAGAGTGGCAAGACAAAAGCCTTTTCTTACGAAGAAAAACATCAAAGCCAGGCTAAATTTTGCAAAAACACATCTGAAGTCTCCCAAAAGCATGTGGGAAAAGGTGTTACGGTCTGATGAAACCAAGGTTGAACTTTTTGGCCATAATTCCAAAAGATATGTTTGGCGCAAAAACAACACTGCACATCACCAAAAGAACACCATACCCACAGTGAAGCATGGTGGTGGCAGCATCATGCTTTGGGGCTGTTTTTCTTCAGCTGGAACTGGGGCCTTAGTTAAGATAGAGGGAATTATGAACAGTTCCAAATACCAGTCCATATTGGCACAAAACCTTCAGGCTTCTGCTAGAAAGCTGAACATGAAGAGGAATTTCATCTTTCAGCATGACGACCCAAAGCATACATCCAAATCAACAAAGGAATGGCTTCACCAGAAGAAGAATAATGTTTTGGAATGGACCAGCCAGAGCCCAGACCTGAATCCGATTGAAAATCTGTGGGGTGATCTGAAGAGGGCTGTGCACAGGAGATGCCCTCGCAATCTGACAGATTTGGAGTGTTTTTGCAAGGAAGAGTGGGCAAATCTTGCCAAGTCAAAATGTGCCATGCTGATACCCAAAAAGACTGAGTGCTGTAATAAAATCAAAAGGTGCTTCAACAAAGTATTAGTTTAAGGGTGTGCATACTTATGCAACCATATTATTTTATTTTTATATTTTTTCTACCCTCTACCTAAAAGATTTCAGTTTGTTTTTCAATTGAGTTGTACAGTTTATAGGTCACATTAAAGGTGGAAAAAGGTCTGAAATTATTTATCTTTGTCTCATTTTTTTACAGCACAGAAACCTGACATTTTGACAGGGGTGTGTAGACTTTTTCTATCCACTGTACATGCACAGAACATATATAATATTATAATTATAAGCAAATTTACTATACTATAGTACTGTTAAATTATTGGTGATTCAGACATTATTATTATAATTTATTTGTATAGCCAACATATTCTGTAGCGCTAATATTGCCTATATATCAATTACTGGAAGTAGGAGACTATGTAAAAACAGAGACTAATTGTATTTCTGCAGTTTTAGGGTGAATTGTTTCTATTTCCATTTCCAGGGCTTATACAAAGAGATAGGGAACGTCTTCTTTAATGGAGCTAATCATCGTATATCAAGTAATACATTTCAGGCTGTTTTTATGCCAGTTGCAACTAATATACACATATAACATTTCCCTACTTGTTCCTTTAAATATTTAAATTATTGTTCTTTTAGACTATTTTCAAATTTTATTTTATTAATCTACCCTGTCATCTGATAAGCTTTAGAACATGATTTCTTGTTCTAGGGCTTGTTTGCATGTGAAAGTATATACAGTAAGTGCCTTGTGTGTTTCAGTTGCAAATCCACAAGCCCCAGACCTAGGGAAGCACATTTTCAGGGGGCTTGAAGTGGCCAGTGGAACATTGAATATGCACAGGAATATTTTGTCTCTAAATGTACATGGTACTTTCTGACGTACTATATATTTACATAGACACATATACACTTATGATTTGATATGCCCCTGACTTCCCCTGTGAATGCATTTGATACATTTACAAATTTCCTGTCAGTGTACATTTACACAAAACTATAATCTTAAATTTTTTGGGGGGTCGTTCAGTCACTTCCGACTCTTTGTGACCTCATGGACCATAACACACCAGGCACATCTTTATGTCCATGGTCATGCTGATCCACTTGGTTTTCATGGCAGAGATACTGGTGTGGGTTGCCAGTTCCTTCTTCAGTGGGCCACAGCATACAGCTCCTGGTATTCCAAGGTGGTCTTCCATCCAAGTACTAACGAGGTCCAACCCTGCATGGCTTCAGGGTGTTGTAACCTCTTGGTTCCCTGACTGCAGTTGAACCCAGGTCGCAGTAGTTAATGTACCGAATCCTGACCACTGGACCATCAGGGATTCCTATAATTTTCTATGCCCATGTTATGCTACCCCCTAGTGGTCATGTATAGCATAGCACAGCACTAGTAAAAGGATAAATTACTCTGCCCAAACTCATCGTTACCACTTTTTCCCCAACAAAAGTGCTAATTACACAAGACCTTAAGAAAATGATCATCTGTCTGACATCTTATACTGACTTACTATCCAATGTACTTGCAAATTTCCAATTTGCTTAACCCACTGTATTTTTTTTCCAATACATGCTTGGCAGCACTCAATAACTAGCTCAATAAGAGTATGGCGGATTTCTCCATACTATTTCCTTGGACCTCTGCTGCTGTTTACAGATGATCACCTTCTTCTACAGACTATCTTTGATCCATACAAAGGACTTGCTTTTACATCCTACCTTTCAAATAACTCCTTTAGTATCTTGATATATCTTCTTGAACACTTTTTATCTTTAAACTACAAGATTGTGTTATGGACCCCTTTGGTTCACAATTTACATGTCCTCCCAGGGAAAAAATAGATTCCACTTTATTTACAACTAATTTTATCCTTGACTTATTTTCTCTTCACTTTTCCATAACTCCAAATTGTCTTTTTAAAGGGACAGCCCCTATTTCAGGGACTAAAAGCACCCTAGTTTAAAAGGACACACCATCTTGAGAAATTAAGACAAAATCAACTGAGAAATGAAAAATGATTCTGAAAATTGCATATAAAAGATAAAAATGTATTATAGGTCCCTTGGTTAGGGTAACACTTTGTTAAGGATTATGAGTGTATGTGGAATGTTTTTCACTCTATGAACACTTGCTATGCCCACAAGATCAGCTGCTGTCGGCATGATAAAAAAGGAAGTCAATTTTATATGTGCCTATGATGCTGTGGAATGTGGAAATAAAATCCATGCAGGACAAAATATTTATTATTTGAGAGTGATTATGTAATAAAAAAAAAAAAAAACTTAATGCAAAAAGGCAAAGTAGCCTACTGTAGATGTTGCAGACACCAGTGTGTAGCTTTTACGGTCAATTTATAGATCTCCTTAAACAACATTTTATCCTGTGAGAATAGTACAGTTTCATATATTTCAAACGGAAATAAGTCAAAGGCGTGAATGTGCTATGTAAAAGCCAAATTGTAGACTACTATGGACTGGCCTTTCTTAGGGCCTCATTCAATTGCAATTTGGCCAATTGAATAGGGCTCTAAATAAGCACATAGCATATTTTTTTTAAAGAAGTTTTTATTTAGGGAACATCTATCCAAAAGCAAGGTCTTCACTAACTAAAAACTTCTGTAAAAAAATATGCTTTATGCTTATTTAGAGCCCTATTCAATTGGCCGAATTGCAATTAAATGAGGCCCTTAATATACAACTCTTTACCACTAATTAAGTTTCAAGTATGCCAGGATCTATTGCTCAATTTAAGTTTTGAAAAAAAAATCTATATTACATTTTGTGTATTGCAGTTAGTGCTGGTGATCAGGACTGGATTTTCCATTAAGCAGAGTAAACCGCTGCCTGGACTTGCTTTCCTGAAGAAGGGACCGTGTTGAAGCAATATAAACTGACATTCAAACACTTCTAGAAGCATGCATGACTTCTTTTCTCCATGCAGGAACTACTTAGTATGTGGAGTGGAATAACAGTTCTCTGATTAGGCTTACTTCTGTTGCTCCTCAAAACCATTCCTTTCTTCTCCGAATCAGACGTTGGGATTTGCAGTCTTGCTTTGATATCAACTACGAAGAGAACCACAATTCCCATAATTCCACTTTATGTTTCTAACATCAGTATCTTGATTATCTGGGAAGGACTCCACATTTTCTGTGTTGGTCAGTGAATTTCTGAGACTGCATGTGAGGAGCAGCTGAGAGCTCTCCAAGTACCCTAATAAGGTATTTACATGATAAAGATTGCTGCTTAACTTTTATTTCTCCCAGCAAGAGAGCTGAGCCTAATGAAATACTGAACTGAACAGCATATTCTGATCACAGATGAAGGGTTAAAACAAGTGCATTACAGTTAATGTCTCATGTGAAATAAATATATTAAAAAGCCATGGAAAAAATGTTTTTTTCCTTCATCAGAAAGAGGATATTTGCCAATGTGTCACAGTGCGTTTCCTTTTTTTTTTAGAAGTTTTTTTAGAGAAGTTTTATCAAATATTTTTTTCCATGCGAAAAAACTACTTTTTTTTTTAACAATACAGCTAATAAAGAGCGAACAATGGAAATGTAACAGACCCTCCTCATTCTAATAGGTACCTTCAGTCTGTGCACTCGTTAAGTATTCTGATAAGGCAAAGACAAGCTAGAAGCAGCCTAACACAAATTCTACCTAAATATTTATGCCTCAATTAATTTAGCAGTTTTAAAAAGGAAAACACTTTTCCACATGCTTGTTCGGATGATGCAGAACACATATGATTACTTCAGTGCCCCAATAAGCAACATTTTTAGACTGTTATTTTGATATCCACTCAATACATCTATATAAAGCAAGTATAGGTCTTAGGCAGCATGTACATAACATTA
Source organism: Discoglossus pictus (assembly GCA_027410445.1). Lineage (NCBI taxonomy): Eukaryota > Metazoa > Chordata > Amphibia > Anura > Alytidae > Discoglossus > Discoglossus pictus. The sequence goes on along the minus strand of CM050166.1, from coordinate 280,998,748 downwards.
TTAAAACATCTGCTTATTAGCCAGTTATTGTATTCAGAGACCTAGTAGCATATCTATCACACAGAATAAAGATAGTTAATAAAGTGAGTGTTAAAAGTTATTAGAAATGTAAATTTTTTGCAGTAACAGAATTGGCCAGATCATTGCACTAAAGTGTATGTTTTATCTGTTGCATCATCCGCGTCGCTACACCCTGTGGTCATCTTTGAAAGTATAAACAGGAAGTGACAGTGGATAGAAACTCAAATGCTTCATTGTATGACTCTGGATATAAAAAACAACACCCCCAAAATTGTAAACTTTATACTTATGTAAGGCTTTTTCTTATCAAATAAACTACTCTTGTTCTGAAACTTTCCCCAGGATTGTTTATTACATTTTTACTTTACTTTCTGGGATTTAACTTCTTTTGCATGATATGTTCAGGAATCTTAAATCTATATTATTACATTTAGAATTTGATTTAATATTTGGTTAATTAGGAATTATAAAATATACAGTTATGTTTTTGTTACATAAAGATCCAAATATTTTATTTATTTTATGTATGCTATTTCATTATTATTATACCAGAATAATATTATACATTATATTATTACAGTAAAAAAAATTATTAACATTGTTGTTTTAGTTAATTGTTGAGAATATTCACCTGAAAGAATAATTAAGCCATTTTTAAAGATCTAAATATTAAAACCCTATTGAATTACACACTTAAAATGATGCAGGTTTAATTTATTGGCCATAATAAGCAAGGCGTAGCTGCTCAACACTGCATTACGGATAGAGAGAGTTTAAGAGAAACAAGTAAGTAAGGTTTAGTACGGTGTTAGCTGTAAAATAAAAAACAAACAATAGAAAACTGAGAGGAGAGGATACATTTTAATGATGAACTAATGTGTAGGGCTGATTTGCAGGCTGTCAAGGTGATATACCTCTTTGGCTTATCAGATGTTGCTATCAATCAATGAATTACACAAGAATTCACAACCCGTGAGTGAACAGACAAGTGAATACGCATCATATAGGGAGAGTTTCTGAATTGAAGTATATGTATGAATAAAGGCATGCCAGGGGCATGTGTGGTCTGCAGTATGTGTATTAAGGAAGAACATGATTGGTAGTAGTGTACATGCACCAGACTCTAGTATACAGTAGTGGACACTGGGAGGTGCACCTAAGCCAAGCACCTCCTTTGCTTTGTGTGTTTGCGTTGCTCAATTGTGTCTGACTCTCCGTGACCTCATGGCCTGCAACACACCATGCTGATACACTTGGTATTCATGGCAGAGATACTGGAGTGGGTTGCCAGTTGCTTCTCCATTGGGCCACAAAAAACAGCTCCTGGTATTCCTAGGTGGTCTCCCATCCAAGTACTGACCAGGCTTGGCTTGAGGTGTGTGGTGTGATCTCTCGGTTCCCTAACTGGAATTGAACCATAAGTCACAGCAGTGAAAGCACTAAATCCTAACCACTGGATCACAAGGGAACCCTTCTTTTTTTTTTTTGATAATGTTCTTACTAGTTTCAGGACAAAGAAAGCCCCCCTTCCGAGAACCTCTAGGGGATTTCTTCGTCCCCTTCTGGGTTCTTCAACAGAGAGACTAAGAGAAAAAGGAACTGAGACCACGACTTATGCATTCATTTCAATCCAGTTCTTTAACCACACTGTACACAAGTAAATTAGACGCCTTGTCACAATATATATTTGATACATAGAAGGTGACTGTACATATTTAGCCCACGCCATACATACATATAATAAAACATTAAATATATTATCTCAAAAGAAAATTCTGTGCATCTCATTCCAGATTCCAGTATCTGTTCTGCGCAAACAAACAAAAGCCTAGATCACTTGCTGTCCCTGACTTGCATCACTTACGAATGTGATACGATTTAGTGCTAAAATCTAAAACAACAAACACCAATTAGAAATCATTAAAAAAGTATATACTATTTTTTTTTTTTTTTTACTAGAAAGGCAATAAAATAAAAGCAAATACCAGAAACTTGAATTAATTTCTGCAATGAGACTTCAATTACTAGTACTTAATAGCAGCTGTTCCTGACAACGGAAAACTTCTATCTGAAACTAATACATGAAAATAAGGGCCTATTAGATTTAATGGAAACTACAGGCCAAAAAACTGTAGGATAAAAAAGGCGCAACGCTGTAACACATCATCAGTTTTGTGATAAACTTGGTTCATTACTGTCCATCTTCTCCTTCAAAACTGTAAAATAAGACTAATTACAGGTATAGCCCACTTATCGCTATATCCCATTAGCGCCAATTCAATATAGTGCTCTTTTCCCCTCTAATTCCCGCTTATCGTTCTCCGATTCGCCATAGCGCAGTCTGAGTGCTATGAAGATAGAATGCCCCATTTAATGCCATTTCACATAGTGCTCCTGCATGCAGTGGCGAATGTGGAGAGCTAAATGTGGTATTCCTGTATTACTGTGTCCTTGGGCATAGAACACAGAATTTTGGCCATTGACAATAGGTTGATAAATTACTACCAAATCTCCCTGTTTTCAGAAGTTATTTTATGTGATCAGTCCTGCATTAGCATATTATTGTTCCATGCAACACTGGTATTCTTACAGCATCCTCTCTTTTTACACTTATAGAGGTACTGGCTTTCATTGTATTGAGTTGTACACAACATGAGGCATCAATGGAAGAAAATAAGTCCCTCTTATCTCAGAAAAACAGTCAGTAGTGAAGATCATCCAGTGGTGATCCAACATTTTGACAATTCAACAGATATTTTCAATTGTTAACATTCCATTATCATTTCTATATCGTATGCGAACAAAACCAATGTGTACAATATTCTGATCTGATTTAGTTTCTCAGGCTAAGGCATGGGGACTAACAATTAACAGATAATGGATTGTGGAATCATTTGAACTCATACTGCTGAGTGCTTTCTGTTTATTACAAGTCAATTCTGGGTGGAAGCTTTCATGCTATGAAAGAAAAAAGAACCATGACACACATGTCTTTCCAGCAGTATCAAAGTAAAAAATATGAGTATCGTGTCATACTGCTTTAACTAGTTCAAGTAGAAGACAATGTAAACTATTTATACAGATACAACTTCATTTACCACTATATGTGGTCTTAATTGGTGTTCCAGGCAGAGCAACTTGTCCAGTGCATTTTTTTTAACCGTTAAGACAAAACAGGTCATTACGGACATCAACAGCAGGTAAAGACTGTGCTACAGCCAAAAGGGGCAGGTAAAAAGCCACATCGAGAAACATCTCTTTGTTTCATTCAATGCTTCTCGTTGTGTGTCTCGTGTATTGCTGGCTGGGTGAATGTAGAGAGCCATGAGGACATAGCAGACTTTGCACTGACGAGAGCTCCTCCGACGGACTGACCTGCACAAGACAGGATGAAGAAGACATATTAATTATATACTGTAGATCATATTAACATAACGATCTGCAGTGATTATAAAGCAAAATAAGATCAAATGGCCACTGTAGTCATTTTTTGATAATGTTTTTAGAAAGAAAAACAAACATAAACTTTTTATGCAATATGCTTTACTGTGTGGCTCCATGTTCCTCTCATCTGATCCCGTCTACTACTTTCTCTTTGTAAACTTATGAGCAGTGAATTAGTTTTTTTGGAAGCACTGTAGATAACCTGCCATAAAACCATTGAACAGATAAATGTAGTATTTACAAATGTATTAGAAGTCTCCTGCCACCACATGAAGTTGATAAGCAGAAACCAAAAACAGTAGATTCCACTGCACTATAATTATGTAATATATATCTAAGTTAATACATTTGAAGATGCATTATTTTTTTACATGCTGAAAACTATTTCCTGAAGTGTATTTTTTTTTTTAAATAGTGTATTTTTGTAGATAAAAGGGCAACTGTAGTCCTGTTTAAAATATACTAAGGAGTCATCCTCCTTATTAATGCACATGTTGATTGGTTCATTGATACAGTATGAGGTCAGATGACCACCGGTTAAATAATGATAATATCGAATAGACACCAGTGATTTATATAGGAGTATGGGTGAGTTTTCCTTACCTACGGCTTTCCCTGTCTGGACCATACTCCTACTGGTAGTAGCCACAGCGTTGCCGATCTTTTTGCCTCTCTCACTGTTTTGTACAGAGCTACAAAAATAAATAAACAGAAAATATTAGAAATTATTTAAGATACAAATATTAACATTCCTATCATCCTATTGCATTAATATATTACTTAGGAATTTTAACATACTACTATGACTTACTCCCAGGCTTCTACAGTATGTATCAGTGGTAAAGCAGAAGCCCAGGGACTACCTGTGGTCAATCATGCCCTAGCTGATTTTTATTTATATCTCCACAACCAACAAATCACTCCCTCGGGCCCTCCCAAGCATTTGTCCTGTTTGTCCTCCCTTCAAATTAAACCACATCTATCAATTACCACAGTGATTTTATTATTTTACAAAGCATCATGTAAAGATTTAAGAACTTTGGCTGCATATGTGGCCCTTTAAGTGAAATAAGTTGCCTGTCCCTGTTATATTTACTTACTGTGAAAGTCGTAACTTGACATCTGATACACTGTAATGTCCTTGGAATGGGTGGCTGCAAAATATAAAATCAACAACATAATATGAAACTCAGCTGACAAATCGAATCAGTTGGATTGAACTAGAATGCACAATAAAATAATATCTTGTTAAACAGTACAAAGATCTGATTTACACATCAGTACCAACATAGATCAACTATCTCTAAAAATTCAGAAAGTTCATAGGAAGAGACAAATGTTTTCTAGTGGTGGAAAGAGTGACAATATGAAGGGGATTAGTGACTGTAACTATCAATACACTTCAGAGTCCATAGTTGTTTTATACCAGCCCTTACAATTTACACCCTTTTTCAGTTTGGTTTTCTACTGCACCTAGTTACAACTCCGAAAGCCATAATTTCATGAAGCATTTATCCCTTTTTTTGGTACATACAATAAGGTGTCTGTCTTGTCATGTAATTTCTTCTTTTAAGAATTCTGTCTTTATTCCTAAATATTGTCACATAGACTTTTTTAAATTCTTCAAAACCATCGGATGTGTAGAGCATAATTGGCAAGTTCTGTTTTGGTCTACATGGTCATGTGATGTTGGTTCTTATACTAGAAGCTGCAACACATTACTGTGCTCTGATCATTAGAAGATGCATATTGGAGAGTCACAGCAAGCAGACTGCCAAAGGCAACTTAAAATAATGGCAATAATTAGTTCCCATAATTGGGCTAATATGGCTTTTATTATAATGCAACTTATACCTTTAAAATGCCCTAAATAATCTTACCACTTTAGTGTCCCTTTACCAGCTCCAAAATAAAAATGAAGTAAAGAAAAGCTGATATAGGATTATATTTTCCTGATGTTACAAGTTTGTTTAGACTGGTATTCTTTATAAACGAGTCTTCTTTCACTGCACTGCAGCAATCCAAACCAACAATTACACTTAAGATATGAAATGAAATTCTGCAACTGGCAAGGCTTTCAATCTTGTACATGTAAAAAGGAGTAACTAAACCTTGAGTCAGAGAAATAGAATCCTGCCATCAAAAAAGATGTTTGTATTATTCTCAAGAGCAGTTTATGAAGTTGTGACAGGTCTTACAAATCTAAATTTCTACATTCTACTTTTTTTTTTCTTTAACCCAACAAAACGTTTGCCGTCTTACCTAGGATTTACCTCGGCGAGGGCTGGGTGTTTGTTGCTATTCCACACTCTGTAATTATGTGTATTCTTCCATGCTGCTACAAAGGCAGATCCATAGTCTGAGAGCATCTTTTCATTCTCTGGAGCAAACAAAAATGTTGGTTAAAAAGATGCAAAAAATGTGAGCAAAATTAAAAACACAACATAGGAATTGTCAGTATATTTAACATGACGTCAGATCCTTTGGGATTAGTCTTTAACAGCTAGATTAAAGAAACACTGCAGTGCCCTACCAACATGAGCTAGATATTTTAATTAGGCATTGGTCATAAATAAAATTCATATTCAACAAATTTAAAAGGCAATATTTAATATTAAGCTTAGTTTCAAAACACAGACTCAGCCGCTGCTGGTATCAACCCACTATAATTTCCAGTGGTGGGGGGGTTGCCTACCAAGTAGATGCTTCACTGGCCGGAGACTTGTTGGGTTGGAGATTTTCTTTTGGCAACAAGCTTTTGCTATGGATGCAGACTATCAATAATTGTTCTTAAAGTCTTTTAGACCTTTTTCTCTTCAATCACCCCCATCCTACTCTTAATGACCTTATAAGGGTAAAGGCAGACACTCACCTTGAGGTAAATACTCTATTTAGTATTTTTGTAATACACACGACAATTTTCTTGATGATCAATGCATAATTAAGATAATCTCCTATTACTAGATCATTACAGAGGTCCTTTAAAAGCTATAGATTCAGAAATTGGTGTTTTACCGCAACTCTCCCAATACATTCATTGTCCAAATCAATGTGAACTAGGTGGTACTGAATTCTTGTACTTGAAATGGACTTCCAGACATTTTGATATCTCCATGAATTTCACTTGAAAGCTTGCAATGCAATGTTCACCATTTTTGCTTACATGGCACACTTTTCACTACTAGCCAATCACTATGAAAATATGGCATACTTGTCAAATGCCTAAGGATATATTATAAAAAAGGTCTTAAAGATTTAAAAAGTTATAACATTTGAAGTCAAGCTTAGGGTCATAAAGATAAGCTGCACCACAGATGACCACAGCTGCCTAACTGTTCATAGGCCACTCATTTAAAGTGTATCTGATGCGAGAAGAACAGGGGTAACAATTTCGCGACTACTGGTATTCAGGGTGGGTATTCTGCATTTCTACAATTATGCAACCATATGTCTGCAGAACATTATTTGATACATACAATAAATTGGCTTTCTTTTAAATCAAGTTAACTTTTTTTGTAAATGTTACACACGTTTTGTTTATACAAATCCTTTCCTCTTCCTAAATATTATCACATATTGGTCAGATCACTAGTTATATATCCTGTAATTACCCCTGTAGTCCATAAATGTCTAGCATCCATTTAAACAACCACATTATACAAAAACATTTTTATTTGAGAAACAATTGATCTAATGTATAGAAAAGCACATTAAATATAAACATTGTGTCAATTGTTTTCTCCTCCTCTGTCCTGATATGTTACATAAAACAGAGGAGCAGTGTGCCTTATGGATGTCTGAAAGGCAAAATATTGTGCTTCTGTTCCCATTGGTTATAATTTCTCTTAATTCACTGGTAAGATAAAAGCAGATCAAACACAGTGTGCTTTTATCTTCCTGTCTTGTTTTAGTATTAATGTTATTACATTACCGTAATATAATTAGTTTTCAATGGAAAAATGTGATGTACAATACATTTTTATTTTAAATCCATTTTTTTTGTGGAAATTAAAGGGCCACTGTGGTACTAACATTTATAGTATGTCTGCTTTAGTTCAGGGAAAGTAATATTTAGTAACACCTATCACACTGTAAATTTCCCAGAGTAACCTGTCTGTTAATTATATATAATTTATAAAATACATTAAACATATAAATGTAGTTTCCACCTTTATTTTGCAAAGTGTATGCTACCTGGTTGTACAGTGGCAGAAAGCAATGAATGGAGATAGAGTGCAAACTGGGCCCTGATCCATTCGTCTCCTCCCTCCCAGCCGGTGCCATCTAGGAACACATCGTCCCGGTTCTCGGTTACATGCTTCACCAGGTGGTCTGTGAACCTGAGGTCGGCCGTTGTAGGGTTTAAGATCTTCCTGAGCTCAGGATCTTGAATAAACAACCGAGCCTCCTCAACCTGAGTTGAAAAACAAATTATATCCAGAAATAGAAAAAAGAAACATTAGGTTAGGGGTTGTCAGTTCACATTTACAAAGATAACAAAATACAAATGTCTTGTGAAAACTATGCCACAGTTTAACTCTATTTTTTACATAAAGACACATATACTGAAATTCACAATAGTATTAGACATTTAGTGAAGTGAAACAGATTCAGAGGAATTACTCCCCTTTACCAATAACGTAATAACCATTTAACACAATTAGTTTTTTTTATACATTTGAAAGAGCATATTTTATATATTACAAAAGAAATGGAAAATGTGAAGTAAATGTCACTGAAACAAACAGAAAGTGGATGGACCATACTGTAGTCTATACGTCTCACTGGATACATCTGTACTACTGCTCATTGGCTGACAGGGGCAAGCCCACCCGAGCAGTTCAAATATCTGAATTAGTTTACTGTGCTTTGTACTCCCCTATCAGATTGAACAGACATAACATTTTTCCCATGATGATTAAAAATAACCATTCATTGTGTGCTATGAAGCAGGACTAAATAAGATATGAGAAGGACTACAAGTGCTACGCAACAACTCCTGCTGCACCTGCACTGTATATCTACAGAATATATACATACAGTTGTGCTCATAAGTTTGCATACCGTGGCAGAAATTGTGAAATTTTGGCATTTATTTTCAAAATATGACGGATCATAATGATAAATCATAATGATAACAGAAATCACCCTTATTGCCCTGATCAAAACTTTACATACCCTTAGTTCTTAATACTGTGTATTGCTTTCTTTAGCATCAATGACAGAGTGCAGTCTTTTGTAATAGTTGCCTATGAGGGCCCTAATTCTTGCAGGTGGTACAGCTGCCCATACTTCTTGGCAAAATGCCTCCAGGTCATGCAAAGTCTTTGGTCGTCTTGCATGAACCGCACATTTGAGATCTCCCCAGAGTGGCTCGATAATATTAAGGTCAGGAGACTGTGATGGCCACTCCACAACCTTCACCTTTTTCGTCTGTAACGACTGGAGGGTCAATTTGACATTTTGTTTACGGTCATTGTCATGCTGGAAAGTCCAAGAGCATCCCATGCGCAGCCTTCGTGCTGAAGAATGCAAATTGTCTGCAGGTATTTTCTGATTACATGCTGCATTCATCTTGCCATCGATTTTCACAAGATTCCCCATGCCTTTAGTGCTCACACCCCCCCAAAACATCAGTGAGCCACCACTGTGCCTCATAGTGGGGATGGTATTCTTTTCACTATAGGTCTTTTTGACCCTTCCCCAACATAGCGCTTATGGTTGTGGCCATAAAGCTCTATTTTGGTCTCGTCACTCCAAATTACAGTGTGCCAGAAGCTGTGAGACGTGTCAAGGTGTTATCAGGTATATTGTAACCAGGCCTTTTTGTGGCATTGGTGCAGTAAAGGCTTCTGTCAACTGGACCATGCAGCTAATTTTTGTTCAAGTATCGTCGTATTGTGCTCCTTGAAACGACCACACCGTCTTTTTCCAGAGCAGCCTGTATTTCTCCTGAGGTTACCTGTGGGGTTTTCTTTGTATTCCGAACAATTCTTCTGGCAGTTGTGGCTGAAATCGTTCTTGGTCTACCTGACCTTGGCTTGGTATCAAGAGATCCTCGAATTTCCCACTTCTTAATAAGTGACTGAACAGTACTAACTGGCATTTTCAAGGCTTTGGATATCTTTGTAAATCCTTTTCCATCTTTATGAAGTTCCATTACCTTGTTACGCAGCTCTTTTGACAGTTCTTTTCTACTCCCCATGGCTCAGTATCTGGCCTGTGAGAGCTAACAAACTCACGTGAGAGCTAACACACTCATTGACTATTTATACACCATTTATACATAACCTGTGTTATGTAAACTATTGATCAGGGCCATTTGGGTGATTTCTGTTATCATTATGATTTAAAAAGGAGCCAAACAACTATGTGATAATAAATGGCTTCATATGATCACTATCCTTCAATAAGATATATATAATAAGATGTATATATTTTTTTTCCATGATCAGTCATATTTTCAAAATAAAAGCAAAAATTTCACAATTTCTGTCAGGGTATGCAAACTTTTGAGCACAACTGTATATCCCTCTAATTAACCATCCTTCTGTGGAGAGAGTGTTTAGGAGCACGGACACTCATATAAAAACACAAGTGTATTACTTACCTCAATGATGGCATCACTCAGATGCTTCTGTTGACGGAAAAGGACGTTTGTGGCTCCAGCAACAAATCCGCGGATACTCACGTCTGAGAGCAAGTGATGCTGCTGCAGTGCCATGTATGGCAAGCACAGATAGCCCTGAAATAATATTAGAAAGAGGTATCAAAAAGTTAAAAAAAAATATATATATAAAGCACAGACACCTAGTAAACTGAACCCCCTCCCCCCCCCCAATTTACACGTCATAGCCCTAAAAAAAAACAAAAAAACACAATCACAGAACAATGCATGTGCTATCTTTTTCTCAGGTTAAAAGTGTTCTTTACATCAAATACAAGTATGTGAAATTGGCTAATTTTGAGAAGCGTTGTAGTCAGCTTATGTGCTGTTTAAACTAAAATAGCATAATCAAGAGCACTCTACAATTAGTTCTTTGAAGTGCTGCTTAACATATTATTATAAACGTTTGGGAGGAACCTGAAATTAACTGTTGCTTAAAGCAATGCTGAAGTTCAATATTTATAGACTGCTCTTCAAATAATGTACAAGATATATTTAGAAAGTAAAGAATAAATAAATAAATAAAATATAAATGTATAGACTATATTTATTTCCCACTGTTGTCACATTTTTTATATTTTTTTTGAAGAATAATATGCAGCATGTTTTTAGAATGTAAGAAAACAAAAAAACAGCCTAATTTATTGTGTTTTATAGGCTTTAGATTTTGCGAGTTTTCAAACTAAAAAAAAATAACACATTTACATTTTAAGTTCAAAGACAGGGCCCCTTCATTATTTTGCAATGTGTTAATATTGGATTTTGCCTTGTACTTAAACTCTGCATAGCGATACAGAATATGCTGCGGTGTTCCAAATAAACTATAATAATAATAATAATAATAATAATATGTATTTATATCATGTTTAGTTAAATAAAAAACCATTAAGGAACAAAAAATGTCAACCGTGGTCTTTAAAAAGGGCAAGTTCTAACAAAAGTTATTTTACATTGAAGAGAACATATTCCAAAGGTTAAAAAGTAATGTAAAAGTTACAAAACTACTTTACCTTTCACTATGCTATGTTTAAGGGGACATGGATATAATTTAATATTTTTTCCTTTTTGTTTACACCCTAGCAGTTTCCCAGATAACCATTGAGAACTGCGGACAGCAATACAACAGATGAGGATTATAATATGCAATTTGCCAAATTATTGTAAATGATGACAATTATTGGCATTGCTCAAAAATATCAAGTTTCTACTGGAAGTATTTCATGCAGCAATTTTAAAATTTAGGAGGGAACAAGACTTGCGAGGTTGGCCGTTAACAACTCGCTTCTATGTTGAACAGATTATATAAAATCAGGAACATTGTGAGTACTGCCAGTTTCAGCTAGGGCTCTGCAAGATGCCAACAATATTTATGAAAGAAGATCATTTTCCCCTGTGGTGAGATCTTAAAATTTCCCAGAGAAGAGAAACATCCAGATATCTCAATGGATGGACTGGTCTATTCAATGTGTGAGCAAGAGCTCCATTTCCATAGCCTGATTGCCATTTGCTTTGTAATTTAGACTTTTTTCAGTAATGTACAAAACACTTGACCATCAACAGACATTTATGTTTTTTTCCGATAAAGGCATTAATGGTAAAATGATGCGTTACAGGTGCCTTGCTGTTTTTCTCTTAGGATTCATGTAACTGACCTTGGTAAAGATGGCCAGTGGCATTCCATATTGGTCTTCTTCTAATCCTGAAACGAGTCCTGGAATGAATACAGTCTGTCCAGTATTAGACTGAGGCTGAACTGTAATGGGAACACAGTCTGAGGTGACTAGGTCTGTAAGGATTTCAGTTGGTCTCTTCTCTATATTCCATAGTTCATCATCTTTTGTGATACTCTCTTCCAGTATGCTAGGATCCAGTGTCTCCCAGTCACTCTCAACAGACTCAGGAGATGTGTGGGAAGGAGGCCTCAGCTGTTCAATACTGCCATTAGTGTCTACTTCAGTGTGGGATATGGCCATTTCTGTTGTGTTATTTTCTGCTAATAACCTCTTGTTGTACGCATCTTCGCCTGGACTGGACATGTGTGAAGATGCCAGAGTATATTCCTCTGAATGTGGCACTGCAGTGACTTCTACTTCTTCTGACATGCTCTTACGTGGCCTGTAGTGAGAGCTGTCTGTGAGTCCATGTTCAATCATACCTACAGAGAAAAGAAACGGAAAACATTACTGCTTATTGCAGCATAGACTAGTACAAAAGAACATATATTTGGATTCAGTCTGTATTCCTTCCCTTGCTAGATCATCACGAAATGTGCAAAAGCTTAATGACCGTGCCCCGCTAAACATTGTACTACATCATGTAAAATAACTGTTCATTCTTGTTCTGGCTGCAGCAACAATATGTACTAAAACATTTAATTGCAGTTCTATGTATACATAGTGTACCAAGCTTCATGGGAAATATTCACCTCATCTCACCTGGGTATAGGGATAAGAAGGTCATCAATGCGCCCACCAATCTGTTAACAGGAGAGACGTAAAAAAGGACCTGTAGGAAATGGGGACAAGATTAGAAATGTTGCATTCTCAAAAATAGCATCAACACGATCTGTTCCTGTCGGGATAAGGGAATTACTCATGTCTTTGTAATGGGAAAATGTACTGAGAAAGTAGAACAAATAACCGTATACAGCCTTGAATTTAACTGTTACATGCAATTATTCTTAACTGGTGGAACACATCATATTTTTTCTTTTCTTAAAGGGACTCTTTGGACATTTAATAAGCTTATCCAACTAATATTTTAATCCTCAATATGATTACCATATATAATTTATACTACGTGAATGTTAGCTACAAATGGGAATATGTAAAAAGTCAAACAAAAACAGCCAAATTGAAACTACATGATTTATTTTGTTACTATGAGGCCAGTAATTTGCAGCCGAATTGATCCAGTTTCACCTTTAACCTATGCCCTTAAAGGTCCTTAATATGGGCCATATTATAGTGTTGCTTAACCGAAATATAGCTTATATAACGAGATAACTCATAGAAAAATTAAAATGGTTTTGGATATGGAGCTAAACTCACTGTAGTTTAATAAAAGCTGTACATCAGATAAACGTCATGAAAATGTTTTGAGAAAATCATAATTTTTTAATTTATATTTAGAAAGTAACATCCGGTTTTATTACTTCCTTAGATAATGGGGAAAATAGACAACACCTCAAGATCTCATGATGCCCAAAAATGTCATGGATGCCCTGTCTATATAATCATATATTTAGGGAATTGTAAGTTGTACTTAAAAAGTAACTCTTATTATATTGTCTTAAAAACAAAATCATTAATTTAATATAACAAACAGTTAAAAAAAAGTTAGGACAAATACCACCCACATTTTGGTATCAGGATGTCATGTGCAAGTCTAAGAAATATAATTCCACCAGATATTACAGATTAAAAAATGTATAATGATAAAAAAAATATTAATTAGGATACAGTTAATATATCAATACTAGTATATTGGGCGTCAAAAATGACAGGAATAAAATAGTAAGATTGGTAATGCTGTTTGCCACACAATGCAAAGCTATGGGCCCTCTGCACATTTTTGGCGCTCATCACAAGCCGCAACTTTCCTGCATTGCACTGATCACCTTTGGCGCTCATCGCGCGGCACACAAGGAGCGCCTTTGGTGCTCATTGCAAGTCTATCCCCCTGTGCAGTTTATAGGCCTTGCGTTTAAGTGTTACTGTGTTTGGTTGTGTTAGTGCTTGGGTTAAGTATTACTGCCTTGGGTTAAATTTAGTGGCTTGGACGAAGCGTTACTGGCTTTCGTTAAGCGTTAATGCATAGGGCTCGTTTTTCCGTCCTTCGGCCTCGTTTTCGTCGTGTTGTGTTTTTTTGGCAGCCATTTTTTCCCCTCACTTAGGCGATTTTCAATTGTGAAAAAATGACAAATATGCCTCCAATGAACTTGCAACCAGGCTCCTTGGCTCACCCACTGTGCTGTGTGTGTAAGTGAATTTGAGGCTTATTTGATGTTTTTTTCAGGTCTTTCCAGTTCCGTGGTTCGGCCGTTAATGTCGGATTTTTGCGAGCCGCACAGTGTATGTACGGGTTTTGGTCCTAAGTCCTACAGGTTGTAAGTCCCGCGTGCCTCAACTGCTCGAAATGTTTTGCGAGGCTCACAGTACAATGAGTGCCTGTCCCGGGTGCTGTAGGCGTCAATGGCTCGCCTCGCTTTGTGAGGCTCGCAAAGCGTGACCAACAGCCCGTATATCCACAACTATTATGTGATTAAAGGACCACTGTAGTGTATTTACAAGTAAAGCTCATATGAAATAGACTATTAAAACAGCATGCTATTAAGAATAATAACTTTTATTGATTTTAACTTCCTAAAGTGTCGATTTTCTACCAAAGTAGAGCAGACTTTCTCTACCTCCTTGTAACTTCTCAGCCAGGTCTCCTTAGGGCCTGGACCACCATGGAGCTTGGAAGCAGGCTTTGGCCTCACCCTGCCCCTTCACTGAGCATGATAAGTCTTAACCAGAATCTAGACTGGTCAGCCTTTTTTGTGTCCAAACTTTAGACAAAGCTGGCCCTTCCCCAAATATACACAGGGGTTGGAAATAAACAGCTCGAATTGAGGAACACTGACACATTAAAAAATGATTAACTTATGTATTTTAAATGACATGCTGTTTTTAATAGTCATGCCCAACCAAAATGGATGATGTTGACTTGTAAATTCAGTGTTCCTTTAAATATATTTGATAAACAGTGATAGAGCCTGCTGCGTACCAAAAGAAAGAAGGAGCATTGAAGCTTCCCTGTTTTTAATATTAAAATAAGCTACAAATAAATTGTGTATTTGCATATTTAGGCATAATTGTATTACCAAGTGCTAAACCACTCTGATTTACTCATTGAAATCTTCCAAACAGTCCCTGTAATGGACCACCTCCTGTAGCTCATACATACAATGCTTCTGTAGTACTAGATGTACTTGCCACTGAGAAGCTGGTTCTCAGCAGGATGGTGCTGAATCACTGCTGAGACAAGGCAAGGACTGTTTGGAAGGTTTTAGTGACTAAAACAGAGCTTTCAAGCACTGGTTAATAAAATTAAGTTTAAATATGCAAATAAACACTTGGGTAAGGCCAGTGCAAAAGTCATTTTGTCATCTACATGTTTGAATACTAATACTGAAAAGGCTAATGTTAGCTTGTACCCCGCTTCTACCTTGCTTAGTGTTACCTATCTAATTGATTTTCTTACCTTTTTCTCCAGAAGAATCAATTTAAACAAGATTAAAACCTGCATGAAAAAAGGAATATGTTAAAAACATATAAGATTTCCAAAACGTACCCTAGTTTAAGTTAAGTGTATGACTTTTAGAACTAAAAAGGCACATAGTGCTGTAAATTCCAAGTCTAAATATCAAAGTATCCAATTTACTGTAATATACCAAAATTCCATGTCCACAAATCTTACCTTTAAAAAGGGATTGTCATACCTTGTCAGTCTCTTTATGATAATGCAGCACCTAGTTCTGTCAGGGATCCCGGGTATAGCAGTTGTTGCTAAATAACATACTGTATATATGAGCTCAATAATAAGCATCAGAGCCAGTCAACAACAACTGCTGTACCCGTAGCTTTTATTAAGTGGCATGTGACTGGTAAGAAAATTAATGAAATAAGATTATGCCTGGGATTGAATATGAAATGGAAACTTCAAAGAAAGCCTTCTGACATTAGATTTACCTCCCTACAAATATCAATAATCCAAAAAGACAGATTTTTTAAATGTGTAATTTACATTTACTGCAATCACTGGAACCTTTTTGGGGTCCCTTTATACTAAAATTTAAGAAGCTATTTTATCCATTTGGGAGTTATCAAAAGATAAACAATAGAAAATTAGATCAGTATTCCTTGTTCAGTTATGTATAAATGCCTCATTAAGAGAATTATTTTTGCAGTACCTTATGTCTAAAGTGAAGAACCAGATCTCTCGGAGACAGACCTAAAAGAGAAGAAATATTGTTTTTATACTGTTGTCTCATATAGTTCAGATTTTCAACTTCAATAGAAAGGAATTGTATATTATTTTGCTTTTTTGGTACCCCATTCATTAAATGTTTGTGACCAAATAAATGAGTATATAAAAGTACTGTTTTACAGACCGTGTAAAAAACATATATTAAAAACTGCACATTGCAGGAGCATTCCTGTGGATTTCCTTTTCTGCCTTGTCAAAGGGACAGCTTAGGCATGCTTTTATTTTATATCTGTTTTAACTAGATTAATAAACGTCACCTTCCTCGGTGTATGTATGATATAACATTTACACATCACTTCTAAGAAGCTCCTAGATGAGCATATTCTCAAATTCTGGTGCATCCCTGTTTCTTCCTGTTCTTTGTCATGAAAGCTGACAGCTGTAACCTTAAGTTATGGTCACAGGGGAGGACATGTCACAGTCTTCTTGTCGGCAGAAGAGCATACAAATAATAATTGAACCTAGTTAAAACATTTATATAAAACTATATACCGCCCCCCCCCCCCCCCCCCATAAGAAGAAACAAACAAAAAAACTAAATTTGAATACTTTTCTGTGAGTAGTTTTGCTTTGCTAGTAAGTGAAGTTCATTTCAATAACTGGTGCCCATTTCTTTTAGAAGGGAAACAAAATTCTATTTACCAAGAAACAGCTGAGATCCTTCTAACGAGCTTCCTCCTAATGAGCTATTCATGTGTTCATAAAGTTCCTTTAGAAAAAAAAAAACAGACAAATAGAAATATGCATTCATAAGGCAGAATTAAAAAAAAAATCAGTAAGGGAAATTCCACATATGGGAACCGCTAATCCTTGAGTCCACAGTTTATACCGTACATACATAATAAACCATGCATATACATAAACAAATAATGCCTTAGCTTATATGGTAATCCAGGAGAACCTAAGAGTGCTTAAAGTGACCATATGTTCCAAATATGGTACAACTGAACACTGTACGTAGTAAGTACTTTATCAATTAAATAAGAATTATAAATAAATGCTTTTTCCTACATTAAACAACTATTGTAGTTTGGCATTGTCAATCAGCCTTTCTGATCCACAGCATGAATAGATTATTTTTTAATAACCAATCTTTGGATCTACTATAAATACTTGCTTACTACATTTATTATTTTCTCTCTGTTAAAGGGTCACATTAACCCCAAAATGTCTATCTTGTATTTAAAAGATCATGTTTTAAACATTATAAAAAATTATTTTGTATGAAAAATAAATGCTCTTTAGTGTAGATAGATTTCATTACATTGAGACACAATGAGATTGGTTTCTCCTCCTCTGTCTTGACATGTTACAGGAAACAGAGGGACAGTAAATATTTTAGTGATCTGGAGTGACACATTGTATTTATATTGGAAATAGGGAAATAATATATTCTTATTCACCTGAGGGTGATCAGATAAGAAATAACAGGCACTACTTACTTCACTTTTTTATGATGCTTTATAGACTATTTTCTTAAAATTAATATAATTAATTTTACATACAGAACAAAACTCTGGTAATGCATAAGACGTATTATTTTACATGCATCATCATAAGTATTGGACAAAAGTGACCTTTGAAAAATCCTTGAACTTGTTATGGTAGGATAAAGTGGATCCTGTTTATATATGACATTTGTGTAGGGCGCATGCATAATACCTTAAGAATTGATATTTGCGAAAAATCCTTTTCTTCAAAATAGGCGTGAGTAATGAGCTGGAGCTTTGCTTGTAGCAATCCGTAAAGTGGCTTGAAAAGAGAAAAATTCAGAGAGAATTAAACGGTACAAGTCTTATTAAAATTACAATAAAAAGGTCCTTCTATATCACACCTAAATCTTT
Source organism: Discoglossus pictus (assembly GCA_027410445.1). Classification (NCBI taxonomy): domain Eukaryota; kingdom Metazoa; phylum Chordata; class Amphibia; order Anura; family Alytidae; genus Discoglossus; species Discoglossus pictus. The sequence continues at coordinate 280,980,739 of CM050166.1, read as the reverse complement.
TTATGTCAATAAATTAAGCTTATTATTTAATAACAGGCTAAAAAATATTGCAGGGTAACTTTAATTGTTGATATTTAATCCTATTAAAGCTTGGTTATTAAGCTAAAGTCTTTTGGGCAACCCAACAGGCGATGGTTTATGGATCCCTATGCTTGCACTCAGCTGGGTCCATCATCAACCAATGATTAACCTACCCGAGCTTAGGTAGATACAATATCCTCAATCCATGGCCTCTTGGGGAATATTGGAGATGAGAAACACTATACTATGGAAATAGAATTTGAAGCGACCCTCTGAAGATAATCTTAAAGTGACACAGCACAGCTTCTAATTATGGTTTAATTTAAAAAGGGATATGTAATAAAACATCCTATCAATTGAATGTTATTTAAAAATGCATTTCCTCACAAAAGTTTGCAGTTTGCAATTCATATCTTTTTTTAAGGCATAATTACTAACAACTGGTACCTGCAATTTCAGTATTTGGAGCCTCCACTGTGTCACTTTAAAAGGATGCTGAATCTCCAAACCTTGTATTATATTAAACGATATGGCTGAAGTCCAATCACATCTTATAGTTGGAGGTGTCCCAGTACCGTAACCACTAGCTCCCCGTCTCAATACTCCCATTAAATTAAGTTGGAGACTTTTGACTTTATTACCATAATCTAAATGTTTGTTAAATATTGCTATGCTTTTATTTTCTGTGCTGTGTATCAAGTTTCTAATTACACAAGGAACCTTCCAGCAACCTCTTCCATCTAGTTTGTCACTATAAAATATAATTTAAAGAGAATGATGCATGTTGGGAAGTAATTTGAAGAGCTGGTGCCCACACATCAAGCCTCTCTCTAAGTGATTTGGCTCTCTGTATGCACAAGATAGAATGGCTTCCAGGCATTGAGGTGGCTTCCTGCCATTTCCAATTATCTTGAGAAGAGCAGAAAGACTGAATAAAGGAAACTGCACAACAATGCACCCTCTACATAGAACATGCTTTAGTTTATATAAGGACCAGCTGATTTGTTTTTGGCATTTAAAAAATATGTCAATGCAAGGGAGAAGCACTTGTGAGGTGATCAGATAATACTGGATACTAAAATATCCAAGAGGAGAGTCTCTTACCTCCCTCTCCCTATGAAGCTAAAGTAACAAGTCTTTTTAATAACATAGTGTAACTAAATATTAATACTGATTCGCTGAAGCACTCCTTTCCCCTCTAATTCCTTGCTTAGTGCTAAACATCACGATAGCAGGGTTTTGAAATGAGCACTCTCCAATTCGCAATAGTGCTGTCTGAGCATTATGGTGATAGAATGCCCTGAATAGCGCTGTTTCACATAGCGCTACTGCATGCAGAAACACATGTGGAGCGCTAAATGGGGAATATCATGTAATAAAAATACTGTATGGTCATCTACTGATCAATAATTATTTGCCTCATGTAACTGCATATGGGACAATAGTAAGAAACGGCTGGTCGAAAACGGTTAGGTATGTTTAAGGGCAAGTGTAAGCGAGAAGTAAAAGGCTGTGTGAGTGTTTAGAAATTCACCACTATTTAGTTCAAGGAATGTGTGTTTACAAAGTCAAAAATTAAGCCAACTGTAAATTAAATGGTTTTAAAAGGAATTTTAACCAACCTGAGGTGCTGGGTCTACCCCACCTCCCACCTGTTTCGCATTCTCTGCCTGGAAGTCAATTGAGTTATCTGACAACTGTTTAAGTATTCAGGTGATGTAGGCATTCTTTCTATCTGGTTAATTAACCACTGTTTAAACAAAACAGTCACTCACTAAAGACATCAGGTGAGGCATGGTCACACATGCACACAGCTCAGGGATAGGGGAGATAAGTCACAACTACTGAATAATTAAACAACTTCCAGGTGATTCCAAAGGCTTCCAAACAATGAGTCATATGACAGACCCAGCACACCAGGCAGGTAACATTCATTTTAACAACTATATTATTTACAGACAGATTTATTGTTGTCAGAGCGCAAGTAATGTAGAGAGCATGGATTGTAATACTTTGATCATGTCTTCAATACGATAAACAACAATTAAAACTGCTATTCAAATTATATAAAAAGCAGTAGAGCATTTGTGTACTCTCAGTATAGTAGTTTAGAACGTAAACAGCACTGAAATCCCCCCCCCCCCCAAAAAAAAAATATGTATACCAGAGAAAATGCGTGTGCTTCCATGTTGCAGAGAGCTGCCATTACAGCATTAGCAAGATGGAGGTCATGCCACTAAGGAAGGGCTATTAATTGCTACATAACTGTGTCCATAGTGAAGAAAAGAAAGCCTATAGTGTTATTGCTTTATTTTAATAATGTATTAATAAAAGAAAATGTTATGAAAGTGCAATACGGAGTAAAGTGATAACGGTTTCCAGCCTTCAGATGTCCTTTATCCCTTTTTTCTGGCAGAGCGGCTAGCACTGCATTGCACCTGTGGCCTCTATCAGTGAAAGGGTTAAACCAATCTAATTTATTATGCATACAGTCACATTAGATAATATATATATAAAATTAATTATTCTGGAGCATTACCTTTCTGCACCATAGCAGTGCAGTAATGAGGTACAGACTAGGGTAATGGCTGTGTACTATTTTGGCTAAGGTCCCTGCAGTATTTAATGTATTAATATGGCCGATTCATTTATGTTCTAGTAGCACAAGCAAAACCAGTGCCTTACCAGCTGACTTAACACACAAACACTTTTCTGTACGGTTTCCCGGGTAACATCGGCCTGACGCACTTTTAGGGCCTGTGAAACAGAGAAATAATTCAATATAAATCAATAGTGAGAGCTTTAGGTTAAGAATGAAACATATTTGTTGACCATTTAAGAGCATAGTAAAAACAAGATAAAAAAAAAAAAAAGGAAATGAAAAAAATAAAACCAACAGAAACCGGTAAAAAACAAAAAGCACTCCGGTTTATTTAGGTGTGAAAATGCTGTTAATATTTGTGAAAGGGGCGGATTACTATTTACTGAACATTATCTGACAAATAGCGGCTGAATAAACACACAGGATATTATTTGCCAACATAGGAGTAGATCCTGGTGGTTTCTTGAACAGTATTCTTTACCACGCATTAAAGGGACACGGAGGGTTTCTGAATTTCGCTAGGAATATAATATACCGTACTTTATTTTATTTCAATAAGAAGTGCTTAAAAGCTTTTTCTGCCTAAAATTCGGTTCTGCTCATGAATACACAGAATGTGAAATGCAGGGTTTCAAATTAGCCTACCAGTGACCTCTTTAAAAGCAGCATGTTGCCGAATATTGCCACTAATTGGTAACTATGAGACATGGCAACCACTGTGCTCAGACGTACACGGTGTTCATGAGCTGCAGAGGGGAGAAACCAATTAGGAACCATGTGTAATATTTTAGTCTGACAAGTAAATAGATACATAGGTATATTATATTCCTAGTTAAATCCAGAAACATTCTATGTCCCTTTAAGTGCTGTGAAGCCTTATTGGTAAATGTGTACCAGTAACTGACACAAGGTGGGTTCCATAACTTCTATATAGATAATCAGTTTTCTTTCAGATTGATCTTTACATTTTTAACATACAAGAAACTAAGGGACAGACGGTCAAATGTCTGTGGGTGTGTTTCTGGCTCCCGTTCAATTGCTAGAGCCCGCAAATTACTGTCCCAAAGCCGAAACCGTAAACCATGCACTGGTTCGTAGCAGATCAGGGCGGGAACATGATAAATTAAGCAAGCCCGTAACCTCCCATTTCGAATCAGCTAATAGAAAATGAGACCGTCATTAGTATGGCAGTAAAACACGGAGGTTACATGCCAATCAATTAGGTTCAGGGGTCTGATATGCGATCAGACTTGCAAACCCTCAAAATACAGAATTATGAAAATAAATGCCAAAACTGTTCTAGTCCGTACAGGTGGCCTGATATGTATTAACTCATTGATACCTGAGATCGCTTTAGCCAAGAAATGAAACATCAAAATAAATGTTATTTTCTGCAGATTTGCGGGCTTGAGACAGACAGTGCAATTAATTCTAATGTCTATCATCACTTTCCCCATTATTTACAGTGCAGTATTAAATTTTATATTTGCATTTACAGTGCTACAAATAAACATTTAACCCCCTTATGGGTCCTCTCTAGCACTCGTAGGATTTTCTCCTTCTTTTGCCATTTACGGGTGTGAAAACATTTGCGGGCTTTGGGAAATTGAGCAATTGAATATCAGTTTGCAATTTTAGCCATCATAACTCTTACGAAAGTGAAAGAGGAAAGGCTTCGGGAGGCTGTAAGTTGCGAGTTTAACCATCGCCATTTTTTGAAGTACAAAACTCAGAACCCATTCGGGGCCCGCAAAAAGACGCCAATTAAATAGCAAATTAGCTTGCGACCTCACTTACGGGCTTCCGGATCGCCTGAAACCTCAATTGAATATGGCCTTTAGTTTTTACATGGCTAGATTCACTTAGATTTAACAAACTGGGGCATTTTCACAAAGCCATGCAATAGCTAGCACAAGATACCTTACCCGCCAACATACATGTTGACAAAAAACATGATTATTATTACTTCTTTTGTAATTACGATTACCTATAAAATCTGTGTGCAGGGCTATTAAGACATAATACAGTAGATTTAGTATGAATTAGTAGTAAGCATGTTTAACTGTACCTTAGCTTCAATCTGCCTGTAACAAGAAATACCATAAACAGTCTTTCTTTCTCCAGTCCTTGGTGGAAGATGAAAAAACACTGTATCTGCATAGAGGAAACAGAATGAAATTATCAAGATGTCAAAGGAAAAGCTCAGCCATTAAAAACAGGAGTCCTGCATCAGATTAAGTTGTAAATCTTGCTCACTCATCCAGTTAATGTCCGTGCTGTGCTCAGATGGTAGACATGCAAATGGTTATCTCTTGTCTTACTTAGCATTTTGTGACAATGGGAAGTGCTGCATTTCATATTGTAGATCTGGAGAGTGTATGATAAGCGCGCAGGGCATTCTGGGTCACAACTTCACAGTGGAAGCAGTTATGATCACTCTTTGGTACTGTGACTATAGTATTGTCTGCAGTGTAGTGACAGTGAATAGCAACCTCACGTGAGGAGCTACTGCTGGTGCAGCAGGTGCAACACACCAGGACCCTCCACAGGGCATAGGCCACTGTTACCAGCTGCAGCCTGGAGCGACTCTTTATTTATTAGGGAGAGATGCAGAAAATGATTTTATACAAAGATGATCTGACCGCCCTTGAGTAATAAGACTAACTACAAATACTTCTGGTGGGCAAAGTCTACAACAATAACTATTAGTCCCCTCTCCATATGAATTATAAGCCCCTCTTTAGTCTAGCATGTTATGGACCAAGGTTCTTTGCATCTGCTGCACCAGAATTAGCTCTGCCATCGACTACTACATTGTAAATTGTAAGAAACTAACAATAGCAGCTGAACAGAAAAACGCTTTTACAGAACATTTTAATTTTTGAAGGCTCTGTTGCCATATTGTACATTTCCATCTTAAAGGGCATTTTCCTTATTTAAATTTATTGAACAGTGGAGGGAGGAGGATTTGTTAAATCATTGGACTATTTGGAATTTGACACCTACACTCATGCTCACACATATGCTCAGAATTAGACAGCTGGCATCAATAAATGCAAGTCCTGCAGAAATGTAAACAACATTCTCATACATGAAACTGTCAACAATGTCAGGGATACCTCCAGTGTGGTAGAGGAGCAATAACTGGAAAACTAGGCGTGGTCTTTCACATAAAAGAAAAGAATAGTGTCATATACAGGCGGTCCCCGGGTTGAGGACGAGATCCGTTCCTGACAACATCTTTCGGACGGATTTGTATGCATCTTGGAACCCTGATGTATAATAATGCTAATAAGGTTACCCCTGTAATGTTACCGTGTTACAGGAAAGATTATAAATACAATAACCTTGCTACAGAAATGGAAAGGAGCAAAATGGTAAAGGAATTCAAGCATGCCTAGGATATGCATAAGGATGGCTTGAAGATAAATAAAAGGGATCTATAGAAGTTTCAAAATATGGTCAATTTTAAAACTATAGGTAATAAGTACTGTATCAATTGAATACTTACAAAATTGCATTTCATTATAGTAAACTTCCTGTGAAGCTTGCAAATTTTAGCTGTAAGGCAGCATTCTGTTCAACTGTTATCTCATTCTATAGGTGATTATTGCCATTAAATACAATTTACCCCCTGGGGTCAAGCGATCCGTTTTTTAGTTGGAAGCCATATGACATTAAGAAGAAAGAGCATGTGCAGACCACAGGGAGTGATCGCTAATTATCCTAGTAATATCCTATGCTCTACACACGCTCATTCTTCCCAATGTCCTATGACTTTCAAATGAATACAATACAGCCAGATCCCCATGGGGGAAATTAGTAACTAATGTCAATAATTAAAAATGATATAACAGACTTTGATTGGTTAATTCTTGCTATGCAACTTATTATGTACAATGAACATGAATTTGATGTGAAAAGTTTTCACATAAACAACATTTTTGTCACCTCTGCTATATAATCTATAATATATTTCCAGCTCTTACATATACACCTTGGTCAGTAGACAGATACAATTGGTTATGTTAAAATAAGGAGATTAAATTACAATTAAAAGAGGGAATTAATAATGCTGCTTCTATATTATCCTATAAAAGCCAATTTATTATGATGTTTTATACTTTTTGATAAACAGGCCCTAAACAAAGTGGCATTACTAATTTTATTTTTATATAACACTGATAAATAATGCCAATGGTGTATAAAGAAATACGAACATACTATAGTATTTAATGCAATAGAAATTAAGGCCCCTATGGACCACGCAAATTGAAGCGGCAATGGTCTGAGAGAACTCCCTAAAAACCTCTCCATTCATATATTATGATATAAATGCATATGTACGATGATATTCAACCCTTTATCTTTTAGTATGTATCCCATGTACAGAACAGTATTTGAAGGCAGACATAAATGCTCAATTTCTTCCAAATATGTACTATAGCTTAAATTAATATCATCCTTTGTATTAGTATTAACCCATATAATACTACAAAACTGCTAAAAAAGGGTGTAAACAGGAAATACAAACAAAATAACAATACACATATACAGTGCCTTGCAAAAGTATTTACCTATTTTGTTACATTACAGCTTTAAGTTCAATGTTTTGTTAATCTGAATTTTATGTGATGGATCAGAACACAATAGTCTAAGTTGGTGAAGTGAAATGAGGTACATGCAAATGTGCCCAGAAAGGCTTTGCTCTTGCAATCCATAACCATATAAAACATGTCTTCCCTTAGGTTTATACCCACTGTATAAAACCAGCTTTGAGCAAAGCTAGGGTTGGATTATACACAAGTTAGGAATCTACACTTAATATTAGGCATAATGTTTTATGAAATAATAAATTAAAGGCTGCATTCATTTATTTTTAACGAATAAATTGTAATTATTAAAATGTAATTACAGTAGGCAGCCATTGTCTTGACCTGGGCAGTTTGTTGGTTGCTATAATTATGATATGTACAAACCACAAAAAAATGGGAACAACCTGATGAAGACTATAAATATTGTGTGTGACTGTACAGATTTGAAGAAGAATGAACTCAAGGAAACTAGTATCAAGAAAGCACTCTGTGATATTGGGCCGGTCCTATTATGTTTGTGGTTAGCAATTTTTTCTTTTAAAGTCAGTGTAAAAGTATTGATCCTTTCTGCATAAAGTAATTTAAGTAGTTAATTGTATATGCGCATCTACAATAAGGACGAACATATTTATTTATTTGTTACCTTCTGCTCTCCTTCGGTTTTTGAGTTTTTAAGTGACCTACTATATCCAGAGGATAGAAGCATTTGAATGCCTTTTGTTGGATTGTTTTTGAAGGACATTTTCAGATGTATAGAGTTTGCATCTATATTTTGTAGAAAATCCTTCAAGTAAGTTTAAAATTTAAACTAACTTACAATGTTATATGTTAGCCTGTCATGTTTTGCACTCTTTTAGATTGTTTTTGTTGGTTTCATTACATTTCAACTGGAGAAGCTCAAAGGTTCTGTGCATTCAAGATCTATGCCAAGCAGATCAATGGAACTGAAAAAAATGGTGGCTCCACTACAGCATACCCGGTCTGAAACTACTAGCAATATCATCAACAAATTGTAAACTAAAAAAAAATAAGTGACTTGACCTCAACCAACAAATGAAAGTCATGAATTAACTCTTTAAAAGCAAGGAGTTAATGTATTACTCCATTGATTGTCCCAGGTACTGATCAGAGATCTCTACGCAGACCTGCTCATACCTTCCTGGAAGTTGTGAGCTCCATCTGGTAAAGCAAGGAAAGGCAGGTACTTCCATTCCTCAGGTAGAAGGTGACTATCGTGCGCCTCTCCAGGTATCAAGGGAGGGTAGGAGAACTCCACCTGTAAAAATAAAAAAAAGTGTATCAATGACAAGGGTGACTAAAGGGCCTTTTATATATATATATATATATATATATATATATATATATATATATATATATATATATATATATATATATTCAGATTAATGTTTCTCATAACAACAAAAAGATTAATTTAATATGACTTTCATTTACAAGCAGTAATCGAGTATGCTTTTGAGAAAAATGCGAAGATCATTTTCTGTTTGGTATGCTTATTATGTTAGAATTGATGCTGAAGTGGAGAAAATGAAGAGAAAAAAAAAAGAGTCGGGGGGCAGAAATGTGAAAAATATAATGTAAACATGGAAATGTTGTTCATTGACAAAAAGATGATGTGATTTGTATGCAATTGAATAACGGTCATTATCTCTTGCAACAATAAAAATATATATATAAAAAAAAACAATATTTGAAAAATTCCAGCCCTTGACATAATTTTGATACAGACATTCGGATATTGATGAATTTTGTAAAAACTAAATAATTAGCTAGCACTGCTATAAACCAGCTTATGAGCCACAATCCTCTCATTCTTGAAGCTTTCAGGTAGGTCGAGGTCATTTTCAAACACCATTTTAGAATTCCCTGCAACATCAATCAAAAGATATTGGATTCCACAGAGAACCTTTTAGGGCCTTATAAGTTTATCATTATGAGAAATCTGGATAGTGCTGTTTTGGCAGCCTTGCAAATTATCCCTATGTCAATTGAGGAAATATTGGCATGAATGTGAATGCAGTTTTAAGGACAGCTGGTGATGTGTAGATTAACCTTTTTATTTTGCCAAGAATATCTTCTACACTGCCATACATATAACAGAAAAAAAAAAAAAAAAGTCAGAGGTGCTCATCAGAGAACGAATCAACCTTAATAGGTTAGTTCTATGGCCATGATAACCCACTCTGAGAGCAACCTCTTTTAGCTCACTTGTGCCCTTCACAGGGAGAAATATATTGTAGTATATCAGTCTGGTCCCACTCACTAGAGTGACCCAGCCTAGAAATACCAGGCAATTCTACCCTGAACAGGAGAAACAGCAAACCCCAGACGTGTTTCAGCCTCTATGGGCCTCGTCAGTGAGGTGCAGCTGAACTCCCTAAGGCACAGTGAGCAAGGGGTCCACGTCTGGAGTCCCCTATTACCCTTAGGGAGACTAAACCCGAAGGGTAATTTGCCATACAAAATAATAAAACTGCCATATATATTCTGTAAATGTTTTGCGTGTAGCATTTTGGATCTGAAATATTTTCTTGATGTACTCTATGAGAGGCCTCTGCATTTTGTTTATTTAAAAAAAAATCTCAACACACTTGTCTATGAATATAATTTTTATGTGCCGGATGTTATCAATAAAAATAAAATAAAAAATTAATGTCTATCCCACACAGTTTAGAGCAATATTCAAAATTACTTTAGCATATTGCATTTTGACAGCTTAAAATATGGTATCATTGACAGGCAAAGTAATAATTTAACATTCATTAATCTTAGCTGTCCACTCTGGTTTTTAAGAATACAGTGTCTGCGATATTGGGGAAATACACTGTGAAGTTGGTTTTTCTGAGTGCCAAACTTTCTTATAAAACACAAGCCATAAGGTGGCTATTTTAATGTATTTATTTTTTCTTCTTTTTACTAAATATTGATTTCAAACTGGTCTCCCAAGCTTGTTTATGACCGTTACATGTAGGTGCCTAGTCTGGCAAAAAGAAGAGCAAGAGGGATATACTTTAGGCATGTAATACATCTGTAGAGGACACTCACAGTATTATTACTTTTACTACTCTTTAGTTATAAAGTATGAGCATTTTCAGTAGCGCTATGAACCAAGTAGGATAACGTACAATGGGTACAATTAGCAAATTCCAAGTTATAGACCAACTTAATGCAAATAAAAATGTGGGTACAATACAATACAATACAAATGGGTCACCAGACAGCTTGATGTAACCAAGTTAAGAGATCTGAGAAAGGGAAAAGTGCAAGCCATCCAAGTATACTGCAATTAAAATGTGGAGGAGGAGAGAGTAAAATCGGTATAGTAAGAAGAGGGGGTAGATAAGAAAGAAGTGCATAAGAAGGACAAGAAGTACAGGTGGCATTACAATGGGGGCCCAGCAATCTTTAAGCATGGAAAGATAATTATGCTTTACGCAATACTGCATAAGGTTAGGAATTCAAATTTTTTGTGCAGTCTTAAAAAACCCTTGAGAAAAAAGACGCTTGTTTGAGAACTCTGCAACAAACTTGCAACATTATCACCTGTGTAAGCCACGCATGTTTCGGAGAAGAAAAATCGGAATTTATGAAGACCCTGTTTATTTAAAAAGGAAATCACTTTGTGGTTGATACATCACTTCCTGAAAGATGGATCATGAGGGTGTGTTTCTTTTATCTATCAGAGGAAGGAATATGGAGGTGTTTGTTAGATAATTCAGGATGACTAAAATGCATCAGAAAATGCAAGCACTGCTCTTCAGAAATATCAACACCCCTCTCAAAACAACTTCAACCAACCGATGTATGGTGGATGCCTTACAGGGTCCAGCAGAGGTGTCAATATGTAGTATTTTCTAATTGAAAAATAGGCTTAATTATGTTTGCAGGTTAATTGTGATTAGTCAGACACAGTGTTTGCAAATATATATATTTTTCATTGTACAGTGGTCCTTTAAGCCACGGTAACTTTAAAATTGCTATTTATACTATTGTAACTATGAGCCATTACATCTATAAAATAGTCATTTATTTTATCTTTTTATCATCTTCCTTATCTGGGATGTATTTTTAGACAAACTTAACTTTTAGTACATTATAAAATGTTATTAACTGGGGTTTTCCCCTTTGTAGGAGAGACATTTAAGTATGACTCATCATTAACTTTACAGATCGTGGGAAAATGTGTTTTTGCTCTACTACATTATTTTTTGGCTTGGTATTATAAACTAAGAGTCTGCTATAAATCACACAAAAATGATTTTATGAGTGAGAATATGAGCAATATAATTTCCATGCAAAAAATAAGCTTTGATTTAGAAATACACATGTACAACAGCACATTTTGGGCAGTGATGGATAATTAATTTGCCCTTTATCCTGACCAGAAAAGAATGCCGTCTGCTTGTAGTTTAGAAAAGCTGCTTGATCCAATCCTGTTCCAAGTAAGGAGATTTTAAAAAATCTGGGTATGTTCCACTAGCAGCCCTTCAGAAATGACTTTCATAATGGCAGCAGTCCTGCTTTCCCCCAAATTGCATTTGATTATTTTATTTCCTATATTAAAAAGGGACCAAACATAAAAGTTGAGAAAAAAATGGTCTGCACATAGTACTAGCAGTTTTTCTCTACAGTAAATCATTTCTGAAATATTTAGAATATATTTGCTGCTTTTGTATCTGTATGCTAACGTGAGGCTCAGAATGCTTGATATGGGTGGGAGGGGAGTCTAATTGCCAGATAACATTGCAGGTCTTTATTTTAGCCACCACTGAAACAGACAAGCAGACTATAAGTCTAATTAGCACATAATATGCACAAGTCACTAAATTGCATATAAATACAACAGAAACAACATGAAATTGAATTGATTATCTTTATAAAAAAAATGGATAACAAAATGTCATGACTGACTTTTGGGGCCAGGGTGGGACTCCCCTGAACCCCACAAGCAAGGGCCCTTTATGGCCCAAAACGGTAAGGTCACAGCGCCCTAATCCCATGGACTCTGCTATTTGGGGCCTTAGCTCATGTGGGCTATTACAATGAACACGAAATGTATTTTAAATACGGTGACAATTTTTCTTTCATTTATGTGTATGTAATGTTTAAAGAAAGTATGTGTGTTCAGAATATGCTAAGATATGACACTATTAGTCTATTTAGAGCAGTGGCATACCCTGCTGTGTGCAATTGTATAAAAAGCAGTTACTCTTAAGGACTGGATGTGATAGTGACTGATCCTAAATTAGTAGAAGAGAGATCCATTTCCCATATTTGTAAAAGAATGAGTGAACTTTTAACTCAAATGACACCAGAAAGAACAGGATATATCAGATAACAAGAAGGAGTATTATAAAGACAAGAGCCTGGATAGTTATTGCTCTCCCATGAGTTGTAAAGGGTGGGCCATAAGGAACAGAGCCAGGGACAAACCAGACCCCTCAGAGACATTTGGAAACCATGGGGGGGGGGGGGGGGGGGGGGAGGTCAAACTAGTTATTAGCAATCTGAGACAGCCTTGCCATTGGGCTATTGTGGGTGGGTTATTGTATGGTTTTAAAAATATCAGTGCAACAGAGAGTAAAGTCAGTCTCTGTCTGTACACTAATCCATGGTGTGTACTCCTTCTTGAATGATGATCTATCCTAGACAAATGCATAGGGGGAAGTGTTTATTATTTTTAGTAATTTAGTATCCATTCGGCCAAGCCTGTGATTTCCTGAGTTCTCTTCTCTGGCATGATGGGTGCCGAGATAACCCAAACTCACAATTTAGGGGTGTTACTGTAGCAGAAGGCAGGATGTTTTTGAGGTAAATATGGTCCTCTCACACAGCTTTTAGACAGTTGTTCATGCACTTTAAGAAGAACTTAAAGAAAATCTTGATTTTGGGTTGACAAAGTCCCTCTAATGATGCACCCTACTGGTACCCAACCAAGCTAAGTTTTTCATAGGCCTTTTAATGACTTCTGAACACTTTCTTAAAGATACACTACAGTCCCTTTTTTTTTACTGCTCGTTTAAAAAACATTTTGCATGAAAAATAAATGATGATGAAAACGAACATAAAGCAATGCAAAAAAGTGCTTAATTCATCTTCGACTAACTTATGGATTAAAAAAAAAAATCAAGAAGTCTTCAGCACTGCTTGATCAATTATTTGTAACTATGTGGCCCCACTTTATAGAGGATATATATGCAATTCCTTTATTTTACATTTTAGTCTATATAGCCAAGTAATACAGCATCACACGTATGAGGAGAATGTAGACACATCTTCAATCTATGTAATCATTTGTTATATGTAACACCATCTTATGCTTTGATTCAACTTCATACACTCTACCTAAAGGACCACTGTAGTACATTTACAAATAAAGCTCTTATGTATGCTTGGCATAAGCTATTAAAAACAGTGTACAGTTTGAAAAAAATTAAAAATGAAAAAAAAAAAAATCTTAGCTTTTAAAAACTGTCATTTTTGTCCTCAAGCAGAGCAGTGCATCTCCTCCTACCTGTGTCTATCAGAGGGGGGGGGGGGGGGGGTAGCTCTACCTGTGTGCTGGACTATCATGGAGCTTGGAAGCAGGCTGTGCTGATGTCACTGGACCTGACGGATGATGTCATTAGATCCACCCCCACTGCCTACACAGTGTCAGTGCAGGAGACATCATAGCCCTGCCCCCTGTATAGACCATGCTCAGTCTGAAGCAGAATCTACACTGGTTAGACTATGTTTTTAATCCAACACACAGACAGACCTGGTCATGTCCCTGACAGACACAGATAGGAAGAGATCCACAGCTCTGCTGGAGAATAAAATACAGTTAAAAAGCGAAGTAAAACTGTTAACTTTAATATACCAACAGCATCACTGAATATAAATGCAGCTGGTTCCGAGGAAAACTGACCTGCACTCATCTTTAGTACCATGCCTTTATCAATAATGCCCAAATTTCAATAAATTAATTAACAATGCTATAATTCAACACACCAGAAAGAGGGCGTTTGATAATGTGTTGGTGTTTTTTTTTGTTTGTTTTTTTAAATAAAAAAGTCTCAGAGATCAGAGATTTAGAAATGTAACTGCTCTTGAGGTCTTGCCTTCTGCCAGGCAATGAGATTATAGCACGCATTTCTTGCTATTATTTAAAAAAAAGTTTACTTAATATTTTTCGAGCAAAAAACAATTTTTTAATGTTTAACATGTGCTCTTTTATATGCTTACAAAAAAAAACATTGTGTTCCATATCCCTTTGAACAGATGCTTTAGAAAGCATTAGAGATTAAAACGCTTGCCGCTACCCAGAATCCTTGTTTGTAAATAAGCAGTGAATAGCATGGAGATTAGTGGAAGGTAATGCATCATTACCTCCAGGTTTGCCATTTTTCATTATAAGCAAATAGAGAACCCACAAAGTGATCAGACATCTGCAACAAACAACTATGCCAATTACATGCCAGACAGCACAAACTGGAGTGTGTACAATCCAAGCACAATCTGGGAGAGTGCTACACACCTATAGGACTTTGTTCGCAAGCATTTAAACTGCTATTAAACAAACAGTAACCAGACCACACAGCAACTACAGGAGTAACATTTGCAGTTATTACATAAATCTGGATGATCAGGGCCATATTTATGCCTAAACAAAGAAGACCCAGACGAAGGGTGCAAAATGTTGGAGCCTATATAGGTTTATGAACCAATATTTCACTTCCAGTTAATTAGAAATGCCACTGGATTGAAAAGCAAAAACCATATTGTAAAATGATATACCCACCATAGCTTCTCCTTCATGCCACAAGGCCGATAAACAAAAGCTAGGTAGCGAAATGTGCGTCAGGCTGTGCCCATGCATGTATGTCGCCCAAAAGTGATATCACACGTCACCCAAAAGTGATATCACACAACGTATACGGATGCCGCGCATTGCGCCAGCTCTACCGGCTGATGCGGCGCTTTGCGCCAGCACCCTGCTGGCGCCGTGAATTGCACATCTCGCAATTTTTGTGTGCGTCGTAATTGCGAGTTTATCGTGTATGCAATTTTAAACATTGCGTGACAGACGAACTCACAATACGACAACTATTATATGCGATTGGGTATTGGTGTAGTGTTGAGAGCTGGATGCTCAGTTATGTTGGTATTTTAGTAAGTTTAAATTCAGATATGTAAATTAAGTTTGAATGAACAGCAAATAAAAAGAAGTACTTGAGCAAATTCTATAGGTCTTTATGACATAATATTATGCAATGAAAGACCTTTTTGCTGCGGACCATTGCTTGAAGGTTGACCTTTCAATTAAAGAGGGACCAATGTTAAAAAAAATATTAGCACATATGTATATACACAACAAAATTTTATGAGTATACTATACATTTATAAAAGTAGTACCAAAGTCTTATGCTTGAAGGGAGAAAAAAAAAATAGCATTTACTCTGGTTAAGTTTCCTTTAAAGCTTTAGCAATATTAAGCCTGTCAGATCCTTTAAATTGATATGAATGGGAATGTTCTGCACTTAAGCTAAAAGCCTGTTTATGCTGACTTTTTATAAATTAGGTTGTATATTAATTAGTTCTTTGAATAAATGTTTCCTAACCCAAAAAGGTTATTGCAGCAGTACATCTCATAAAGTTATATATTCTGAAGCAGATCATGACTTAGGATTTTAATTTACTTTTTAATGTTTCACAATTAACCAAGTCTCTATAGATCTTTATAACAAATGGGACTTATTGAAGAGCATGTCATAGCTTTGTAGTCTATTTATCATACTACTGCATCTGACCCCCTGCTGATTTTGAACGTTGGTCCACTGACAAAGAAATAATGAGTCTATAATTTTAATGCTAGGTGTATTTTAACAGTGAGAGACAGAATACCAAAAATAAAACAAAGATAAACGCATGTCAAAAAAGTTATAAATTAATTTGCAGGTCAGTGAGGGAAGTATTTGACCCCTGAGGTTTCAAGGCTGATGTTTGGCAACTCGAACCTTCAGCTACCTCCACAGATTTTCTATGGGATTAAGGTCTGGAGACTGGCTAGGCCACTCCAGGACCTTAATGTTTTTTTAACCCTATTCTAATCTTCAAGCCAACAGCAGAACAGTGCAGAAATCCACATAGCAATGTCCGAGCTCCTCCTTGCTTCCTTGTCCAGGGGGGGAAATACTGCACATAACATGATATACAGGCTGACTTCCTAGTCATTGAAACAATGTTATGCCTGCCTGCGATTGGCCAAAATGATTTATGAATTGTATGCTTTCAAGGTGCATTCTTTCTCAAAATCAAGTGACAGAAAACTGAAGAAATGTGCAAATGTCAGGGTAAGTTTGTTGATGTTTATTTGGAGATTTTCTTTATGCAAACAAAATGATTTCATACACTACAGATTCTCCTCTATCAGATGCATTAATAATCAATGAAACTTAAATATGACTTATTAGCTCTAGCTACTAGGATTTCCCACCTCAACTTATTACAGTTAGGATTAATATTCAGGCACAAGTGAAAGTAAAACAAATAAATATTCAAGGTGAATTGAACATATGATGTCATAAATTAGGAGTGGTCCCAGAACCCTAGCATTTCTAATTCTGGTTCCTAAATACCATCTAGACTTGTATCTCTACGAGTGGGCTTGCTCCACCTGACTCCTAAGTATTAGACATGTTTGTCCACCCCTAACACAACTTTATATTTACTACAGAGACCCTATAATCCAATGCTTCTCAACTAGTGTCACCTCCCAAGACCTTTTGGATCTACAATCTTCAGAGAAGGAAATGAGGGGCGGGTTGAGAAAGAAGTATGAATGGGGTAAAAACATGGATAGTGAAGACAGACTAACCCTCTAATACCAATGACACAGTACTAAACACATTATTGAAGCTCATTCCTGTTAATAATGGTTTGGATTGTCCAAAGAAGTTTTGGATGAAAGCTGGCTCCAAAAAAAACTATTCAATATCTTGCTAAAAAAAATATATAAAAATGCTAAAACTCTGAGCCATTTATTATAACATTTTTATAGCGGGGTTATCCACCATTAGAAGGTTTATAAAAACATTGGCTGACAACACCATCTTAAACAGAAATAGGATAACGCACATGTTTATTTCAAATATGTTGGAAAAAAAGTAACGTCACATTTTTAATTAAGTCAGATGAAAAGGCTGGCTTTCTTATAGCACATAATGCTGAGGTTGACCGGCTTCTAATCTACTGCAATAGGATACTGAACACAACCCTATCATTATGTGCAGAGGGAGAGCAGAGAATGTGCACAATGCAGCCCTAGGAGCGCTCTTATGACATGACAGGTGGAGAGTGGAAGTAAATGCACACTCGCCAGGCTCTCCAGCTGTTGCTCAGGTAACTGCAAACCCCTGGGAATATTTATTTCCTCAAAGAGCCAAGTCTTCGTAAAAATGGACAGCCTCTAGGCATGCTTCTGATAAGCCCCCACCTGCTGCAAACAATTACATGAACCTAACGGGGAATGAGACTTACTGCAGGTTCTATGCAATCTACACATATACCATAAAGATCCATGTGTTAATAGGTCTCTTAGCACAATCCATCTGTAAGCATCCATAGGAGTCCAACCCTAGATGCACAATTAATATGATCAGAGTATGGGAAAACGTATGGGAAAAATATACAGACACCTACTCTAGATCAGTGTTTTCAAATTCAAATCACTGAACGGACAGATTGTAATTATACATATAAAAAGTGTTTTTTTTTTTTTCTCTGTTAAAGAAATAAAGAGTCATATGTTTGATGGCACAATAATTTGAGAATTGTTGCAAAACACTAAAATTGTAAGTTGGCATAAGTAAGAGACAGGATTAAATCATCATCATGATCATTTTTTTATTATTACATTTTATATGAATGCATCTGATAGAGGAGAATTAGTAGTGTATAAAAACACGATTGCATGAAAAAAAATACAAAAATAAACACCATTAAACTGACCCTAAATTTTGCTAAGATGTCTATAGTTTATTTTGAGAGTTAACACCCCTGAAAATCCCTGCTAAATAGCATGAAATTCTTAATTTGTTTTGGGCAATCGCAGGCAGCTATACATGGTTTCAATATTTGAAGCCAGTTTGTGCAGCAAAGCATCATGGGATGTGTAGTCTTGTTTTAAAACTGCACAAGGAAGCAAAGAGCTCAGACATTGCTCTGTGGATCTCGGCACTGTGCTGCTGTTGGGTTGAAGGCTAGAATAGGGATAAAAACTGTACCTAAATGCAGTATTTCTATTGGTAGGTACCAGGTGCCTATGTAAGCAGCTCTGAGGGTGTACAAAACAAAATAAGTCTGTATTGTGTATAGAATGACTAAATGTAATGTGTGTGTGTGTGTGTGTGATATAAGCAGATATACCTTCCCTCTGCTGGGAGACAATTTTAAATGTGAACCCATGGTCATTTGAGGAAAAAGGCACATGTTTGTGAAGTATGCAACAAACTAACAACATCAGCAGCTGTGTAAGACATGGACATAAAAAGAACATTTGGGAAAATCTTTGAAGACTGAATTATTTAGATTACTTCCTCAGAGCTGGATCATGTGTGTTTTATTTGTCCGGAGATGAAGGAGAGGGTGGGAAGGGAACCGCCAGAAATCTTTGCTTTGATAACTGGATCTGATTCAGCCCCAGAAGCAGGCTGCTTGCATCTGGAAATGCAAGTATTGTTAACCAGAAATGTAAATGCCCCTCTCTCACACACAACTTCCACCAATGTATGATGTCTCCACGGTCCAACAGAGGCATTCAAATTAATTTTTTTCTAACTAAATACTAGCTTTATAATCTTTTCAGTGCTTGATTTTGCTTTTAGTAAGGAACTTTTCACACATGTATTCCTATATTTTTTTTTCACTGTGCAGTTGTCCTTTACATGAAGGTCACAGGCATTGTCACCCCTGACCTTCACACACAATCCTCTCGCCTGCTGTTGGGAGAGCAATGTTAACAGGAAAGACGGTCACGCAAATAATGTACCTCAGATTATATGTTAAGGATATGCTGTGATGTCCCTAACAGTAAAAAAAAAAAAAAAAAAAAAGAAGGACAGTTTTCCTTTTTAAATGTTCACAAACAAAGGAATAGCAAAATGCTAAAGATATATCTAGTAATTACGGCAAGTGTCAGAATCTGGCAGTGAAAAAGCAATTATCACACAGTTTGGGGTATTTCTTACACAAACGCAGATTGAAGTGAAGAAATGTCACATGATCTCATGTGCGTGGAAATGTAAGGAGGAGGCACAGGAGAGGGAGGGGAGGCGGAAAGGAGGCACAGGAGAGAGAGGGAGGGGGAAAGGAGGCACAGGAGAGAGAGGGAGGGGGAAAGGAGGCACAGGAGAGAGAGGGAGGGGGGAAAGGAGGCACAGGAGAGAGAGGGAGGGGGGAAAGGAGGCACAGGAGAGAGAGGGAGGGGGGAAAGGAGGCACAGGAGAGGGAGGGGGGAAAGGAGGCACAGGAGAGGGAGGGGGGGAGAAGACACAGGAGAGGGAGGGGGGGAAGAAGGCACAGGAGAGGGAGGGGGGGGAAGAAGGCACAGGAGAGGGAGAAAGGAGGCACAGGAGAGGGAGGGGGGAAGGAGGCACAGGAGAGGGAGGGGGGAAGGAGGCACAGGAGAGGGAGGGGGGAAAGGAGGCACAGGAGAGGTAGGGGGGGAAAGGAGGCACAGGAGAGGTAGAATCTGGCAGTGAAAAAGCAATGATCACACAGTTTGGGGTATTTCTTACACAAACGCAGATTGAAGTGAATAAATGTCACATGATCTCACGTGCGTGGAAATGTAAGGAGGAGGCACAGGAGAGGGAGGGGGGGGGGATAGGCACAGGAGAGGGAGGGGGAAAGGAGGCACAGGAGAGGGAGAGGGGGAAAGGGGGCACAGGAGAGGGAGAGGGGGAAAGGAGGCACAGGAGAGGTGGGGGTGAGGCACAGGAGAGGGAGGGGGGAAAGGAGGCACAGGAGAGGGAGGGGGGAAAGGAGGCACAGGGGAGGGGGGGAGGAAAGACACAGGGGACGGAGAGGGGGAAAGAGACACAGGGGACGGAGAGGGGGAAAGAGACACAGGGGACGGAGAGGGGGAAAGAGACACAGGGGACGGAGAGGGGGAAAGAGACACAGGGGACGGAGAGGGGGAAAGAGACACAGGGGACGGAGAGGGGGAAAGAGACACAGGGGACGGAGAGGGGGAAAGAGACACAGGGGACGGAGAGGGGAAAAGAGACACAGGGGACGGAGAGGGGGAAAAAGACACAGGGGACGGAGAGGGGGAAAGAGACACAGGGGACGGAGATGGGGAGAGAGACACAGGGGACGGAGATGGGGAGAGAGACACAGGGGACGGAGAGGGGGAGAGAGACACAGGGGACGGAGAGGGGGAGAGAGACACAGGGGACGGAGAGGGGGAGAGAGACACAGGGGACGGAGAGGGGGAGAGAGACACAGGGGACGGAGAGGGGGAGAGAGACACAGGGGAGGGAGAGGGGAAAGAGACACAGGGGAGGGAGAGGGGAAGGGAAAGAGACACAGGGGGGGGAGGGGGAAGAGAAAAAAACACAGGAGAGGGTGGGAGACATAGAGGAGGTAGGGGGAAGGGAAGGAGACAGGGGAGGGGGGAAGGGAAGGAGACACAAGGGAGGGGTAAAGGAGACACAAGGGATGGGGGGAAGGAGACATGGGGAAAAGACACAAGGGAGGGAGAGGGGGGTAAGAGACAGGAGGGAGGGGGGAGAAACACAAAGGAGAGAGGGGGGAGAAACACAAAAGGAGGGAGGGGGGAGAAACACAAAAGGAGGGAGGGGGGAGAAACACAAAAGGAGGGAGGGGGGAGAAACACAAAAGGAGGGAGGGGGGGAGAAACACAAAAGGAGGGAGGGGGGAGAAACACAAAAGGAGGGAGGGGGGAGAAACACAAAAGGAGGGAGGGGGGAGAAACACAATGTATAAAACTATAGCATGTCGTCATTTGCAAATCGCTAGTGGAATAAATAAATCTTTCCTGGAATTACAGCATTCAGATTATAAAAAAGCAGAACATTATCATTTAGCAGGTTAAATATTGTATTAATGCCTGCAAAATAAAGAGAGCATTCTACAGAAAATAAAATTATTATTATTTTTTTTTTACCAGTTTTGGAATAATGTTATAATAATTGAAGAAGTGCAAGCATATCAACCACTAAACACGGTGTACTGAAGGTGGCAAATACAGCAATGATTTACTAGCTATCACTACTGAGTTACATTTGTAAGGACACTATATTAAATTCCAGTAATATGTCACCGGCAAATATTTGCAGTGCATACTAAGGCTGATAGTAAATATAATTTTAAAGGAGCATTGTGGTCATATTTTTTACAATATTGCACTTTGAAGAACTACACTTAAAAACAGGCCACATGGTTATAGAATAAAGATTAAAAAAAAGCCTCAAATGTATTACTTTTATATGGTCATGCTGTTGTGGAAAATGCCTTTTTGGTTTCAACAGATCAACTTCCTGAAGGAGAATTTTAATGAACGGGAAGTTTCTATCCACACACTGAGAATAAGACAATTACAGCTGCCAGTGCTCTCAGCAAGATTAAAAAGAAGTTAATTCGTTTACAAGGACACACCCTCATGAGAAAGCAGAAGACAGGGAACAATTTGTTTCACAAAACACAGTCAGTCAGTGGTCTCCAAGAAGTTGGGAGAGAAGCACAACACACTACTCAATGTCCAAGTATTTTTAGAGTGCCTGCTTTGCCCCTTTTTTTTATTAATATACATGCATGTGTCTACAAACATGGAAGCAAAAGCCCTCTGCAGAACAGTCCCTCCCCTATCTTCCTGTAATGTCTGACCCCAATCCATTCTCTTTCTTTTTTTCAGTGCAAATTCACTCTGGTTTTAAGGCCTACTACATCTGTGAGAATCTCACCCACCCAAACTCAGATTAAATTTATAGAGCCATGGAAATCACCTGACTTCCTACTTGCCAATATATCATCTCAACACTAGGGGTCAGCCAACATACTAGTCTTTCACCTCAGATCCCTCCCCTCTTCCTCTAAAATAAAACTCATTCTATCTTTCACCTGCTTCCTGACCCTTGCTATTCCTATTTGTTAATTTTCCCCAGTTCTCTGCCCTTTAATTCCCTTTAGATTATAAGTAGCGAGTTTCCAGTCTTGTAGGGTGCTTTGGGATAAAGCACTTTCTGCTAAGATTCTAAGCCCAAAACAGGGCCCTTCAACTTTGAATTTGTTAAACGTGTATTTCCCCTGTTCTTATCCCCTGTACAGCGCTATGGAATATGTTGGCGCGATACAAATAAAAGATAATAATAATAATAAAAATCTAAGGTGTCAAATTAGGTATTGAGAAAAACAACATTCTGGTGGGAGCATCTTGAGCTGAGTGACAGCCAAAATGTTAGAAATTCAAAGATATTTTCTATTACTACAAGACAGATCTTCTTAACTTTCAGTCACAAATATTTATATTATTGGTAATTTAACATAACTGGAAGCTCTCACTGAGCTATTGTCTATTTCCTGAACAAATCATAAAGTGTTACTGGCATATAATATGTTTCTCATATGTTTACTTGTGTTGTAGTGCTGCCAGCACTGGGGAGCTACAGTTCATTGAGGGAACCATGAATGCAGACATGTACTGTGACATACTGTAGCAGAGCATGATCCCCCCCCCCCCACATGCGGAGACTGGGCCGCAGGGCGGTATTCCAACATGATAACGACCCCAAACACACCTCCAAGACGACCACTGACTTGCTAAAGAAGCATGTCTCCAGACCTAAACCCTATTGAGCATCCTCAAACTGAAGGTGGGGGAATGCAAGGTCTCTAACATCCACCAGCTCTGTGAGGTCATCATGGAGGAGTGGAAGAGGACTCCAGTGGCAACCTATGAAGCTCTGGTGAACTCCATGCACATGAGGAGTGCTGGAAAATAATGGTGGCCACACAAAATATTGACACTTTGGGCCCAATTTGGACATTTCCACGTCGGGTGTAGTCACTTTTGTTGCCAACGGATTAGACATTAATGGCTGTGTGTTGAGTTATTTTGTAGGACAGCAAATTTACACTGTTATACTGGCTGTACACTTACTGCTTTATATTGTAGCAGAGTGTAATTTCTTCAGTGTTGTCACATGAAAATATATAATAAAATATTTACATAAATGTGAGGGGTGTACTCACTTTTGTGAGATACTGTGTGTGTAAAGATTGAGATAGCAGTGAGTAATCAAGTTGAATAATCAGAGTATTGCAGTAAATAGTGATAGCTTTTTATTGGACAAACTCATTCATAATATAGCGACAAGCTTTCGAGAGAAGATCCTCTCTTTATCAATTCTTTTTGTTTTTACAATTTTTTTTTCCTTTTCTCTCTTTCGGTTTACTGTTTCTAGTTCATATTTGTATCAGTTTTGCTTTTTGACTTGATAAAGAGAGGATCTTCTGTGGAAAGCTTGTCGCTATATTATGAATACGTTTGTCCAAGAAAAAAGGTATCACTATTTACTGCAATACTTTGATTATTCAATATATATATATATATATATATATATATATATATATATATATATATATATATATATATATATATACACACACACACACACACACACATACGTCTATCTAAGATTATATTTTGGCAATCTGGATAATGACATGAGACATCACTAAAAGTGCAGCATATACTTGTCCAAAACAGGTCTTTCGGGTATTTGAAAAGGAATTTTCAATAAAAATGTGTGTGTACAAACAAGCCGAAAAACTGCTTCTTCCACATTTTTTTTGTTTCATGAGTTACAGGATTTTTATTAAGATTTCTTCCAAATCAAAAGGCGTTTTAAAGGAATATGGAAGGTTTCTAGGTTACTCTAGGAATATAACACACTGATGTATTTATTTATACACATTATTTTATTAAGGGCTTAAAAAGGCACTTATTTTCTTCCTAAAATCACCCAAATAGTACCTGCTTGGCTCTGCCGTGAAGATACAAACTCTTAAATGACCACTGGAGTCATTAAAACTAATCTGCACCTTCATGTAGAACAGTTACAATCTATTTCCACTGCTTTAGTTATGCAAAAATACTGCCATGGTAGCTTTTATGGCACTCAACTTTTCCATTCAACCAGGAACTCTGCACTCCAAGATACACTGAGCTTATAGGCACATGCCATCAGGTCTTGTATGGACCATAAACTACAAGCTTCCTCTATTTGCTCATATGTTTCACATTTCTTCCTTTGAGATTAGAATATCTGAAGAACCAAAGGGAATAAGCGGACATGTTCTGATTGCAACCATTTGCTGGATGATTGTGAGTTTTGGTCCCCGTCCCTATAGAGAGGGCAGTATTCTCAATCCAATGTCCTTTTAGTTTTGCATAATAGAAGAAATACAGTATAAACATTAACATTTGTGCTATGTTGAGAAAAAAATGTGGGAGTGGATTTTTTAGCTTTTGTTTTTTCAATACAAACCCCACTTAAAAGCGGAGTTTATCAAAAATGTATGTAGGAGAAGCTATTGACTTGGATTTAATAATTAATAAACTTGTGAATGCAGCACAACACATGCAAGAAGTCCTGGAAGTCAAGCACCTCATTAATGTGTTGCTAGAGGATCTGTTAAAGGCAAAACATCTGAGAGGCTGTATTTCTGCTCTATCGAAGAGGAGATTGAGAAATTGGCTGTCATTTTGAGACAGGTTAAATGATAATGAAGTTCCCTGGTGGTCCAGTGGTTAGGATTTGGTGCTTTCAGCTCTGTGACCTGGGTTCGATTCCAGTCAGGGAACCAAGAGGTCACACCACCCTGAAGCCATGCCAGGTTGGTCCTGGTCAGTACTTGGATGGGAGACCACATAAGAATATTAAAAGCTATTTGCTATGACAAACTGGAGAAGGAACTGGCAACCCTTTCCAGTATCTCTGCCATGAATATCAAGTGAATCAGTATGGTGTGCTGCAGTCCATGAGGTCACTGAGAGTTGTACACAACTGAGCAATGCAAACAAACAAAATGATGAGCACAATGTTTTAGAAAGTTAAAGGAGGATGATGATCAATTATTTTTCTATAAGGCTTCTTTGAAGAATCTAGACAAATGGTAATAAATACATAAACACATCTTTTATATACAACTAGCGACTTGCCCATCAAAAAATGATGGTCAATAAAATTTGAAGCCATGGCAATGCTGTTTGCCACACATTTGAAGGTTTTTGTACTGTGAGGACCTTCGACGCTCATTGCGATCCTCTCCTCTGGTGTGCTTTTGCTCCTGAGCAGCCTCTGCGCTCATCACAAAGACAGATACATATGTCTATATTTTTGTAAATAATAATCAATTAATTAGTTACTTAATGAATTAATAAACTTTACCTAATTGTAATTAATATATCCATCAATCAATAGGCTGAAGAGCTAACAATCTTTTTTCATTTTCCTGCAGTATATAATGTCCAATTGGACTGTTGCTGCCCTGTGCAGATAGTGTTATAAATGTCCCAACTGTGCACTGGAAATAAGCTGCATGCGCGCGGGCAAACCATTGGTTTATTTGTGTAAAGCGCTACTGTAGATGCGTAATGTTGTGATGTGCAAGTTCGGAGTGTAAAGTAGCGTTGTTTGTGTATGTGCTATGTGGTTCGCAAGTATTTGGCGTAGTAGTGTATTTTGTACCTCGTATGTTCCTGTGTGAAAGTGGTACACGGTTGGCGGTGTGTTGCGCGGTCCAGGTTCGTGTAGCCTTGTTTTCTTTTTTTGGGGGCCGCCATTTTTTTCCTCACTTTGCTGATTTTTGAGTGATGAAACTCTTTAAAATTAACTTAAATTTGCGTTCCACCTCACTTCCAGACGTCCTGGCTGTCCCCCCGTGCTGTGTGTGATGTTTTATTTTTTGGTTTTTTTGTATTGCTTTTTTTTTGTGTTTTTCGTGTATTTAGATTTTTGTGGTTCATCCGTTAACTTCGTATTTTTCCTACCTCTTATTTTTTTTTCTAAGTCCCGCGTCTCGTAATATTTTTTTTTTTTATAGGTCGCGTGTTCGTCAACTGCTTGCAGCCTGACAGCCTTATTAAATTGCGAATGGGGCAATTGAATCGGACTGTATATAAGCACATACCATATTTTTTACAGAAGTAGTTAGTGAACTTCTATGCAAAAGCCAGGTCTTCAGCAACTAAAAACTTATTTAAAAAAAAAAAGATGCTATGTTCTTATATAGAGCCCTATTCAATTGGGTGAATGGCAATTTAATAAGGGCCTCATTCTATTATCGGCCGTAAGGCTGCGATTCCTTGCGAGGGTTCAGTTAACTCGCGATTCTATTATACGGCCCCGCAAGGATCTCCTTTTACGGCCGGCCGCATATCTTGGAACCGGCCGTAATCTCAGAAATATAAAAACTCAAAAATAAATTCAAGCCTGCACTGTACAGCTCTGTAAATGCTAGGGATCATATTGGGGGACATGAGGATTAATAGTAACCCCCTCTCAAGCTTGCACATCTGCCCAAACCCGAGTTCAAATTAACTGTTTATTTGCCGGCTGCGGCGTGGTCGTGTCTGAGGTGCTCCAAGCACTCTGGACTTTTTACATGGATATTTTACGGATATTAAAAATTAAATATTTTACGGATTTGAGTACAGGATAATTATGTGCTATTTTTTCTAACAACTAAAATCCCTTTATAGTCTTCTCAAAGTGCAGGATGGCTTTATTTGAGCTATTTTATGTGCTTAATTGGTGCTAGCGAGACCTCTTTCCTGCAAGTAAGCTGCGGCTCATTTTTAGCCTTGCAGAGAGGTTTCCCGGAGCAATTGAATTGCAAATCTCTTGCGGCCGTTTTAGATCAAAGGCTTTCCTCTGGCGCGAGCGGCCGCAAGAGATAGCAAGGCACCAGCCGCAAGCCTGCCGGAGCCTACGGCCGTAAGGGAATAGAATAGCAGAATAGCTTGCGGCCGGTCCTTGCGGCCCCGCAACGGCTGCGGCCGATAATAGAATGAGGCCCTAAGTCTGTAAGGCGATACCGCGTTTCCCAAGTGTTTGTAGGCTAAGTCCTGCGTGTTTCATTGCCTCCACTGCTCGCCTCGCTTTGCGAGGGTCACAGGCGTCAAGTGCATTCGCAAGTGTTGTGCTGTGATTTTTATTGCCTTAACGGCTAGCTACGCGAGGCGAGGCGAGCAGGCGACCTAGCGCTTTGGTGTTCCACCACGCAGCGTGACGACATCTCGTAGTTCGACAATTATAATATGTGATTATGTGGGGGTTCGTTTTCTCTTCGGTTTTGATTTAGTCCTTGCAAACTTTATATTTGACCCAATTCAAGCAATGGCATTTTTAGCTGACACTTTCTGAAGACTGAATCGTCTGTCCATTCCAAGTATACTCCCAAATCAGGAAGATCAGTAGAAAACAAAATGGTAGATTTCACTGTAGCATATAAAAAATAACTCAGAAGCTGTATTCTTGTTGTAAAATACAAGTAGTTATTTTATTTTATCACCTCTGCAGCTCATGAAGACAACATGATCATTGAGAGGGATCACTGAAACTTAACACTGTGTGTACTCATGAGCCACAGAGAGCAGACCCAAATAGGTAAAATGGTATGATTTTATTCATTTAAATAAAGATGTGCTGTCCTTGACTACAGTGGGAGTTCACAGTTCTTTTGGGTGTAAAAATGTTTCTATTTTAATCTTACAAAATGCAAATAACAAAGCCACTAAAGCAGAAGTAGAAAGTGACTGTATGCACAAGTACAGATGACTGATTATTTGTCTTAACCAGAAGCCAGCACTTTTCTGCAATCAGCTGTGATTTTCATTTGAAGAAAAAATAAAGAAATGGCATGCAAGAAAATAATATTGTGTCTGAAGGAGTTAATTGCATGGAAATGACATTAGAAACTACAATTTGTATAATAGTATTAGGGTCAATTTACAAAGCATATTAAAGGTTGCAATGGGAATTATACCCATAAAAACAACATTACAGCCACCTATAGCATGTGTCTGAAGTTTAAATAGACATGGACACTTTCTGGATTTCATTAGGAATATAATATACCTTATGCATCCATTTACATGTTATTATTACGTGCTTAAATGCTCTTTTTTTTTAAATATAGTGTTTGTGCCTGCCCTCTGTAGCTCATGAATACACAGACTGTGAAGTGCAGTGTTTCAAATGAGTCTCTGTCAAGCAGCAAGTTACACAAATGTTGCCTCGGATTGGTTGCTACACTGCACTTAGAAGTACACTGTCTTCATGAGCTGCAGAAAAAAAAACAGCTTTTAACCGCTACTTCAAAAAATAAAGAACATAAAAAGTAAAATGTATACATGGGTATATTGTAGTCCTAATAAAATCTAGAAACTTTCCATATCCCTTTAATGTGTCAGGAGGATTTAGTTACATCTTGCAAAATGAGTGTGATAGTTCTTTTTTAGAATGTAATTATTTCAGTGATTAACGGATACAATCTATGTTAATGATTAAAGGTAAAGGGACACATATAACCCCTTACAGCAGTATATTCATAAATAATTCAGCAACAGGACAACTATGTACTGAAAAGTCTTGAAAAAAACAAACATGATGCGTTGGTGGACATTGTGTGTGAGAGTGGTGCTTACATTTCTGGTGAGTAATTGTGCCTGTGTCTGAGGGGAAGTGATGTGGTGTCAATTTCAATATTAGCCAATTATTAAAAGCTCTGACCTTCTGTTTTTTCCCTCCTCTGCCCACTACATCCACTCAAACTAAAACCTCCCCCCCCCCCCGACAATGATGCAGCTCTTGCCATGTGATCAAATAAACCCAAAATGTATGGCCTACACAGCTGCCAATATTATTTGTCATTTTTCGCCTCAAGTATTTATAGTGCCATGTTTATTGCACCCATTTTGTTCCACACTATAACGACTGTAGAAGCTCTGAAATTAAATAAATAGCAATGGGCATCCAGGAAACTTGTTTTGTTTCATATAAACTCAGGGATGCTCTATGATCGTCAAGCTCTTGAGGCAAATAATAACAAACAGGACGTTTTACGCCACTGCGGCCCATTTGCATTTATCCTTATTGGTGAGGTGGCACCTCTTTAATTGTGGTGTAAGACATAGAGCCCCTTGTTCCACTTGGAGAGAGAGTCATGAGACTTCAGTGATAACCCCAGTATAACAATATATTAGGGTTCCAAGTGGGATTCTGTGTTTATTGAAAGCCATTTTGGGTATGGTTAATGTCTTGGATCATATGGAATGGATAGTGGGTTCTACAGAAGACGTTTTAGGTCTGGGGTGCATTAAAAGTTTTGGAGAACAAAAATGATTCCATGGATCAATGAGGTGGAAAACAAACAGAGGATTAACTGAAAACCTCTGTACGCAATTCTCAGATCTTTGAAAAGAAAATTAAATTATTCTTAATGTGCCTTGAAGGTGAAATCTTTGGGGGTTTTGAAGGCATTATAATTAATTCATCATAAGAAATGTTTAACCTGGCCCACTAAGGGGATCAAATCGGAGGATTGATGGGGAATCTTGTGTCAGTGCTTTGAAAACAAGCCCTATGTACACTTCATTTTAAACTAAAAAACAGGGCCTTTCATTTTTGCTATGTGTTAATTTTGTTTTCGCCATGTACTAAACTCCTGTACAGCGCTACGGAATATGTTGGCGTGTTACAAATAAAGCATAATAATAAAGAAATAAGAGGTTGACCCGGAGTGGGGCTCCTGAGTGCTTGAAATTGAGCAATAAACACTGCTCTGCCACACGTGAATATGAATATTGGCACAAAAGAGTTGATTTTTATATTTACTGGATAACACCATTATTACTTTCTGTATGCTTTTTGAGGTTATGAAAAAGAATTGAATGTGCACATTTTCGTAAGTAGTGTAATGTGGGTATGATTCACAGTTGTTTAAATTGTATATGTATACGACTGAGTGGGTACATAAAGACTGAGGTTATTCATTTGTTTCCAACACCTCACTTAAGGATGTATCCTGTTCTCTATTTAATAAGATGTGGTTTTAAACATTTTTATCACATATAAAAAATCTCTAATGTGTCACATATATATATATATATATTTTTTTTTTTTAATCACACATGCACACAGTTACACATAAACCACCTCAGTAATTTAAAGCGCAATAATTCAATAATTCTATTTTTATTTAAAGTGTATTACAGATCAGATAATATTTTCCCTTTTATTATATATATATATATATATATATATATATATATATATATATATATATTAGAAACTGGTTAGAACACAACCTGTTGCCATATACTAAATATTCTGCCTGGCTCCTAGAAAATCTAGCTCCAGAGTCGTATAGCAGGTTAGACACGACACCTTTCAGCAGGTAGGATTAGAGTAATTAAAGAACAAACTCATCACCCAATGTCCTGTTGACAGGTATCCGCTAACCAGAAGCCACACCAGTGTAAACTGCACTGGATAACTCTGGGGGATAGCTGAGGAACAACTAGACCGGTCTATCAGGGTAATCAGGATATACTCAGATAGTGTTCTTTGGAACATACTTGCCAAATAACTGCAGTAGTCCTTTAAATGGTGATGATTCAGCACTTAGGTTGGGCTCCACAGGATAAAGACACAGCTTTGTATTGCGATTAACTCAACCAACATTTGGACATAATTTCAACCATTAAATGTATTTGCCATGTGTTTCCAGATAACTCTGTATTTTAATTCAAGCTTAAGCAAGTAAATCTTTCTATCATATCCTTTTTATTACACTAAATTTAAATGTGTTTAATTTTTATTACATGGATTCCCTAACTCTGACAATTTGCAGGATTTTAGCAAGCTGATATAATGTCACTGAATAAACACTTTTTCTGATCCAAATAATAAAAAAAGCATGTACCTTTAACAAGAACTTAGGTTACTAACATATGCTAGAATAGTAATATGACTTATTTATATACACATTCTGGATATGGCCTCAAACTTTACATAGAGAGAGAGCTACATGTCAAGAAAAAAAGTGGGCACACATTTTAACCTTTGCCACACATGTATTTAAGTATTATTTCTTGCAATAACTTTTTAATCCAGGCTATATTATATTATTTTACACACAGAACAAAATAGCTTGGGCTTAATCCTAGGACTCCAAAATGGCTCCTGTCAAAAAGCACAAGCACCCCTCTGCGCCATAAATGGCTCTCCAATGCTCAAGATGTATATCTCATATACTAAAACAGGCCCCAATACTAGAAAATCACTACCAAAATCCAACAGAGTTTAAAAAACCCTTGCGAGTTTAATGCAAAGTGCTCCACACAATGTATATTTTTGTAGTAACTGTAGCATGGATCGCAGGTCATACAACACCGGATCGCGGGTCATACAACACCGGATCGCGGGTCATACAACACCGGATCGCGGATCATACAACACCGGATCACGGATCATACAACACCGGATCGCTGGTCATACAACACCGGATCGCTGGTCATACAACACCGGATCGCTGGTCATACAACACCGGATCGCTGGTCATACAACACCGGATCGCGGATCATACAACACCGGATCGCGGATCATACAACACCGGATCGCTGGTCATACAACACCGGATCGCGGATCATACAACACCGGATCTCACGCTTCCACATTTTGAAAATCTATGACAGGAATTATTTAAATTCATGTAATTATAAAAAACGTTACAAGGAGATCAGTCAACGGCAAATGTGATATAGAACAGTTTTGCAACTTCATTGACAAGTTAACTAAAAATATTCCTGCCTACACATAGTTGAATCAGCCAAGGTGAGAAAATGTTATTTAAAGCAAAGTACTATTGTATTTAGACAGCATTTTATTCTACTTACAGGCATTCTTTATATTTGTGTTTTTGGAAATGCCACCCGAGGTAAATGTAATATTTTTATGAATTATTACGTGTTGCTATTGCTTTTTTGTTTAAATGTCTGCCAGCTGTAAGAGGGTGCCACTGGCACATGTTTTTAACACATTAGAAGCTTTAAAGAAAAAAAATATATATCATCCATTTGAAACTGTGTGATTCAAAGACTGCATGTTTATATTCTCATGAATAAAAATGATTGAAAGTGCATTATTGTTATTTTTTATCCTGAAACACAAGGCTACACACTATGCAATTTGGATAACTGTTGTTTCCTTGGGACTAGTCAATCAGGACATGTACAGTGGTATTCAGTGCTTGGACGAGCAAGTGACTTTTTTTAAACACAGTGTACAAATGGAGGTGGTGGGACATCCTTGGCCAAAATGCTCCAAAATAAATAAAACAAGTTACGCTAAAGGCAGAGAGAAGTGTTGAAGAACTCTTGTACTATGTCTCCATTCCTATGTTATAAACCACAATTATCTAAAAAGGAACATTTCCAATTGGCACAGGTTTTCAGATATAAGGATACGAACCCAGTTAAGGGTAAATAAGACTACCAAGGAATATAAGAAAGAATGCCAGTACCAACTGGTCCACTCCTATGTTTACTCAAGGTGTATACGTATTAAGACTTTACATCCTAAAAAGTTTTCACCCTTATCTGACATATGACATAAAATGTGGACATTTTATTTAATACTCTATTTCAGATGAAAGCAAAATTCCCATTCAATTTGTTATTTTGTGTGTTAAAAAAAAATATATATATATATGTTGTCTAGAAAGTAATGCAAGTCTAACCACATATTTATGAACCTATCTTGTGTACTCAATACAAATCACAGTGCAAAATAAGCATACACAGTATGTCTGGCTTGCACTATTTAATGACAATGCCATCTATTATTATTAACGGTACACCCCTGTCTGTAATGCAAGACTGGGGACAGGTTAGGTAACATACCGGCACTTCATACCATTAATTCCTCTCACATTGATCAAAAAGCTTGTTAAACATTATTGTGTATTTTATTATACACTTGGAATTGCAAACAACAGCACTGTCAGGCCTATTACATTTCCCTATCGTGTAAAACTGTAGCCTGTAATGTAGCCCACAAGACTTGTGGCTATTAAATTGGCCCCGTAAAGCAAGCTAACAATCTACGAGTTATGAGCGAAAAAAAAGCTACGGCACGTGGACAATGGGTACCAGAGAAGACCCGCTAGAGGGGTAAAGTGCGATCCGTAGCACTGTAATCAAAAATACACGATCCCGGCAATCAATGTGTTAATACATATAATGAAACTCGCATGGACTAGAATATCATATTTACTGATTTATTAATATTGCGTTATTTCTGGAATGCGGGTCCGAGCGAAACTCTTAACTGAAACCCGTTAGACTTTGAAATCCCACCTCCATTTTACAGTGACGTATTTATGACGATCTCTGTTGCCATTGGCTCCATAGAAAACCATAACTACGGGTTTGACTAACTGATCACGGTCTCCGCCCCGCATCCAACGAGCAACAAATGGTTTACGGGTTTGTATCTCAAGCCCATAACTCGCGGCATTGTCTAATTTAATAGCTCTGTAACTCGGCCAGATTTAAAGACGGCAGCCCTTTAGGGTCTCACGTTGCACTTATGGGCTTCAAATTTAATGTGGCTGTATGTCCTGTAACACTTAAAGACCCATGACACGTGATCACATGATATCTCCATCCAAGTCACATGACTAACAGGTTTCCTCTGTTTCCCTTTCCAAAACAAACCTGTAAATCTGTTTTAAAAATGTCAGCCTGCAGAAAGCAAAAAGCTGCGGAGATACTTATTTATATTCCAAGTATAAATATCTCTTCAAAAGTATTAATTTCACTCTTACACAAGGGTAATATAATGCAACAATAAGAATTATTTTAAACCAAGCCATAATCTTAGCATACAAAGTGTCATAAAAAAGCTACCTGCACAAAACCCTGATAATTAAAGGGACCTAGAAGACAACGGCTAGTTACACTGAACTTCTACCAGGATTCCTCCTTGCACCAGCAAGCTGGAGCCATCAGCATAACCCAAATCTCCAGAATCCAGGGACTTCCAGGCCTGTGTTAGCCGGGATATTACACTTGGAGATGAAGACAGACAGCCTTAGACATGTCTCCTGCAGAACTCTTCCTTGCTGTATGACTCACACTTGCATTAAAGTAAAACATTCCCATACCCTCCAAAAAGAAAACAGCAAACAGGAGCCGATGGCATAGATACTGGAGTGGGTCACAACATACAGCTCCTGATATTCCTAGGTGGTCTACCATCCAAGTACTGACCAGGCCCAACCCTACTTGGCTTCAGGGTTGTGCGATTTCCCCTGACAGGAATCAAACCCAGGTCATAGAGGTGAAAGCACCAAATCCTAACCACTGGATCACCAACAAACCCTGAATAAGCATTACTTTGTGTTAAACACAGAATCATAGCAACCGAGGAGGCCAAGAAACAGCAGACATAGTTAATCATTTAAGAAATTGAGCAACAAGCCTAACTGCTACAAAGAAAAACTATTAGGCAAAGTTTGTTTCAACATTGATTAAAAAAATATATTCGGGAAGTTGTGAGTCAATATACCAGCCTTTAAATGTATAAGCTATTAAGACTGTAAATATGTCTTCACTTGAGATGTTCATAGCAAGTAAATGAGTCACTTCCCTGTAACATTACAACTTGGACAGGTATCTTAATAACATGGGGCCTCATTCTATTATCGGCCGTAGGAGATGCGGGGCCGCAAGGACCGGCCGCAAGCAATTTGCCTATTCTATTCCCTTCCGGCCGGGGACTCCGGCAGGCTTGCGGCCGGCGCCTTGTTATCCCTTGCGGCCGCACGCGCCGGAGGAAAGCCTTTGATCTTAAACAGCCGCAAGAGTTTCGGACACAAGAAAATCCTGGTTGCTATTCAATTGCTACGGGAACCCTCTCGGCAAGGCTAAAACCGAGCCGCAGCTTACTTGCAGCAAAAAGGTCCCGCAGGCACACAAAGAAGCACATAATAAAGCCATAATAAAGCCATCCTGCACTCTGAGGAGACTATAAAATGATTGTAGATGTTAGCATTCATAGCACAACATTCCCCTACACTCAAATCCGTAAATAATTTTTATTTAAATTTATGTCAAATATCCGTGGACAAAGTCCAGAGGGCTTGGAGCACCTCAGACCTGCCCACGCTGCGGCCGGAAAATAAACAGTTAATGAAATATAGGATTTGGCTGATGTGCAAGCTTGAGAGGGGGTTGCTATTAATCCTCATGTCCCCCATTATGATCCCTAGCATTTACAGAGCTTTACAGTGCCATCTTAAATTTATTTTTGTTTTTAAAGATTTCTGAGCTTACGGCCGGTTGCAAGATATGAGGGGGATAGCCTTGCGGCGCCGTCTATTTGAATTGCAAGGTAACGGGAGCCCCGCAAGGAATCGCAGCTTTGCGGACGTTTTACGGCCGATAATAGAATGAGGGCCATGGATTGCATAATCTAATAGTCAATAATAGTGCATTATAAACAATTAACAAAACTATAGTAAATTAAATTGTTCATAACCATGCTGGAAAATGTTATTAAAATGGTTATAGGGAACAAAATGCCTTCTCAATTCAATAGCGATAGTACTAAAAATAGCATTATTTTATTAAACTGTTTGATGAGGGCCATGCTAATTCATGTGTCATGGATCCTTCTTCAGGTAGTGAACACGCTCAGTAGGATACAACAGGATAAGACAGCTCAATAAGAAAGCCCACGCTCCTTCTAACTTACATACCTGATATTTCATTACTAAACCATAATATTGTAGCAAACACAAGCCATTTTTTTATGGATTGTTGTTCAGAATTAGTACAGAGAGAGTGATAATAATGTACAAAAAGTGCAATGTGACTGAGCAGTTTTACTGCAGATCCCCATCTTGTTAGTTATTGATTCCAGGTATGGATATAAAGGTGTGGGCCCATATTTAAATTAGTAGCAAAAAGAAGAAGAACAAAAACAATGTGATCATTTATTAAAACAACTGATATCTGGCTATAAGAAAAATAATAATGGAGAAGAAATATTAAATGGTTTTACATAAAAACAGAAGAGAATTAAAACAGGGAAACATATGGACAACAACCAAGGGATTT
This sequence comes from Discoglossus pictus, assembly GCA_027410445.1. NCBI lineage: Eukaryota > Metazoa > Chordata > Amphibia > Anura > Alytidae > Discoglossus > Discoglossus pictus. The sequence goes on along the minus strand of CM050166.1, from coordinate 280,944,306 downwards.
GGTGGATAAAGACCTAAATACTTCCTGGATAAAACGTGTTGGCACATGGATACTTCTGTATTGGATACTGTACAAAACATGACAGCTGGACAGAGATGAATCTACATACAATGAGCATTGTGGGTAAACAGCTATCTCAGGAAGGAGGTGGTGCTTTGTGGGAAAATGGGGCATCTTAGATAATGTAAACAATTTATAATAGACACCCAGTGCAGGGCAGGGAATAAGGAACACAAAGATAAATATGAATTCATTGATGGATAAGAAAAGCCAATGTAAGGCTGGCATCTTAACAACTTATGTTCCTTAGGAGGCTCCTTGCAGTATACATTGATTAAATAGTGGCAGCTTTAGGGCCATTATGTACCAGATGGTTTACAATAGCAGGTATAAAAATAAGAGTACTGCCACAGAAGTGAGCAACAAGGTATGTCATAGTACAATATGCTTTTGGCTGGTGAGTAAAATTGGAAACCCCTCCTGGATCGCTACCTTGTTGTATCAATAAGGGTCATCAAAGATAGGCAGGTTATAGTAGAGAGGTCAGACAAATCATGGTCCACTGGAGAAGGAACTGGCAACCCCTCCAGTACCTTGGCCAAGAAAACCTTATGGATAAGCACAAACAGACACAAGATGTGCCTGGCGTGCTGCGTCCATATGGTCAAGGAGAGTCAGACACAACTGATAGACTGAACAACAAAAGTAATGGATCAGATAATAGTAAAGAGATATATAGAATAGACAGAAAATGAATAGGTCAGATAAAAGATAGACATATAGGATAGATAGAAAAGGAATAGATCAGATAATAGATATATAGGATAGATAGAAAAGGAATGGATCAGATAATAGATATATAGGATAGATAGAAAAGGAATGGATCAGATAATAGATATATAGGATAGATAGAAAAGGAATGGATCAGATAATAGATATATAGGATAGATAGAAAAGGAATGGATCAGATAATAGATATATAGGATAGATAGAAAAGGAATGGATCAGATAATAGATATATAGGATAGATAGAAAAGGAATAGATCAGATAATAGATATATAGGATAGATAGAAAAGGAATGGATCAGATAATAGATATATAGGATAGATAGAAAAGGAATAGATCAGATAATAGATATATAGGATAGATAGAAAAGGAATGGATCAGATAATAGATATATAGGATATAGAAAAGGAATAGATCAGATAATAGATATATAGGATATAGAAAAGGAATAGATCAGATAATAGATATATAGAAAAGGAATAGATCTAGATTGTAAGTTTGCACGTTTTCAATCGTGTGTCCGTGTCTTGGAAACAAGCACTATGTACATTTGATTATATGCAAAAACAGGGCCCTCCATTCTTTATAAGGTGTTAAGTTTGTTTTTTGCCATGTACTAAACCGCTGTACAGCGCTACAGAATATGTTAGCGCGATATAAATAAAGATAATAATAATAAATCAGATAATAGATATATAGGAGAGATAGAGAAGGAATAGATCAGATAATAGATATAAAGGATAGATAGAAAATGAATGGATCAGATAATAGATATATAGAATAGATAGAAAAGGAATGGATCAGATAATAGATAGAAAATGAATGGATCAGATAATAGATATATAGGATAGATAGAAAAGGAATGGATCAGATAATAGATATATAGGATAGATAGAAAAGGAATGGATCAGATAATAGATATATAGGATAGATAGAAAAGGAATGGATCAGATAATAGATATATAGGATAGATAGAAAAGGAATGGATCAGATAATAGATATATAGGATAGATAGAAAAGGAATAGATCAGATAATAGATATATAGGATAGATAGAAAAGGAATGGATCAGATAATAGATATATAGGATAGATAGAAAAGGAATAGATCAGATAATAGATATATAGGATAGATAGAAAAGGAATGGATCAGATAATAGATATATAGGATATAGAAAAGGAATAGATCAGATAATAGATATATAGGATATAGAAAAGGAATAGATCAGATAATAGATATATAGAAAAGGAATAGATCTAGATTGTAAGTTTGCACGTTTTCAATCGTGTGTCCGTGTCTTGGAAACAAGCACTATGTACATTTGATTATATGCAAAAACAGGGCCCTCCATTCTTTATAAGGTGTTAAGTTTGTTTTTTGCCATGTACTAAACCGCTGTACAGCGCTACAGAATATGTTAGCGCGATATAAATAAAGATAATAATAATAAATCAGATAATAGATATATAGGAGAGATAGAGAAGGAATAGATCAGATAATAGATATAAAGGATAGATAGAAAATGAATGGATCAGATAATAGATATATAGAATAGATAGAAAAGGAATGGATCAGATAATAGATAGAAAATGAATGGATCAGATAATAGATATAAAGGATAGATAGAAAATGAATGGATCAGATAATAGATATAAAGGATAGATAGAAAATGAATGGATCAGATAATAGATATATAGGATAGATAGATAGGAATAGATCAGATAATAGATATATAGGATAGATAGATAGGAATAGATCAGATAATAGATATATAGGATAGATAGAAAAGGAATGGATCAGATAATAGATATATAGGATAGATAGATAGGAATAGATCAGATAATAGATATATAGGATAGATAGATAGGAATAGATCAGATAATAGATATATAGGATAGATAGAAAAGGAATAGATCAGATGATAGATATATAGGATAGATAGATAGGAATAGATCAGATAATAGATATATAGGATAGATAGATAGGAATAGATCAGATAATAGATATATAGGATAGATAGAAAAGGAATGGATCAGATAATAGATATAAAGGATAGATAGAAAATGAATGGATCAGATAATAGATATAAAGGATAGATAGAAAATGAATGGATCAGATAATAGATATAAAGGATAGATAGAAAATGAATGGATCAGATAATAGATATATAGGATAGATAGATAGGAATAGATCAGATAATAGATATATAGGATAGATAGATAGGAATAGATCAGATAATAGATATATAGGATAGATAGAAAAGGAATGGATCAGATAATAGATATATAGGATAGATAGATAGGAATAGATCAGATAATAGATATATAGGATAGATAGATAGGAATAGATCAGATAATAGATATATAGGATAGATAGAAAAGGAATAGATCAGATGATAGATATATAGGATAGATAGATAGGAATAGATCAGATAATAGATATATAGGATAGATAGATAGGAATAGATCAGATAATAGATATATAGGATAGATAGAAAAGGAATGGATCAGATAATAGATATATAGGATAGATAGATAGGAATAGATCAGATAATAGATATATAGGATAGACAGAAAAGGAATTGATCAGATAATAGATATATAGGATAGATAGAAAAGGAATAGATCAGATAATAGATATATAGGATAGATAGAAAAGGAATAGATCAGATAATAGATATATAGGATAGATAGAAAAGGAATAGATCAGATAATAGATATATAGGATAGATAGATAGGAATAGATCAGATAATAGATATATAGGATAGATAGATCAGATAATAGATATATAGGATAGACAGAAAAGGAATAGATCAGATAATAGATATATAGGATAGATAGAAAAGGAATGGATCAGATAAGGGGACATAATACAGATATAAGTACCTGCCCACCTACCATAGCAGGTGTATTGTGTTAGGTACAACATGAGGAATGTAAGAGAGTACATACACAGAGATCAGGAGGCAGGGCCCTGTATATGGCATTATGTGTCCATACTGATCACTACACAACACATTACTACATGCCCCTCTCACCTGGCAGCCCTTCTTGTGATGAAACCCCACCACCACGATGTGCAGCACAGGTCCTCCTCTGGTGCCCCCTGGGCTCTCCTCCCCTGCCTGGGCATCCATGTGACGTCAGCCAATGGGGCAGCTGTTACAGCACTGCCACCTGGGGGCGCTCTGATACCTGCCCCTGCTGGTGTTGTTATAATAATATGCACTAGGTCCAAGTCATAGGAAGAAGATAATCCAGATCAGGACAGTGACATCCAGATACAGACAAGAGGATATCTGCCCCGCCTCTGTATCCCTCGTTATCCGTCCTATTACTCGCCCTCTTGCTCGCTCGCCTCTACCACACTGCCTCTGCTCTTCCTCTGCAGTCAGATGTCACTGACAGCAACACTCACGTGACGTCATCGCGCCGGCCAAGCCGCCCGTTCCATTGAGAACGTATCGCGTCATATCCATAGTACGTCTTCATTGGTTGAGACAGACCCGCCCCTTTATTTTTACTAAAACTAGCCGATAGGAATAGATGCTACCCAGTGCAGGTTGTGAAGGTATGTATAGCAGGTTGCGACCATGTTTGTTTATGGCACGTGAGGATCTATGTATATGACATAACATGGTTGTGTACATATTGGAATGTTATAAACAGGAAAGCATTATATTTAAGTGACTCAGTAATGTATAATTGCAAGGCAGGAACAAAACTATTTATTGTAACCCTTTCATTTGCAGTTTCAATTTACTAATTTAACCAAAGGTTGCAGAAATTCAGGAAGGTTTGCAATATATTGTATCCATGGGTGGTCTCTACAGGAGCATTGCAGTCATATATTTGCAATATACGCTTTTGAAGAACTACGCTTGATAATGGGCAGACTTTTTTTAGAAAGTAGGGACCTATTTTATGTGCACGTCCCGATGTGGCCGATAAGTGGTTAGGGGTTAGGTTTAGGGGGTTAGGGGATGAGGGTTAAGAACTTATTTTTAGGGGGTTAGGCTAAGAGGGTTAGGGCTGGCAAGTGGTGTAGGAGCTTAGCAAGTACATCAGGACACTTGCCGTGCGTGCACATAAAAGAATAGATCCGAAAGTAGAAAGATTAGTTGTTTGACTCTTGATCATACCATCCATTGAACAGTTTGTCTTGATTTCCTGCAGTACTGATTTATTGCATCTTCTTGCAGTCCAAGAGACTCGAAGTCATTTTCTCCAACGCCACATATCAAATGTGTCACGTCTACGGTGCTCAAACTTCTTTATGTGTAATATTCATAGTGTAATATCTTTATTTTTTAAATAGCTTGTCCATGCTTGCCATAGTTTTTCTCTCTGGAACCAAATGTCTTTTAATTTCATGACTACAGTCACCATCTGAAGAGATCTTGGATCCCAGGAAAATAAAATCTGTCACTGCCTCCACTTCTTCCCCGTCTATTTGCCAGGAAGTGAGATTGCTGTTTGCCATGATCTTCGTCTTTTTAACGTTGAGCAGCAGGCCAACTTTTGCACTCTCTTCTTTTACCCTCATCAATAAGTCCTTTAGTTCCTCCTCACTTTCAGCCATCAAGATAGTATCATCTGCATATCTGAGGTTGTTGATATTCCTTCCAGCAATATTGATTCTAGCTTTGGATTCATCCAGTCCAGCCTTACGCATGATGTACTCTGCATATAAAGTGACAAAAAACCTTGTTGCACTCCTTTACCGATCTTGAACCATTCTGTTGTCCCATGTTCGGTTTTGACCGTGGCTTCCTGGTCCTTATACAAATTCCACCTGAGGCGGATAAGATGATCTGGTACTCCCATCTCTTTAAGAACTTGCCACATTTTGTTGTGATCCACACAGTCAAAGGCTTTAGAATGGTTTATGAAGCAGAAGTAAAGGTTTCTCTGGAACTCTCTTGCTTTCTCCTTTATCCATTGTACACTGGCAATTTGATCTCTTGTGCCTCTGTAGAACACGACTTGCACATCCGATAGTTCCTGATGCATTAATTGTTCGAGCTAAGGTTGCATGATTTTAAGCATTACCTTGCTGGCATGTAAAATGAGGGCAATTGTTCGATAATTGGAGCACTCTTTGGCACAACCTTTTTTTTGGGATTGGGATATAGACTGATCTTTTCCAGTCAACTGGCCACTGTCAAGTTTTCCAAATTTGTTGGCATAAGGCATGTAACACTTTCACAGCATCATGTTCTAGGATTTTGACTAGTTCAGCTGGGATTCGATTATCTCAACAGCATCTCAATCCGAAACTGGCCGACGCTCGCATTTTGCATAGGTTTTTTCCAGGGCTAGACCGTATAAGACGGAAGGGGCGGCTTATAATGGAGGTAGTATTAACCCTTTGTTTCTTTGTTTTAGGGTCCAAAGCAAACTTCCACAAATCAGTAAGGGCTCTGCAGAGGTAATTGAAAGAAAAAAATCATCAGTATAGCCAGGAGCTGACAAGGTAACAGTGGGGCCTGATTCCATATATAACAAGACGCTGAATTCTCTGTAGATAAGAACAATAAATAATTTATATATTGTGTCCGTGTTTGATGTTATTTGTATGGTGACATAAAATCATTATAGCTATCAGTGATATGAACCTATAACTCACTCTGATAACAGCCATATTCCAAATTACTACTATCTAACACTTCAAAAGGAAGACAACTCCCTAATGAGTTAGTAAATCAATATAACAATATATACAGTACTACATCGTATTGTCTATTATGAGATATATGTATAAAGCAAGGAACTGGGCATTTCATTTGATAGTACAGTACTGAAATAAAAACACCCATGGCAATTAAAGGAAGAAGGTCCATCAATAGTGCACCCAGTAGGTGAAGGTACAGCACAAAACAATTCGTATATGAGAACAAAGACACCGCAATTACTACCTGTCACAACCTACAATGATGATGGAGTATAGAGGATCCTAGTCCTCTTATCTCCTGTAGGTTTTAGACCTAAGATTTGGGTGACTCAGACCAATGGACCTTCTTTGCGGATGCAAGAGCATAAGTCCCAGCTTAAGGTAGTGTGCGCTGGGAACCCTGGAAGGAAGTCAGAAACGATCTCCTCTGTCAGCATATGCCCTTGGGTCAATAATACACCTGCACACAAAGTCTTGATGAAAATTATGAACCATGTTTTATTTTAGAACAGCATATTTAACCACATCACACAAGAATGGGGGAAGTGGCTACCGTTATCCAGCCCCAAATGACGTCTGGCCAATCATGAAGGGGAACTGTGCGTGAACCAATAGTCCCCTCCCAGGTCCGCCCACTAGGCGAGGCCAACTAATTAATTTGGGCTTTGAATGTCCAGGGGAAAGCATGTCTTTTACTCTCCTGTGCCCAGGCTATGAAAGCTGAGAAGCCTTCAGGCCATCCCATTGTTTCTGGGTGCCTGCCTGTCTGCTCTCCAGCTGTGAGCTTCCCATTGTTAGTTCTATGCTGGATACTTAGCTAATGGGATTAACAGGCCTTTGGGAACAAAGGAGGCGTGGCTGTATTCAATGGCTTCCCCTCTACAATATAATGACATACTAATATAATACCATACATTCATATTTACAAATACAACACACAATGTTTCACACACATAGAACCAACACATCCCACCAGCTCCCTCACATGACACCCATTACAATGAGCCTAAACATGGAAGGGATGGGGATATGCTAAGGGGTAAACTTATAATACTTTATCCCCTAGACCACAACACAACAATATATCCATAACAAGTGGGCCCCAAACCTTTTGTTCCTCCCCATGGCAACAGCATGTGGAAGACCACCCAGCCCAAAATGGCCACAGCTGCCAGTCACAAAATGGCCCCAGCATAGTTCACACCAAATCCAATATGGCCACTGGCTGATTCATGACAATCCTTCCCCAAGCGGGCAGGGAACATCAAAGATTTTCCCAGCTACGCTGATAGTCATGAATCTGCTGGTTTGGCCCGGCCCGCTGCATGCTAGGCAAGTTCATGTCGGTGCGCACACAGTCCCAAGGTGCAGAGTAAAGACCTCTCCCAGCCCTTGGCCTTGCTCCCACTGTATAGAGCAAATTGCTCTTCCCATGTAACCCCCACCCAAAACAGTCCAGGATCCCATCTCTCTGTTTTTGGCAGCAGCATGGAAGTCTCTGGGGACACAGTGGGTTGCACCCATACATTCTTCTGAGGCAAAACCGTATTTTTGGGAGCCCCATAAAACAACCCCTGTCCCATAGCAACCCCTTTCCCTCCAGCCAGTCCCCACAGCTGGGCTGGGGTCTCTAAAACAGTCTCTGGGCCTATGGGATTGCAAGGGGGCAGTCCAGTACTTCCCTCAGCAAAATCATTATTGTTGGGAGCCCAATAACACAATAACTGCAGTAAAGTACATACCGGTCTGCGCTTGACTCCAGCGTCCCTGATGGAGTCCTGACTTGGATGCTCTGTTTGCTCTGGCTCCTGGAGATCTGTATGTTTGGACAGACCCTCCTGGTTTTCTTCCCCTGGGTCTGTCTGTTTTGCAGCCTGGAGAACTACGCTGTTCCCACCCAGGCTGTGCTTTGGGGCCCTCAGCTGACCCTCTTCTTCTATGGCCTTTTGCTTGGTACCCTTATCCCAGTCCTCCAGGTTTAACTGGGCCTTTGGAGCGGTGTCTGTTCCAGTGGGCCTCTGGACATTGGTTATCCAGGGTATCTCCCCACTTGGTTCACCCTCTACTATGGTGCCACACTGCACCCACGGCTCCTTTGCCAAGGCTGGCAAGCTTGCTGCCCCTGTCGGGCTCTTGGTGCCCCTGGCACTCTCTTGGTGCCCCTGGCACTCTTGCTGTGTGAGGCCTGGTTCCCTGTAGCTAAGAACCAGTTCCTTTCCCTCCCCACAGTCCATTACATAGCCCACCTGGGCTCTGTGCTTCCCTAGCACCTTTTGTAGCAACTCTCCTGGGATGTCAGAGTACAGATTTTGGTTATCTGTTGTAGGCTGGGGAATCTTATCCTTCCCACCCAACCTGACCTCTACGGCCTTCTCCCCAGAGTGCATTACATAGCCCTCCCCACAGTCTCTTGGGTGGCTATCCTGAGCCCCTGGCTCCATTAGCAGTTCTGGCCCATACACATTGCCTAGAACTTCTGAGGGCAGACTTAGTTCATCTGGCCCTACCTGTTGAGCAGTTACTGGGGTTTCTGCCAGGATTTGTGCTGGAAGGTAGTCCTCAGGTGAGACCTGTTTGGAGAAACTGTCCTCTGCTAGCATTTCCTCTGGGATTAAGTCTCTTGGGGTATCAGGGGACAAACATGGGTTATCTGACCCCACCCAGGGAACATTCCCCTGGGTCTCTGGCTCTTGGAGCTGGTGATTTGGTCCCAAGCTGACTTTACCATCCCTTCTAGGCTCTGACACAGTCTCTATATTTTTTAAAGGAACGCATTCTCCATCACTATGTTCTCCCCAGACCCCTTGCACACAATCACTTCGGTACATACCATCTGTGTTGTAACGATCTGGCGACCAGTCCTCTTGACTGGGTTGTTCCCCTCTTGATGGGCAAAATGTCTCCCCATAGATCTCGTCCCACAACTCAAAATACTCCTCCTACAGCTGCAGTTCCTGCTCAATCAGGTGTACCATTAAATTAGCCTCCATGGACCACGGTTCCAGTCCCAGACCACGACAGCGTTCCACAAACAAGTTGTTGTGCCTTTTAAAGGTTCCTATGCCCCCTTCAGGATCACCATACACAATGTCTTGGAGGCCAGAATCTATCTCCAAGCGGAAATCAAACTCCTCTCCAAGGCCACCAACTATTCTGGCGTGAAAAACGTGATATTGGTTCTCCAAGGCAACCTCTTTTCTTACTAGTACTTCCAGCCAGCCCATTAGCTCATCGTCCTGCCACAGATTCAGAATCGCCATCCATTTCTCTAGACGCAATGTCTCTCTGTAGCCAAGTCTTTGCTGAGCTGGAGTTCTCGCTCCATTGCGCTCCTGCCAGATCCTCTGGCAATGCTGGTCTAGTGAGTTGGACACCTCTTGTGCGGTCATCTTACTGGGGTATAAGTGCCTGGCTGCTTTAAACCGTCTTGTTGCTTCTTTGGTGATATCCGTCTGTTCCATTGCTGGTCTTTCTGTGGAGTCTCTCACCAATGCCACCAATTGTCACAACCTACAATGATGATGGAGTATAGAGGATCCTAGTCCTCTTATCTCCTGTAGGTTTTAGACCTAAGATTTGGGTAACTCAGACCAATGGACCTTCTTTGCGGATGCAAGAGCATAAGTCCCAGCTTAAGGTAGTGTGCGCTGGGAACCCTGGAAGGAAGTCAGAAACGATCTCCTCTGCCAGCATATGCCCTTGGGTCAATAATACACCTGCACACAAAGTCTTGATGAAAATTATGAACCATGTTTTATTTTAGAACAGCATATTCAACCACATCACACAAGAATGGGGGAAGTGGCTACCGTTATCCAGCCCCAAATGACGTCTGGCCAATCATGAAGGGGAACTGTGCGTGAACCAATAGTCCCCTCCCAGGTCCGCCCACTAGGCAAGGCCAACTAATTAATTTGGGCTTTGAATGTCCAGGGGAAAGCATGTCTTTTACTCTCCTGTGCCTAGGCTATGAAAGCTGAGAAGCCTTCAGGCCATCCCATTGTTTCTGGGTGCCTGCCTGTCTGCTCTCCAGCTGTAAGCTTCCCATTGTTAGTTATATGCTGGATACTTAGCTAATGGGATTAACAGGCCTTTGGGAACAAAGGAGGCGTGGCTGTATTCAATGGCTTCCCCTCTACAATATAATGACATACTAATATAATACCATACATTCATATTTACAAATACAACACACAATGTTTCACACACATAGAACCAACACATCCCACCAGCTCCCTCACATGACACCCATTACAATGAGCCTAAACATGGAAGGGATGGGGATATGCTAAGGGGTAAACTTATAATACTTTATCCCCTAGACCACAACACAACAATATATCCATAACAAGTGGGCCCCAAACCTTTTGTTCCTCCCCATGGCAACAGCATGTGGAAGACCACCCAGCCCAAAATGGCCACCGCTGCCAGTCACAAAATGGCCCCAGCATAGTTCACACCAAACCCAATATGGCCACTGGCTGATTCATGACACTACCAACAGATGAAAAATTATTCATGTGTACAAGTTTACATCCTTAATGTAGTTCAACCTGTATAATAATTATTTCAATAATGCAACTTAAACATTATTAGTTCAACATCATGAAGGAACACATGGGCATGGGTTACTCATTTCTTAAAAGAAATAGAAACAAATTATTGTATAATTTCTTCAAAAACAACACATATAAGGTTCTGTATAGAATATATTATTATTTCTGTTCACAAACTGTAATAATTATTAAGGTACAGCATATATCCCTATAGGTTATCTGACTTAAATGGATTGTAATAAAAAAAATAATGAAAATGATGTCCTATCAAAATTGGAGACTGACTGGATATAGATAGGCAGTGCCTAATATACTTTAAATAATCAATATGTAATTTAATAATTAACTATCCCTAGTGGGGTCACAACCTGTTTTTTTTGGATAATGTCACAAACTTCGGTCCAAAGTTTGTCAGGCATTCTGTCTGCCATGTCTAGCTCTTTAAAATCTATTCTTTACTTCCACTGCATATTCATAAGGGATAATTTTTATTTTGTATCTGCTTGGCCTGATGATTTTCCCTCTTTTCTTCAGTTTAATTCTGAACTTGGCAACAAGAAGCTCATGGTCTGAGCCCCAGTCAGCTCCAGGTATGGTGATGTCCATGTGAAGAGCTGTCTGCAAGGTTGTTGGAAGAGGGTGTTTTCTACGACCAGAGAATTATCTTGACAGAATTCTACTGATCCCTGACCTGCTTCATTTTGTACTCCAATGCCAAACTTGCCCGCTATTCCAGGTACCTCTTCTTCCCTACTTTAACATTCCAATCACACATGATGAGAGGAACATCTTTTTTACATGGTTACATAGTAATTGAGGTTGAAAAAAAAACATTGAAACCTTACCAAAATTACTTCCTGGCATAGATACTGGCAATCAGATTCCTCCCTGGATCAATACCCCCCTCTCTAATTATCCAGGTTAACCATGAATGCCCCTTTTAATAAAAATATATATCCAACCCCTTTTAAAGTTATCTATCGAATCTGTTGTCAGAATATTCTTTGGTAGATAATTCCACAGTTTAACCACCCTTACTGTGAGAACCCTTTTCTTACTTTAAGGTGGAATCTTTTCCCTTCTAACCTTAATCGATGTCCTCTTGTCAATTGAAAACTTCTTGGAACAAGAAGTTCACTTGAAAAAGCCTTATATGACCCTGAAACATATTATTTTATATATATATATATATATATATATATATATATATATCATTATTTTTTTGTGTGTATATATTTTATGAGTTGTTGAATATCCTTATAGAATTAGACAACTTCAGCCTCTTCAGCATGGTTTGAGCATAGACTTGGATCACTGTGATGTTAAATGCATTGCCTTCTGCAGGATTCTTGACCATCTAGAAGATCTGGTGGTTGTCTGATATGAAATATCCCATTCCGGTTAATTTGAGTTCTCTAATTCCTAGGATGTCAATCTTTTATCTTGTCATCTCATTTTGACCACATCCAGTTTGCCTTGGTTCATAGTTTTAACATTCCAGATTCCGATGCTGAATTGGTCTTTGCAGCAGCAGACTTTCCTTTCCCCTCCATACACATCTGCAGCAGGATGTCCTAAGTACAGTACAATAAATACACAAACCTTGCCTTTGGATAGATGCTTACTAACTAAAAACGTATTTTATAAATTAAATTAAAATTTATTTTATGGGCCTCGTCAGTGAGGTGCAGCTACATGAATTGTTTTTATAAAACGTTCTGTTCTACTGTTAGCACATTTTTGAAGGATGCTTTTAATGAGTTTAAAGATCCGGGTAAAATCCCAGCAGAAATGTTGAAAGCCAATATCATTATGATTCCTAAAAACAAACAAGAGCCACAGTTCTGTGATAGTTAGATGCCCATTTCATTAATGAATGTGGACCTGAAGCTTTATGCCAAAATTTTGGAATTTTCAGAATTAAAATTATAATGAATAGACTGATACAAACGGACCAATCAGGATTTATTTCTGGGAGAAATGGATCAGATAATAGAAAATTGTTAGATCTGCTCATTCTCACTAAAGGCAGCAGTGCCCCCACTCTATTTCTGTCATTATACACAGAGAAATCGTTTGATGGGGTAGGGTGGGGGTACATAAGATTAACATTGTCAAGAATGGGCTTTGGTTAATTTGGCTTGCATGCCATTGGCGCTTTATATTCAGATCCTATGGCTTTAGTGAATGGTACAGGATTTAGTTCACAGGAGTTTAGGATTTGTAATGGGACAAGGCAGGGGTACCCACTCTCTCCCACCCTATTTGCATTGCTGCTGGAACATTTGGTGATAGCAGTAAGGAGTGCTGTTGGCATCAGGGGTATAAGAGTGGGAGAGAGAGAGAGCACAAAATAACCCTGTTCGCGGATGACATTGTCCTAACTTTGACAGATCCAAAAGTATCATTGCCGCAGGTGCTGCAATTAATTCAGGAATATAGTATGGCTTCAAATTATAAAGTTAACTGTAAGAAGTCAGACATTTTGGGTTTGAATATTCCTAAAGAACTTTTATAAAGTGTTGAAATCTAATTTTTGCTTTGACTGGGAACATAATTCCTTCAAACATCTAGGAATTATCTTTGATCAGGACATACAGCAGATAGAATGTTGACTATTAATTATAAGAATACTTATGAGAAAATGAATGATATCATAGAAGATTGGAGAGATGTCCAAATCTCATTGCCAGCACTAAGATGATAATTCTTCCAATAATCAATTATACTATATGATGCTTACCCTTTAATCAAATTATACCAAAAGGCTGTAATGTTATCCCATTCGTTAAAATGGTTAGAACCTCGAGATAAATATCCTTGGTATCAAATAGAGGAAACAATGGTACTAAATGGGAACTTAAATGCTTAAATTTTTATGGGGAAATACCCTTTAGAATACATTAGTAAAGAAGCATTTATAGTTAAAAACATCTTTAGAGCCTGGAAAATAATTAATAAGAACTTTAAAATTTGGCCGAGCATGATTATAGTCACTCAAGTCATAACAATAGCAAACTTTTTCAAAATTCATTGGCCGAACATTTGGTTTAGCAAGGGTATTCGAATATTAAAGGATCTCTTTAAAGGTAACGAAATAGCCTATTTTCAACAAATAAAAGATAATTTTAAGATTTAGCCTCAATTTTGGTTCAGATATGAACAACTAGGATTATCCTTAAAATCCCATGACCTGGAAATTGATGTAAATAAAAATCTTAATGCACTTGAAACAATTGATATCTAAAATGTTTAACATTGTCTGTGACGAGCTGGAAGAAAGCCACACAAAGGGTATGCAAGCTTGGGCCTCTGAAAATCCCTTTAAATAAAATTTCTGGAAACTTGCCAAAAACAAATTTTTAACTTTATCTGGGAATACAAACGCCATAGAATCTCAAAATCAGAAATGCACAAAGGCAGACGTATGGGGGGTTTAGCATGCCCAAATCTTCGTATTTATTTCAAGGCTGCCCAGCTAGCATTCATACCTTTAGCTCATTCAACACTACACCAACCATTATGGGCAATGACACCTTATTCATGGGCCAACATCCTCTGGCTGCCTGATAACCCAGAAAGCCTAAGGAAAATGGACAAACCCCTTCATAAAACTTACCTTAGACACGTGGCGATGGGCAGCTAAAACACGACAACTCTCAGCTACACCCTCCACCCTGACAACAGTGGCCCCCCACCCAAGATTTGCCCCGACACTCACCCAAGAATCGCTTTTCTGGTGGCAAACAAGGGGATTTCTGCGTCTGGGGTCATGGTTCAAAGATAATGAAATCAAACATCCAGACAATATAATAAATTCTCTGAATATACCACCCAAAGAACAGTTTAACTTCAGAAAATTACTATTCCATGTGAACTCAATTAAACGCGAATTTGGACCTCCCAAAACAAATTGGTTGAATAAGCTTTGCAAGTCGTTCCCTCTATATAAGGGAATGATTAGTCTCCTATACCAAGAGCTTTTACACAACAGACATTCCAAGAAACCGGCATATATATCAGCATGGGAACAAGACCTGGGGCATGAAAGAGATGAGGGCGCATGGTCCTCCTCATGGGTCAATTTATCTAAAGGCGCACTAAACTTCAGCTTGCTGGAAACCTCATTCAAGGTTCTCCATAGAGCATACATAACTCCAGAAAGGCAACATAAATGGAACAACAAAATAAGCCCGAGGTGCTTTAGAGGCTGCCGGGAATCGGGCTTCTTCATCCACATATGGTGGACATGCCCTATGGCAAGAGCCATGTGGGAGGAGGTATTCGACCTAGCATCCAGAATAACACATATCCACATTGATAGAAACCTAGAAATAGCACTCCTGGGGACCAGATATCCCCTTCTCTCCAGGCACCAAAACACACTACTACAATTTATGATGCTTGCGGCCAAAAGTCACTTAGCGAAACAATGGAAAAGCAACACCCTCAGCCTGCCGGCCATCACAAACAAACTTAATTATATAGCCACTAACGAACGACTATCACATTTATTAGCTGACACAATGCCCACATTCCTGGATATATGGAGCCCTTGGCTACACTCCCATCTTAGCTTAAGGGGACTAACGACAACTGACACTAAGACTAAAGCTCCCCCGGATGTGGGGAGGGCCATGGCGTCTTGAGCATAACGAATCCGTCTTGCGGGACAGGACCAGACGAGGCGATGGCAAGGATCGGGCATAAGATCTCAGGTACAATTCATATCTCCCCTTCCCACCCCCCATATCTTTCCTATACCCAGTTTATTAAATTCTAACCCCACCTTATTATTCCCCCCCCCCCACCACCTAAAACTAGAAAGATACCCCCGACCCTCTAAAGGGAAGGGGAATCAAGATACTTGACCTGCAACAATAAATGACTAAGGATGATGTACCCAAATCCCCAATAAATTAAAAAAATAAAAAAAATAACCCGTATTAGGCGGAAGGAAGAATGCATTGCAAAAACATCACACAGCAACTTAGATACGTGATGGAATGTTATTTGACTTCTAACGTAAACTGTATATCATCTTGTTAAGAATGAGGTATTGTTCTATACGTGTTGTATTTGCCTAATAAAAACTTGATTGAGAAAAAAAAAAAAAAAAAATTCTGTTATGAAAAATGCTGCCCAAAGGGAAGCATTCTTTAAAGTAATTAACAGATGGTACTTTGTCCCAATTAAGTTATTCCAAATCACTCATAACATTGAGGACAAACTGTGGAGGCTGTGGAATGAACGGTACCCAACTTCATATGTGGTCAAACCTCTTTGGCTTGAATGTTTTGATTATGTTTCCGTAGTCCTCAAGAGGAAGGTCTCTCCCACTGTGCAAAGCAGTTTACTGCACATTTTTTGCAGAGGGATACAGATTGAAGGATCTATCGTTTATGATTCAAAATTGTATGATTGTTAAACTTTTAATAGCATCCAAGTGGAAGCAAACAAATTCCCCAACCTATAGAGAAATTATGGGCAGGATGGATAGACGGCTGGCGGGAGTTGGAGAGACATTTCTCTATTAATGGACTATTTAAAGAAAAAAAATAAAAATGGGCAATTTGGGATGCTGGAGTAGGAGTCTAATTTCTTTTTATTAAGTTTATAATTTACATGACTTTGGATTATGCCCCACACCTAACTACTTAATATATTGCCCTTTTGTAGTCTATTTTTAAAGTGGTGTAAATGTGGTGTGTTTGAGGCTGTATATGTAAATGTTAAACACATACAGCCTTATTACCGTATATACTCGAGTATAAGCCGACCTGAGTATAAGCCGAGGCACCAATTTTACCACAAAATACTGGGTAAAATGAGTGACTTGAGTATAAGCCGAGGGTGGGAAATGTGCTGCCCCCTGTGTCCCACCTGTGCCCTCTGTGTCCCCCCTCTCTCTCCCGTGTCTCTTCTCCCCTTCCCTGTTTCTCTTCCCCCCTCTCCCTTCCCTGTGTCTCTTCCCCCCTCCCTTATCACCCTCCTCAACCCCCCTCCTTATTCTCAACCTCTCTCATCAACCTCCCTCCTCATCCTCCCTCCTAAACCCCCTCCTCCTCAACCCCAACCCCCCTCCTCAACCTCCATCCTCAACCTCCCTCCTCAACCTCCCTCCTCAACCTCCCTCCTCATCCTCAACCCCCCCCATCCTCATCCTCCCTCCTCAACCCCCCCTCCTCAACCCCCCCTCCTCAACCTCCCTCCTCAACCTCCCTCCTGAACCTCCCTCCTCATCCTCCCTCCTCATCCTCCCTCCTCAACCCCCTCCTCAACCCCCTCCTCATCCTCAACCTCCCTCCTCAACCCCCCATCCTCATCCTCCCTCCTCAACCCCCCCATCCTCAACCCCCTCCTCAACCTTCCTCCTCAACCTCAACCTCCCTCCTCATTCTAAACCCCCCTAAATACCTCCCCCTCTCCCTTTCCCCTCACCTGCTTCTGTTCCGGCCTCCGGGTCAAGAAGGAGCGGAGGACGGAGCAGAAGCAGGTAAGTGAGGGGAAAGGGAGAGGGGGAGGTATTTAGGGGGGTTTAGAATGAGGAGGGGGGGTTGAGGATGAGGAGGGGGGAGGGAAAGAGTCACGGGGGGGTAGAGAGACACGGGGGTTAGAGAGACACGGGGGGGGGGGGTAGAGAGACACGGGGGGGGAGAGTAACTCGAGTATAAGCCGAGGGGGCCCTTTTTAGCCTTAATAAAAGTGCTGAAAAACTCGGCTTATATCCGAGTATATACAGTAAATTGCGTTTTGGCAAATTTAAAAGGGCTCTAATTTAAAAAGGCTTTTTTTTTTACAGAAGTTTTTAGTTAGTGAAGACTTTGCTTTTGGATAGAAATTCACAAACTAAAAACTTCTGTAAAAAAATATTCTATGTGCTTAAATAGAGCCCTTTTAAATTTGCTGAATCCCAATTTAATAATGCTGATACTGTTTATTAAGACAATGTGATACTAATTAATAAGTATGTGTTTAATTTTTTTATTTATGTATGTAAACATTTTGCAATAAAGAAAAAAAACAATAAAAAAAGGAAAAATGACTTCTTGAAAGCCCTTGGTGCCATGGCTCTCCAGCAATGGTAATGCCCTTATGGACATTTTTACAACATCTGAAATTAGGCTTACTAGAAGCCTAGTAATGATGGAGAAGTGTATGTTTGAACATGGGCAAAGACAGCCATATTCAGCAATGTGATACTTATTGAAAGCTGAAAAAATAAGTAGTAATGAGCCGAAATGTGTTATGAGGGCTTGTTGAAAGCCGCATGACAATGAAAAAGTGTGACCTGGACTTGGGTAAGGACATTGATAGGGTTGAATTTGTTGGTGTGACACTGAGCGACAGATGCTTAGGACTTATTGAAAGCCCTTGGTGCCATGGCTTTCCACAATGGTAATGCCCTTATATTTTATTTGCCTTTGCAGATGATGTTTAGCATTGAGCACTGTTATGTTGTCCACAAGCACTCCCAAATCCCTTTCTATCTCTGATACCCCTAGATTTGCTCTATTAAGATTATAAATTGCATGCTTATTTTTCTTTCCCAAATGCATAATTTTACATTTATTCATATTAAATCTCATCTGCCATTTAGTTGCTAGTTCTTCTAATGTATGAAAATCTCTTTGGAGGGAAAGTACATGCTTTTCTGATTTTAACTACCTTGGACAACTTAGCTTCTTTAACAAAAATGGAGAAAATACTTTCTGAGGATCCCCACTTACCACATTAGTCCAGTCTTAGTATGTTCCATTTATAACAACCCTTTTCTTGCTGTCTTTTAATCAGTGTCAATATCTGCTTTTTGGGGATGAGTTAACCTCTCTGAAAGAAATATGTCCTCTCCTTCCCCTGATCACCCTCCCAATCCCTGCTAATTTCATCGCCAGAGACAGGAAATTTGAACAATATACTGTATTTCTTGATAGCAACCTGCCATATCGGATTACCTAGCTGTGGACAGAAAATTAAAATAGGATAATAGAGTTAACTCGGTTAGAAGGGAACTTTGAATGTGTTTTAAGTCTGTGATGTAATTACTATCTCAACCTGAGATGGGATTATCTCCCACACCTCCCAGATTGGCTACTGATTGTGATTGAGTTAATGGCAGGTAATTTAATGATGTTTGTGGGTTGAACCAATCTTGTATTGTTGTGTTTGCCTATAAATGTTCTGTTGAAAATAAAGTGAACAGTGCTCCTGTGATCCACCTATTTCAGAGTGTTCAGTCCAGCTGGCTAGGTTCTGTGACAGGAGCAAGCCACCTGATTCAGCGGTCATTTACATCTACTACTGAATCTGACTGGTTACTCTTAAAAAAAACATGCGCCAATACCATTTATGTGATCACAGTGAGATGCTGGTAGTGGTTGGAAGCCACCCAGAATACAGGGGATTGTGCTGTGACAGCCGGTTCTCAATCTAATCCATGAGCATATATTTACTGCAGTTCCTGTTTCTCTTAGTTTGCACAATAGCCTCCCTTGTGGCACAGTATAAAAAGCCTTTGCAAAATCCAAAAAGACTACAGTATTTCCTTGATCCATGTTCCTACTTATCTTTCTAAAAGCTTCTGTGCTGCATAAGTGAGGCTTACAGGACTATACTTACCTGGATTTGCTCTTGTTCCCTTCTTAAATAATCCGCTGGGCCACGCTGCTGGGGTGCAAAGCTAAAGGTGGAGGAGCCATCTGGATTGTAGGGCTGCTGGTGCCCATGGATCTCCCCTTTATTTCTTTGTAGCGAATGGCTAACCTAGCAGCCACATAGGGGCAGACATAGCTAATAGAACTGCTCAAACAAAATTAATTGTTTAGCCTCTTCCACAGTGTGGATATCCTGCCCCTTCCACCATCCTTCACAGGCATGCTTCCAAACAAGTTCAGAGTAGATGTCCCTAGAAGCATTAGCCATGCTCCTGCAGTATGTGATAGCATACTGAGCCATGAGCACTCTTTTGACTTCCTAGTAATCTTTAGCCACATCTTGATGAATAGCCCATTAGGTTATGCTGGCGCGCCCACTCAGCTGTCCCACCAATATGCAGTCAACATGTTGCAGCTCACACTGTTTTTTAAAATACTGTAATCCATCAATATCTCCCATGGCTTCATTATTTTTTTTAAAGTTTTGGTAAGTTTGTTTTACTCTTCTAGATTGCTACCTTGTCATGGTTAAGGTGCTTGTGTACCTCAGTGAAGCTGTGAGCTATACCATGTAGGGTCACCCAAGATAGGCAGGTCATAGCAGAGAGGTCAGACAAATCACAGTCTACTGGAGAAGAAAATGGCAACCCACTCCAATATCTTTGCCAAGAAAACCAAATGGATAAACACAACCAGATACAGACAGATGTGCCTGGCATGCTGCGTCCATGTGGTCACCGAGAGTAGGACATGACTAAAGGACTGAAGAACATCAACAAGTTTGTTTTAGACTGGGCACCCCTGACTCACTGCTGCTATGCCGGGAGGTGAAGGGTGGGCTCCTGCCAGAGCGCCAAGCTCTTTCCAAGCTCTTTCTTCCTATAATTCTTTGCTGGTGCATTTTAGTAGATCCACAGCAGCCTCTGAAGATATTTCTCCAGGCAGAACAGCCACACCACCTTGTATTGGTGTATAATTGCATCCTCTCCCAACTCTTCTTCAAGGCTATCACTGTGAGAGATGATTCCTGTGTATTTTACACTATGGCCTGGGCCTGGGACTGGCAAGAGGTTACCCTGTTTATTGTTATAGTTATGCATGTGACTGTGTCATAGGTTAAACCTCAGAGGAGCACAAGTGGCGGTCGTGGAGGTGGAAAGCCATCCGGCGGGATATCTTCCCAGTCTTCACTAGAAAGAAGGGGGGAGGAGTTGTAAAGCCCAGGGCCTGACTGGACAGCTTTACACTATGGCCTGGGCCAGGACTGGCAATAAGTTACCCTGTTTATTGTTATAGTTATGTATTTTTGTATTAATTTTGGTTAAAATGACATATAAATTGTATGTATTTTGATTATGTTACAGTGTTGTTATCTGGTGAGGACTCACCCAGCCCCACCTAAATAAACAAACACAGGGGGTCTTGGGTAGATAAAACAGATCGCCTGAGTGTTTACAGCAAATGGTTATGACATATATAGTTTTGGGTCTTGTGATGTTGGTGATGTTTGCGATGTTGGTCACGCTGTTGCGTCCCTTGAGAAGCGAAGGTGCAACCACGAGCCTCGCAAAGCGAGACAAGCCAGTAACACCATCACACATGCAAGCCTCACGCAGCAAGGTGAAGCAGCTGACCAGCACTTAGGCTTCAATGAGCCCCAAAGGCGCTCATTGCAGCCAGCGGCGCCATCACACATGCGAGCATCCCGAAGCGAGGTGAAGCAGCGGCAAAGTACATAGGCTGCAATGAGCGCCAAAGGAGCTCATTGCAGCCATCGGCGCAGTACTTAGACGAGCCTTGCAAATCGAGCCTCTCCAGCAGCGCTGCACTGTTCAAGCGTGTATCTCTAGAAACCCACCAAAACAAAAAAAACATACAAAAAATTATAACACACTCACACACAGCACAGGGGGAGACACAGGAAGCCTGGGAGTGAGGTTGCAAGCGAATTACACCCATATTTGGCATTTTCAGTCAACCCCCGCCACACAAACATTCAACACACAGAGGAGAAAGGCACAGGGAAGGGACTGGGGAGAGATGCTGCAGGAAGACAAATGGGCGATCATTGCGGGCTCCCGATGTTTGCGATGTTGGTCACGCACTTGCCTCCCTCGCAAAGAGAGGTGAGCCATTGACGCACGCACGACTTAGGCTGCAATGAGCACCTTTGGCGCTCATTGCACTGCGAGCCTCACGAAGTGAGCAGTTGAAGCTGGCAGGACTTTGGCTGCAATGATCGCCAAAGGCGCTTATTGCACTGCGAGCCTCACAAAGCGAGGCGAGCAGTTGAAGCATGCGGGACATAGGCTGCAATGAGCGGTGAAGGTACAAACGGCGAAGGCGCTCAGCGCAGGGCTTGCGATGAGCACCAAAGGTGCTCAGAGGAGCAAAAGCCTCACATTGTGTCATTTTTGACGGGCCAGTTCCTATTAGTTCATATAATCACCAGGATAGCCTGACCGCATCAGATGTACAGGGTTTCCCGGTAAGCAGGGGCAGCCTATTATGTTAATTGTTCCCTCTTCTATGTACCTAAGGATGGGGCTTACTGTGATTGGCCAGCCTGTGTGCCAGAAAATTGTATAAAATGTGACAATTAATAAAGGTATGGCAGTTGTGTCTGGACCTACATAAACAAGGTGTAAATGTCATTCTATGCATTAATCCTAATTCTAAGTGATTATATGGCCTTCCTGTTATCCTGGTCTGTTGAAGCAAGATCCTGGGTGTGGTTCTTGTGTTTAGTCCATCTTCTGCTATCAGAGGTGTAAAAAGGCCGCACGATTCTGCTGGATAGGTTTTAACTAGGTTCTTATCAAGCCCCATTGAAGAAGCAGGTTGTGACAGGAAGTGACAGGCCCCTTCACAGGCATGCTTCCAAACAAGTTCAGAGTAGGTGTCCCTAGAAGCATTAGCCATACTCCTGCGGTACGTGATAGCATACTGAGCCAGGAGCACTCTTTAGACTTTGTAATCTTCAGCCATATCTCGATGAACAGCCCGTTAGGTTATGCTGGCTCGCCCAGTCAGCCGTCCCACCAATATGCAGTCAATATGGTGCAGCTCACACGGTTTTAAAATTGTAATCCATCAATATCTCCCATGGCTTCCTTCCATTTTTTTAACGTTTGGTAAGTTTATTTTTCACTTCTGGATGTTTACCTTGTCGTGGTTAAGGGGCTTGTGTACATCAGTGAAGCTGTGAGCTATACCCTGGAGACCACCTAGGAATACCAGGAGCTGTATGCTGTGGCCCACTAAAACTCGCAGCACATAGGAGATGAGCGCCAATGGCGCTCATTGCCTGTGAGCCTCGCAAAGCGAGGTGAGCAGTGAAGGCAATGAAACACGCAGGACTTAGCCACAAGCGAGCGCCGATCACACATTAAAACACGCAGACTTAGCCATCAAACACTTAGTAAACGCGGGACCGCCTTAGGCTGCAAGCAGTTGACCAACACGGGACTTAGAAAAAAAAATTACGAGACGCAGGACTTAGAAAAAAATAAATACTAGACACGGGGCTTAGAAAAAAAAAGATACGAGATATGAAAATTACGAACTTAACTTAATAAAAAAAAAAAAGTAAAACAAAAACATCACACACAGCACGGGGGAACAGCCAGGAGGTCTCGGAGTGAGGTGGAATGCAAATTTAAGTCGATTTGGCACTCGAAAATTGTCTAAGTGAGGAAAAAAAATGGCTGCCCAAAAAAAATGAAAACAAGGCTACACGTCCCAGACTGAGCAAAACACCACCAACCGCGTAGCACTTTCACACACAGGAACGGACGAGGTACAAAATATACTATTACAAAGGGTACAGCTTGTATTCTATATTTACATAGAATAAGGCATCTGCATCCCTATGAAGGACCTCCGTCTAGGCTTCTAGAAAGCAGCCTGTTGTGCTTCTACAAAAGTTTTCCAGGTTCCAATGCTTTAGATATTTTAATATTCTTCTCCACCCCTTTGTGTGTGGTTATATATATATATATATATATATATATATATATATATATATATATATATATAATGTGTGTATGTGTGTGTAAGTATGTCCACAAGCACATATATAATATATATGACATGTTTGTTTATAGGTGGGAAAATGCAAATGAGAATACAATATACCTCACTCTTTTAATCCAAAAATAGCAACTTTATACATTGCTCCCTTAAAGCATATGCCCACCGTATTAAACCGCTTTTAAGCAAAGCACTGGGTTGGATTTTACACAAACCAAGAATCACTCATATACAGGTCTGTTTCAAGCTTTTGGCTATCATCAGTATGAGGCAGTATATATATGTATGTACCTTGCAATAGTCTTCACCCCCATTGGCATTTTTCGTGTTTTGTTGCCTCACAACCTGGAATTAACATGGATTGTTTTAAAATTTGCATAATTTATTTAGAAAATATGCCCACAACTTTTGAAGGTGTTGTTTTTTTTAATTTTTATTATTGTGAAGCAAACAACAAATAGGGCAAAATAACAGAAAACGTTAATGTGCATAACTATCCCCCCCCCTAAAGTGAATACTTTGTAGAGCCACCTTTTGTGGCAATTACAGCTCCAAGTCGCTTTGGATAAGTCTCTATGAGCTTGCCATATCTTACCTCCTTCAAGTTGGATGGTTTGTGCTTGTGAACAGCAATCTTTAAGTCTCACCACAGATTTTCTATTGGGTTGAGGTCTGGGCTTTGACTAGGCCATTCCAACACATTTACATGTTTCCCCTTAAACCACTCAAGTGTTGCTTTAGCAGTGTGTTTGGGGTCATTGTCCTGCTGAAAGGTGAAACTCCGTCCTAGCCTCAAACCACACACAGAGTGGTACAGGTTTTGCTCAAGAATATCCTTGTATTTAGCACCATCCATCTTTCCCTCAACTCTGGCCAGTTTCCCAGTCCTGGCTGCTGAAAATCATTCTCACAGCATGACGCTGCCACCACCATGTTTCACTGTGGGGATAATGTTCTTTGGGTGATGGAATGTCTTGGGTTTGCGCCAGACATAACGTTTTCTTTGATGGCCGAAAAGTTAAATTTTTAGTTTCATCAGACCAGAGCACCTTCCTCCATAGATTTTAGGGGGTCTTCCACATGCCTTTTCGCAAGCTCAAAATGTGCCATTTTGTTTTTTGCTCAAAGTAATGGCTTTCTTCTGGCCACTCTGACATAAAGCCCAACTCTATGGAGCATACGGCTTATTGTCGTCCTATGTACAGATACTCCAGTGTCTGCTGTGAAACTCTGCAGCTCCTCCAGGGTTACCTTATGGTCTCTGTGCTGCCTCTCTGATTTAATGCCCTCCTTGCCTGGTCCATGAGATTTGCTGGAAATATAGTATTGTTTTCCCCATTACTTTTGTTTTTGTACAGTCATATCCGTCTCTCTGTGACCCTATGGACCACAGCACATCAGGCACATCTGACTGCCACTACCCTCTGAGCTTCTTCAAGTTCATGCTCATTGCTTCGATAACCTCATCTATCAATCTCCTCCTCTGTCGTACCCTTATTTGTATGCCTTATATTTTTTCTCACATGAGGGTCTTCTCTTGGAAATCCTGTCTTTTATGCTGAATTGTTCTTTACTGTTTGCTTATCTATCCCTATCGCTATCCCCCTCTCATTCTCCATCCCTCTCTCTCGATCCCTGTCTCTCTCTATGGGATAATATTTGTCTATTTCTGTGATCTGCCGTGGCTATACGTCCTGATCTAACATGTTTTATATTTATTGTATTTAATTATTGCATGTCATCAAGAAAATGCAAGCACTTCCCATCTTAAGAATAGTGAGCAGAACCAGCACCAACTCGCCCTCATCAAGATAATACGTACGTAAAGTGACAGGGAAAAAAATTATAAAGTAAGTGGGTGGAGTATGTCAGTGGGCAGGGCCTACAGAGGTAACATGTTGTGAAGAGGAGGAGTTTCTACTTTTGGGCGGAGTCCATTTAAGGGAAGAGGCCGGTCTCTGCCTTCTGACCCACCAACTTGGAAAGTCACCAGCCGGCACTGTCTTTGACATTTATATATGGTGATAAACACTGTGGTTGGCCCGAAATTAACTTTTATATTTTATTTGTCGTTGTCTGATTAATATTTTAATTGTATATAAATAAACGTATGTAATTTAAACTATTTTAGTGGATTTTCCTTGAAGTAATAAGTTATGTGACTCAATAATTAGAATGGGGTGTCTTTTCCCTCTATTTTCTCAATATATTTCATTGCACTCTCTAATTATTTTTTGACTTCCATTAATCGAAATACTCTATATACATAGGAAGCTAAGTCACACAGCGAAATAATCTGTGACCGTGGCCATATTTTAAAATGAACTATTTTGAAAAGCTACACTTAAAATACAGTATACAACATGTTTTGTTTTCCCATATACCGTATATACTCGAGTATAAGCCGACTCGAGTATAAGCCGAGGCACCTATTTTACCACAAAATACTGGATAAAATGAGTGACTCGAGTATAAGCCGAGGGTGGGAAATGTGCTGCCCCCTGTGTCCCCCCTCTCTCTCCCGTGTCTCTTCTCTCCCCTCCCTTCCCTGTGTCAACCCCCCTCTTAAACCCCCCTCCTCATTCTCAACCTCCCTCCTCATCCTCAACCCCCTCATCCTCAACTCCCCCATCCTCAACCCCCCTCCATAACCTCAACCTCCCTCCTCATCCTCAACCGCCCTCCTCAACCTCCCTCCTCATCAACCCCCTCCTCACCCCCCCTCAACCTCAACCCCCTCCTCAACCTCAACCTCCCTCCTCCTCATCAACCCCCCATCCTCAACCCCCATCCTCATCCTCAACCCCCCATCCTCATCCCCCTCCTCACCCCCCCTCAACCTCAACCTCCCTCCTCCTCATCAACCCCCTCCTCACCCCCTCCTCCTCATCAACCCCCTCCTCACTTTCTCCTCTCTAAATAGCTCCCCCTCACTTACCTGCGTCTTCTCCGGCCTCTAATCCATCTTGACCCCGGCGCGCTTGTGACGTCACATGCGCGCTGCGTCATTAGCATATACCAGGTGCCGATGTTTTCTAATTTGATTCAGAAGAAACTTTCCTTCCTTATTACCTAGAATATAATGGTCTTCTTAATACCTAAGGATTGCATTATCTGTTTGTATCTGCAACATTTTCTGAATTTGTAGTATAGTGTTACTATCTGGGCAGTTTTTGTTATTATTTTGCAAATCATTCACTTCGATATACAGTTCTCTCAATGTTCTGCCTCCATTCTTCATAAGATGAGCACTTCTAGCTATACATATTCCTCTGACAAAGGCCTTGCTTGCACACCATATAGTAGTGTCTAAAGGCACAGATTTTTTATTTATTGCAAATAAACTATTGCTTTCCTCTTAACTTATTAACAAATTCTACTGATTTTAACTGGATGCAATCCATTTTCCACTGTTTGGGTTTATATAAATATTGGGAGTCTTCCAATGTCAGGCTTTTCATAGCATGGTCTGACTACAGGATATCTTCTATATTAGTGGACTTAACCCTTTCCAATGTTTTAATATCTGTCAAAAAATAGTCTATCCGAGTATAACATTGGTGTCTTCCGGAAAAATAAGTGCAATCTTTTACTTCGGAATGGAGAGATCTCCATACATCGTATAGACCATTTTTGAAGGTTTCTAAAGAAAATAGTTTTGCAATTTTTATTAATGTATCTGGGGTTCTTCCTACCCTATTAAGGGCTATTATATCTGATATTGGGTCTAATAACACGTTAACGTCCCCTCCTATAATCTACCTTCCCTTTTTGATCTGATTTTTTTGTTTTAAGGGTTTTCCTCCGATATTTAATCTGGTCAAAATTAGGAATATATACATTTGTTATAGTATAGATTTCTTCATATACCTTTCCCTGCCAAATAATAGTTCTGCCCTCTCTATCTAGGATTTATGATATTCAAATATACTCAGCTTTTTACTGAATAAGATGGCTACTCCCCTAGATTTAGATATATGAGATTATGTGATTGGTTTGTTGAAGTGTCTACTAAAAAACACAGGGGATCTATCCTCCTTCCAATGTGTCTCCTGAAGGAGTACGATGTCTGCTTTCTCCTTAACAAAGCTAGCAAAGGCAATTTTTCTTTTATGGGGTTATTCAGACCCCTAGCGTTTTGGGATATCCCCTTAATCCCCATTTCTATGTTTATCTATCTGCAATAGAAAATATTCTATAAAAAGTTGCCCAATAAGTATTCTTATTTACCAATCCCACATTTATAGTCTAGCTTATATCATCCGGAATGTCTACTCATGTTTAAATGTCCTGTATTTAAACCGTTTACTCTCTCTCTTTGATCTTAAAATTTGGTTTTCTATTTCAACATTCATACATACTTTAAAACTCCTTATTGCATTAGATCTCCTATGCAATTTCATCTTGCAGGGCTATTACGCCAATGTACAGAAACAAGGGGATATCTAGGATCCCAAAATGGTCCTGGAGGGGAGAGACAAAATTATCTATATCAAATCTTAGTGTAAAATACATATATACATTTTCGTTTTCCTCCTTTTTACATCTCTAACCATTTAACTCACGTTACTGTATCAATATCTATATGTTATCTAAAAAAGTACAAAACGTCTATTACACATTTATTGTTAATACTTGTAATAAACTCATTATAAAAGAATGAAGATTCTTAGTGATAGCATTATACTGTATTGTGATACCATACTAATAATTAGAGTAAATGCATCTTTCTGGTGTTTGTTTTCGCTATCATCCTAAACTAATAATATATAGAAGATTTGAGTAAATGTCAATTGCTTATCAAATTTACATGTGATATAATTATTTGATAATAATAAAAAGGTGGATGCCCTCAAAGTGTGCGCTACATTTCCTCATATATTTATAAAACTACTTGTATCTAAACATTTGTGTTTTTATTAAACCAAGTTTCCCTCACTCAACAACTTGTTTAATTATTGTTTACGCTAATCTCTAGAACAACATTTTAGTTATTTCATAATGTGTCATATACCTTATTATTAAAAACATTGAGAATAAATGAAACCTTTAAATTTGCATTATTTAACTTCTCTATGTAGATATACAGTCTTCTGCAGGATTTCAGATTTTCCAGGTTATGAATCTTAAAACTCTAAGTCTCAGATCTACCCAACTTTACACTGGAACTTTGTTATTGAATGAACACATTTTTACACTAGTTACAATAATCTTTTCCCTTCAGAATCAACTTTACTTCTCGTTATTTAACCAGTTGCCACTCAGGGGCTTTTAATAATAAGTCCGTCTTCAACGTTGCCTTCTGGGATTTCTCTATTGCTATATCCCATTTGCTTAGGAGTTTTACTCCTTCTCCTGATGAGATTTTATGCCAAAGTGAATCTTTAAGTATCAAAAGGCCTTCCGGTAATCTCCATTTGTACTTTATTCATTGCCTTATCAGAGCTTGTGTAATGTTACCATATGTTTTCTTCCTTATTAATGTAGCGGGTGCTATGTCTAAAAATATTTTAATGTCCTTATAAGGAGCCAAAAAAGTTATTTGTTTGTAGCTTGTTTTCATAATGTCCTCTTTATCAGAGATACTGTGGAATCTTACCATAGTATCTCTTGATGGTAAGCTTGTTAGTCTGTAAAGGCATTGGAATCCTGTGGACGGTGCCCAAAATATTTGTTTCTTGGGTAAACCTAGGGACTAAAGTAGAAAAAACGTCCATAGTATACTTTTTTGTTCAGGGACAGAATCGGGGATTCCCCCTAATCTCAGATTTTTTCCTTCTAGATCTATTTTCTAGATTAGTTATTTTATGTTTGACGTCATCAACTCTTCTCTCTAGAGATGTTGTGTAGGTTATAACTGTAATATGATCTTTAGTAACCTTTTCCAACTTGACCTCCATCTCCTCAATTCTGGAGTGTGTCTCCTTGAAGGCTTTATAGTTCTCACCTATTTGTTCTTTAATATTAGACAATTTAATTTTGAATTCTGTCATAATTTCTCTCATTTTTACTCGTGTCAGGGATTGTTCTCCCATTATATTTGAGTCATTAAGATCTAATGATTCATAATTGCTCACCATACTTTGATTGTTGTCTTTCACATTTATTTGAGATTCGTTATAAGATTTATTTGCCGTATTCATTTTCTGAGAAAAAAGGTGGAACTTTCTGCGTTGCCAGTTTTTTTTTTTTTTCTTAGTTTTGGATTTACTTGACATCTTGATTTTTATTTGTCTCTTATAAAGACCCTCAATATATTGTATTAATAATTTCTAGAGTTTATAGCTTGTCACATAGATAATAACCACTTAATTTTCAGCAAAGCAGTTTCTAGCTTACACAACACAGATCTATCACCGTTAGTAAGGGTGATATTAATGGAGTATACTTAATGTACGAGGAGAATAATTATAACCTTGTATCCTCCTGTACTTTATATCTATATATTCTGACTGTATAGATATTTCTTTCTTCCTCCCAAAGGGAGTTGTCCTTATATAATGTATTATTGATATATGTGTAGCTTACTATGGCTCTGTTTACAGCAATCAGTGCAGGTCTTTACCATTGTTTTTCCTTCTAAAGAGCATGTCACAAAACGAATATGAAGAAGTGACTCTGGTGTGGTACTCAATCACTTAGAAACTAAGGTTCAAATATAGGATAGTCCAAATGCACTTTTAAACCATTGACCTACAAATGGTAATGTTTGTTTCGAAATCTGAAGTCTCTTAAGATGTCTCAGGCAGGTTCAGCTGATCTCAACTGCATCACAGTTTGGAGATATGTATCAATGAATACTTAGTTTGTTATATAGCTTTAGGGACAGCACCAGTCTCTTTTTCCTAGAGGTATATCTTCTATGGACAATAAGACTATATAGTCATAAAGATATAAGTTCCGGCTATCATTCTTAATGATGCATTTAAAACAAAACAATCCCTCTCTCACCCCCGTCGACTATACTGAATCTTCCAGAAGTTGCTGCTTGTCTCCGTAGCTGTGTTCAGGTTCTACAACGTCTCACATGAGGGTGTCTAACTGTACCTCTACACTCTAGGTGTCCTCCAGAGCCACCGCACTCTTCTCGACAGTTCAGCGCCTTCTTCTGAGATTGTATTGCTGACTCAGGAATTGCCTCAGACGCCACACGCTGTCTCTCACTTCAGCGTGTCCGACCTGTTCTGTGTGTTTGCTGGTCTGCTGTGGGCTGCTTTCCCTTGTTTGGCGGAGGACCTTGTGTAAGCCTTAGTTAGCGTATGTTCAATGTGCTACTTCGGCATGCCAAGGAAAAGCACAGCTTTAGCTCTCCCCTTCACCTCGCAAACTCCTCAAGCGTCTGACTCTCTAATTTCCGGTCACGCACCCCAATATCCTACAACATGCTTTTTGAAGTAAAAAAACAATACAATATCTACTTTTTTATCATGTATATGCTGCTGTGTAATATACTGTTCTGCCTCCAGCAGATCAACTTCCTAAAGAAGGACGATTGTTTGAATACATCTGCCTGTGATCTCCCCAGGATTAAAGGGAGGTTTGTTAGTTTACCTGGACACACCCATTTATGAAAGAAACAGACAGCAGCAGCAAAGAAAGCAAAATGGATCTATGAAGAAAAGAATATTAGCATATACAAGTTGCAAAATATAAAGGCTGTGTTTATTTTAATGCTTTCTAACAACATTTGGCCCATTATCATGTTTAGTTATTCAAAAACAATTTAGAAAAAAATACCACAGTGGCTCTGTAAAGAGTCACGTAACTCAGCATAATTTGGATCACATCACAATAAAGATCTCCTAAAAGCATATTAAACTATTTTTTGAAGTTTTGAAAGATGTGCATTTTTCACTCAGAAATCGAATCAAATTAAAACTGTGTTTACATGTGCAGGGGACAGACCTTTTAATTTTTGTAATTTCTTACAGCAGAAAAGTTTCTGCTCTCTTGCTCTGCTGCTCTGGTGCTGTTTTGTGTAGAAATAAAAAATAAAAACATTATCAAATCTATATCTGCAGGCATGGTCAGGCACAGGTCAGCTATGGGTTAACTGGTCAGTGTAACCTGGGTCCAGGGGATGTTGTTTTATCAATAATTTCATCACACAGACTCACACGGTGCAAGCTACACTCATGGGTAATAACAGCAACAATGGGCAGCATATACTTGAATGTAAACAGAGATTTAAAACTTTAGATTTTTGGGAGGTAGACTTTAGATTTTAGGGAGGAAGACATAGGGGAGAGGATGGGGAAGACACAGGGGAGGGGAGAGGGCGGAAAGACACAAGGGAGGGGTGGAAGAGACACAGGGGAGAGGCGGGGAAGAGACGGACGGGAGGGGGGAAGAGATACAGGAGAGGGGGAAAGACACAGGAGAGGGGAAAGGAGGGAAAAGAGAGGGGAGGAAGAGACACGGGAGGGGAGAGGAGGGGGGAAAGACACAGGGGAGAAGGGGAGAAGAGACACAGGAGGGGGGAAGAGACATGGGAGGGGAGAGTAAGGGAGAGACAAAGGGGAAGAAACACAGGGGAGGGTGAAAGACACTGGGGGAAAAGGGGAAGGAGACACAGGGGAAGGAAGGAGGGAAGAGACACGGGACGGAAGAGGGGGAGAGACACAGGGGAAGGAAGGGGGGAAGAGACACAGGGTAGGGAAGGGGGAAGGGACACAGGGGAAAGACACAGGGGAGGGGGGAGACGGAGGGGGAGAGAAACAGGGGAGGGGAGACGCAGGGGATGGAAGCGGGGAAGAGACAAAAGGGAGGGAGAGAGAACTTAAAAATGATACTGTCATTTTTGACAGGCAATTTACTAGAATAATATAATTTGAAAGGTATATAATTTACAAAATTATTCAGAAAAAATGTAAGACTTTAGAATCTTCAGTTGAGATATGTGATAAATGTCATAATGCTAGCCAGCTTCAAATTGTTGTCTGCCTATTGACTATCCCTACCTTAGAGTCTCAGAGACTACTTTATGCAGTTATAGATAGCTTCTAATATTAATAGATGTATAATGAAAATGCTGTATATATTTCTAATAGGGCACCATTGCTAATATGTAAGTGGATAAGTATGAATATATTCTTCTAAAAATAAGATCAACCCCCCACCCCCAAGTAATCAACACATAAAATGGGAGCTTTATTATCTAGCACTAGCATATTTGCTCATCATAAGAATTATCTTATCTTTTTAAGAAAACGTCACATCTGCTTTATATAGGTCAGTAAAAATAGCAAATATGTTTACCTAAAAGGAAACCCTGATTTCTACATGTAAATACCTAAGAAGAGCATGATTGTGTACTCGTGCATTCATTTGCAAGCTTGCATGTGAGAGTTCTCAAAGTTAGTGTATACAATTATGCAGATTTCATAGCACTGAATAAGCAATAATAAATATTGGATCTAATCTTACTGCATTCTTTCCATATCTTTTCAGTTTAGAGATATAGGGCAGCTGAGTGTCTGCACAGTATTTTAATGTTAGGGAGTTAGATAACGCTAACCTCCATAGACTTATTCTTGATCCAAGGATCAGGTAACAGTGGCGGACATAATAGCTGAAGCTTTCCTGGTGCAATATTTGCCTAGGTTTGTTTCACAGATATGGATGCTCCTGTAAAGGAACAGACTAATCATGTCCTCAAGTTCAGATGGAATATCGGAATAGGTTTCTGTATTCTTCAAGTTACCAAAGAATCATTGGAACAAAGCTGACAGAAGTGTCTTCTGTGATGGGTTGAAGCATGACAGTCTTCTAGCCACCAGTGTGAGAACCTTGCTAGGCATTCATCAGAGACGCTACAGAGGAGGATGTTCTCCCAGGAACATCAAATACTTTTCTGAAGGCCTGGATTAAGCTATCACAATGTTGGCAAACTTCTCCCATAGTACCAATGCTCACACCAGAGCTTTGTAACAGAGGAACACGATCATACATGTCATTGCGGCATAAGTAGTTAGGCCATGGAGCCCCTAGGCAGTGAAGTGCTGGAGCCCCTGTGCAAGAGTATGCAAGGTATGCATGGACCCATTTTTGCCTTTTCTGTACGTGTAAGATCTTTTTCCTGTTGTTATTGTCTTGTTCTAGGTGGTTACTCCCAAGTAGCCAGTCTACGAACTGCAACATTTCATTTTTTTTTTAAGCGATCCCTGGGCGGCTGCCTAGTTAGCCAAATGGGTAATCCGGCCATGACTGTGAGAATGATGTAGTAACAGGAACAGAAGTCTAGGGCTATATTTAATTAACAACTAAACATCCATCCCATAATGGGGTTCATCATACTAGCAATCAACCCCAGGTTCAAGTCCAACTGTGACAGTTGGGATTTATTGGCCTCCAATTTTATTGCCATCATTTTTTGACGGGCAAGTCGCTAATATGTATACTGTATATTACTAATGCATGTAAAAAATAACAGCTAAAATGTCAGTTTATCACCTTGTCCTTGATTTACTTAAAGAGCAACCTCCATCTAAGTATTTTGTATATTACAGAGCAACCTTTATTTTAACTATGTACATAAAATGTATGGCACCTGCCCAGTTTATGTTTATTTGTGCATTCTAAAAACATTTTGTCCTTAATTAAGTTCAGATATTCAACACTCGATATTGAAAATATCACATTGGTCCTCAACTGGTAGAAAACACATGGTGGCGTTCGTAATTACTTACAACCCTGTAGATATGAGTCTTTCCAAATATAGTAAATTATGTTTTCCACGTTCTTGATGGGCAATTATTACACTCTTGTATTGCTATTATTATGTATACACTGGGGTGCATAGTAAGTGTGTTTACTGGTAAAACAGTAGCGGCAAGCCTCAAAGTTGTATCTACTAAACAGTGAAGTGACAGCAAGCCTCACCTACAGCTTTACTGTATCATTACTTGTGAAGTACCTACTCTTATAATGATAACTCATTTTATAAGCATCACGTTATAATGTCATGAGGTGAATGTATATTGTCCTTCAACATCATTATTCTCTTTACAGGTATGTGTGTGTTTTGTAATATTAGCCACAAGATAATATAATAGTAGCTCATGTGAAGTTGCAACATCTATTTTAAAATAAATCAAGGGGTGAATGTAGCATCAGTTTATAAACTATCATTAGATTCATGATCTGCATTTAATTACAATCCATATATACATATCTGATGTGTTACAGAAATAGAGGACTATATCTACTGGCGTCATAACAACTGACCCAGCTTACCAACTGCCTTTAGTTAGGCTATACTGGACAGTCGGAGTCCAGATTTTAGGAAAATGATCATGCCACCTGTGGTGAAAATACCTATAATGTCTCACTTTCACGGATATCACTCCCCCCCCCCCCACTTGCTTATCATCATGATGCTTATAGTCCATCAGTGGTCCTCTAGACAAGCGATCTTATTAAATAGCCACATAGCTCACCACCCAATCTAGGAGTTTGTGGCTGAGGCAGGCAATAGGATATTCATCATTTTGGGGGTTAACCTGACTTAACATGGCTCCAATACTAAAGCTTTGGGGGTAATCCGGGCCAACTAAGACAGGACTGGAACTGTGAGCAAGGTAAATAAGGCTTCTCCACACCTGGGAATCCAATTCACCAAACAGGATTGATTTTTCCTAGTGATATCCATGAATGACTTGACCAGGTCACTAATGAGGAACATATAAGTACCTGATATTTATAGAAACGCTTAGACCTGTTAGACTAGGGATGGGTCACTGCCTAATCACCTCTGCTTTAGCCGGTTCTGGTCTGATTGTTCGATCGCCTACCCGATAGCTGAACATCAACCATTCATAACTTGCATTTGTCTGTTCTCACTGTAAGTTATATTCATTGTATGCAATAGAAACTTGTGTTAAAGTGTCATGGAAGACTTTTGGAATTCAGTATAATATAATATGACATAAATATAACACTGTATAGCAGTGGCGGCCGGTGACCTTCCAAGTTGGGTGGGTGGGGGAGACAGATACCTGGCCCTGCCCCTTACATTGACTCCACCCCTTAGTATAGACTCCTCCCATTCACTCCAGGTTGACCCCTATATATCTTAACCAATAAAATACTATAAGTACCCCCCAAGGCATCTAAAGATAACCTCATTATGGGACACTAATTAAACCCACTAGTCCCATAAGGGTCTATATAGATCGCTATGGGACAATAATTAACCCCATTAGTCCAATAGGGGGTCTATATAGACCCCTATAGGACACTATTAACCCCTAGAATAACACCATAAGTGCCATGAGGGTCCTCCAGGACCCTCATGACACCAAGTCTAAACACTACACTATTAACACCCCCCTCTAACCTATTAACCCCCCTCTAAACTATAAACCCATATACTACCTACGTAACACCCTAATAAAATCCAAGTTACCCCAGTAATTACAAAAAACCCTAAATTACTGAAAAAAAACACATTACAGAAAATAAAAAACCCTACATTGCACAAAATAAAAAACATAATTTACTGAAAATAAAAAAACCTGGAATTACACAAAATAAAAAAGACATTACATCAAATCAAAAAGACTATATTACAGTTTAATAAAAACATACATTATATATACTAAAAACCCTCTAATTACACCTAAAACAACCCCTTTACTAAACCTACAATAGGGTAAATAAGCCCACTTGCCTAAGGGCACATCCTTCATTGTGTTTATTAATAAATAAACACAACATTATCAATATCTTCGTCCCCTTCCCTTTCTCCTCCCTCCCTATCTCTCTCCCTCCCTATGCCCCCTACCCCTCTTTCTATATCCCTCTTTCCCTATCCCCCATCTCTCTCTCCCTCCTTACCTCTTTCCCTCCCTATCCGTCTCTCCCCCTATCTCTCTCTCTCTCTCTCCCTCCCTCCCCTCCCAATATCTCTGTCCATCCCTCTCCCTATCTCTCTCCCTCTCCTTGTCTCTCTCCCTCTCCCTCTCTATATCTCTCCCTCCCTATCACTCTCTCTCCCTATCTATCCTTCACTCTAATCCGTCTGCCCCTACCTATATCTCTTTCTCTCTCTTCTTTATCACACTCTCTCTAGCTCTCTATCTATGACTCTCTCTATCCCTTTCTCCCCAATTTATCCCCCTCTCTCTCGCTATCTATCTATCTATCTCTCACTCCATCTAATCCCTCTGCCCCTACCTATCTCTCCCTTTCTCTCTCTCTATCCCTCCTTATCTTTTTCTCTATCTATGCCCTCTCTATCTATCCCCTCTCTCTCTATCCCTCCCTATCTCTTTCTCTATCTACCCCTTCTCTATCTCTATATTCCTCTATCTCTCTATATTACCCCCTCTCTCTCTATCCCTCTCTCTATCCCCCTTTTTCTCTCTATATCTATCCTCCTATCTATCCCTCTCTCTATCCATACCTCTCTCTATCCCACGCTATTATTATTATTTATTCCTCTCTTCCTATCTCTCTATTTCTCTCTTTCTCTCTCTCCCTCTCCTCTCTTTCCCTCCCCCTACTCCCTCTCTCCCCCTCCTCTCTCTCTCCCCTCTCCCCCCTCGCTCTCTCCCCCCTCCTCGCTTTCTCCCACCTCTCCTCGCTTTCTCCCACCTCTCCTCGCTCTCTCCCACCTCTCCTCGCTCTCTTTCTCCCCCCTCCTCTCTTTCTCCCCCCCCCCTCTCTCTCCCCTCCTCTCTTTCTCCCCCCCTCCTCTCTCTCTCCTCCTCCTCCTCTCCCTCTCTACGGAAAGGGGCGGCATGAGCAGGGTAAGAGGGGGGAAAGAGACACAGGGGTTCCTCCTCCTCCTTCCCCTCTCTCCGGAAAGGGGCAGTATGAGCAGGGTAAGGGGGGGGGGCTAAAGAGACAGGGGTGGGAGAGAGGGGGGAAAGATACACAGGGGTCCTCTCCCTCTCTCCCCTCTCTCTCTCTCCTCCTCTCTCTCTCTCTCTCTCTCTCTCCTCCTCTCTCTCCCCGGGTCTACGGAAAGGGACGGCATGAACAGGGTAAGAGGGGGGGGGGGAGAGATACAAAGGTGTGTGTGGGGGGGAAGATACACAGGGGTCCTCTCTCTCTTTCCTCCTCTCTCTCTCTCCTGGGAGAGGGGGGGAAAAGACACGGGAGGGAGAGAGGGGGAGCAAGACACAGGGGTGGGAGAGAAGGGGGAAAAAGTCACAGGGGTGGGAGAGAGGGGGGAAAGAGACACAGGGGTGGGAGAGAGGGGGGAAAGAGACACAGGGGTGGGAGAGAGGGGGGAAAGAGACACAGGAGTGGGAGAGGGGGGAAGAGACACAGGGTGGGAGAGAGGGGGGAAAGAGACACGGGAGTGGGAGAGAGGGGGGAAAGAGACACAGGAGTGGGAGAGAGGGGGGAAAGAGACACAGGAGTGGGAGAGAGGGGGGAAAGAGACACAGGAGTGGGAGAGAGGGGGGAAAGAGACACAGGAGTAGGAGAGAGGGGGGAAAGAGACACAGGAGTAGGAGAGAGGGGGGAAAGAGACACAGGGGAGGGAGAGCGGGGAAAGAGACACAGGGGAGGGAGAGAGGGGGAAAGAGACACAGGGGAGGTGATGAGTCCCTAGCACTGTGTGGTAGTAATAGAGAGGGTGAGAGGGTAAGATGGAGAAATAAAGAGGGAATAAAGAGGAGAGAGACAGAGACCTGTGTGGCTGTGGGAGCTGCCGCTCAGCACTTGGCAGCTCCTAAGTGGCTTGTGAGCATTCAGAGTGAATGTCCATAACCACATTATGCAGCTGCTTCAATCTGATTGGTTGATGCTGCATTTCACACAGGAAAACTGATACATTTCCTTTACTGCAGGACACTCACACTGTAAACTGCAGCACTAGGGAGACACCAGGCAAGGGGGAAGGCACACAAAGAGTTAATTTAAAGTGATAGATGCATATTTTTAACAAAATCAAATGAAAGAAGACATGAATGCTGAATGCTGATGTACAGATATAATTAAATGTTATTCTTTATATAAACTTAAATAACAATATTAAAGTGATTGATCATTTTGGGGCGATGGGGGCTTGCACATTTGCCCCTGTGCACCAGCCACCCCTGCTGTATAAATGAATATAGTTTATAGTTTCTTTCTTTATTATGTGTAGACTAATTGAGTTTGAGGATAATTTTATAGACAAGTATACGCTGTGTGCAGAAATAGCATTTATTGGCATAATAGTAATATCAAGGATAAACAATTATAAGTGTTTACACTTGTAAGCTTTGATATTTAGTTAGATCACAATATACTATCTACCTGATGTCTATTACAATCTCTTTTGGATGATTGGATGACAATTAGTCTTAACACATTTTGGGCCTCATTCAATTACTACGTTTTAGAGATCCGGGCTCGCAAATGGTGTATATAATCTTATAAAGTTTGGTTAGTCTGTCTAAGAACAGTCTATTATTTGGTTAGTGCAATACAGAAATGATACGCAGATAACAATCAGCTGTCTATCCAGCCTTGAAATACCAGGCAATTCTACCCTGAACAGGAGAAACCGCAACCCCCTGAGGTACCTTTTGGCCTATGAGCCTAATTACCTCAAATCTCCTCCCCCCTCCTCACATACCTTCATTCTAAGGTCTCTCTCGCATTCCTTTCTAACTCCCCTATCTTCCTGTACTGTCTGCCCCCAATCCATTCCCTATTTCTTTCAGTGCAAATCCACTCTGCTTCAAGGCCTGCTACATCTGTGAGATACTCAGAATATTGCCCTCCCTCCCTACGCACGCACACACACACAACTCAGATTAAATTTATAGAGCCATGGAAAACACCTGACTTCCTACTTGCAGATATATCATCTCAACACTAGCGGTCAACCAACATACTAGTCTTTCACCTCAGATCCCTCCCCTCTCCCTCTAAAATAAAACTCTTTCTATCTTTTGCTTTCTTCCTGACCCTTGCTATTCCTTATTTGTTACTCTTCCCCAGTTCTCTGCCCTTTAACTCCCTTTAGTTTGTAAGTAGCGAGTTTCCAGTCTTGTAGGGTGCTTTGGGATAAAGCACTTTCTGCTAAGATTCTAAGCTCAAAACAGGGCCCTTCAACTTTTGAATTTGTTAAACTTGTATTT
Source organism: Discoglossus pictus (assembly GCA_027410445.1). NCBI lineage: Eukaryota > Metazoa > Chordata > Amphibia > Anura > Alytidae > Discoglossus > Discoglossus pictus. Next base: position 280,904,522 of record CM050166.1, on the reverse strand, counting down.
CCCTTGTTCTTATCCCCTGTACAGCGCTACGGAATATGTTGGCGTGATACAAATAAAATAATAATAATGATGAGCCGTGATATTTTGGTTCAAGGTTGGAAAAAGCTTCCTTCCTTCCTCCCCATAACTTTCAATACAACAATAATCTAGGATCAGCTGAAACTTTCATGATAGGTTTTTAACATATTAATATGATAAACCATCTTTTATTTTGCACCACATCTATTGCAACTATGTAAGTGCTTTCCCTGAGCCTGGATAGTACATGGAAAGGTCAATTCATCCTGGGGATTGCACACTAAGGCTAAAACATACTAGCCAGACTACAACTCACAATTTCAGTTTAGCCACTCACTGACAGGTAACATAGGTGCTGCAGTGTGTGGCTACCACATGTGATAGCCCCCAGCTAGTCATACAGTAACTTTTAATATTGTTTCAATGATAAGAATATTTTTCAAAATTACAACAGATTCTTCTGTTGTTACAAAAAAAAAAAGAGTATAACAGAAATCATGTTATTATAGCATAGAAGTACCCCCAGTAGCGCAAATAATGCTAAACCATAGAACCTTACGGATGTTTCTCCATATAGTACGGCTTTATCAAAGGCTTAGACGTGCATAAAAAAGATTTTAAAAAGTAAAGCGTTGCTTTCTATGCTATTTGTTAAATATTTTAAACTTCAGTGGAGGAATACATTGATATATTCTTATGGAATGCTATTAGTCTAGAAGAAGAAATATTGGGGTTTATAATTTTGACCCAGATGCTTTACATTGAGTATTATAAAACAGATATATTAGCTCTATTGAGAATTCATAGCTCCATAACAGAACTTTATTTACCTCATTTGTACCATACTTTATAGCTCTAAAAGAGGAATTGAATCCACTCCATTCAGAGATTAAGGCCATCAGTAAGCTTTGGGGCTTGCACCAGCAGGCAGCCTTCCAGTTCAGGCGGGATCCCTTGTGGATTATAGGGAATAGGGACCTTTCCTTTTTCATCCCCGCCAGCAATTCTTCTTAGGGTTAGGGTAGTGGCAGATGATAATCTTTACATAGTAAAGTAGTTGCGTGCTGTGTGAGCTACTATTTTACTATGTAAAGCTTATCATCTGACACTACCATAACACTAACCCTAACAAATTGAACAAAGTATCGGCGAGCCACCTTTGCAACACCTACTGTCCGTTGCAAGTCGCTCCTGGCAGGATATGAACAGGAAAAGTCAAGGAAGTTCTACAGTGGACCCTTGGTACTCGTCGTTATTTGGTTCCAGAAGGCAGAACAAGTTTCAACCTTCCATAAAGATTATTCTAAATTGGGTTTAGCAAGTGCAACATGTACCAAGGAACTGTTGTGTGTCTGAGCCTTTTTTGCTCATCAAATTGCGTTGAATACCGAATTTGACAAGAGTTTTGGGGTAGACGAGTACCGAGGGGCCACTGTATTTATAAATATTCCTCTTCGTGTAATAGCTATGTACCTTTAAGCTGCGTGTTTTTAGTAAATAAACATATATTTCCTATTTATTTAGATATTTGTAACAATGCTATTGGTGTTAAACACCCAGAAAACAGGCCTTTCGTTTGTGTTTAAGTTTTGCACTTTTTAACTACAGATATATTCATGAATAATCTGTCCGTGTGACTACTGGTTGTGGTATGTTTACAGTGTTAGGTTCTCCTCAACTTTTATTTATTTCAGGACTTTTGTAAATTATTATAACCCCAAAACAAACCCTAACCCTAAGGAATTTAATATAATGGTTACCACGCCATCTATACGCCGATGGCCGCCACTGCTGGAGGTCAGAATAGGAAAGATCCCTTTTTTATATTTTAATATATCTGACCATACCTACAGAGGGAGTACAATTAAAGTTTTTTTTTTTTTTTTTACTAGGGAGAAGTTCTATTATAGCATGTTTATTATATAAATACTGTCTACAACTAAACGTGCTTAGTTGACACTGATTGTTTTTGCTTCATAATTTACAATATAAATATTTAAGGTGAAGTGATCTTAGTGTTGCCCAAAACTAAAATGGCCGCGATTTATTTTTCAGTTTCGGCGCTCTTCAGCAGCGTAGTACAGACACACGCTATCGACGTCCTCCAGCGTGCTCTCAGCGGTTTGTACTGGAAGCACGCATGATCGATTGGTCTTGCCTGGCTAATAAAGCGGATGAATAGAGCAGCTCGGCTATTGATTATACCAGGTGGCGGGAAATTACAGAAACAGGAGGAGGAAAGGATAGAAGAGCTCGGGGAAGAGAAACATATCACCGAAGATGGCTGCTAACGTGACAACTAACCCGTCACAGCTCCTGCCCCTCGGTAAATTAGCTCGGGCTATTATGGGCTGTGTCATTGAGGCCGGTAACGTCGCACAGCGATGACGTCTGAATAAGTGTATTGTATACAGTGTCACTACATTCTGCCTACAGAACACTATAACAGCAGTAAGCAGACTGGCCATGCCTCCCAAATGTACTATAAAGGTTTATACTAGATCCTGATAATATGCAGCATGTTTATACACCATTTATAATAATTATACCTCTAATATTAGCTGTTACATTCGCTTCTATGGTGATGTGCAGCTTGCATGTGTTCCTAATAGCATAAGTAACCAGGGAGAAATGGGAAGACCTGTACAATTAGAAGATCTGCATTCATTTCTGTTGAAAGCATTCTCTCCAAATGGTACACGTGACAGCAGTGTGATAGAGTAGAGCCACAATACTACCAGTGCATAATATAACCCCTACTATCTATAATCTTATATATAATATTCTCTCTAAAATGTATTGTCCTGTATACCTGCTTATATGTTACATATTTCACAAGCAGGTGAAGTTTTACCTACTACAGTGGTCCTTTAAAACCATCACCTTCTAGTTTATTATTATTTTTATTTCCCTGCTTGGTTATAACCATTCTGCACCATAACTATCCAACATCTCTTGTGTATTTACTCCTATTTATTTCACACTGCTGTTGTCCGCTCTAAATTTAGGCAAAAAACTTCAAATTGTTAAATGTTCTAAAAATAAATCAACATATTGGATTTGAAAAATAATTATGATGCAATGTGACACATTTTTAACAAGTAGTAGGGAAATTTAGGGACTATGATCACTCAAAGCATTCTATGCTATGTCTTGACATATAGCGGGAGACACAAGCTAATATTTCACTTTTTGGTTACTACATTTTATATTTCTCTATACAATTCATATTCTGGCTCCAGAAAGTGTCTGGGTGGCTCCTAATTAACCTTACTGGCTCCTAAGTTTCAGACAGATTTGTGAATTCATGTTCTAGGCTCTGTCTTCGCTTTCATATCTCTGCCCGACACTTAAAATGAGTAATTCCTGCCACTGGAGAACACAAAAGTTTGATACAGGGGTTGGCAAAGCAAAACACAGTCCTGATACTTAGTATTTCCTTACATGGGAAATAAAAATGTCTGCAGTAAGTAAATGTTGTCTAACTTGTACACATTAGAGAAATCCAGAACCATGTTTAGCACTCAGAACAGATTTTGCTTACCTCTGCTATTTTCTTGAGTTGGGGTACATGCCGTTCTCTTATATAAATGGTCACCCATTTGATTGACGAGCAGCATTTGCCTGTGTAATGTATACATAAATAAGCAGTAAAATGACTGAAGATGTACTTTGCAAGATAAAGGACCACTAAAGCATAATTTAATTTGTTTACTTAGTAATGAGTTATCAGTAAAAACAGTGTTTGGAGAAAATAAATTCAATGTAACTTTAATATTCCAGGAAATACCATCGCATATTCGCTGTGAAGGTACTGGGAGATTTTTTTATTAAAGTTTGCAGTAGCCATCATAGAGAAAATAATAGACTCCTATTGACACAGCTTTTGATTTTGTCATATTCTCATTAATTTAATCCTGCTGCAACTTCTTCACCTCAAGTGTTGGGATAGAAATTAATTATATTTTTCTATACTATTTATTTCAGTGCATAAAAATACATCAACAAATATGTAATTTTCTTTAGAATTAATTTTGTTGTTACTTTTGCCAGCATTTAACTTATTTTTTATGTTTCTTTGCAGAGTTGGTGGATAAATGCATAGGATCTCGTATTCACATTGTGATGAAAAGCGATAAAGAAATAGTCGGCACACTTCTTGGCTTTGACGATTTTGTCAGTATCCTTTACAATCTATCAATGCACTCCAAGCTGTAATGGAAGATTTACATAATTGTTCTCTGTGACCCTGTATAATCAAACATTTATAATATACAGAAACGGTGATCATGTGGTAAATGTAGTTGGTCAGGTGGGTGGAGTCATTTCTTGGGAAGGATTACTCAAAAAAGAATAACCATTTGTATCATAATTATAGAAGCTTGATGATGAAACTTAGAGTGCATTGTGTGTCATTATCAGTTTAAAGTACCACTGTAATGGTCCAGATTCTGTAACTTTTAGGTAATATATATATATATATATATATATATATATATATATATATATATATATATATATATACTTTTTTCTTTTTTTTTTAAACCACTTAAGATTTTAAGCCCAAAGACAGAGTCTTACATTTCTCATGTGTTAATATTGTATTTTTTTTTTTTACTACTTATAGGGACATGGAAGGTTTGTGGATTTCACTAGGAATATAATATACCTATGTATCTCTTTATTTTGGGGTCTTATTTTATTAAGAACTGCTTCAAAGTTGTGTTGGCGCATTACAAAAAAAGGATAATACGAATGATATAACCCCATTTTCCACTTTTATTATGAATTAAAAAAAGTTTATCTTTGCAAGAAAACAGACATTGAAATTATCAGGTTTTCCCACCCTCTTTTGGCTAATGCTCCCACATCTATTCAGACTCTGACAGCCTACAGTTAAAATCTTTAAAGCAACCTGATTACTGTACAGCTTTACTGACACAACCTGGGGAATTGTGTTGCATTCTGGGAAAAAGGATAGGAGTTCCATCCTAAAGATCAAGGAGCAGTTATACGTTTCCTCAAAATAAAATACTTTTTTACCATAAATCGAAAAGCTGTTTATATTGATCTTTACTAGTTTTTCAGAAAGGTGAATCATTCTAGCAGTCCTTTAAAGCAATAGCAATATGTCACCAAGCATGCAGTTGACATACATTTTTATCTAAATGTCCATTGTTGGATGGTTCTGATTATGTTGTTGTTGTTGGTCAGTCTTGTCTGACTCTCTGGACCAAAGCACGCCAGGCACATCTTGTGCCTGGTTGTGCTCATCCATAAGGTTTTCATGGCAATGATTCTGGAGTGGGTTGCCAGTTCCTACTCCAGTAGACCGCAGTGTGTCTGACCTCTCTGCTATGATCTGTCCATCTTGGGTGACCCTACATGGTATATCTCCAAGCTTCACTGAGGTAAATAAGCTCCTTAACCATGACAAGGTAGAGATCCAGAAGGGGTCTGATTTATATTACAGCTATACCACATTTAATGATGTAGATAAGTTCTAGGCAATAGGAGTGCTAAGCGAACCAGCTCTAAACAGAGCAGTTTAACATGGGGAAGATAAAATTGGTGTTTTTATTTCATGAGTTCCCTTATTTCGACTGCAATTTAAACTTTTTTTTAGTTTTATAAGAACTTCAAAGGAACAGCAAACGTAATACTAACACAAACGGAACAGTAGCAGAAATATAAATTTAAATTATTAATGTTGAATGTACTGTCTTCTTTGGAGAGAAAAAATGGGGTAGCTTTAAGCGAGGTATACCTGTACACTCTTTTAATGTTTGTAGTTTGTAGAACCAATGAGTCCCAAGAGTGGCTGAAACATATATCTGGGGTTTGCTTTTTTCCCTGTTACGGGTAGAATTGCCTGTTTTTTTTTGTTTTTTTTTCCAGGGTTGGTTCACTCAAACAATCAATCAAATAGTCCCTGTATGGGTCTGCCCTCTGAAAACGGTCTCTGTAGTACTTGCTGTGCTATTTCTATTACTAACAAATCGGTGACCATCTCTCAGTAACATTCTGCAATATGCTACTGAGACCTGGTCCCTTATAGGCTAGGACACTATACTGCACATCCAACCCCACAGAGTCTGTCTGCATACCCTGCAGTAGGCATACTCGTAGAGGGACTTGTTTTATTTTAGCCAGTAACAATTAATCTTTTAAGCACTTCATTATGAAACAAAGTACATAAAAGTAATTCTATATTATATACTTGGGTATTATATAGCTAGTTAAATCCAGAAACCTTCCATATTTCTTTTTAAGGTTTGTTCATCCTCATATCGAGCACCTTGTTCCTGTCTAAACAAATGTAACGGTTGTATAAAATATTTTTATCTATTAGTTTAATTGTATAGGAAATCCTTACAATTCCTGTTTTAAGATCTCTACTTTTGAACATGGTTGTCCTTGACTTGTTTGTTTAGACATGGTACTAGAAGATGTCACAGAATTGTAAGTAGACTTATTTGCTTCCTCTACAACTCAGTCTTTAGTTTTTTTTTTTTTTTTTTTTATATAAATCTTTTAACAATGCGGTTAATTTATTTTATCCTCCTCATTGTAATTGATATAAAATGGGGAAGTCACTAATTGTTAAGAAGGCTCCAAAGTTAGATTCTCACTTTCTGGAACTTTCCCTTTTCTTCCTGTTCTCCCTCATAAAAGCTGCCATCTCATACAACTATGATGTAAAGCCCCATCCACATGGGAAGGAATTCACACTACCAGTGTCTCATGCTGCTTACAAGCAGACAGTGACATGCTGTGTGTCTGATTCTGGTAATTTGTTGCTCCTCCCCTGTAGTTTTGGTTTTAGATCACACCTATACAAGATGGCAGCTATGATGAGAGAGAATAGGAAGAAAGGGGGAAGCTCCTCAAGGGGAGAATCCATTATGCTGGGGGCTTCTTTGAAGTGAAGTTTATGGTTTATATGACAATTACATTGAAGATACAATTAATTCACCTAGTTTAAACAATCTCATGAAATGAAAAACTACCTAAAGATTCCCTTTAAATAATTGCACAGCTAACTTGTATTTTAATCTGTATATGATTAGCTTTTATGATTCTCGCTCCAATCTAAAGTCATTGCTGTGTGAATTAAACAGGGCAAGATTTAATCACATTCTTCATAGCATTAGTATTTTATCAGATCAGTACTGAGGATTACATTTAGCAGTAACCTGAAACCTAATTACATATCCTTCTGATTAAATGTGCACTGATTTATTGTTTTCTTGTGTTCCAGTGAGATTACTCCAGAAGGAAGACGGATTACAAAACTAGATCAAATCTTGCTAAATGGAAATAATATAACAATGGTAAGTGCCATAATTGTTCACTTTCTGGTCTTCAAATACTGTGTTTATACACCATATTACCCATGAATAACAAAGTATTAACCTCTTGAAAAGTAATGCAAGCAAGTGTAAATACACACTGATGAAGCCATTTTTATAATGTTTTTCTATTTTGTTTTTCTGTAGCTGGTGCCAGGAGGAGAAGGCCCTGAGATGTGAGTGGATTCTCACAGCACTATCCACAAGATCTAAATTGTGTATATATTCTTTTTATATTGTTTCAATCCTCCTGACAACTCTAAAGGGTGTACCAATTTATTTTCCCATTAAAACCTTCTAAGAGTCATTTTGATGCTTCTAAGTTAAATAATGTTTTTTGTTTAAGAAAACAAATACAAATTGTGTTTCTGAGGAAATGTTTCATTTGTCTCTTTGTTTTTCAACTCTCAAAGCAAATTCTTTAAATATAAATGAAAATGCATAGTTATACCTGTGTAATACCATATCTCCAACTTATAGAGTGCACTTAAAACTATTACATACAGAGGGGTTAAAACATTTTTATTCTGATTACGTTAATGGAAATATCTTATTTCCTTTCCATTGAAGTCTAGTAAATTACCTACTATATTGGATTAACTGTTGGGACAAAACAAGAGAGAAAACTTTAATATACAATAATGTCCCTATCACATATATAGTTGTACATCTTGCGATGTTGGTAACGCACTTGCGTCCCTTGCGAGGCGAGCCGTTGACGCATACAAGACTTAGGCTGCGCTCATTGCACTGTGAGCCTCGCAAAGCGCGTAACACTTTGCCACTGACCGAGAGGAATGCAGTTTGCTAATTTAACGGCCAAACTTAGTTCAAGTGAGTAACTCCAAAAACCAATGAAAAAAAAAAAAGCAAAATAATTATAAAAAAAATTAAAACACGCTCACACACAGCACAGGAGGAGAGCTTGGAAGTGAGGTTGCAAGCAAATTTGAGCCATATTTGCTGTTTTTTGTCAATCGAAAATCGGCTAAGCAAGGAAAAAAAGGCGGACGAAAAACGTAAAAATTCGGAAACGGGATGAAAGCGATGCTCACCAATGCGAAGAATGCAAGACTTAGAAAATACACGACGGCAAAGACAGTAACATTTACACGAACAATGCCAGGAACGCAGGAAGAAAAAAAAAACGCCATTCAGCACGTAACATGCAGACACACAAAAGAGAAACACACAGGGAAAGGGGCGGGGAGAGATGGTGGAGAGAGACAAAGGGAATTCCCAAGCACACAAATTGCAGGTTAACGAACACTGCAATGAGCAGCCCGTACAGTAGGCGGGAGCGGGAGAGGCTTGCAATGAGCGCCAAAGGTGAACATTGCAAAGCAGGAAAGTTGAAGTATACGAGGGGAAGAGACTCGCAATAAGCGCCAAAGGTGCTTAGAGGAGCAACATTTTTGACGGGCAAGTTCCTAGTAAAAAAATAGATGGTAAAAGATACTTCACTATTTCTTATTAATCGATCAGTGTTGTCCGACTGGCGGTTGGGCCACAAGCTTCTTTTAGTGGCCCACTGAGTGCTAGGGAATTTTTTTCTCACAAACCTAAAATTATTAGTATAAAATACTCTGGATATTTTATATATTAAACAATATATACAGTGCCTTGCAAAAGTATTCACCCCCCCTTGACTTTTTACTTAATGTGTTACATTACAGCCTTCAGTTCAATATTTTGTTAATCGGAATTTTATGTGATGGCTCAGAACACAATAGTCTAAATTGGTGAAGTGAAATTATACAAATATATACATACATTTTTTTATTTTTAAAAAAAATAGGAAATTGGCATGTGCGTATGTGTTCACACCCTTTGTTATGAAGCCCATAAAAAGCTCTGGTGCAACCAATTACCTTCAGAAGTCACATAATTAGTGAAATGATGTCCACCTGCAATCTAAGTGTCACATGATCTGTCATTACATATACACACTTTTTTTGAAAGGCCCCAGGGGCTGTAACACCTAAGCAAGAGGCACCACTAACTAAACACTGCCATGAAGTTCAAGGAACTCTCCAAACAAGTAAAGGACAATGTTGTTGAGAAGTACAAGTCAGGGTTAGGTTATAAAAAAATATCCAAATCTTTGAAGATCCCCAGGAGCACCATCACATCTATCATAACCAAATGGAAAGAACATGGCACAACAGCAAACCTGCCAAGAGGCGGCCGCCTACCAAAACTCACGGACCAGGCAAGGAGGGCGTTAATCAGAGAGGCAGCACAGAGACCTAATGGAGGAGCTGCAGAGTTCCACAGCAGAGACTGGAGTATCTGTACATAGGATGACAATATGCCGTACGCTCCATAGAGTTGGGCTTTATGGCAGAGTGGCCAGAAGAAAGACATAACTTGCAGCAAAAAACAAAATGGCACGTTTTGAGTTAGCGAAAAGGCATGTGGGAGACTCCCAAAATGTATGGAGGAAGGTGCTCTGGTCTGATGAGACTAAAATGTAACTTTTCGTCCATCAAAGAATACACTATGTCTGGCGCAAACCCAAAACATCACAAAATACGGCAAACGCTTATTTGGTGAAATGGAATTTCATCTATTATTTTATTAGTAAAATCATAATACACCCCTAGAGGGAGCAGTTTACTAATTAATGCTGTGACCGGGGAAATGCTTTTTGTGAAAATTTTGCTTTAAGCTTTTCTGTAGCAGTATGCACACTTATACTTGTGCCACCAACGCTTGAATGTAACTCAATGTAGCATTTGGGTTACATAACCCTATCCCATTAATACCCAATAATTATACGTTCTAGTGATACAACTGAGAATCAAAACATGGAGTAATATAAAACTATAGGATATTGATGGCTTACTAGATCCCTCTTGTTAACATGGAAAATACTTGATAATAAATATTGGTCAGAATCTCTTATTATTTACTATCCTGATCATAGATAACCCAAAGGATTAAAGGTTCCTTAAATTCCTTAAACTAAAATCCATATATTTGCTAGCCATTTTTTTCTTCTTGTTTGCAGGCACACATTTTGTTTTCCTCATTATAACTTGTAAATGTAAGCACAGAGATAATTTTTTATTTGTTTTTATGCAATCCATGGAAACCCTTCTAGTGCTCACAAGGAAATCTCAAAAGGGATCAAGGTGAGTTGGCCAGAGCTCTCCCTAGTGACAGTTTATAGTTGATAAAAATAAACATAAATAATGTACTCGCAAACAAAAGCCACACTGTGATCATGCCTTATAAAAGATTTAACAATCTGTTAAAAAAAAATCACATAAAAAACAGATACAACAGTAGTAGTGCATTGTCATGGTAATTCAGAATTGTATTGTTTCTTATGATCTGCTTATAAAACATTGATAGAATAATCAAACACAGTTAAATTGAAGCATATTGCTATTGGTTAGAAATAAACATTTATGGCCATGGCTGGCTTACTGATTAATGGGCCACTTAATTCAGCACAATGTGGACCACATCACTGTGGAGACCACATAAAAGCATTGTAAAATACTTTTTGAATTTTTGAAATATTTGCATTTTACTGTGAAATCAAATAAAATAAAATATGTGTTTCTATGTGTAACTGTTTAGATGCTGCTGCAATACTGGAACCAATCAGGTTGCAGGGGTGTCCCCCCCCCCCCCCCCCCCATAGCAGTGCATGGTAGGGTTTTGTTAGACTGCTTATATTTCAAGTGGAAGGGAACAGAGCTTCTAATGGGTTAATTTTTCCTTACTGCAGAAAACTCAGGTTTCTGCTCTCTTGCCTCTGGAATTTGAGCAATGCAGACTAATGAGTGCTCGGTGGGTGCTCCTAGCAAAGAGAAATGTAAGCCTTACCACAACTATATTTGTAGGCATGTAATGCTAAACTTGTCTGAACAGGAAAGCTATGGGTTAAATGGACAGTGCAGTGTAACCTGAGTCCAGGGGAGGCTTTGCTATCCATCAAAGCCTTCCTTGTCTCATAGAGCTTCTCACACCTTGAGCTACAACCACAACAGTAAGGAAAAAGGAGGAGAAAAGGTAATGTTAATGAGAAATTATTTAATTATTGCTAGTTACATACATAGTAATTGAGGTTGAAAAAAGATTTTTAGTCCATCAAGTCCAACCTCTTTAGATCTCCTCTGACCCTTGTAATATATGGATTAATTGTTAATTGATCGCAAAGAATGCACATAGGAAAAAAAAAACATTGAAACATTGCCAATTGTCTCATAAGGGAAAAAAATAAGGGAAATAAAATCCTTCCTGACGCTAGATACAGGCAATTGGATTCATCCCTGGATCAATACTCCTACTGTATTTCTCCAGGATAATCCTGAATGCCCTTTTTATTCAAAAAATATCCACTGCTTTTAAAAGTTGTATAACATAACTATTTTAATGGGATGGTGTGTCATATGGATGGACACATGCGTTGGGTTAGGCATGTGTGTCTATTGCTAAGCAATCCTTAATTTATCCTTGGAAAATCTAAAGTGTACTTACACCTTTTTGCTTCACTTTTTTTTTTTTCTGGGCCCTACACCCACATTGAGGGGTTAAGGACCAATTTTGTCTTCAGGGCTCTGGCCAAAAAGTCCAAGAAGCTCATCAGACTGTTTCACCCCCACCCTAGAAATGGGCGGGAGGGTCATCCATCTTAAGATCAGAGCCCTCCAATGTGAACTGTGTCTTCACTAGGGGGAGAGCTGCATCTAGCCCAGTCAAAATCAGATTTCTGGTGGAGCAGCTGCCACCAACTCCGTCCAGGCCCTTCCAAGGTGTCACCGGCCAAAAGGCCCTGTCCCCTCAACTGGCGCAACCCATTGCTTTTCACTGGTGTGTAGATCATTCAGTGACGAAAACTTAATCATGCTCTTTTTCTTGTCTGTGACAAATAATCCTGTGCCTTCAAAATCAAGTGATGAATGCCAGCGTCAATATGGGGTATCTGCCACCTACCCCATCTTATTTAGTTCGAGGCCAGAGAAGCTACTATCATGAGTCTCTCGGGCTTGGAGTGCACTAGTGAGTGCTCCTCTAACCCATTGGTTGAGAGCAAAATCAAAAATACATGTCCCTGGGCTTTAGTACAACTCAACCCTCTGGCCAGTGTTTCCCTGTTCCAATATCCTAATAGAGGCAGAGACTAGACCCCTACCAGGCAGGTACTACGCTTGGCCTTTGCAAAAAGGCAGAGAAGTTCCAGATTTGGACTCAGGTCTGCCTATTAACTATCCATTTCTTGGACATCATATATCTCATCAAAGCAAAAAAGTTAAGTGGCATTGTGGTCTTCTCTAGAACTAAACAAACATGTATGGGAATATATATATATATATATATATATATATATATATATATATAAACAGAGGGGTGTGGTCTGCACTTTGACAAATGTAATTCTTAAATCTCTTCCAGTAGCATTTGTATATATACTATAAAATAATCAAACTCCACTAACTCCCTACACGTAGAGTCTTGCCCTGCTGTTTTTTATTACTCTCTTTGGTGTTGGTGGATTGCCAGTGCTTGCCTCTGGACTAAATGAACAATTATTACAAAGTCATACCCCAAGACAAAAGCTGCAACAAGCAGCCCAGTAAGAAAACAGGAGTGTAGGGCACCCGTGAGTCTTGTCTGGCTTTTCTTTACTAGGCATTCCTTTCCTGGGAGTAAATGGTAAATTAAAAGACAACTCTACACATGGACGTCACGAGATGGACAATATAGAAATCAGAATGACTATTTACTTTGCAGCCAAAGATGGAGCACTCTATACAATCCGCAAAAGCAAGACCTGGAGCTGTCTGTGGTTTAGACCATGAGCTTCTTATTGCAAAGTTCAGAATTAAAGTGAATAGAAGAGGGAAAATCATCAGACCCAGCAGATATTAAATAAATAATATCCCCTGTAAATATGCAATAGAGGTAAATAATAGATTTAAGGAACTAGACACGAAAGATAGAATGTCTGAAACAGCATCAAAGAATATCCCTAAAAGAAAGAAAACTAAGAAGGCAAATTGGTTATCTGATGAGGCTTTGAAAGTAGCCCAGGAAAGAAGGAAAGCAAAAGGTAGTGGAGATAGGAAAATATTTGTCCAACTGAATGCAGAATTCCAGAGGTTAGCAAGAAGAGACAAGGATACATTCTACCATGAGCGATGTAAAGAGATCGAAGAAGATAACAGAATAGGTATATCAAGAGATCTCTTCATGCCAAAGTGGATGAGATAAAAGACAAAAATGGTAGTGACTTAACAGAAGAGGATCAGATAAAGAAGAGGTGGCAGGAATACACTCTACACAGGAAGGATCTTAAAAGCAGTGATGACCTCAATAGTTTGTTCAATGAGTTGGAGCTAGACATCTTGGAGAGTGAAGTGAGATGGGCCCTAGGATGTCTTGCTGATAATAAGCCTGCAGGAGATGATGGAATCCCAATTGAACTATTCAAAATTCTGCAAGAGGATGCTGTGAAAGTGTTACTTGCCTTATGCCAACACATTTGGAAAACTCAACAATTGCCAATAGACTGGATAAGGTCAGTTTACATCCCAATTTCCAAAAAAGGCAGTGCCAAAGAATGCTCCAATTATCAAACAATTGCACTAATTTCACATGCTAGCAAGGTAATGCTTAAGATTCTACAAGCTCGACTCCAACAATAAATGGACTGGGAACTTACTGCCAGATGTGCAAGCCGTGTTTTCAGAGGAAGAGGCACAAGAGAACAAGGGGGAGTGAGAGAGAGAGAGATATATACAGTGGATATAAAAAAGTCTACACACCCCTGTTAAAATGTCAGGTTTCTGTGCTGTAAAAAAATGAGAGAAAGATAAATAATTTCAGAACTTTTTCCACCTTTAATGTGACCTATAAACTGTACAACTCAATTGAAAAACAAACTGAAATCTTTTAGGTGGAGGGAAGAAAAAGAAAAATAACGTGGTTGCATAAGTCTGCACACCCTCTTATAACTGGGGATGTAGCTGTGTTCAGAATTAAGCAATTCCAAATTGTGCTAAATAGGAGTCAGCATATACCTGCCATCATTTAAAGTGCCTCTGATTAACCCCAAATACAGTTCTGCTCTAGTTGGTCTTTCCTGAAATTTTCTTAGTCGCATCCCACAGCAAAAGCCATGGTCCACAGAGAGCATCCAAAGCATCAGAGGGATCTCATTGTTAAAATGTATCAGTCAGGAAAAGGGTACAAAATAATTTCCAAGGCATTAGATATACCATGGAACACAGTGAAGACAGTCAACATCAAGTTGAGAAAATATGGCACAACAGTGACATTACCAAGAACTGGAGCTCCCTCCAAAATTGATGAAAAGACGAGAAGAAAACTGGTCTGGGAGGCTAGCAAGAGGCCTACAGCAACATTAAAGGAGCTGCAGGAATATCTGGCAAGTACTGGCTGTGTGGTACATGTGACAACAATCTCCCGTATTCTTCATATGTCTGGACTATGGGGTAGAGTGGCAGGATGAAAGCCTTTTCTTACGAAGAAAAACATCCAAGCCAGGCTACATTTGCAAAAACACATCTAAAGTCTCCCAAAAGCATGTGGGAAAAGGTGTTATGGTCTGATGAAACCAAGGTTGAACTTTTTGGCCATAATTCCAAAAGATATGTTTGGCGCAAAAACAACACTGCACATCACCAAAAGAACACCATACCCACAGTGTAGCATGGTGGGGGCTGTTTTTCTTGAGCTTGAACTGGGGCCTTAGTTAAGATAGAGGGAATTATGAACAGTTCCAAATACCAGTCAATATTGGCATAAAACCTTCAGGCTTCTACTAGAAAGCTGAACATGAAGAGGAACTTCATCTTTCAGCATGACAACGACCCAAAGCATACATCCAAATCAACAAAGGAATGGCTTCACCATAAGAAGATTAAAGTTTTGGAATGGCCCAGCCAGAGCCCAGACCTGAATCCGATTGAAAATCTGTGGGGTGATCTGAAGAGGGCTGTGCACAGGAGATGCCCCCGCAATCTGACAGATTTGGAGTGTTTTTGCAAAGAAGAGTGGGCAAATCTTGCCAAGTCAAAATGTGCCATGCTGATACCCAAAAAGACTGAGGGCCTCATTCAATTGTGATTTAGCCAATTAATTAGGGCTCTAAATAAGCACATAGCATTTTTTTTTTTTAAAGAAGTTTTTAGTTAGTGAAAACCTTGCTTTTGGATAGATGCTTACTAACTAAAAACTTCTTTATTTGTTATGTGCTTATTTAGAGCCCTATTCAATTGGCCACATTGCAATTGAATGAGGGCCTGAGTGCTGTAAGTATTAGTTTAAGGGTGTGCATACTTATGCAACCATATTATTTTATTTTTATATTTTTTCTTCCCTCTACCTAAAATATTTCAGTTTGTTTTTCAATTGAGATGTACAGTTTATAGGTCACATTAAAGGTGGAAAAAGTTCTGAAATGATTTATCTTTGTCTAATTTTTTTACAGCACAGAAACCTGACATTTTAACAGGGGTGTGTAGACTTTTTATATCCACTGTAGCATGCCGTCATTTGTGACGGGCAAGTCGCTAGTGGAATAAATAAATCTATCCTGGAATTACAGCATTCGGATTATAAAAAAGCAGAATATTATCATTTAGCAGGTTAAATATTGTATTAATGCCTGCAAAATAAAGAAAGCATTCTACAGAAAATAAAATAGATTTTTTTTTTTACCAGTTTTGGAATAATTTTATAATAATTGAAGAAGTGCAAGCATATCAACCACTAAACACGGTGTACTGAAGGTGGCAAATACAGCAATGATTTACTAGCTATCACAACTGAGTTACATTTGTAAGGACACTATATTAAATTCCAGTAATATGTCACCGGCAAATATTTGCAGTGCATACTAAGGCTGATAGTAAATATAATTTTAAAGGAGCATTGTGGTCATATTTTTTACAATATTGCACTTTGAAGAACTACACTTAAAAACAGGCCACATGGTTATAGAATAAAGATTTAAAAAAAAGCCTCAAATGTATTACTTTTATATGAAGTCATGCAGCTGTGGAAACTGCCTTTTTGGTTTCAACAGATCAACTTCCTGAAGGAGAATTTTAATGCACGGGAAGTTTCTATCCGCACACTGAGAATAAGACAATTACCGCTGCCAGTGCTCTCAGCAAGACTAAAAAGAAGTTCATTCGTTTAAAAGGACACACCCTCATGAGAAAGCAGAAGAGCGGGAACAATGTGTTTCACAAAACACAGTCAGTCGATGGTCTCCGAGAAGTTGGTAGAGAAGCACAACACACTACTCAATTTCCAGGTATTTTTAGAGTGCCTGCTTTGCCCCTTTTTTTATTAATATACATGCGTGTGTCTACAATCATGGAAGCAAAAGCCCTCTGCAGAACAGTTGCTGAGCAAGAAACAGGAATTATATAGATATCTCACATCCAGCAGATTGTATGCTTATGGTCTGATGAAACCAAGGTTGAACTTTTTGGCCATAATTCCAAAAGATATGTTTGGCGCAAAAACAACACTGCACATCACCAAAAGAACACCATACCCACAGTGTAGCATGGTGGGGGCTGTTTTTCTTGAGCTTGAACTGGGGCCTTAGTTAAGATAGAGGGAATTATGAACAGTTCCAAATACCAGACAATATTGGCTTAAAACCTTCAGGCTTCTGCTAGAAAGCTGTACATGAAGAGGAACTTCATCTTTCAGCATGACAACGACCCAAAGCATACATCCAAATCAACAAAGGAATGGCTTCACCAGAAGAAGATGAAAGTTTTGGAATGGCCCAGCCAGAGCCCAGACCTGAATCCGATTGAAAATCTGTGGGGTGATCTGAAGAGGGCTGTGCACAGGAGATGCCCTCGCAATCTGACAGATTTGGAGTGTTTTTGCAAAGAAGAGTGGGCAAATCTTGCCAAGTCAAAATGTGCCATGCTGATACCCAAAAAGACTGAGGGCCTCATTCAATTGTGATTTAGCCAATTAATTAGGGCTCTAAATAAGCACATAGCATTTTTTTTTTTTAAAGAAGTTTTTAGTTAGTGAAAACCTTGCTTTTGGATAGATGCTTACTAACTAAAAACTTCTTTATTTGTTATGTGCTTATTTAGAGCCCTATTCAATTGGCCACATTGCAATTTAATGAGGGCCTGAGTGCTGTAAGTACTAGTTTAAGGGTGTGCATACTTATGCAACCATATTATTTTATTTTTATATTTTTTCTTCCCTCTGCCTAAAATATTTCAGTTTGTTTTTCAATTGAGATGTACAGTTTATAGGTCACATTAAAGGTGGAAAAAGTTCTGAAATGATTTATCTTTGTCTAATTTTTTTACAGCACAGAAACCTGACATTTTAACAGGGGTGTGTAGACTTTTTATATCCACTGTAGCATGCCGTCATTTGTGACGGGCAAGTCGCTAGTTGAATAAATAAATCTATCCTGGAATTACAGCATTCGGATTATAAAAAAGCAGAATATTATCATTTAGCAGGTTAAATATTGTATTAATGCCTGCAAAATAAAGAGAGCATTCTACAGAAAATAAAAGAGATTTTTTTTTTACCAGTTTTGGAATAATTTTATAATAATTGAAGAAGTGCAAGCATATCAACCACTAAACACGGTGTACTGAAGGTGGCAAATACAGCAATGATTTACTAGCTATCACAACTGAGTTACATTTGTAAGGACACTATATTAAATTCCAGTAATATGTCACTGGCAAATATTTGCAGTGCATACTAAGGCTGATAGTAAATATAATTTTAAAGGAGCATTGTGGTCATATTTTTTACAATATTGCACTTTGAAGAACTACACTTAAAAACAGGCCACATGGTTATAGAATAAAGATAAAAAAAAAGCCTCAAATGTATTACTTTTATATGAAGTCATGCTGCTGTGGAAACTGCCTTTTTGGTTTCAACAGATCAACTTCCTGAAGGAGAATTTTAATGCACAGGAAGTTTCTATCCGCACACTGAGAATAAGACAATTACCGCTGCCAGTGCTCTCAGCAAGACTAAAAAGAAGTTCATTCGTTTAAAAGGACACACCCTCATGAGAAAGCAGAAGAGCGGGAACAATGTGTTTCACAAAACACAGTCAGTCGATGGTCTCCGAGAAGTTGGGAGAGAAGCACAACACACTACTCAATTTCCAGGTATTTTTAGAGTGCCTGCTTTGCCCCTTTTTTTATTAATATACATGCGTGTGTCTACAATCATGGAAGCAAAAGCCCTCTGCAGAACAGTTGCTGAGCAAGAAACAGGAATTATATAGATATCTCACATCCAGCAGATTGTATGCTTAAAGGAAAGGTTTCTAGCTTTCACTAGAAATATAATATACTTATGTATCTATTTGCTTGGGACTGCCTTCTGTAGCTCATGCAGACCATGAATATACAGACTGTGAGGTGCAGTGTTTCAAATTAGCCTGTCAGTGATACATGTTGCAGAATGTTGCTACAGATTGGTTACTTTGAGACTGTGCAACCCCATACTTAGAAATATACGGTCTTCATGAGTTGCAGAGGGGAGAGACCAGTTACTGCAGTAACTGCTTCCTTTTTCATATGACTTCTAAGGTATCAACAGAGACTGGTTTGATATCTCACAAGTCATTAATCTAAGGTGTCAAATTAGGTATTGAGAAAAACAACAGTCTGGTGGGAGCATCTTGAGCTGAGTAACAGCCAAAATGTTAGAAATTCAAAGATATTTTCTATTACTACAAGACAGATCTTCTTACCTTTCAGTCACAAATATTTATATTATTGGTAATTTAACATAACTGGAAGCTCTCACTGTGCTATTGTCTATTTCCTGAACAAATCATAAAGTGTTACTGGCATATAATATGTTTCTCATATGTTTACTTGTGTTGTAGTGCTGCCGGCACTGGGGAGCTACAGTTCATTGAGGGAACCATGAATGCAGACATGTACTGTGACATACTAAAGCAGAGCATGATCCCCTCCCTTCGGACACTGGACCGTAGGGCGGTATTCCAACATGATAACGACCCCAAACGCACCTCCAAGACGACCACTGCCTGGCTAAAGAAGCTGAAGGTAAAGATGATGGACTGGCCAAGCATGTCTCCAGACCTAAACCCTATTGAGCATCCTCAAACTGAAGGTGGGGGAGTTCAAGGTCTCTAACATCCACCAGCTCTGTGAGGTCATCATGGAGGAGTGGAAGAGGACTCCAGTGGCAACCTGTAAAGCTCTGGTGAACTTCATGCCCATGAGGAGTGCTGGAAAATAATGGTGGCCACACAAAATATTGACACTTTGGGCCCAATTTGGACATTTTCACGTCGGGGTGTAGTCACTTTTGTTGCCAACGAATTAGACATTAATGGCTGTGTGTTGAGTTATTTTGTAGGACAGCAAATTTAAACTGTTATACAGGCTGTGCACTTACTACTTTATATTGTAGCAGAGAGTCATTTCTTCAGTGTTGTCACATGAAAATATATAATAAAATATTTACATAAATGTGAGGGGTGTACTCACTTTTGTGAGATACTGTGTGTGTAAAGATTGAGGTAGCAGTGAGTAATCAAGTTGAATAATCAGAGTATTGCAGTAAATAGTGATAGCTTTTTATTGGACAAACTTATTCATTACATAGCGACAAGCTTTCGAGAGAAGATCCTCTCTTTATCAATTCTTTTTGTTTTTACAATTTTGTTTCCTTTCCTCTCTTTCTGTTTACTGTTTTTAGTTTGTATCAATTTTGCTTTTTGGCTTGATAAAGAGAGGATCTTCTCTCGAAAGCTTGTCGCTATATTATGAATACGTTTGTCCAAGAAAAAAGGTATCACTATTTACTGCAATACTCTGATTATTCAACGAATATATATATATATATATATATATATATATATATATATACACACACGTCTATCTAAGATTATATTTTGGCAATCTGCATAATGACACAAGACATCACTTTAAAAGTGCAGCATATACTTTTTCAAAACAGGTCTGAAAAAAACCTGTTTCCAGCAAACTTCCACTGAATATCGAGAGGTAACAAAAAAGTAATAATGCACAATCATTACACAGTGGAGAGTTCTCACTTGGAAGAAAACAAGGCCCAATGGTGCATTGTATGTCATAATTGCGAGAAAAAAACATGCAAATGAGAATGGGGAATAAAAGTAGTCACATAACAGGTTTTGGATATTTGAAAATAAAATTTCTAAGCTCAGGCAAAGAATTCAATAAAAATGTGTGTGTACAAACAAGTAGAAAAGATTTCAGTTTGTTTTTCAATTGAGTTGTACAGTTTATAGGTCACATTAAAGGTGGAAAAAGTTCTGAAATGATTTATCTTTGTCTCAATTTTATACAGCACAGAAACCTGACATCTTAACAGGGGGGTGTAGACTTTTTATATCCACTGTATGTATTGTGATAATGCCCCCCCCCCCCCCCCCCCAGAGGTCAGTGTAATCTGGAGAGCTTTAGGTAACTGATAAGAGCTACAAGCAAAAACACATCTGGGCTACCTTTAAAAGACAGAAGTGGAGAGATAGGAAGCCCCTCACAATCACTGGCCTGACACAGTGAGTTTTGAGGCAGGAGTGGGGACTGACATTTTGATGAGAGTCTGTGGGACTGAAAGAGACACAAACAGTTTGCCAGTGTGAAACTGTAAAGAGACAGAAAGTTGCCCGCGTGGAACTGCGAGTCATGGTGAGCGAAAGATTTTGCAAGAGCTGCAAAGACACACAGAGAAACGTGTTAAAGCTGGACACAAGAGCCTGTGAGTAAAGGCTGTTTGGACTGCTGCAGTTTCCAAAGCTATTAGAGCAAACTAAGAAGAAGTTTTGCTTCAGAGATTGATGCAGTTTGCAAAGAGAGTGAAAAGTATTTGGAAGACGGAGGATAACAGTTACTCGTGAGGAACTACAAAGACAAACGGCTAGGAGTGACAGGCACCGGATGAAAAGGTACAGAAGTACGTCCTATGTTAAACCCCAGGGAAGAGACTGAGATTTTGGACTTTCTGAGCAGCATAGGTGCTGCAAATAAAAGGGTCCCTGGGGGAGTACTTGGCGTGAAGGGTGGGCCAGTGCTCCATCCGCTGCTATCACTTCATACAGGAGGAATAGTTCTTCATAATCCGAGACTGTAATTGTATACGTGTTTTCCGCTGTGGCAGACAAGCAGCACAGGCTTAGAGAAGGTTTGTTCCAGTAATAAGTCAGTACGTTTACGTAGATTTTTGTTTTTATTATTTTGTTTGAAGTAACGTTTGTAACTGACAAATATTTCAGTAAAATTTAAAAACCACATGGAATCCTCCTGTGTATTGTGTTATAAATATGGCCTACAGGGGAATAGAGGATGGCAGTTTGTCACAATATATTATATATATATATATATAATTATCACACAGGGGTGAGGAGGAGGGTGGCAAAACCTCTAGCTATGCCACGGGGTCACAGAAAGTCAGACGCATCTGAATTACTGAACAACAACAGCAGCAACAAAGGCTTACTTGACCTAGTTACCTCAAGGATCATTCGGTTCTTCACTAGGTTATATGTTTAGGATAACTCATATACCTGAAAAATGCATGTGTATAAGTCTAGTTCCATACATTCTATTTCTAAAGTAATTTATTATGTATGAAAACTAATATGTGTCACAGTGCCTTGCAAAACTATTCACCCCCCTTGACTTTTTAACTATTTTGTTACAGACTTAAGTTCAATGTTTTGTTAATCTGAATTTTATGTGATGGATCAGAACACAATAGTCTAAGTTGGTGAAGTGAAATTAGAAAAATATATACCAATTTTTTTTTTTAGAAATAGAAAACAGAAAATTGGCATGTGCGTATGTATTCACCACCTTTGTTATGAAGCCCATAAAAAGCTCTGGTGCAACCAGTTACCTTCAGAAGTCACATAATTAGTGAAATGATGTCCTCCTGTGTGCAATCTAAGTGTCACATGATCTGTCATTACATATACACCCCTTTTTTGAAAGACCCCAGAGGCTGCAACACGCAAGCAAAAGGAACCGCTAACCAAACACTGCCATGAAAACCAAGAAACTCTCCAAACAAGTAAGGGACAATGTTGTCGAGAAGTACAAATCAGGGTTAGGTTATAAAAAAAGATCCAAATCTTTGATGATCCCCAGGAGCACCATCAAATCTATCATAACCAAATGGAAAGAACATGGCACAACAGCAAACCTGCCAAGAGACGGCCGTCCACCAAAACTCACGGACGTCCACCAAAACTCACAGACTGGGCAAGGAGGGCATTAATCAGAGAGGCCGCACAGAGACCTAAGGTAACCCCGGAGGAGCTGCAGAGTTCCACAGCAGAGACTGGATTATCTGTACATAGGACGACAATAAACCGTATGCTCCATAGAGTTGGGTTTTATGGCAGAGTGGCCAAAAGAAAGCCATTACTTTCAGCAAGAAACAAAATGGCACGCTTTGAGTTTGCGAAAAGGCATGTGAGAGACTCCCAAAATATATGGAGGAAGGTGCTCTGGTCTGATCAGACTAAAATTGAACTTTTCGGCAATCAAAGAAAACGCTATGTCTGGAGCAAACCCAACACATCACATCACCCAAAGAACACCATCCCCATAGTGAAACATGGTGGTGGCAGCATTATGCTGTGGAAATGATTTTCAGCAGCCGGGACTGGGAAGCTGGTCAGAGTTGAGGGAAAGATGGATGGTGCTAAATACAGGGATATTCTTGAGCAAAACCTGTACCACTCTATGCGTGTTTTGAGGCTAGGATGGAGGTTCACCTTCTAGCAGGACAATGACCCCAAACACACTGCTAAAGCAACACTTGAGTGGTTTAAGGGGGAAAATATAAATGTGTGGGAATAACCTAGTAAAAGCCCAGACCTCGATTTAATAGAAAATCTGTGGTCAGACTTAAAGATTGCTGTTCACAAGCGCAAACCATCCAACTTGAAGAAGCTGGAGCAGTTTTGCAAGGAGGAATGGGCAAAAATACCAGCGGTAAGATGTGGCAAGCTCATAGAGACTTATCCAAAGGGACTTGGAACTGTAATTGCTGCAAAAGGTGGCTCTACAAAGTATTGACTTTAGGGGGGTGAATAGTTATGCACATTGGCTTTTTCTGTTATTTTGTCCTATTTGTTGTTTCATCAAAGTTGTGGGCATGTTCTGTAAATTAAATCATGCAAAACTTCAAACAATCCATGTTAATTCCAGGTTGTGAGGCAACAAAACATGAAAAATGCCAGGGGGGGTGAATACTTTTGCAAGGCACTGTTAATGTGTTAGCATGTTTTTTGTCTCTATATGGTGTTATCTCATGTTTGCTATGCCACAGTGAAGCCTGGTTTACTGATTTCCCTTAACTAATGAACCAAACAATTTTATTTATTATTAAGCTTCACTCTTTGATACATACATAGGCCCTTTTATATAATGTATTAGTCTCTCACCTGCAAAACAAACTTTATAATACTCAACATTGATTTATCACTTCTTAACTATGTGAAGCTCCTTTGATAATGGCTCTGTAGATAGAGGTAAATATTTAAATAAATAAATACTGAATTCCAGAAGTGGTGTTTCCATAAAAATCAAAGCACTAATGGAGCACCAGGCTCCAAACCTGACTCGTACAGACCATAGAACCAATCTACTTAACCAAATTTAGTTTTTCAAGGTCAAAAATCCTCCCTGGGCCTCACCACTAATCTCAGTTAGTCCATTGCAGGGGATTTACTGCAATGATGTGAGAATGGCTGTGGTTGTTGCTTTAGTCGTTCAGTCGTGTGCAACTCTCAATGACCCTATGGACCGCAGCACACCAAGCACATCTGTCACCAACTGCCCCTCTGAGCTCCATGCTTATTGCTTCAATTAACTCATCTATCCATCTCCACCTCTCCCGTCCCCTTCTTTGCATGCCTTGAATCTTTCCCAGCATCAGAGTCTACTTTGGCTTTCCCTTGTTCTCATTACGGCCAAATAATTTGAGCTGTAACCTCAGGATCATACCATAATTCAAATGCATCCCTTCTACACATCACAGCCTTCTTTATGGTCCAGCTCTCACATTCTCATGTTACTCCTAAGAATACCATAGTTCTAACCATTCAGATATTTGCTGAAAATAGAATGTATTTTGTCATGAATCAGCCAGTGGCCATATTGTGTTTTGACAAAGTTCATGGCTCATGCTGTGGAAGAAAAGGTTTGGGGCCCACTTGTTATGGATATATTGTTATGTTGTGGTCTAGGGGATAAAGTATTATAAGTTTATCCCTTAGCATATTCCCATACCTCCCATGTTTAGGCTCACTGTAATGAGTCTCCTGTGAGGGATCTAATGGGATATATTGGTTGTATGTGGGTGAAACATTGGGTGTTATATTTGTAAATATGAATGTATGTTATTCTATTAGTATGTTATTATATTGTAGAGGGGAAGCCGTTGAATACAGCCAAGCCTCCTTTGTTCCCAAAGGCCTGTTAATCCCATTAGCTAAGTGTCCAGCAGAGTACTAACAATGGGGAGCTCACAGCTGGAGAGCAGACAGACAGGCACCCAGAAACAATGGGATGACCTGAGGCTTCTCAGCCTTTCTAGCATGGGCACGGGAGAACCAAGGTATGCTTTGCCCTGGAGATTCAGAGCCCAAATTAATTAGTTAGCCCCACCTAGTGGGTGGACCTGGGGAGGAGTCTCATGGTTCCCACGTAGGGACCCTGCCTGATTGGCCAGAGGCAGTTAGGGGCTGACTAAAGGTAGCCCCTCCTGGTAATGTTGTATGCCTGTTTAAAAGATGTTGTTTTCCAAATAAAGTTGTTCATAATTTTCATCAAGACTTTGTGTGCAGGTGTATTATTGACCCAGGGGCATATGCTGGTAGAGGAGGTTGTTTCTGACTCCCTTCCAGGTTTCCCAGGCACACTACCAAAAGCTGGGACTTATGCTCTTGCATCTACAAAGACTGTCCATTGGTCTGGAGCCACCCAAACTAAGGTCTAAAACCTACAGGAGATAAGAGGACTAGGATTCTCTATACTCCATCATCATTGTAGGTTGTGACATATTTTCTTTATAATAGCTTGTCCATATTTGCCATAGCTTTACGTCCCCAGAAGAAAATATATTTTAATTTCATGGCTGCTTTCACCATC
Source organism: Discoglossus pictus (assembly GCA_027410445.1). Taxonomy (NCBI): domain Eukaryota; kingdom Metazoa; phylum Chordata; class Amphibia; order Anura; family Alytidae; genus Discoglossus; species Discoglossus pictus. Next base: position 280,878,967 of record CM050166.1, on the reverse strand, counting down.
TGCAGAGATGTTGGAGCCAGGAAAATAAAATCTGTCACTGCCTTTACTTCTTCCCCATCTATTTTCCAGAAACAGAGATTGCTGTTTGCCATGATCTTTGTCTTTTTAACATTAAGCAGCTAGTGCATAGTAAATCAATGGATGCTTAGTAAATTCCCCAGTAAAAATGTTAGCTTTGAGATGTCTCCCTGTACACAGTGCAATAAATGAATCTTCTGCTTGATCAGTCCAAACTCTGTTTATTCTTCAGTATTACATTTCCCACCTAACAATTGGGATGAGGATGGACTCGGTATACAGATGCAGGTGAGTACTCTTGTACAAGATCCTGTTAGACCTGACTCGATCTGAACCCCAAGGGGACTCTGGTGAGTACTTTTGTACAAGGTTCTGTTAGTCCTCACCCGATCCAAACCCTTTAAAGAGGTCCTGATCCTGTGGGGCAAGAAACTGTTAATGCGGTGAGCATTAAAATGCAAGACCTGAAAAACCTTTAGCTTGGGAAAGGTCCAGCGAGTCTAGTCCAAGACCCAATAAACTTCTGCTAGCTACAGGTCCAGTGGGTACTACAGTACAAGACATGATAAATCTTTCCCTATGCTGGGAGATGGGGCCAGGTGAGTACTACAGTGTGAGACCCGGTAGCACCCTCACCAGGTAGTCAAGTTAAATCCCTGACATATTTGCTATTATATAGAAAACAAACGTATTTAGTTGGCAATATTTTGGGTGACCATCATAATACATATATGTATATCTGCAGATAACTCCTTACATAGTGAACTCCTTACATAGTGAAGACCCTAAATTTAACCAGCAGAACTTTTTGATATTGCAGAAGAAGATCTAAACTGTATATATATATATATATATATATATATATATATATATATATATATATACTGTATATATATATATATATATATATATATATATATATATATATATATATGGTTTAACTGTGCTTCTATTTTCTTGTGCTTTGTTATGTGGTTCTGTTTCTTTTGCTCTTGCTCTAGATCTCAGTACTATTGTGAGCAGATTTTGATTTTATTGCATTGCCCTATCACCCTGTCTCCCTTTTCATTTAGACTTTAAAGTAATTGATAAGTGATTGCAAAATAGGTTAATCAATTTGGTAGAATTGCTAGAAAGGAAAGCTCAGTTATTGATATTGAGTCTGTATCTTTGGATAATAAGGGTCTGTGTGAAATTGGTACGTGATGTAAGGAAGAGGGACTAAGCAAGTAAGAGACTGGTTTGTAACTGGGAAAGGTCAAAGGCTAAGTGACATTTGTCGAGATTTGTATGGAGTGCAGAACTGGACAGAGTGTACATTTCCAGTAATATATCATTCTACAAAAAGCATGAGTTAGTTGCTGAAGGATACTATGAAATCTGATGCAAAAGGTGGGATCATAAATAGATTGTTGTTTAAATGACTAAGGTAACTAAGGTAAGAGTAAGAGTAAGAGCCCGGAGATATTTTTTAAAAGAATCTTATGAGGTAGATTAAAGAGTTATTAAAAACAAAATGTAAATTATCCATAATGAACTCTCCATTTAGTGTGGTCCCGCCTCATTATTCCCTCAACTAACTGATAGAACCCTCTCTTCACCCTTCCACTATGGACTCCTTTGACCCTGTAACTGAAGATGTTGTCACTAGTCTTCTATAAATCTCTTGTCTTACAACTTGTCTACATAATCCTTTTTAATCACAGCTGTCCCACACTTATCCCTGCTCTCAAAACTTTTCAACCTTTCATCACCCTTAAAACACGCCATAAATACATTAATTCTTAAGAATCCCTCTTCTGACCCAGCTTCTCCACCTAACAATAACCCTATCTCTCTAATTCCCCTGGTTTCTAAACTGGTTGAGCATGTTGCCCACAATCACCTTACAAAATGTATTTCCTCCAACTTCCTTCTTGACACCTTCCAATCTGGCTTCAGGCCCAAACAATCCACAGAGACAGCTCCCACAAAAGTCACTATTGAATTGCTCACCTCCAAGTCAGAGGGTCACTATTCTTATTATCTTGGATATCTGCTGCATTTGACACAGTTAACCACCCTCTTCCCATCCAAATTCTAGGCTCTCTTGGCATCCGTGACACTGCTTTCTCATGGTTCACATCTAGAAATCGGACATTTAGTGTCTCCTTCTCTGGTACCTCTTGTTCCCTCGCTCTCTGACCGTTGATGTACTACAAGGTTCAGTCCTAGGCACTCTCCTTTTCTCAATTGACACATCTTACCTTGGAACCCTAATACAATCTTTTGGATTTATGTATCATCTCTATGCAGACGACACTCAAATCTAACTCTCAGAACCAGAACTATCCCCTTCTCTTCTTGCTCAAGTTGCCAACTGCCTCTCTAGCATATTCTTCTGGATGTCTGCCCGCCATCTGCTAGACTAATCTTCCGCACTCAACGCTCAGTTTCTGCAGCACCTTTATGTCAGTTACGTCACTAGCTTCCCATAGCCTCAAGAATAAAATTTATAATCATGACCCTAATGTATAAAGTCCTTAAAAACAGTGCAGTCCATTATATCTCTGCTTTCGTCTCAAAATACTCTCCCAACCGCCCTCTTCACTCTGCTAACAACCTTCTTCTTTCCTACTCTCTTATCACCTCCTCTCATTCCCACCTTCAGGACTTTTCATGTTCTGCCACTATTCTTTGGAACTCCTTGCCTCACTCCACTAGACTGTCCTCCTGACTCAAAACCTTCAAAATCTCATTAAAAACTCATCTGTTTAAAGAAGCGTATCACATCCAGCCTTAATATGCATAGTACGTCAGTCACTGCTTTACCTCACCCATGCCCTTTAGACTGTAAGTTTGCGAGTTTTCAATCTTTATGGGGAAAACACTATGTATGTTTGATTTTAAGCTCAATAACAGGGCCCTCCATTCTTTTGCAATGTGTTATTCGGGAATATGTTGGCGTATTACAAATAAAGGATAATAATAATAATAAGTGAAAAATTTGATGTGGAGAATGTTTACTGGGAATTGTTTATTGATTTGTTGATATTTTCAACTAAAATTATGTGTGGAAATCACTTCCAACAGGCAGTTCCCAGATTACCTTTTTATATATTATTAACTTGTGCTCGTCTTTCAGTATTATTTGTCTGATGTTCAGTGATAGGACTCATGACCTGTATTGTTACTGTTGTTGCTTAAGTCGAAGAACATTGCCCTCCATTCAATTGAGCAAATTGTAATTACTGGAGCACGTAATGTAGCCCGTAAAATAATTAGCTATTTAGTTGGTGTATTTTAGCTACCCACAAACGATTTGTGGGTTACAGGCTGACAATTCCTGGGGTTGTTAAATTGTAACTCCACCTATCTAAGCCTTTGATCTTTCAAGCCCACAAATGTTACAATCGCTAAAATCGCAAATTGCTATTCAATTGCTACAATTTCCCAAGGACGCAATTGCCTTCAAACCCGCAAATGGCAAATATAGACAAATATACTACAGGTTCCAAATAGGACTTGCAAAGGGTTTACAGACTTGTTTGTAAAACTGCAAAAAGACAATTAAAACTCACTAATGGACTTTAAAATATGGGGAAAGCAATGGAAGGCATCAGAATTAATTGCACAACAATTCTCAAGGAACAAATAGGCCTTAAAAATAAATAAATTCTCATATATTGGAATGGACATGCATATTCCAATATGAAAAGTGTGGCTGCAAGATGCATAAGGCAATTAAAGATACACTACTTGATTACATTGCAACACAAAAACATGAAACTGCCTGCCATATTATCCCTTTCTCACTCACAGAGACTCTAATGTATACGCTAAAAATACAATGATAATATTATTTACATCTCCCTCATCAGATCTAGATTGGGAAAAGAAATAGGAGCCAAATTACACCGCCACATGACATATATCAAGTACCAGGGGAGCACACACCACACTAATTTACTGCAACCCATCAGGAAGGGATGCAAACACACATGCAGAGGCACGTGAAGCAATAGCCAACTCACCTCAATCAGGGACAATCTCTGCTACGCCCATCCTGGAAAGTACCACACCATTAATGGTGGCCATGTGCCAATATCTATACCCATTATCATTTGGTGAAATCACATAAAGAGTTTTGATATCAATCAATTCACATTATCACCTGTCATATTGTTATCAGGCCTTCAGGGGAATGTTGATACTCCACAGTATCACAAATTGGACCTCTCATGTGTATTAACCCTATATTATTATATTAGTATTGTTATTATTATATGTATTAATCTATTGCACAGTAACTAGGGCTCATTAGTTTACAGATATAGGAATGTGACACAAATGTGATGTGTGTGGATGTTCCAAAACCCCAACCATTGAAAACACACTGACACAGTGATAATGGTATAACATGCTTTATTTCATACACAGTGCACACTCAGAAATGTACATTAATATCATGGGTGTGGTGTGAGCGGATCCCGTAAGGGCAAGAAGCTTTTTTGGAAAAAGAGGATACCTACAGGGGGTAATGTCATAGTCTAGAATAAGAATTATGCATAGCACCTACAAGGATCACATGTGGTCACTACACCACTACAACCGGAATCTGATGAAAAAAGGATAATCAGAAATCACTCCATTTAATCGAAGTAGCCAGTAATGAGCATAGCACTCATCTGCTCGATTGAACAGAAGCATATACATCTGGACTATCTCATGCAAACCAGTTTCACACATACAGTGTGTTCCTAAAACAAAAAGCTGAAAAAAGGTGGTCAAAATAAAAAAGTCGTAGGAAGATAAAGAAAAAACACGAAAAAATAATTTACAGTATAGTGCTAAATACTGTAACAATATACCAACTCACTTGATTTCCATCTGCAAGCATTACTAACCATTAGCTCTTTCTCAGGATAACTCACTCGCCATGACCATTAATAATGATGTGTCATCTCACAATAAATGCTTAGCTGTGACCAGCATCAGTGGTCCAGGTGTACTATCACCGTCTCCATCTGATATTGTTAATAAACATTAATATCAGATTCATCAGCTATACAGCTGTTAGCACTTGTTAAAGGATACTCATGATATCAGCAATACAGGAAAATACCCCTTAATACGGAGAGCACACAAAGATCAGCAGCCAGATTCACTGTTACTTACATCGCCTCACTCTCTAACCGTTCTCAGGATCTGTTCTCATACTGATATTGAGGACAGGATCACAAGCTTCATTAGTGCATATATTAATGCTGGCTTTCATTAACATGCCATTTTGAGACTTTGCAAGTCCACCGCCATAGCAGTATTAATCTACATTTAAGCCAACAACAATCATGTCTTAGATATCTGGATATATGATAGCTTTAATGTTGTGGGAGCTACATGTTAAGGAGGGCTGTCATTGAGAATATCTTACAATTACTTAATTTCCTTGACAATGCTTGCAGATGCAGAAGATGCCTTCATGGACCTGAATTGTACCTAACACTTAAAAATAAAGAAAACAATAAACTGCAAAATAAGGCTTTAAAAATATAGGGACTACAGTATCTCTTCTCAACAGCATTCCTCAGTGACCATCAATTGGTGAAATGTTAAACAGAACCCTACGTGTCCACAGAGAAGAGATCATGTACCTTGCGGTGGGAGGTAGCCATATGTGTACAAAATATCACCATCACATAGGCCATGATTCTACAGTGCCTTGCAAAAGTATTCACAACCTGGAATTAACATGGATTGTTTGAGGATTTGCACCATTTCATTTACAGAACATGCCCGCAACTTTGAAGAGGTTTTTGTTTTTTATTGTGAAGCAAACAACAAATAGGACAAAATAACAGAAAAAGTCAATGTGCATAACTATTCACGCCCCTAAAGTCAATACTTTGTAGAGCCACCTTTTGAGGCAATTACAGCTCCAAGACGCTTTGGATAAGTCTAGCTTGCCACATCTTTCCCATGGGATTTTTGTCTATTCCTCCTTGCAAAACTGCTCCAGCTTCAATTTGGATGGTTTGCTCTTGTGAACAGTAATCTTTAAGTCTGACCACAGACTTTCTATTGGATTGAGGTCTGGGCTTTGACTAGGCCATTCCAACACATTTACATGGTTCCCCTTAAACCACTCAAGTGTTGCTTTAGCAGTGTGTTTGGGGTCATTGTCCTGCTGGAAGGTGAACCTCCATCCTAACCTCACATCACGCACAGAATGGTACAGGTTTTGCTCAAGAATATCCCTATATTTAGCACCATCTATCTTTCCCTCAACTCTGACCTGCTGCTGAAAAACATCCCCACAGCATGATGCTGCCACCACCATGTTTCACTGGTGTTCTTTGGGTTATGTGATGTGTTGGGTTTATGCCAGACATAGCAGTTTCTTTGATGGACGAAAAGTTCAATTTTAGTCTCATCAGACCAGAGCACCTTCCTCCATACATTTTTGGAGTCTCTCACATGCCTTTTTGCAAAGTCATAATTTGCCATTCTGTTTTTTGCTGAAAGCAATGGCTTTCTGCTGGCCACTCTGCCATAAAGCTCAACTCTATGGAGTGTACAGCTTATTGTCGTCCTATGTATAGATACTCCAGTCTCTGCTGTGAAACTCTGCAGCTTCTCCAGGGTTACCTTAAGTCTCTGTGCTGCCTCTCTGATTAATGCCCTCCTTGAGTTTTGGTGGGCGGTCGTCTCTTGTCAGGTTTGCTGTTGTGCCATGTTTTTTCCATTTGGTTATGATAGATTTGATGGTGCTCCTGGGGATCATCAAAGATCTGGATATTTTTTTATAACCTAACCCTGACTTGTACTTCTCAACAACATTGTCCCTGACTTGAAAAGTTCCTTGGTCTTCATGGCAGTGTTTCGTTAGTGGTGCCTCTTGCTTAGGTGTTGCAGCCTTTGGGGACTTTCAAAAAAGGTGTGTATATGTAATGAGAGATCATGTGATACTTAGATTCCACACAGGTGGACATCATTTCACTAATTATGTGACTTCTGAAGGTAGTTGGTTGCACCAGAGCTTTTTATGGACTTCATAACAAAGGGGGTGAATACATACGCCCATGCCAATTTTCTGTTTTCTATTTCTAAAAAATAGTTTTATGTATACATATTTCTCATTTCACTTCACCAACTTAGACTATTGTATTCAGATCCATCACATGAAATTCAGATTAACAAAACATTGAATTTAAGGCTGTAATGTAACAAAATAGGTAAAAAGTCAAGGGGCATGAATACTTTTGCAAGTCACTGTATACGCTGTAGCCAGACTAGATTACGTTAACATTTGGACCAATAGATTGTCACTGAGGTGTGGACCCAGAATGTAGAATAATACATTGGTTTGTATTCATTCCTAACTATCTGACATCTAGGTTTGAACCTGCATGATTATCTTAATTGCAACTATGATTAGCTATAATTTGCTAGATGTGATCTCTTCTTTGGTTCTTGATCTTGATTGTTCTTGTTTCCTAACGCTATCTTGATTTCGTCTGCGGTCTGTAACTGCATACGCTGTAGTGGGCACACCCATGCATGGACTCTCTATTGGTTGATTACTCGTGTTGTGCCCACGAATGACAGTTATTTGTCAGCTTCATGGATTTAATGACCCATGACTGATCCATCTACCCCTTGTTAATTCCATAGTGCTGACATGTCAGTGTCCGTGTTGGTCATCTACATGTGTAGTGTGTGTGATGTACATTTGGTGGCATTTTGGTGTATGTGATATTCACTTGACATGGAGGCTGGATCCTGCTTGTCCACCAGGCCTGAAGCTCCAGTGGAGGGCACCTGGCTCAGTTACTGTATCTCACAGTCACTTGGGGGCCACCTCTTGGTGCTGCAGCTTGATTGGCTTCCTTGGTCATCACCCTCCTCACCTTGGCCCTGATGTCATCAAAGGGGTGCTTGACGGACCTCACATCCCTTTCTGCTGTGCCCACTGCTGTTATCTCCTTCCAGGCCTGGGCCCTAGGCCCGGGCCGAACTTCACCTCCCCCACGCCAGAATAGCGGGGAGCTTACGGATGGCAAGGAGAATGAAAACATTCTCCCCGTGTGTGCAGTTCAGGGCACTGTGTTTGCCTTTAGCCTCTTAAAACCATAAGAACCTGCTTTGAAAATGTGCCTGTTCTCTCTCTTTCTGCGTGACACTTGTGAGAATCTATAACGCAGCTGGAACGCGGCTTTAAAATCCCTCTCTGTCAATCATTTTCCGCTAGTCCACTTTCTATTGGCTCTGAGACCTGTGTCGCACTCTGTAACTACGGGATTGGATTGTAACAGCAGACCACATCTATTCCAGCCCTCTAACAGTTTGCGGCCGCTGGAAGGGTTTTACTTCCGCATACAAGATCTAGCAAGGTTGACGACAACTACCACACCTTGGACACTAAGAAGGAGCGCCATCTTTCCTTTGTCTCAACGTCTGAACCAATGGGAAGATAGACTCATCCCCTGTGGGATGAGACCTGGAGACTCCCTAAGCTCCTGACCCAATACATGTCCAAGGTCCCATAAAAGCGGACACCTTAGAACCAATGAAGTGCTTAATTAAAACTGATGTTTTGCTTAGTTGCAACTTTTATCTGATTATTAAAACCTATATAAATGATGACTGACGTAATAAATATAGGCGAGAGAAAGCTTTATACCAGAACTCTGTGTTGGTGTATTATTTCTCTAAGGTGTGCACACTATATATATATATATATATATATATATATATATATTGGTAATTTGGCCAGGGACAGATATCTCTGAGGAATATTTTTGTTATTTCCCGAAACACTACTATGTTATATGTTATATGTTAGTACGTTGCAGTTTCTGTATCAGTTTTGTCATGTTTGGTTTATGTGGATCCTGTTTTGAGTTTTTTTATTAGTATATTTAAATAAACACAGTAAAGTGACAGTTTAAAGCACAACACGTTTACTTCAATAGACAGTTTTATAAACTATGGTACGTTCCTCTTTTTAGAATTTAAGTCTTGCTGGACAGATGTTAAAAGACAACATCTGCATGCTGTCAATCATTTCGAAATATGATAATACATGTTTGATTCATATAGTATTTGCCCCTGCATGTGCTTATTGGTTCAAAGTGTTCTGTATTTTCTATATTTTTATTTGCAGATTTATTTGCTTATTGTATGATGCCAATTATTTAATTGAGAGTTTATTGCAATATATTTAGATATTATTATTACCTTTATACAAGAATGAACTGTATCACATGTTACTATATTATGGCAGATTGAATTTAATCTTTTTTATTTAATTTACTTATGTTTTTTGTATTTGTATTTTTTATTTTTTGCAGGGATTTTATTTCAGTATTTTTATTTATTTTCTGTATTATTTTTTTTTATTCTTTATTTATTTAATTGGGGTGATAGTGACATGAATTATGGGGGTTCTTGTGAACCCTCATGGGTGGATAGGATCAATGAGGGTCAATGAGTATCCCTATGGTAGTATTTAGGTTGTCATGGGTGTCCATGATAGGGGTTTAGGCTCAGGTACCATTGGGGTCCATTAGGTACTCTCATTGTTAAAGTATATTATACCAAAGGGGCCAATAGGGCCCCCCATTGTAATGGGTTAATATTTGGTGACATGGGGGTCCCTATGGACCCCCATGGTTATGATTAGAGGCCCTATAGAGGTCCATAGGGACCCCATGGGATTAATGGACTCCCCACCCCTAAGCACCATGGCTTGAGGAAGATGACTTGATGCCCTCCCGGTTGTTGAGGGCGATCCCTGGGCATACCCTTGCTCATAGAAGGTAACAAGTATATAGGAAGATCCCCAGTAATACAGAGGTTCATGTGGGGTTGTAGGCTACTAGCTCAAATCAGACACATTTATTGTATTAGCTTCATTATGATGTCAGATTTTAGGCATCCAGGCTTCTCGGAGGCTTTAAGGTGGATGAAGGTAGCCAGAGGCTTTTTAAAAATTTCAGGCACTCGGAGAGACTTCTAAGTAAACTTCAGTGAGATTGGATATCATTCTGAAAATAATTAACAAAGCTGTGGGACAGTTTACTCTGGGCCTACAATATTTTAAACACTTGAATGGCATTTCTCTGGGATAAAATGTACTTGTGCAATAGCTAATTGGTGTTTTACAAGTGAACTTCACTTGGCTTTTTTTCTTACAGGAGCCAAGGAATAAATGTCTATGTCAGTAGCTGGTTCAACAATGTTAAATAAGCCTACATCAGAGAACAAAGTGCCTAACACTGAGTGAAAAAATGTTTTGAATCTGATGCATATTTTCCTGTTTAGGAAGAGCTTCAAATACCTTCCTCTCTGCAGAGAAAAAAAATAATTTATTATTGCAGTAAGGACAATAATGAGCATTTAGGGAGAGCTTGTCATTTACGACCCATTCGGAACCTGATGGAATGTACCTATAAGCTTAATGAATATTGTGTAGTGGGGAATGCTACTTAGGGCCAGGTTCAATAAACAATGTCATTAAAACTATCACTGTATTCATTTTTAACTACTATCAAATGGTGAAAAAATTATGTTGGATTTAACTGCTCCTCATGGTAGTGCAGAGCAGTTTTAATAACTTTAATGGCTCTTAAATGATTTAAAATGTTAACATTGAACTCCACCGGGTTGGTGACTCATTCCAGCCTAGTCCCACATGATTCACAACGTGGTTACATCCTCCTCCTAGTAGGATTTAGTTGTCAGGCAGGGGGTAGAAAAATCCAACACATCCATGTGTCCAGTGATTACTGTTCTCCCGCTATTTATTAGGACAGATGTGGCAAGGTAAACAAGGCAAAGTGATGTAAAGTGATGAAACCTACAGAAATATTGGACAAATTGTAAAAACACCATAAAATACCTCCATAATAAGTACCAACAAGTCTAAAGGATTATGGGTCAGAAAGAATGTCTCATGCAGATGCCTATAGCCGAAAGAGAGCATTTATTTTACGTTTTTAAGAACACCTTGTTTTAACTTTATTTTATTTTATTAATTTTTTTCTTGTCTTTTTTCTTTTACATGACATGTATATCAATATAGAAATAATAAAAATGTTGTCTTTCACTAGGTTAACTGAATTTTACATCTCTACAGCATCCAATTAAATGATATATATCTACAGCACCCAAGTAAATTATATATTGAAGAACATCTATCAAAATGTGTGGCAGACAACTAGCCCAATCAAAACGTTTTTATAAAGAGCTATGGTGCACGTAGCAGAACAACAAAGAAAGGTACAGATCAATATAAGCCGTTTTTTAAGCACTGCGTAAAACCAGCACTGGATAGGCAAAAATGCTTATTTGTACTTTCTTTCCAAGCGATCAAAAGCTCTATGCAAGTCATTTACCATACTTAAGCCCTTTTCCCCAACTTAAGCTCTCTCAGACCTAACCGTAAAAAGACTGAAAAATACCTCTGAAAAATAATTAAGAGCCAGATCTGAGGCTGAAATCACCATATACGCTCAATTGGGTCACATATAAGGCTTAATTCCTTATATCCAACACAACTAAAGAGGTAAAAAGTTCCTTAAACAGCATACTAGTTTGGAGGGATCCCATAGATCACCCCCTAATATCCCTACTCTCTATGGGCCTCATTCTATTGATGACCGTAGGAGCTGCATGGCGCAAGGGATGGCCGCAAGCAATTTAGCTATTCTAATCCCTTTGCGGCCGACAGCTCCGAACAGCTTGCGGACAGCATCCTGCATTCTATTGCGGCCACCCACTCCGCAGCTTACTGCAGGGAAAGCCTTTGATCTCACGTGGCTGCAAGAGATTCGGCCGCAAAAAAAACACCCATCCCTATTTAAATCATCTGATCACCCCTCCGCCAACCCCGCAAAACAATAAAAAAACGCTGCAGCTTACTCCCACCCTGGAGCCGTCGCAAGGGCAAAAAACGCTGCAGCTTACTTCCACGCTGGAGCGGTCACAAAGCCCTTGCGATAGCTCCATTTAAGCACCCCGATCGGACCCCTGCAGTGTCCCTACAGTGTCCCTACATCACCCCTATAATGCAAGGGTCCGATCGAGACCTCTGTAGGATGCACACATTAACCCTATAATGCAGAGGTCCGAACGGGACTCCTGCAGTGTCCTAACATTAACCCTATAATGCAGGGGTCTGAACGGGGACCCCTACATTATAGGGTTAATGTGTGCACATTGCAGGGGTCCCAATGGGGACCCCTGCATTATAGGGGTAATGTGTGCATCCTGCAGGGGTCCCAATTGGCACCCCTGCAATGTGCACACATTACCCCTTACTGTGGTGGCCCAATCGGGACCCCTGCAGGCTCCCCACATTAACCCCTTGCTGCATTGATCCCAATAGGGATCCCTGCTGGCTTCCCACATTAACCCCTTGCCTTGCTGTAGGGCTTGCGATTGTGACCCCCCGCAGCATCTACGACATTTAAATTTCCTGCCGCAGGCTTGAATTCAACATTCAAGCCCCGGGAATTGCAGGGTTTGAATTTCCCGCCCACTAATGGCGCTCAATGCGAGCCACACTATGAGCGTGTGGCCAACAGCATTGCCAGCCTTACAATTTTAATCCCGTAATTTTTGATGGGCAATTTCCTAGTGTATTAATATTTTATATGCTCTATATATTTATGCATTTCCATTTGGATATATTTATGTCAAATATGTGTTTTTCACAGGTATTCACTGAAAGTAGAATTCTTATTGCTCTTTTGTCCTATAATAGACATACCTAAGGAATTCTTCCAAATAATTGAAAAAACAAGGTTTATTTTATCTAAATACTCTCCAAATTCCCATATGTAAGAATTTTTTAACTAGACATCATGTCTAGTTCTCAAGAACATACATTTTGTTTCTTGGTATACATAACTGACGCTCATTATCTAAACCTGCTAACTGTCTTGTTTATAGTTTTAATGTCAAGGGGTCATTAATTTATTTCATTTAAATTCTTTAATGTAATTTGAAGGTTCAAGAGCACCCTCTTGTGATGCAAGGAATTAATGTCTCTATAAAAAGAGGATACATCCTATTAAGAGTTAAATATTTTGTGACATCATTAGGATTTATAATTGGTTGCCAAATACATAGCCTGATTGGAATTTCTGATAAGCAAATTAAGCTTTGGGTATAATTAGAGGAATCTCTCTGACCAGGGGGAATCTAAGATTGAAACAACATCTAAAAGAAAAAAAAAGAGAGAGAAGACAGAGGATCAAGAACATTTAGGGAGATACATACAGACACCCACACACCTCTCAACAAACACTAAATTCCTGGACAGACACACCCCAAGGAGAAACTTTGAAACTCCTTGAAAGAATATACTATACACTTAGGCCCTCATTCTATTATCGGCCGTAAATCGGCCGTAAGGCTGCAATTCCTTGCGGGGGTTCTGTTACCTTGCAATTCTATTATACGGCCCCGCAAGGATCTCCCCTTACGGCCGGCCGCATATCTTGGAACCGGCCGTAAGCTCCAAAATCTTTAAAGTCAAATATAAATTGAAGACTGCACTGTAAATCTTTGTAAATGCTAGGGATCATATTGGGGGACATGAGGATTAATAGTAACCCACTCTCAAGCTTGCACATCAGCCCAAACCCGAGTTGACATTAACTCATTATTTTCCGGCCGCAGTGTGGGCGGGTCTGAGGTGCTCCAAGCACTCTGGACTTTTTACATGGATATTTGACATATATTAAAAAATAATTTATTTATGGATTTAAGTAAAGGGGAATGTTGTGCTATTTTTGCTAACACCTAAAATCACTTTATAGTCTCCTCAGAGTGCATGATGGCTTTATTTGGGCTATATTTTGAGCTTAATTGGTGCTAGCGGGACCTTTTTCCTACAAGTCAGCTGCGGCTCGGTTTTAGCCTTGCAGAGAGGGTTCCCGGAGCAATTGAATTGCAAATAGGATTTTCTTGCGGCCGATTCTCTTGCGGACGTTTTAGATCAAAGGCTTTTCTCCGGAGTGAGCGGCCGCAAGGGATAGCAAGGCGCCGGCCGCAAGCCTGCCGATTCCCCGGCCAGAGGGGAATAGAATAGCCGAATAGCATCTCCTACGGCCGATAATAGAATGAGGCCCTTACTATTTGGGACATCCCAAACACATAGAAATCTCAGTATAAATAAATATTTCTCTAAATTGTATTTCTTCTTTTCATTACAATTATGGAAATATTTTATTAATATATCATAGAATAAATTGCTATATCAATATTATCTGATATAAACAATATACCATATAATTTGTGAATTGTAAGTCGACGTATAATTTGCAAATTCATTTTATAAATACTACAATTTAATATATCCGATAATTATTTGTAATGAAAAACATTTTCTCTTTTGAATAGAGGTAATACTATAATTAGACTATAATATCATATGATATTAAAATCGTATGATATACTAATGAATAGATATTAGTAAACATACCAAAAATAATAAAAACTATCTCCAATGTCATAAATTACCATATTAATTATAATTAAGCATTTTGTGCATGTCATATATAGGATTACGAGGACAATGTGATAACTAACACTTTATAATCGATGTACCTTGATATATATCTGTTACAATTGTTTATACCATCTTGTTATATTAAAATATACTGAATCATTATTTTTATTGATTTATAATAAATATATTCTCAATACTACAGTTCTGTTTATTTCATGAGGCCAATGCCCTTATATACCACGTAGTAAGTATTCGGAATTAGTCGAAATTGGCAAATATGTTAAAATATGTAATTTTTTAATTAATATTACTTAAGATTATTGATATTAATAATATTACCATATAAATTGCCAAAACCCACGACATATTATAAATGATTGTTAGAATACCATGACAAATGATCATGTACCCATTAATAGTTAGAGGAGGTAAGCAGCCATAATGTCTGCTATTTAAATCAGACAAAAGTATCTGTACTCATTATGATATTCATGCTGGCGTGGATTAACATGCTCAGCTCCCCCAGCCCCAGTGAATTGCCCCTGTGACCTCCTCCTGCCCCAGTGAATTGCCCCATCACCTCCCCCAGCCACAGACAGAATCTCACACAGAGACACATTCACAGAGACCATGGACGCAAGCTCTCTTGCACTCATTCGCCTAAAAGACAGATTAGAATAGGAAGAAGAAGCTGAAATGTTTGGTTTCAGTACAATTATAATTTGTCAGAATTTATCAAGGAGAGGGTGTATGTCTAAAGAACAACTGTGTAACCGCTAAAGCATTTTTACTTGAATGTCGATTTATGAGTGTAGCAGCCTTGTCTACCTGGCTGCATATAGCATTGCTGATTGGCGGCAAAGCTGAGCATGCTCACATGGACAGGGTACACTTTTACAAAAAGTGAACCCTCTCAGGAGCCTAGCTCAAGCCTTAGGGTGTAAACATCACCTGCAATAGTTTTTTTTTAATGCAAAGCTAAAAAAACATAGTGCATGTAAATTAATGTAATCCTTCACTACTAATTCCCCTCTATCAGATGCATTCATAACCCAGCTCACTTGCATATATCTTTAACAACTTTGCGGTTCCTACCTGGTACTCGTAGGATTTTCTTCTACATTTGCCGTTTACTGGTGTGAAATAATTTGCGGGCTTGAGGAATTGTAGCAACTGAATAGCGATTTGCGATTGTAACTCTTGCGGACATGAAAGATCAAAGGCTTAGATGGGGTGTAAGTTATGGTTGAAACAACCGCAAGGATTGCAAGCCCGTAACCCGTAAACCCGTGGCTCGCAAAAAAACGCCAATTGAATAGCAAATTAACTTACAGCTTCCATTACTGGCTACTGCAACTTACAATTGCTCAATTGAATGAGGCTCCATGTTTTTAGCCTGTCAGCACTACACTTACAGACTGGGATCTGGGGGAGGTACAAGAGCTACAGAAATAATAGCTGCAGAGTGAAGGCGGCTTGCACTACTGCTCAGGACAATGAGGGACAGTACAGCAGTGGCTATTATTGAGTTAAACTGGGGTTTTAAATAATATTTTCTGGCTAAAGATTTGCTTTTATGCTGTTTGCACATGTATTTTTATTCTTATTTAATGGTGAGCTAAAAATTACGTTTAAAGTGCGCACACTGACTCTTTAACATTAATATTTTACTAGCTACTTGCCTGTCAAATATGATGGGAATGAAATGTTAAGGCTGGGAATGCTGTACCTTCAGTGCTCATCGCGAGCCCTGCTCTGAGCGCCTTCAGCGATCATTGCATGCCTCTGCCCCTGTGTAGTTTATAGGCCTAGCACTTGTTACTGCCTTGGGTTGTGTTACTGCCTTGAGTTAAGTGTTAGTGGCTTGGGTTAAGTGTTACTGCCTTCTGTTAAATGTTAGTGGCTTGGATTAAGTGTTACTGGGTTTCGGTAAGTGTTATTTTTTACATCCTACGGGCTACTTTTATTTCCTTGGGCTTTGTTTTCATTGTTTTGTGTTTTTTTGGCAGTAATTTTTTTTCTTGCTTAGGCGATTTTCGATTGTGAAAAAACTGCAAATATTCATCAAATTAACTGGCAACCCAACTCACAGGCTCCCTGGCTCTCCCATTATGGTGTGTGTGTAAGTGAGTTTGAGGCATATTTGTTGTTTTTTTAATGTCTTTTCAGTTCCTTAGTTCGGCCGTTAAAGTCGTAATTGTGTGAGGCACACAGTGCATGTACAGGTTTCGGTCCTAAGTCGTACGGGTCGTGCCTGAAATGTTCGCCCTGCTTCACGAGGCTCGCAGTGCAATGAGCAACCTTCGGCGCTCATTGCAGCCTAAGTCCCACGTGGTCGATGGCTCGCCTCGCTTTGCAAAGCTTGCAGTTGCGGCCCCACACTGACAACTAACTATATGTGTGATTAAATTTCAGTATATATGTTATTTATCCTTTCTCCACCAGAGGGAGTGTTTTACCTGACATTTGTGGATTGTAATTTTTATTTAATGGGATGAGAAAATATTATTCAAAGTGCACTGAATTTGAAATTACTTATATTTGATATATCTTACCATAACAATCCTTCTGTTTAACTTTCTCTTGTATGCTTTGATGTTATTACCACTTAACTCCAAATGTGCCTCAATTACTCATTCTCAAAGTCATACTTAGCTCCAAAGTCACACAAAGATATTGGAAATTGGTAGAGAAAACTGAGCATTAGTATAATTTTTAGTTTAAAGGACCACTATCTGAAAGTTTTTGTTTAAGTCATACTACACTGGTAGGCCCACATCTGGATTGCTACCTTGTGGTGAAGGGACTTGTGTACTTCAATGAAGCTGTGATCTATACTATGTGCAGTCACCCAAGATGGGCAGGTCATAGCAGAGAGGTCAGACAAATCACAGTCCAATGGGGAAGGAATTGGCAACCCACCACAGTCTCTTAACACCTTAAAGCCATTTACACATGTCTTGAACATTCAGGTTCTTCCATAATAATCAAAGCAATCATACCAAAGATATGGATATATTTTCTGACAGTTCCATCCTCCAGACAGAGGAGAAACCAGTGACATATCACAACATGCTTTAATGGTTCAGCTTTCATGACGCTGTATTATATACTGCAGACCTATAGAGAAGACTGATAGCAGTTAATTAGATTATTATTATATTTTATTTGTGAGATAGCAGATTCCATAGCACTAGGTGTAACACATGGATAACATTTGGCATATATTTGAAGATAATAACATTAAATAAGACATCACATTTCTACATAAACATAGGTACAGTAGGATATGATGACCATACTCTCACTAGAGCTTACAATCTAGGTAAAAATATGGATTTTAGATGGATATATGTTATAACAAAAAATAATTGTAAGAGAACCAGAATAGTTATCCTTGATTGAAATTAATTCTGGTGTTAAGAAGTATTATGTGTCCCTGAACAGGTGATTTTCAGAAATTGAATATCTGAAGAATAGAGAATCTAATGAAGTGAGGAAGAGAATTCCAAAGAGTGGGGGCTACTCTGAAGTACTTTAGATGAGCATTGGAGGAGGTAATGATAAAGAATAAGAGGCACAAATTATGGGCAGAGAGTGTATTTAGAGACAAAAGTTTAGATATAGGGAGCACAGTGCATTTGAGGGTTTAATAAATTAGGATTTTAAATTGCGTCCTTCATAAATACAGAGTCAGTGTAGGGATTGGCGGAGGGGGACATCAGATTGTGTTGCGTGGATAAGACTAGTAAAAGCTATCAGGGGATAGATCAAATAATCTTATGTGATGTCCTTGGAACACCCCAGTTTTAATTTAAGGATATGTCTGCTTGAAGTAAGGTCCAGGGTACCTATAATTTATATGAAATTAAAATCTATCTATTATTATCCATAATATATATTCACAAACATAAGCTGCCATAATTACATAGCAATTTGTATGTTGTTTCATTTCCTGTCCTACAAACACTTTTATTACAGATCCTGGTATTCTCCACCCTGTCATGATTCCCACAGGGAGGGTTATGACACAGTAAGATCTGAAGCACAACACATCTCATTTAATCTAAATAATTGCAATGTTCTTTGTCAGACGTGGATCTAAAAAAAGCTTCTCACTATGGCAATGATCCCAGGGGATGAGGCTTGGAGACTTATTGGTGAATAAATTCACCTCTTCACTTATGAGCTTTGAACAGACATGAGGTACAAAGAGACTTGCAACCACATTAAATTCCCCCAACGTGTAAAATCGTGGACTGTAATGTAGCCCGCAAGACTTACAGCTATTAAATTGGCCTCGTAAAGCTACCTGCAAACTATCTGGAAATCATTCGGAAATCGCTATTGAATTGCTACGGATCCACTGGCGTTCAAACCAGAAACCGGCAAATGAAGCCATAAAGCTTACGGGTACTAGAGAGGACCCCCAAGGGAGTTAAAGTCTTATCCGTAGCACTGCAAATGCAAATATACACACACTACTGTACTTATTATTAAAAGGAAAGTGATGTTAGGTATTAACATTAATTAATTAATAGCACAACCTTCTCAAGCTCACAAATCTGCAATGCAAAATACTTTTTTAATGTTTAAATTCTGTGTTATATTGATCCCGGCAATCAATGTGTTAATACATATAATGGAACTCGCATGGACTAGAATATCATATTTACTGATTTATTAATATTGCATTATGCGGGTCCGATCATAACTCGTAATTGAAATCCATAAGGGTTTGAAAACTAACCTCCATTTTTCAGTGACATAATGATGACAATCTCTTTTACCATTGGCTCTGTCTAAACCCGCAACTACGGGTTTGACTAATTGATCATGTTCAGGACTGCACATGCAACGTGAGCAAGAATAATTTACAGGCTTGCGTCTCCAGCCATTGGTCGTGGCATGGTTGAATGTAATAGCTCTGTAACGCAGCCGAATGTCAAGCCCACAGGCTTTACGGGTGTCCCGTGTTGGTTACGGGCTTCAAATTTAATATGACTATTGGTCATCCATTAAATGGTTAGATCAATGCCAGCCAAGTACCTTAGTGACTTTTTATAAAATGACAGGAACAGTTGCTAGAAAAGCAAATATTATTAACTTGAACTTTGTAAAATACTTTTTTAATGTTTAATTTCTGTGTTATATCGATCCCGGCAATTAACGTGTTAATACATATAATAGAACTCGCATGGACTAGAATATAATATTTACTGATTTATTAATATTGCATTATTTCTGGAATGTGGCTCCGATCGTAACGCGTAATTGAAACCCGTAAGGCTTTGGAATCTAATCTCCATTTTTCAGTGACGTAATGATTCCGATCTCTTTTACCATTGGCTCCTTTTAAACCCGTAACTATGGGTTTTACTAATTGATCATATTCACCCCCGCACATGCAACGTGCGCTTGAATGATTTACGGGCTTAGCCAGTTGGTCGCTGCATGGTTGAATGTAATAGCTTTGTAACTCAGCCGAATTTCAAGGCCACAGGCTTTATGGGTGTCCCGTAGCGGTTACGGGCTTCAAATTTAATGTGGCTATTGGTAATCCATTAAATGGTTAGATCAATGCCAGCCAAGTACCTTAATGCTTTTTTTTATAAAATGACAGGGACCGTTGCTAGAAAAGCAAATATTAGTAACTTGAACTTCTGATGAGTGCACAACTGTGGAGATTTACTGAAAGTGTTAAAAATAGGAAAACCATTTTGCTTTGTCTAGAAAAAAATATACCAGTCGTGGAAATTATTATAGATCAAATGGTTTACTAATATGGACAGTATACAATCCCATTTTGTGAATTTGTGAAGATAAAATTAGTGAAAAATATCTGTATACAGAGCTTGACACACACATATATATATATATATATATATATATATATATATATATATATATATATTGCATAGCTAAAAGTAGGGAGAAAGGCTGATAGAGGGCTCAGTTACAAGGCTCCCGTAGTAACTCTAATGCTGACTCAGTCCCACAGGAGTTCTTACAAGAGAATTTAATGATCTATTGTATTGTTCTATCGCATGTAGGAACTTAAGTTTAAGTAGCCAGGGGGGTTGTCATGTGAGGGAAAATAGCTTAGGAGCACTCACAACTGTTCTTACGTGTTACTGAAGCAGCTAAGGGATTTAACTAACGAGTAAAAGTAGTTCCCTTAGAAACCCCAGTCAAGTTGCAGAATGTCAGTCAATATTGCAACGCTGACAGCCACAATAAATTCCACCTACTGATGAAATTGTAGCCCGTAAAGGAGCACAAAAGACTTAAGGCTATTAAATTGGCCTCTTTCAGCTACCCGTTACTGATCTGCTGGTTACAGGCGGAAAAACCCTAAGGGCTGTCAAAATCGGGACCCCGTCTCAGCTAAGCCTTTGATCTGTCAAGCCTAAAAATGTTACAATCGCAAATTGCTATTAAATTGCTACAAATCTACAGAGATGCACTGGCGTTCAAACCCGTAAAAGGCAAATGGAGCCAAAAACCCTACTGGTACTAGAGAGGACCCGCAAGGGGGTTAAAGTCCTGTCCGTAGCACTGTAAAAGCAAATATAAACACAATGCTGTATTTTAAATGAAAGGGAAAGCCATGTTAGGTGTTAAAATTAATAGCACAACAATCTCAAGCTCGCAAATCTGCAATACAAATATTTTATCTTATTTTTAATTTCCGTGTTATATCGATCCCGGCAATCAATGTGTTAATTCATATAATGGAACTCGCATAGACTAGACATCGTATTTTAAACCCGTAATTGATTGAAATCTAACCTCTATTTTTCTGTGACGTAATAATGACAATCTCTTTTACTATTGGCTCAGTCTAAACCCGTAACAACGGGTTCAACTAATTGATCATGTTCACAGCCGCATATGCAATGTGCTCAAGCATGGTTTACGGATTTGGATGTCGGCCACTCTGTAACTCCGCAGCCTTCAAGTCCGCAGCCTTTGTGGATGTACCAGGGCCCCTGCGGGCTTGGAATTTAATGTGGCTGTGAGTGTTTGAAGCTACGTGTTTCCCATTCACATATTGAGTGTCCTGTGTAAGCTAATGCACAAATCCCAGAAGGGGAGGATAGGTTTATTGCAAGTAGGAGATTGGATTAGAGGGAGTAGGAAATTGGTGCTTTGTTGCTACATTATTTTGCACAAGGATTAAAAGGGAAATTTATATTTGCACTCTCCACAGAGAGCTCCAAGTTAGTCAAATATTACCCGGGGAGGACTGCTCCTTGTATAATATTCATAGATTTGAGTATAGGAGAGAAAAAGACATACAGTAGCGATCACTTTTATTACCCACTGGGAGCAAAAAATAAAACTTAACTTTTGATTTAAAATAGTCAATCCATTTATCTTTACTAAATAGTTGCTCACAAATGGAGAACAAAAATAAATCACAAACTGGTGGGGATTAGTACAATTGCAAATCAAATGAAAAGTTTGTGTAATATGTCCTGTATAGTTTCTCAGTAATACAAGTAATGTTCATTATCTGAATTCTGTTGTACATATGTAATATTGTACATAGCATCAGATTAATAATAGAGGGGGTGAGGTGGTAGTCTAATGTATCCAGCCCAAAATTAGCCAATAGCCCTCCTAATTATTTTCTTCTCATGAAAAGAGAACTGAAATATTATATTGAATTTCCATCTATATCCCAGCTAAATGAATGAGCTCAAGCATTGAAACCAAATTTAGATTAAAAGACTTGAGTAAATTGCATGATAATTCTTTGCTAAATCGGCAGAACTACCTTCCTGTGTCATGTGAGGTAAAGTAACCACAAAGTAAAATCCATAATCAGATAGATTAATCTGAAAAAAAACATTTTTTTTAGATTAATCTATCTGCTTTACTTTACTCAATGCAGGAAGGTTCCAAAGACATATTGATTTGTAACTCAAGCAACAATGCCTTCAGAAACTGGGCTTTGCGCAGTCCATAGAAAGGCAGCTCTCTCTTCTGAACAAGCCTTCTTAACGTTGCCCTCTACAAGAAATACTAAAGAACAATCAACAAAATCACAATGTCAATTACAAATATCCACTCACACAATTAAACACCAACACACAACTAATGCTTAGCCACACTGCTTAATATAGAGCCTCTGGGGCCAGTACATACTTACCTGTCCTGCAAACACATTTACAACCCCTTCAACAATAATTCTGTGTAGCATTCATTGTGTATTCCCTGACATTTAATACCATGTAATATGTGTGATATTAATATAAACTGTGATGTATATGATACCAATTAATGTGTTGCAAGTCAGTATGTGATTCCTAACACCTTAACATATGGCCTAACACTTAATACATTGGTGGTAAAGTCAGGTTTCCTCAGGTTGATCCCAGGTGCTTGACTATAATAAATACCAGTTATTCACCTGTGGGCTTATATAAATATATCTATATATATTTATATATATATACAATGTATATATATATATATATATATATATATATATATATATATATATATGAAGAGTGAGGTAGCTGTGAATGTCCAGTAATCCAGTTGAATAATCAGAGTATTGCAATGAATAATGATACCTTTTTTTATTGGACAAACGTATTCATAATAAAGCGTCGAGCTTTCGAGAGATAATGCCTCTCTTTATCAAGTCAAAAAGCGATACTGATACAAGTATGAACTAAAAACAGCAAACAGAAAGAGATGGGAAAAAAAAAAAAATTGGAAAAACAAGAAAGACTAAATTAATTGGCCAGAGTTAAGTGAGAAACAGACCAGCACTGTGAATAATGTCCTGATAGGTCAGTAAGTCTATAGATCAGGTTGTAGATAAGAACACAGCAGAGTGAAATAAAGAGCAATAAATTTAAGCATAGCATGCAGCTTACAAAAACAGCAATAGAAGGGGGGAGGTAAGTGGAATGTGTTAGCTATAAGACATTAAGATAGTGGGCCAGAAAGCCTAAATCGATGTTAATACCAAAATCCTTGGTATTAAAAAATGGAATCATTTTTAATTCAAAAGTTTTCCGCTGTTGGATAGTTCTACTATGCTTTAAGTAGACTTAAACTTCTTAAAAACAAAACAAAAAAATGAGTTTTGTTAGTTAACCTAACTTTATCAGGGGTTTCTTTGTACGTGATTTGTCCACTGCCTTTCAAAGGTTTTTTTACACCTTTATTTTGCCTATAAGTGTTCCTATTGGTTGTAATTCCAGCCCATTTGCAGGCTTTTGTTTGCTTCCGGTATTGTATCTGGAACTGCCTTTAGTGTGCTTACGTCATTGTGCGTTTCCGCACGTTCTTGTCCGTCATCGCGTCATACGTCATTGCGTCTGTTACGACCACCAGATTTGGGGGACTATGCTCACCCCAAGTCTCTTTATCCTTATGGTTCGCAACTGTTTGTTCAGATCTCGACACCAGCAAACACTTCAGATGACAGCATCATTTTTGAAGAGACAGACACCATCAGACCCCTTTTCTTAGGATCTCAGAATCACACACCATGTACCTTTGATTAGTACAAGCAGACTCTGACACCACCTTTGTTTAGTGTGTCAAAAATCAGTCTGGCACTTCTTTATTTTTCAAAACACATTTTCAGATGACACAAAACACCAAAGACTTCCCCCCAGTTCTAGCCTATCCTCCTGGCCAAATAGCTTGCTATCCCCCCTCACCCACATGGCTTTTTTGTTCTCATTACACATGTTTTCTCCTCTTACAGAGCCATAAAACTAGCTCCCCCCTTCATGACTAAAGCCAGAGCCTTCACACATGGCCGATCGCAGGGCCATATACATTCTTTAAAATCTTTAACTTTAACCTTTGTATATCCTAGATATGACTGCATCAAATTTATTATCTAAGCATAGCCTACTATCCTATTTCTAATACAGATGCAGTGTTTAATGTTAACCAATGACAGTACTATATGCACTTATTACATCCATGATATAACTGTTAAGCAAGTTGTTAGTACCTTCTAACCACACATATAATAACTGATTAACCCCAAACAGTCCAGTGGGCCCTTCTGTTTCCTAACATAGTCATATTGTGCATGCATGGTATGTCCCCATAGGAAAGGCGAAACTACCTTTTGCGTACTGACATCACCGCGTCAGTGCATCTTTACATCATGCGTCATCGCGTCAGTTTTGCTCATGCGTGGTATGTCCCCATAGGTCTAGCGTTGTTGCGTCCCTTTGCGCATGCGTGCTGTTTCTGCGTTGCTGATCCATATAAACCACTAGCAGAGCAAGCACAATGCTCCTAATTAAGAGGCTTTCGCACAATACTCTCTCCTAAAACAACAAGCTAATATCATAGCAACGATTGCATGTTATGTACAGTGGATATAAAAAGTCTACGCACCCCTGTTAAAATGTCAGGTTTCTGTGCTGTAATAAAATGAGACAAAGATAAATCATTTCAGAACTTTTTCCACCTTTAATGTGACCTATAAACTGTACAACTCAATTGAAAAACAAACTGAAATCTTTTAGGTAGAGGGAAGAAAAAATATAAAAATAAAATAATATGGTTGCATAAGTATGCACACCCTTAAACTAATACTTTGTTGAAGCACCTTTTGATTTTATTACAGCACTCAGTCTTTTTTGGGTATGATTCTATCAGCATGGCACATTTTGACTTGGCAAGATTTGCCTACTCTTTGCAAAAACACTCCAAATCTGTCAGATTGCGAGGGCATCTCCTGTGCACAGCCCTCTTCAGATCACCCCACAGATTTTCAATCGGATTCAGGTCTGGGCTCTGGCTGGGCCATTCCAAAACTTTAATCCTCTTCTGGTGAAGCCATTCCTTTGTTGATTTGGATGTATGCTTTGGGTCGTTGCCATGCTGAAAGATGAAGTTCCTCTTCATGCTCAGCT
The DNA here is from genome assembly GCA_027410445.1 of Discoglossus pictus. Classification (NCBI taxonomy): domain Eukaryota; kingdom Metazoa; phylum Chordata; class Amphibia; order Anura; family Alytidae; genus Discoglossus; species Discoglossus pictus. Next base: position 280,853,542 of record CM050166.1, on the reverse strand, counting down.
TTCTAGCAGAAGCCTGAAGGTTTTGTGCCAATATTGACTGGTATTTGGAACTGTTCATAATTCCCTCTATCTTAACTAAGGCCCCAGTTCCAGCTGAAGAAAAACAGCCCCAAAGCATGACGCTGCCACCACCATGCTTCACTGTGGGTGGGTGTTCTTTTGGTGATGTGCAGTGTTGTTTTTGCGCCAAACATATCTTTTGGAATTATGGCCAAAAAGTTCAACCTTGGTTTCATCAGACCATAACACCTTTTCCCACATGCTTTTGGGAGACTTCAGATGTGTTTTTGCAAAATGTAGCCTGGCTTGGATGTTTTTCATCATAAGAAAAGGCTTTCGTCTTGCCTCTCTACCCCATAGCTTAGACATATGAAGAATACGGGAGATTGTTGTCACATGTACCACACAGCCAGTGCTTGCCAGATATTCCTGCAGCTCATTTAATGTTGCTGTAGGCCTCTTGGTAGCCTCCCGACCAGTTTTCTTCTTGTCTTTTCATCAATTTTTGAGGGAGCTCCAGTTCTTGGTAATGTCACTGTTGTGCCATATTTTCTCCACTTGATGATGACTGTCTTCACTGTGTTCCATGGTATATCTAATGCCTTGGAAATTCGTTTGTACCCTTTTCCTGACTGATACCTTTTAACAATGGGATCCCTCTGATGCTTTGGAAGCTCTCTGTGGACTATGGCTTTTGCTGTGGGATGCGACTAAGAACATTTCAGGAAAGACCAGCTAGAGCAGCTGAACTTTATTTGGGGTTTATCAGAGGCACTTTAAATGATGGCAGGTGTATGCTGACTCCTATTTAACATGATTTGGTAATGTGATTGCTTAATTCTGAACACAGCTACATCCCCAGTTATAAGAGGGTGTGCAGACTTATGCAACCACATTATTTTTATTTTTTATTTTTCTTCCCTCTACCTAAAATATTTTAGTTTCTTTTTCAATTGAGTTGTACAGTTTATAGGTCACATTAAAGGTTGAACAAGTTCTGAAATGATTTATCTTTGTCTCATTTTTTTACAGCACAGAAACCTGACATTTTAAAAGGGGTGTGTAGACTTTTTATATCCACTGTATATGTCTAATTTGTATTAAAATACAGGTCTTCTGGGATAGTTTCATTTACTTTGAATAAATCATTTTTCTATATTAGTCATTTATCTCAATGTCCTTATCAAAATTCATATTAGTAATTGTTCATGAATTTCATATTGATGCTATATCTCTTATTATCTTATTTCTATTCAGATGTCAGTATTGAGAACTAAGTTTATCATATCTTTTAAACAGTCTTTGAATTTTTTTTTTGAAATGTAGTGGTATCATTTGAATTTTTTTTTTTTTATAGAATCAGACTAGACACTGTTCATTCCTTTTGAGAGGTAGTCAGAGCATATTGAAGTGGACCTCTTTTTTCTCCTAGATGAAGGGGCCATAAGTAAACCCCTCATTTAACCCATGGGGCCCTTGGGCCCCCAGTAGATAGATCCATCTGCATTCTTCTTTCAATAATTTATTATCATTGTCTCTTCCTCTGGGTCCTATCTTCAGGCTGTCTATTATGTGGAATTCAAGAAATGTGACATCTCCTCAGTGGTATATGCGAATGTGTTTAGACACTGGTGTACCCAGTTTGTTTACCACTGATGCTACGTGCTCCAGGACCCTCCTTCATAGATGCCTTGTAGTCTTTCCTACATAAAATTTGCCACATTTGCATACTATCATTTAGACTACGTATGTTGATAGGCAATTGTAGTAGGATTTTAAAGGGAATATTTGATCGGATGTTGAATTTATTTTTCCACGTTGATGTAACGGCATGCTTGCCAATTTTCGCACTTAAATAGGCCTTTTGTTTTTTCCAGCCATGTTTTTCCAGCCATTTTTCCTTTTTCCTTATCAAAGAATCTTCCTATTAATTGATTGTTTCGATTTGTTCCCCTTCTGTATGTTACAGATGGATTTTTGGTAATATGCTTTTTAATGCTTCATCTTTGGTCAGCAATGCCCAATGTTTTCTTAAAATGTTTTTAATTTTGACATTGTCATTATCATAGGACATAATGCATTGAATTGTATTATCCTCTCCTATTTCTTTTTGTTTGTATAATAATTCAGGTCTTTTCATATTCAATGCTTTCTTATAAGTGAATTTTAAAATGTGGTTTGGGAAACCCCTGGTTTTTAGCCTCATTCTTAAATCTATTGCTTGTTTATTATATTCATCTGTAGTATTACAGTTTCGTCTAGTTCTTATATAAAGACCCACCGGGAGTCCCTTTTTAAATTCACTTATTCTTTCTGTCAAATTATTATTACTTGACACAATAGGTCTTCCTGGTATCGGGGTACGCTTTGTATGCATTTTAGGCAGAGCATAGAAGGTTGCTACTGTTGGATTTTTTGGTAGAAGGTATTCCAGATTAGCTCTTGTTAGGAAACCATTGTCCACTGCTTTTTGTAATATTGAGTAAAGCTCTGCATGGTATTCTAAACTCGGGTCTCCTGTCAAAATTTTGTACGTGCTTTTATCTTTTAGAATAGTTAAACACATTTAACACAGGTAGGTGTCTCTTTTCATAAGTACTATATTCCCACCTTTATCCACTTTTTTTATCTCAATGTCGAGCTTTTTGAGTTCTTGTAGAGCTCTCCTTTCTTCAGTGGGAATGTTATTCCTGTGTTTATTGGAGACTGTGGCCCTCATTCAATTGCGATTTGGCCAATTGAATAGGGGTCTATATAAGCACATAGCATATTTTTTTTAAATAAGTTTTTAGTTAGTGAAAACCTTGCTTTTGGATAGATGCTTACTAACTAAAAACTTCTTTAAAAAAATATGTTATGTGCTTATTTAGAGCCGTATTCAATTGGCCAAGTTGCAATTGAATGAGGCCCTGTATATTTATTGGCCTTGTAAACATTTGTATATTCCCATAATATTTTATTTCTGGAGTGAACTTACTCTTGTTTTTATACTTTCTTGTATCCAGTATGCTATGAATGTCTTGTCTATTTGTCTTGTGCTAAGTTCAGCATATCATCAAAAGCTTCTTGATCTTCAATAGTCAGACCTAGTTCTTCTAGTCTCTTCTTACTTTGCCATAGTAGAATTTTCTAAAGGGGTAATTTTGTAGAAAACAGGTTGATGTCTTTAATGTTAGTGAAGAGGTCCGAATACTCCGATGGAACAAATGAGAGACCACGAAAGAGTAAATTTACTTGTGCTTCACTTAGTGTAATATTTGTGAGATTGATTATAAGATTTTCCTCATATTTCTTTTGCTTTATTGGAGGATTATTTGATAATTTACATTGTTCTTTTATCTCACCTAATAGATTTTTTTATTTTATCTGTTATCTTTCTAGTATGTTAATTTAGTTTCTTTGTCTCCTGTGTTGATTCCTGGGCCTGCCTCTCTTCCTGCCTCTTCTTCTCCCCCTTGAGTTTGGGGCGTGCTCCCATCCGAAAAAAACATCCATAGATGTCTTGTTATTGTGTGACCTTGTCACTGGCCTTCTGTATCTGGGATGTTCAAACTTGTGAACTGGAATGGGCTGAATCTTCTATTTCTGAATATTCAGATGAACTTATTTCATACTGTTCTCTTCTTTTTAGTAAATATATATATACTAGCGACTTGCCCGTCAAAAAATGACGGCAATGTAATGTATATGTTTGTGAAGTTGTTTAGTTATTTAAATATATTTTTGACCCTTGTAAGTATTGTGATATGAAGATGTATTTTTGTAAAACGTTGATGTAATGGTTTTTAAAAATGAATTTTGTATCTGAAGAATTGTTCACTTTAATATACATAGAATCCAGAGGAAAGTAAAAAGTAAAAAGACTTTTTGCAACGTGCCGAATTTTAACATGAAGTTTAAAATATATGTAAGGAATAACCTTGAAAGTATATATTTTTAAAATTGAACTTTATTTTTTATGTAACTTTGGAATTTTTGCAAAACATTTGTGTAATTTTGAACATTATAAACAGGAACATAGTAAATACATTTTGTAACATAATTTTGAATTAAAAGTATTAACATTTGAATGTAAAAACAGTTTAACTTTAAATTAATCAGTATTAACATGCAATTTGTATCAGAATAATTGTTAAGTTTAATATACATTGAATGTAGAGGAAGGCATACAGTAAAAACTCTCCTTAAACCGTACGTAATTAAAGTAATTCATTACTGAGCACATAAACTGGCGATAAACATGAATGAAACCTTAACATAGTGACTTCACATTTTAACATAATTTTTCATAGAAATGCAAGGCAAGTATTTTGTGAGGCGAATTATCCATAAACATGACTTCCATTAATTATGACTGAATTAAACAACAAATTGTTTTGTATTTTTGAATGTTTTTCCAAAATGTTTGCATGGCTTTAGTTTGTATCCTGCAAAGTTATAGTACTTCATAGTAGACAATGTTTTTAGTAAAAATACGTCCATCTTCTAATAAATCACCTTGACTTTCATTGTTTTCAATGTAAACTTTAATAGCCTGTGGATTTTTGCACCGTGACAACGCAACGTACAATTGACCATGTGCAAAAACTGGTTCTTCCAAGTAAATACCCACAGATTTGAAAGTCTGACCTTGTGATTTATTAATGGTCATGGCAAATGCCATAATAATGGGAAATTGTCTTCTTTGAAGTATAAAAGGGAGACTACTTTCACTTGGTGCTAAATCTATTCTTGGTATGAAAACTCTCTCTCCTTTATGGGTCCCAGTTAAAATTTCAGCATCTATAAAATGGTCCTTTAATTGTTGAACAATTAACCTTGTGCCATTGCATAGGCCTTTTTTGGGGTTCATATTTCGCAGTAACATGATAATTGCACCTTTCTTTAGCTGCAAAATATGTGGTGGCATTCCAGAAGGAGTTAAAGAGTTAATGAATTCAGTTGAAAAGTTTGCCTGACTTTCATTGTCATCAGCAAGTACAGAATCAGCACTGTGATAATTTTTTTGTGGTGCATTAATTTTTTTTAAGATTTCATTATTGAGTATTAATGCATCTTTATTTTTACACGTCAGTATGACTTGGTTGGCAAGCTCAGAATATTCTTCGTTATTTATGCTCCCTTCAAATATAGCCGATATAATATCTTGTTGACAAATCATATGAGGTGGGATCTCTACAGTGTCGTCAGGTAAATGTAGTATTTTTTCTGTTCTTCCTTCTCCAATTTTAATAAGCCAATCATTGAAATCAGTTTGGCCTTCTGATCTCATATTTTGTTGCAGTTGAAGATGGGTAAAATGTTTCCATACTGTACTTGACTTTATACATGTTTCAATAATGTCTGTTCGATTTCCATGTACAACGACAGGTAATGTTTGTCTAAAATCGCCACCCAACAAAATTACCTTTCCACCAAATGGAAAAATATTATCCATGACTTCACGAAGCAAACGGTCAATACATTGGAGGGCATAGCATGACATCATTGTGGCCTCATCTATTATAATTAATTTACATTTCTTCAATTTCTTTGCTTGTAAGGATGTCATGCGAATATCTGACACTGAATTTTCCAAAATAGGCACTGGCAGTTTGAATCCACTATGAACAGTTCTTCCACCTTCTAATAAAAGTGCAGCAATTCCAGTAGTGGCAAACGCCATTGCTATTTGTCCTTGTGCTCGTACTGAACTCATTAATAAATTGTACAAATATGTTTTCCCTGATCCGCCAGGTCCATCAAGATAGAAATAACGCTCTGTCACCATGTCATCATCTATAGCATTTTTAATGGCATGAAATGCTTGCAATTGTAGTGTATTTAAAGTTGCAAGTCTTTCTTGTGTTCTTTCTGCTTGTAGTTGAATGTCATAGTCTTCAAAGTTAATGTCATCTATTAGACCTGGATCAGGCAAATTAAAACTTGCACAACTTAATCCATGAGTTAAAAAGACTTCTTGAATTTCCATTAAGGCTTTTAAGTGTGCAATGGGTTCATTGTATCGTCGCATAAAGTCTTCAGCCATATTACTTTTAAAAGTCTCCCACAAAGCTAATGCATTTGGAGCATTTGAGAAGATACAAATAAAAGCAAATTGTTCTCTCATCTGTCGTGGCATTTGACATTGTGCTGCTTCTTCTAAACATCTTTCCCACTCTGTATCATCAGCGAGTAAGTTTCTATTTCTTGCAGCTAAATGGAAGGATTCATATACAATGTCATTAACAGTTCTTAATTGTTCAAAACTTTGTGCTCCTGGAACATTTAAAAGTAATATCCGTAAGCAAAATCGTTCAACATCTCTTGGACTGACTGTGTAAATTCGTGGAATTATTTTATTGCCTCTTGTTTTTCTTGCTCTCCATAATCCATTCACAAAAACATAGTGATATGGAATTTCAATATATAAGTATTGTGTTGCTTGAGCATCAGTGGAATTTAATGCAAACCATGCAGTTAGTGTAGTGTGACGATCTTCACTTTGGGCCAATGCATTCATTTCATTTCCAGAATGGAAATAGACTAAATGTCGTTGTGGCAAATGTACTGCTAACCTATATACTGCATGTGATCTATCATGCATTTCAAATTTTAAAAGCCGCCACATAGCTTCTGGCGCACTGACATAGCGAGCATCTACATGAGATGCAAGTTCATCATGTACTAACTCACTACTTTCAGGGTTGTCTGCACTTTTGACGACTACAGTAGCTGCATCGTAACCTTTGTAAATATATTTGTAGACATATTTAATTGATTTGATGGAAGTGCAGGCTTCTACGTTGATGTGGGCGTTGTACTTCATGAGTAAATGTGGATTGTAGGGTACTACATATCTATTGTCCACTTTTTTTCCACGAATAATGGCACTATCTCCTTCTCTTCTTTTATAAAGTGGATATCCATCACAATTGGCATATGTTTTGTCTCTATAATCTTTGGGAAAATCTTTGGAACATTGATTATTTTCCATACATGGTGATTGTGGATTAAGGTCTCCACAGGGTCCATGAATCATGCGATGAGTAACAATCTCATATAGTCTACCATATAGTTCTGGATCCGGTAGTTCAGCAACTATGACTGCATCCACTTTGGCCGAAGTATCTAATTTATCTTTCTCTTGAAGTATTATGAGAAGATGTGCATGTGGAAGGCCTCTTTTTTGAAATTCAATGGTATATACATAAGCAAGACATTTGCCAAATAACTGATTTATAGTAAAGTCACGTATTAATTCATTTAATTTTATCTTAAAAACTCTGGCTACTAAATCTGGTCGATCTGAAGCACTTTGTCCAAGAAGTAGATTTTGATGAATTTCTGGCCATTGTGGATTACATGTAAATGTCACAAATAAATCGGGTTTTCCAAATTTAGTCACAATAGCCATAGCATCATTGTATCTTTCTCTCATATTTCGAGGAGATCCTTGAAAGGAAGATGGTAAAATGATGGCTTTGCCAGCTGTCATGTCTCTGCTTGTAGCCACGTCAGCAACATAGTCCATGAGTCCACAATATTGTTCTACACGTAGTTTATCTTGTTGATATTTTATAAAGTTTAAATTATTTGCCTCAACTTGCAAATATGAATCAATAATCCATTGTTGTGTTAGTTTTCCACCACATAAAATGGGATTAAAATCATCTCTAATGGCAATTTGAGCAACTTTAAATTCAAGCATAGAAACATTATTTCGGATTCTGGCTTTAGCATTTGGGTAACTGGGAAGGCTTAATTTTGGTTGCCAACCTGCTTCTCCGTGTGGGAAAAAGATGGGATATGTCATTGGATCTAAATTTGGACTTAAGATATTAATATTAATAAATGGTTGGTCCTGATTTCTGGGATATACTCTAATGTCTCTTTGAAATGGTGGTTCTCCTTCATCATTGTGAAAGACCATTGCAACCTCATTTGATGTTGGCAAGTTATAACGACGTTTATCAGTATGTCTGTCTCTTTTAAGCACCATATTAACCTTTGGCATGGGTAATTGATGTCTTTGTGCATGAAGTAGTTGTTCATTTTCTACTTCTGCCAATTTTTTGTAAGCTTTAGTGTAGGGATTGTTGTCCATAATGTTATTTAGCTCTATAAAAACACTGGGTAAGCATTTTTTATTTTCTTCCATCTGCATACGTTGGTCAACAGCTTCCATTGTATCTAGGACATATAGTTGAGCGAATTTTCTTTGCTCTCCTTCCTCTGGATGTAAATGTGAAGTCCGATGATAAATTTGTCCTTGGACTTTAAAACAGTAAGGACCATGTCCTGGTACATTAGCAGCCAATGTTGCCCCCATAGATGCAAATGATATGGCACTATTGTAGGATCTTATGTTTGTCTTAAAATTGTTGTAATTTGGAAAAGTAGGTTGAGTCATAATATTTAGTAAATAGGTTGGAAATTGTTTCCTTTGTGGAAGTTTGAACTTTCCTTTTTGACAACAACTAATAAATTGTCCATCTCGAGGTCTCTCCTGTTTAAAATAATAAGCCTCACAAAATTGACATTGAGTAGTCATGTCCCCACAACTATGAACCTCTACTGCTAAAGACTTCATTAAAGGACAATTTGCAACGCATATTGGATGTTGACTTTGATATTCATCAGATGAAAAGTCCTGAAATGTTTCAACAACAGGTTCTAAATGTTTAGTTTTTTTCGTAGCTTTTCTTGGTATATGTTGGACTTGTTCGGTTGAAATGTCCTGTAAGTTTTTAGTAAGAGTTTGTAAATGCTTTGTTTTTGTAGTTGTTTTTTTTGGTCTGTCTTGACTGGTATGTTGTAAAATGTCATCTGATGTTTTAGGAACAGTTTGTAAATGCTTTATTATTTTTTTATTTTTTTTGGTTCTATCTTTCATTTTTGCAGCTGATATTCTTTTATTTGCAAGTCTTTTGCGTTCTTTTTCTCTTCGAATTTCTTTCTCCTCCGGTGTCTGCTGGGCGGCCCATCTCTCTTGTCTTTCTCTAGTTTGACGTCTTTTCTTGTCTTCTTTGGTCTCGTTATCAGCCATATTAATCTGTAAACGGAAACAAATAAATGTAATTGTGTATATTTAAATTTGTAATTCCTGTTAAAGATTATTGTGCACAATTGTTGAAATAAAAGGCAAATCATGAATGTATCATTGATATTTAGTTAAATTTATAATTCCTGTCTTCAGTGGCTCAGAATTTGGGCAATGGAATACTGCTGTAAATAAGCATGTAACATATTTATTTAAAATAATGGTTTTATTTATTAAAAACTTTGTTTGTGGATACATATTTACGACAGCAAAACTTGTTTGCTTACAAAAAAGTGATGTGGTTATTGAGCTATGTATTGCATAGTAGCAATTTAAATAAAATAAGGGAGATAGTAAATTAATTATTTTATTTTTCTGTTGACACGGATGCAAGTGAAAGCAGTTTCTTTAGTTTTATACTTTAGTACTTATTATAGTTTACCTTGGTTGAAGTGTGATTTAAATCCGAATGTTTGTTGGTCCTCGTTTCAAAATCGTTGTCCAATGGTGTGGTCCTCTGTCGGAAGTCCTCGTCCGATGGTGTGGTCCTGTGGCAGCAATTTAAATAAAATAAGGGAGATAGTAAATTAATTATTTTATTTTTCTGTTGACACGGATGCAAGTGAAAGCAGTTTCTTTAGTTTTATACTTTAGTACTTATTATAGTTTACCTTGGTTGAAGTGTGATTTAAATCCGAATGTTTGTTGGTCCTCGTTTCAAAATCGTTGTCCAATGGTGTGGTCCTCTGTCGGAAGTCCTCGTCCGATGGTGTGGTCCTGTGGCGATAGCCCCCGTCCGATATTGTGGTCCTGTAGCGATATCCCTCGTCCGATGTTGTGGTCCGTTGGTGAAAGTCCTCGTCCGATGGTCTGGTCCTGTGTTGAAATTCCTCGTCTGCTGGTCTGGTCCTGTGTTGAAATTCCTCGTCTGCTGGTCTGGTCCGAGTCCTCGTCCGATGGTCCGGTCCTGTGGCAAAAGTCCTCGTCCGATTGTCTTCACGCAGTATCTGTTGTAATGTAAAATAGAAAATGTTGTTTGAGTGAAATGTCTTTTAAATAAGTTAAAAATGTATGAATTAGGCTGTATTGTATCATTTATGGTTATTTTTTTCAAAAATATTTTTTGTAACTTTCTGTACAATCCCACGACTTTTGTTATTCTTATTTAAGGTTCTTAGTAAGGCTTGTGGGTTGTGATATATTAAATAAAAATATGAATTTATTTTGCTATGTGTTTATGTTAGTTTTTGTACAATCCTGTTTTGTGCGCACCACTTGTGGTATACTTATTTAACCTTTATTGGGATGGTTATAGTTAGTGAAACATGAAATAATATAATTAATGTAGTTTGCTATGTGTTTGTGTTACTTTTTGACAATCCTGTTTGGTGGGCATCACTTGTGCAAAACTTATTTCTTCTTGATTGTACAGGTTATAGGTTGTTAAACATTAAAGAAGAATGTTAATGTAGTTTCCTATGTGTTTGTGTGATTTTTTGTACAATGCTATTAGGTGCGCAACACTTTTGTTATTCTTATTTTGGCTTCTTTGTAAGGCTTATAGGTTGTTAAACATTTAATAAGAAAATCTGTTTTGTGTGTAGCAGTTTGTGTGTTATTGAATTGCGATTTGGCTAATTGAATTGTGCCCTAAATAAGCACATAGCATATTATTTAAAATCATTTTGTAGTCATTGAAAAACTGTATTTTTGATATTTTTTTATTAAGTAAAACCTTAGTTTTAAGCAATTGTTATGTTGTTATTTAGAGCCCTATTCAATTGGGCAAATTTCAATTGAATGAGGGCCTTTGTGTGTACCATATGTTGCATAGTTTGGCCCTCATTCAATTGCATATTTTACAATGTAATAGTACTCTAAGGCCGTAATTGAATTGCAATGTATAAATTTGAATAGGGTTGTAAATAAGCACATGACATATATTTGTTAAAATAGAGTAAGGGACTAAAAGTTCTTATTTATAGGCATATTTAATTGTCCAAAATAGCAATTGAATGAGGGCCTTTGGTTACTGCATTTGTTATATTGTGAGCTCGTCATTCAATTGTGTTTTGACCAATGGAATAGAGCTCAATATCAGCACAGAGCATAATTTTTTACGGAATTTTGTATTTAGTGAACTTGTATCCAAAAGGAACGTGTTCACAAAAGAAAAATTTCCTTTAAAAAATATGCTCTGTGCTTATATAGAGCCCTATTGAAATGGGCAAATCACATGTGAGTGAGGCCCTTGGCCATTAAAGATATATAGGTCCTCATTGAATTGCAATTTTGGCAATTGAAGAGGGCTCTATATAATCACATAACATATTTCTTGAGCAAACTTTTTAGTTATTGAAAACCTTCATTGTGGTTAGAAGTTCAGTAACTAAAAAGTTCTGTATAAAAAAATATTATGTGCTTATATAGAGCTCTATTCAATTGAGAAAGTTGCAATTGAATAAGGCTCATGGTTCTTTCTTGTTTATACTTAATACTTTACCTTGATAGAAGTTTTGAATGAGAGACGGTGCCTTCCTGGCAATCTTAATCCGCCGGTGTTCTTGTAGTGTCTGTTTGAAAAAGAAAGTGAAATAGTTATTTGTATATTTATAATTTTTCATCTAGCAAAGCATGGCCTTTTGAGCATGTAATGTCTTGTTGTATCTTACCTCTTCAAATTTGTTGGTGTTCTTTAAAAGGGATTGTGCTTCACAGTGCACGGTGCAAATTGTTGAGAGACGCTGTTGATGCAGAGTCTGTTTGAATATTAAAAGAAATAGAAAGATTCAGCTTTATATGATCTATTGAATTGCAGTAAATGAATTCAATTAACCTTATTTTTTGTTAGTGTCTACACACATATGTCACATACATGAAGTGTACGTGTGACATATTAGTATACATGAGTCAAATTTAAATGGTTAAATTAACCTTATTTTTTATTTTTTTCTAACACACATAAATGTGTGTGTGTGAGATGTAACTATAGATGATACACATATATGTGCGTGTGACATATCAGTATACATGAGATATAATGTCATTTAAATGTATTTGTTTACTGATTTTGTTGTAAGCTAATTTTGTTGCATTGGCAATACACATAAATGTGCGTGTCACATGTCACTATACATTATAGACATATATGTCGGTGTCAGATGTCACTATGAAGGGGCAATACACAGAAATGTGCGTGTCAGATGTCACTATACATTATAGACATATATGTGCGTGTCACATGTCACTATACATTATACACATATACGTGCGTGTCACATGTCACTATGAAGGGGCAATACACAGAAATGTGCGTGTCAGATGTCACTATACATTATAGACATAATATATGTGCGTCTCACATGTCACTATACATTATACACATATACGTGCGTGTCACATGTCACTATGAAGGGGCAATACACAGAAATGTGCGTGTCAGATGTCAGTATACATGATAGACATATATGTGCGTGTCACATGTGACTATACATTATAGACATATATGTGCGTGTCAGAGGTCACTATACATAAAGCTCAGTTTTTTTTTTTTTGTGAGCCTATACACATAAATGTGCAATACATGATGACTACATAAATCCTAGTTTATTTTTTTATTTGTTTGACCTGACCTGATAATAAAATGTAATATATTATAGCTTACCTGTCAGTTGTAATTTGCACAATGTAAAGTAGTAAATTAGTAAAGAATTGTCTTCTCAAGTAAAAGCAGAAGTCACTCCGTTGATCACCTGAGGAGAAATGTATTTTTTATTTGGAAATAGGCAGTATTTATAAACTTGTAGAAAGTTCTGGAAAGTGAGACCGTTAGAACGCAATACGCATGCGCTATTTGCGTTCCAGCTTACAATTTGCGTTCCATCCGCCATTTTAGGCGTATTACTGTTCAAAATGGTGTTTAATATGATTGTGATACGTTCCGCATAGTATGTGTTTCATTATTGCGAGTAAGTGTAGTGTAGTTACGTCTGAAGCCTCGTTTTCGTTTTGTTCGTCGGCCATTTTTTCTCTCGCTTAGCGATGGTATTAGTGTCTAAAGTGTTTATTTTGATTTAAATGTAGGTGTAACTTGTTTTTTTGAGGTGCTGGCTGGTTCCTCTTGCTGTAGGTAAGCTTTTTATGTGTTTGTTGTGTGTCTTTGTTAAGTTTTAAATGTTTGTATGTCGGCGTGTTGCGTCCGATGTTTGCGAAGTCGTAATGTGTAGTAACGTGTCTCGTATGGTGTTTGCGTGTGTAGCCTCGTTTTCGTTTTATTCGTCGGCCATTTTTTGTGTCGCTTAACAAAGTATTTAGTGTCTAAACTCTTTTATTTTGAGTGCAATGAAGTTGTAAGTTGCATTTTTGAGGTCCTGGGTGCTTCCTGTTTGTGTAGGTAAGTTTTTTATGTATGTGCTGTGTGTATGTATTGTGTTTGTAATTTTCTAATGTTCGCGAGTTGCGTCCGAGTGTTGCGAGGCCGTAATGTGTGTGAACGTGTGTCGTATGTTGTTTGCGAGTGTCGTAATGTGTGTGAACGTGTGTCGTATGTTGTTTGCGAGTGTCGTAATGTGTTGCGACGTAAATTTTTTTTTGCAAGGGTCGCAGTTGCTGCAACTGAAGACCTCCCTTTGCGAGGTCCTCAGGTGCTGGCATGGAGCGCCTGCGGCGCTCCAAGCCAGCAACTGAGGCCCTCGCTTCGCGAGGGTCCTCAGTTGCTGGCAAGGAGCGCCTGCGGCACTCCATGCCAGCAACTGAGGCCCTCGCTTCGCGAGGGTCCTCAGTTGCTGGCAAGGAGCGCCTTCGGCGCTCCCTGCCAGCAACTGAGAACCTGGCACAGTGCCCTCGCTACGCGCGGCCCGCGACTCGCTGCGCGAGCCGCGGCCCTCGCTACGCGAGGCCCGCGACTCGCTGCGCGAGTCGCGGCCCTCGCTTTGCGAGGCCCGCGACTCGCTGCGCGAGCCGCGGCCCTCGCTACGCGAGGCCCGCGACTCGCTACGCGAGCCCGCAGCGTTAGCAACAACTCGTACGCTCACAACTATATATGTGATCCTCCCCCTTATCATCCTCACCTCCCTCTCCCACTCCCTCTCCCTTTCCTCCTCACCTCTTGTACCTCTTGCGCCTTTGGCTTCTGACAGCCAATTCTCACGAGATCACGCTAAAGCTGCCGATCTGGCAGTTAAAGGCACAGGAGGTGCCTATATGTGGGGAACCTCAATTCTGGGGGGGGATTTGTCCCCCCCCCCCATTTCCTACACCCATGTTTATTAACGTAACTTTTATTTTATTAGGGTCCTGTAAAATGCTTCTTTTCATCAGGAGTTTAGCTGTTCTTGTAGGAGGTTAAGTTCCTTCAAAGAACATCTAGTATTTTCAGTAAGATCCTATGGGAGCCAAGTAATTACATTTTATACAAACTCACATGTAGGGCATGGAACACTTAGTAATAGTTTATTTGTAAGGGTTGGATGCATGTAGCATGTAATAGCTATGCTAGAGCTTACATAAACTTTTCATTTACCAGATTTATAATTGAGCCGACAGTTAGGGAATGCACAGCCTACCATCATTAATGGCTATATTTACTATAGAAGTATGCTGTAAGTCTATGTCAGCTACTTGTAACCATATGATGTGCTGAGACTTAAAGGAACCCATAGGAAATTCAAAGCATATATATACATCTATCTATCTATCTATCTATCTATCTATCTATCTATATATATATATATATATATATATATATATATATATATATATATATATATATATTAACAAATAATGTATCTGTTTGGTGCTAATTAAAAATATCCTTATCTTACAGGAAACTTACATTGAAATTAATAAACTTTCAATCAGCCCTTCAGATCTACCCCCCTATCAGCCCATCCTTGATGGGTGTATCATTGAAACGATCATTAAAAATTTCAAATGTTAGACTTAAATCACAATGATGTGGATACATATTAACAGATATTCTCCACCAAACTTTTAACAGATTAATTTTAAGTAAAACTACTAATAATTGTATCCACAACATTATGGTGTTGGCTTTAGAGTACTAGTAATTATTAATTGCATAATTGTTGGTTGCAAGTGGCGATGCCTTTCAGAAGACCAACATGCAGTTGTCTGGCAATTATGATTAAAGGGCCATTTATCTCACTTGAGGTTTAACACTGTTTTTTATTTTGCTCACTACACAGAACAGAAGCTGCATGTGTGGGAGTCGGCAGTCGGTAACTCTTGTAAACATAGACTTTAATTTATTGAATTATCAGTGAAAAATGCATGTATTTCAAAAAGTATTTAAACATGCTTTGAGGAGATCTTTACAGTACTGAATTTAGAAGAAGGCTACATAACATTGCTATGGATAAATTTATATGTAGGTTTACTTAGAAGTAATGTGTCTATAGACTTCCTTTTAAGTAAATCTGATGATAAATGTGGCTCAGAATGGGGTTTCACATTAGTCTACCATGGGGTTTTTGCTACATAATAAAAAAAAATCATTCTTTCATTGAAACAGAAGCCCTTCTCATTCTAAGTGTAAATCAGAGGAGTGAAAAATGAAAGCCACATTTCTGCCCAAAAAAGTTTTTAAATATTTTTAGGGATTAATCCACATACTCAAGTTATCTAGACCACATACAGTGTGTTCACATTTAGCAATAGAACAAACAGGCTATGTCAATCTTGGCAGGAACGGAGCAGCTATAAAAAGGTGTCAGACATTCTCACCGTTGTGTGTATAAGGACCTAGCCTGAGAGTGTGTCTGAGTGTGATATATACTGTTTATTTATTGGATTTTGACACAAATTCATATTCTCTGCTTTCCCCACTCTGACTTTAACCAGTTTATGGAAATTTTCTTGCCAACCTCTAGCCATAACTATTTGTCTGATTTTGGATGCCCCTCACCTACAGCCATTGTGGACCACTTGCCTCAACTCGGAAGCCATTTTGTCCACTTCCTGGCCTGACCTGAATTTTCTATTTCGCTCCTTTCTAATTTGTAATGAGTTTAGAAATGCTGTTTTATATTTAAATTTGCTACCAGATGGATTATTTGCAAAGGCTTTATTATGGCAGCCAACGCCATAAGGTATCTATATCTCCTGTGGCATTCTGTATCAAAGTCCCAATAGACGCTCACATTCTGTTATTTATTCCAAAGTGTGTACTTATATAACTACAACATAGAACAATAAAGCCGAGAGATACTGTATGTGTAGTTCAAGTGCCAAGCTATTATAAATTGATAAGGTGATTATTGAAGCAATGTTTTGTATTTTTTATGGTGTGGATAATTTTATGGACACATTTAAACCAATGTTGAGTTGTGAAATCTGCACAGCTTTTGTTATTTTTAGTTGTCAGTGGTCTTTTAATATGGTTAAGTTTATGACTGATACAGCTTTTTATGCTTACAAGTTCAATCTTTCTTTTTCTAAGAGAGATAGTTTAATGAGTATGTCTGCTCTGCTGTAAAATTTAAACAAATTGCTGAAGTCATAGATTTGCTATCCCGGGGGCCCCGATCAATATCCACTATGTAACTGCACAAAAAAGTTTGCTTGCGACTCTGGCAGTTTTTTTTGTCCAGATTACATAGATATCAAAATCCACCCTCCATAAAATCCGACAGTAAAGTGGGAGCCACGCATCAGGGCTTGACCTGAGCATTTGTGACATAGTGCATGCCCATAATACTCCCCATAAATAACGACAGACACAGATATGGGAATAAAACAGGCCACAGCCATTTATTTGTAAACAAACAAACAAACAAAACTGAGGTGAATGCTCATGTCTACCCAGGGAGCCCAACCATCTGAGGCCTCCAGGAAACCCGTGCCCAGGAGACCTCATAACCAATCCAGGTGTATAACAACACCATAAATATGCTCCCACCTAACAAGAGCAATCACCCCCACCACCAGCTAGCCGAATGCGGCTAGCCCTGACAACCAACAAAGGCAAGGCCTGCTGAATACCTTCACGCAAAGCAAAATTAAAAGCCCTGAGGCCCACCTCATTAAGGTGTACTCTGTAAGAAATTAACCAATGATTAAATACTTGCAGCCTTATTAAATTGTGATTTGGCCAATTGAATAGGGCTCTATATAAGCACAGAGCATATTTTTTTACAGAAGTTTTTAGTTAGTGAACTTCTATCCAAAAGCAAGGTCTTCACTAACTATACACTTCTGTAAAAAAATATGCTATGTGCTTTTATAAAGCCCTATTCAATTGGCTAAATCACAATTTAATAAGGCTGTTAATGTATAATTTCTACAAATAATAAGTTCTTTTGGACAAATAAATAAACAAGCATACCCATAAGTTAATGAAAAAGGATATATTTTACATAAATGAATATACAGTTACACAATGGGTTTTAGACAAACAGATAAACAGTAGGGATAAAACAATATTTACAAAAAGATACTTATATGAATATACTACATTATTACTAGATACTACACCAAAGTCTGCAATATCTTCAGAGTCCATGTCTTTAGGCCTCAGGTCACACCACAGCAGGACTTCTGCTCAGCTGGGCACTCCTCTGGATGGCTCTTCTGGACACCTCTTCATGGACACACACACACTTAGACTTAGACTGACTAAAAAACTCTCTAGACTTTGTATATCTTTCTTGGACCCCCCCCCCCCCTTGACATGTGACTGTTCATCTCAACTGAAATCATCTCACCTCCCCCCAAACTCCATAAAAACTCTGTAAATGGCAAACTCACACAAACAGATGTCCCCTTGTTTACATATAAAAACTCTGGGCCAAGAGACCCCCTATTATGTTGTCTATATTATAGATGCAAGAGTCTACCACACCCAACTGTTCTTTTGTTTACCCATAAACAACCCCAGGCATCAGTCTTTTGTTACAGTATCAATGGAGTAGATACTCACACCTCAAGTTTCTCAGGGCACAGTTTGTTTATGATAAGTTGGTTGTGACTGAACACAATTTATATATCATCACTTATAAAGATTTATACAACTACATATATTTTATAAGATACACTTATTAAATACACAATGTTTAAAAATGATCAATGTATAAGCCATATCTTACAACTCCATCCTGAATATAATACAAGGGGCATCTGGAATTTCTAAATCATAATGTCGAATAGCAATGCCCCCGAAATGCCTAACAAAGGAGGCCACTATCTTATTTACCTTGACCTGAGTCCTATTAAACCTAACCGAATCTAGAGCTACCCTCCACTTCAAAAGAGGTGCTATGCCAGACCAAACTTTAGAACCCTAATTGAGTCCTTTATGACAACCACTCCCTAGTCGTTCCCACCCAAATGAATTAACAGCCCCCGGGAGGCCCACACAACCTATCATAAGCCACCACCTCCGGCAGCAACTGATGCCACTGCATGACCCTAATGCCAAACCATTTGATGTCGAGAACAGATGAGCAGAAACCTAACTGTGCTCCTCTGTCCTGCACAACTGCCATCCCTCTGGCCCAATAAATGAAGGAATGACGGCAAATCCACAACGGAATCTGGGAACCTAAAAACAAATTAAACTAACAAGTGGGGACGAATATATATACAGAATCTGTTGGACTCCCATCTCCCTATTCTTTTCACTGTATCATCATCCAAACTCAATCTAACCTAAAAGGAGTGAGTCCCAAACTAATCCAGATCTAACTGAACTGCAGAAATACATGACTTGAACACTGCTTTAAACTAATATTTTGACAAACTAGACCCATCCAAATGAACCAGCGATAAACCAAATACTGAGACAAGCATAAATGGGGGCAACAACCACTACCATGGACCACATAAATTACAGTTTGCCCCCGACCCAGACTTGGACCTCCTAAAATGAATGGCCAACAAAGTTTCATATACTGTTACATCAGACACTAATAGACCCCCTACCACTAACCTAGACGCTGCCACCAACTCAGCAATCCTGAAAGCCCCAAAGAATGCTTGGCTTCTGAACAGCCTAACTTCATAACTTGAAGCACAAATGCACTCTAATGCCCCAACCACCCGTTTTAACAAAGATTAAGAAAGGCCTTCTCTGATCCCTCAACTATCCCTTTTCTGAGCCCTTTTACCACCTGTCTTACCATGAAATTCTTTGTAACATCCTCCAAACCCTGTAACTTAACTTAACTAAAATAAAAAGCTAATGCTGATAACATTCTAGCTAGGGCAGTAACGGAAATACCCTGTGAATGCTTATGCATTATAAAAATTAAAAGAGCTTATAGAAAGCTACCCTGGAAACGCATACCTTACTGTAAGACTCCCATGTGCCCTTGGCCAGTGAATTGTGAATTAATGTGCATATACCTGGAATGCTAGATTCCATAAAACCGATGGCATGGGCGTTCTCTGGCTCTTCCTCTCCGGTGCAGCTTCTCTGAATCTTTCCCACTAAAACCGAGAGAGAACATCAACTATAACATTATGTTCGCCAGGGATATGCAAAGCCCTGCAAAATATGTTAAGAATTAAACATCTCAAAATGAATTTCCTAAGCAGTCTCACCACAGGCAGTGACGATGCAGAGGTAGAATTAATAGCATGGACAAAACCCATGTTGTCACAGTGGAATACCACATGATGGTTGCGTAGGTTATCACCCTATAAATATAAAGCAACAACAAAAGGGAATAGCCCCTAAAAGGCTAAATTCTTTAACATGCTATCATCCCTGAAAATAAACCCCAAAACCTCCAAAGCCAGTCACAGCGGTAAAAACTTGTAATATTGAATTCAGCACCAAATCCTTCATAATGTCCAGTTGTCCATTGAAATGAGATAAAAACAACAACCAGACTCTGAGGTCTTCCTTATGCCTTTCCGACACTCTGATATGGTGATGAGCGCACTTAACACTAGCCGTAGCGAGCAACAAACGCCTAGAGAAGATCCTCCCCAAAGGAATGATCCGACAAGCAAAATAAAATTTACAGAGAAGAGATTGCATGTCCCTAAGCGTTACCTTCTTCGCCTCCAACATCCGTCGGACTGACTCCTTCAAATCTGCCACCTTATTCTCGGGTAAACTACAATCCATATTCTGTGTGTTGATACAAATCCCAAAAAAACTCAACACGTCCATCGGTCACTCTGTTTTTTCCGCCACTACAGGGATACCAAAATTTGCAGCTGTATCCGAAAGACTGTGAAGCAGTGCAGAGCAATCTGACGAGCCTTCGGAGCCCACAAATAAAAAATCATCTAAGTAATGAACCAAGGTGTTCAAACGCGACTGCTGTACCGTAACCCAATGGATGAAAGAACTGAACTTCTCAAAATACGAACACGAAGTGGAGCACCCCATCAGCAAACACATATCGATGAAGTACTGTCTTTCAATCCGACAACACAGTAAAAATTGTAAGGACGGATGTACTGGCAGTAAACGAAAGGCTGATTCTATGTCGACTTTAGTCAGCCCTGCTCCCCTACCAGCCTTCTTTACCAGTTCCACCACCTGTGAAAATTAAGCATAAGTCACTGCCGAC
Source organism: Discoglossus pictus (assembly GCA_027410445.1). Taxonomy (NCBI): domain Eukaryota; kingdom Metazoa; phylum Chordata; class Amphibia; order Anura; family Alytidae; genus Discoglossus; species Discoglossus pictus. The sequence goes on along the minus strand of CM050166.1, from coordinate 280,832,977 downwards.
AGTTCACTGTCAAACCGATCGTTGACCGATGATATGACAAATGATGGATTATTTTAGGAGGAAATTAGGAGGACAGCGCACATGTAGACCCACAAAAGAAGGAATAACAAACCTGTCCGAAAACCCCTAACAACAATTGAGCAACTGCAGGACACAGCTTACTGTACAGTAAGCTGTGTCCTGCAGTTGGTCAATTGTTGTTAGGGGTCCTTTAACCACGGTCACATCCTTTCTATCTGTACCGGCGTCATCCCCTTTTTGAGCTGTTCCTTTGGATCTTTGGAGTTTTGCTTTCTTGAAGCAATGAAAAAGTGGATGGTGAAGACTGCATTCTGAACCATCATGCCTGTATTTACATGTTGAACTCCATTTGCATAAGCTCTCACTATACGCGAAGCAGCAACCTTTTTTACCAGACTGGAGCCTCTGGCTTAGCCCCACCAGCGACGATCTTCAACCAACTCCCCATATCTCTATCATCCCACTGCATATCGTCCTGAACCAACAATTTTTGCCGAAGATTAGCGTCGTAATGACACCACGTCAAGCCTCTTTATGTACTGTTGATACCCTCTAGTTCATCTAAATAACAAAAGAGCGGGGAGCAGTACTCGGGATGCTTCTCCCCAACTATGCTTGCGAAAATCACATACGCCTGCAGCCAATTACTAAATGTTTTCGGTATTTTCCGCTCATCTTCTTCCTTCTTCCCATCATCCTGCTTGAACTCCAAAAGCTATCCAGAGGAAGTAGCGAGTATAATTTGATAAACCCCCTGCGGCAAATTTTCTCTTTAACCTATTGAGTAACATGTTCCCCTATGGGCCCAATGGAACATAGGGATGTCTTTTTAAGGCCGTGTTTGCTACTTTAAGAACCTCCACAGGAGAAGCTAAGGGCTGCACGTTTGATGTCTCTTGAACCATACTGCTTACTCCCACACGAGTGTCATCGCTACCACCTTCCCCTCCGGATGTGCACAGGCCATCATTGGCTGATTGCTCACCTGTTTGTGGTCCTATACAAGCCTCGCCAACACCACTAGCTCTACTCTGCCCATCCATGCTAATGATAAAAACTTTCAGCCCTTCCATAAACGACATATTAGAAGCAGTGGCCGGGAGCGGTTGCTGTCGGAGCGCATCCCCTCCGCTTCTGTTGTAGGTTTTGCTTCCTTGCACCATCCTGCTCCTCACCTCCTCAGGTTGGGCTAGCCTTCCTCTTGCTGGCATCACCTCCTCCTCCCTTCTTTCTACCAATGAACGCACTGGATGTGCCTCATCTGCACCCTGGATGTTTCTTGCATCCTCTCCAGCATCCCGTCCTGTGATCTCTACCTCACTCCTCACTGTCCGTCCATCCTGCAGGTCAGTAACGCCACTAGAGGTGCTGGGTATCTGCTCTCACTCCCGTCTTCAGGACTTTTCTCGTGCTGCCCCTATTCTTTCGAACTCCTTGCCTCGCTCCACTAGACTATAGCCCTGCCTCAAATCCTTCAAACACTCACTAAAAACTCATCTGTTTAAATAAGTTTTTTACCTCCAGCCCTAATATACACATCACATCTGTAATCCTTCTATACCTCTCCCATGCCCTTTAGATTGTAAGTCTGTGAGTTTTCAATCTTATGTGCTTTAGGAAAGCACTATGTACACTTGATTTTAAACTGAAAGAAAGGGCCCTCAGTTATTTTCTTCTTCTTTTTTGACCCTGTATAGCGCTACAGAATATGGGCGTCATTCAAATGCGATTTGGCCAATTGAATAGGGCTCTATATAAGCACAAAGCATATTTTTTTACAAAAGTTTTTAGCTAGTGAAGATCTTGCTTTTGAATAGAAGTTCACTCACTAATAACTTCTGTAAGCAAAATATGCTATGTGCTTATATAGAGCCCTATTCAATTGGCCAAATCACATTTGAATGAGGCCCTATGTTGGCACATTACAAATAAAGGAAATAATAATAATACATTTAGATTGCTATATCCAGCTAGATTATTCATAGAAATAGGGAAAGGTGTAATCTTTTTTGACAGAGCAGCTGAAGCTCTCAAATATTTGAGTGATAATGAGATAGAGAAAAAAAGTGTTTTTTGTAAACTATTTTGGTATCTTGTTTTATTTATAATACATTATAAGCCTTGAAATATTAGATCATTGCAGTTGTACATTGAGATTTTATAAATATTATATTGGTAAATGTAAAGAGATTTCGTTGAACAATTGGGAAGAAATTTGGAAAAGAAATAAGAAAGTAGACAGAATGAGTAAAATGTGTGCGGTTATTGAATTGTATATATATGGGCAAGATAACATGGCATATTGGAGATATTAACTCCCCAGTTAAGCGTAGATCAGTCTTATAATGTTTGAAAAAAGCAGATATTCATATTGCACTTCTCCACAGAAGTGCATTTGAGTTTGGGTTCAAGAGGTTATATATACAATATATGAGAAGAGAAAGACAGGTGTAGCAATATTATTTAAAAAAGGGGCTTGTATATAAGATGCAAACAGTAAAATCAGATAAAGACCATAATTAAATACTCATTATTAAACAAGAGAGCTGTAATATTACTAAAACAGAACAAATCTTGGAAATATTTCCAAATGACTATACTCAATTATAATCCAAACAAATTATAGATCAATTAAATAAGGCCAGATTTTGGGAGAATATTAATATTCCAGAACTTAAAAAGATCAATTTGAAAGATTAAATGCTGCATTTTTACAAGAGGAGTTATCTAGGGTTATAAAACAACTCCTTAAAAATAAATCACCTGGACCAGATGGTTTTATTAATGCGTTTTACCAGACAATGTTGGATTACATTGGATCAATTTTGTTAGACTTAATGAATGCTTATTTTGTCAAACACATTCCCACTTAAACATATTTTACAGAGGCTAACATTATTGTGTTCTGTAAGCAAAAAAAGGAGATATAGTGGAAGATTATAGGCCCATTTGTGTTTTAAAAATTGATGACAAGATATTAACAATAGATTATTCATGATGGTCAAACAGGTTTTATTCAAGGAAGAACTATGACAACTAGTATCAGAAAAGTCATAGCAATTATACAATAATTTCAAAAGAATAAGAATAGTAAGAATAACCCTCCCTTGATAGTCAGCCTAGATGCTGAGAAAGCCTTTGATTGTATCTCTTGGGACCATTTGATGACCTCCTTACATAATTTGAGGATTTATGGTAATATGTGGCAAATAAAAAAAAACAATTTATTCTCACTCCTTAGTTTCTATTGTAGCTAATCATTTTAAATCCCATATTTTTTTTATTACAGAGAGGCACCAGTCAAGACTGCCCATTGTCCCCTGTCCTTTTTGATATTGCCTTAGAACCATTGACTTATAAACTTCAAGACTACTTTTAAGATAATAATCTGGGAAATATGCAGCTTCATATCTTGTTTTATATGCTGATGGTTTATTATTATTTATAAATGAACAAACTATAAATTATCTCAAAATGATATCTGTTATAGAGGAATTTCTGCCTTTTCTGGATATTTAATTAATCAAAAAAATAAATAAATTAAGAAGCTTTATAGCTAGGATCTTCATATATCCACCTACCCAAAGTCACATTGAAAAAAAAAGGAATTGAATCCATTAAATATTTAGGACTGCAAATAGTAGCTGATATTCAAATGATTTATATATTAAATTGTAACACTATTATTTCCTAGATTGATAGACTACTTCAAGGATTGTCTAAACTTCCTTTGTCTTTGATAGGCAGATTTAGTTTAATTAAGATGATGAAATATCCAAAATTATTATTTTTAATACAAAATTAGCCTATGGCTACAATAAAAAGATAGTCTAAAATATGTTCTATTAGTTTAAATAGACTTTGGTTATCAATAGATCAAGGAGGAGTCAATCATCTCAACACTGAATGGGTGAATTGGTCATCATTAGTTAAAATAAAACTGGATTAGCAAAAATGTGAAGGGAAATTTGTAGATTATGATTGGGAGATAGAAATGAATGGTAGTAAAGAATTTGATTATTTGCTACATAACCATAAATCTGAAATTCCCAAATCAATTAGAAATAATATTTTGGTTTATCCAATAATTAAGATCTGGAGCTTGAGAAATGGTAAGATTCTTCCCTATAGTAAAATTATATATGAAATGTCAATTAAGAGCATCACAGAAATATCTGAAGGAGGTCAGACCGTTTAGTAAAGTTAGGCTTGAATTTTTTATCGACTAAATAAATAAAAAGATGAAGATCTCCAAGAGATTTATTGTATAGAAGAAGATCTCAAGTTTACTTAAGTTTACTTATTTTCAAATTACAAGCTATATAAAGAGACTGACAGAGGAAGGAATTCAGTTTTGGGAAATGAATATTAATAAATAAGCTGATTAAAAGTTATAAAAAGGGGAGAATCAATATTTCCAATGTTTATAATTTAATATGCAAATACTTAAACCCTATAATAAATATTGAAATGTCTAAGAAATTGACTTGCTTATTTTTTAATAATACAGGTAATCAAAAAAATATTACACTCTACAATATTTTGAACAACAATTGAAAATCTTACCAAACTTTTGAGTAAATAAAAAAAAAAACTGCTTAAATGAATGCCTTAATTGTAAGATGTGGAATCCTTCTTATATTCATTTTTTTGGTCTTCTGATTTGATTCGTAAATTTTGGTGTAAAGTTGAACGGAACAAATGAATAGTAATTTGAGCTTGAAATCTGAATTGGTTCTTGGGTTTGAGTTAATTTAGCAAATTGGAGATTTCTAGAAATGTTGATTATAATGGCAAACACAATTATCAGGAGAAAATGGATTGTTAAAAAAAAAATAACCTAAAATATCTGAACTCATATAAGCCCCGAAAAAAATCAAATATGGATAGATTTATTTAATAGTGAAGGCTCTATTGAAAAATAATTCAAAATTTTAAATATAAGTGGAGCCAATATAAGCAAAGAAATAATTGCATAAAGACTTTCAGTGAGGCAATATTAAAGGTTTTAAAAGATATTTGATTTAAGTATATTGTTACACTCTACCTTATTAGTAATGGTCAACCTTCCCTTGTTCTATTTTGGCTGTCATAATATAAAGAAGGATATTCAAAATGCATTTTATGTTTAGGTTTTATGGCATTACATTTTTGTAATTTAGTGTACTAATGAAATGTTGGAGAGGAGAGATATTGTTGTAATGTATTTTTTTTATTTTCTGTAATGTTCCTTTTTTATTTTTTATGACTTAGGTTTTTTTATTTTCTGTAATGTAGATTTTTTATTTTTTGTGACTTAGGTTTTTTTATTTTCTGTCATTAGAGTGGTGGGGGGTTTATTAGGGGGTAGGTAGGTAGTGTAGGTAGGTAGTATAGGTGGTAATAGATTAGTGTAGAGAGGGGTTAGTTTAGATTTAATGGGGGGTAAAGTGCAGTGTAGCGTTTGTAGTTAGTGTCATGAGGGTCCTTGAGGACCGTCATGGCACTTATGTGGTTAATGTTAGAGTTGTAACTGCCCCATAAGGGTCATAATAAACCCTTATGGGACTGATGGGGTTAAATAGAGGCTTAATCCCATGAGTTATATGGTTAATTAAGGCTTATGGGGTCTGTATTGACCCCAATGAGTGACAGGGTTAATTAAGGGCTTATGGGGGTCTTTATTGACCCCCATGAGTGACAGGGTTAATTAAGGCTTATGGGGGTCTGTATTGACCCCTATGAGTTATAGGGTTAATTAAGGGCTTATGGGGGTCTGTATTGACCCCCATGAGTGACAGGGCCTGATCTATGCTGATCGGTGATCCCCGCTGCAAGGGGTAAATATGGGGGGCTGCAGGGGTCCCTATAGGGACCCTGCAGCATGGGGATGTGTATAGGGAGCAGGGGGGCACATCATTCGGCTGTCTCGGGCTGCTCCGAGGCAGTACGTAGAGGCTTTAGGATCCCTTGCTTGCACTTTTTTGTGCCCGTAGGGATTCTTCTGAGGTGCGAGATTCACCTCATAGATTTAAGGTTGCGTGTGACTCCGTAGCTCTCTCGGAGCCTATTCTCTGCCATTTTTCGGAGTGATCTCGCAAAGCAGGCTGCGAGGGAAGTATTGGGGATACGGTCCTCGCAAACAGCAAAAAACGGCCTTTTGCGAGGACCGAGGGAACTACGAGGGATAATTTAATAAGGCCCAAAGTTTTCAATAAACTACAACAGCCCTTTAAATAAGAAATAACCTATATCTGGTTTGATTATATTTGTCTTTGCAATAAGGCAATAAGGAGTGTTGTATTGAACAACTTTCACAGAAGTTATTCATTGTATTTTCTATATATACCCCCTATACAACCACATTTTTACTTTTTTATAACCATAAGAGTACTAAGGGTGAGCTTTTTTCTAGATTGGTTTTATTAAACTTTATTGAGCTAAATATATATACACATGTTTTCAGCTTCCCAAGGATTAGCAAAGTAATTTTGCCATATGAGGGAAGATTGAATGTGATATGGGACATTGTTTGTCACTAGCTCTTTAAGAGTAACCATCCATCCATAAGCCATTGACATGTGCATGGCTTTGCATAAAAGTTGAGTTAATATTCCCACTTTTGTTAGCCTCTGAATCCTTGGTTGTATATATTGCAAAAATAAAAAATATGACAAACAAGACAGTCCTGTGAATGCAGAACCCTAGGCAGCTTCCTAAATGGTGTAGCACTGCATTATATGGCATTATATTTTTGTTATTTAGTGTACTAATGAAAAGATGGAGAGGAAAGAGGAAAAAGGAAAGGAATCTTTTTCTTTACCTTTATTTCTGTATGATAATATGTCTAATTTAAGATATTTTTATCTATGTAACATATATTGGTTTCCTTTGTTTTTATTAATGAAATGTATCTTTATGTATGATAATTACATGTATTATGTATAAAATTAAATAATTAAATATGTTGAAAACAAAGTGGTGCGCTAATAAACTACTAAGGTAAGATAACTACACCGGTTGTTTACATTTTCTTAATTTTGTCTCATAAAGTTTCTATAAACCATGTCGTTCAATTACCACCTGAATGTTTTCGAAATTCTTTATTAAATAACAGAAAGTAGTACTGGAGCCTACCCCTTTCTTCATGATTACTCTCATCTTTCACATTTGTGGCCCAAAGGCCATGCATCAAGTAGAGGGATTTCAAACTACCAGTGTCAGGCTGCAGCAGCTGCTGGCATTTTATATGTCAAATACATTGAGAAGGATAACATTATTTAATTGAAGTTAGTTAAAATGTTTTAATTAATTAAAAAGAGGGCATCCATAAGAGTTTACTGAATCTGTAAATAGGTAGAAGGAAAAAAGCTTAAGTATAAAGCAGCAATAACTCTTTAGTAGGATCTGTCAGTATTCTTAGAAATATTTTTTCGAGATCGGAGAGAAACATGAGTAAATAATACTAAGAAATAGCCCAAATTATCTAATCGTACTTGAACATCAAAATAATACTGAAAAACTTTTTTTCTGCATTTCAGTTTATTTGTTGGGAATAGTTAGAATGTACTCGGACCTTTCCTGGTTTCTTCTGCCGTCACAGCCAGATGCTTCTCTTAGAAACACTCTGGGTATTTGCTGACAGAAATTCTCGAGAGAGAATGGACCAAAAAATGAAATAAACAGTTCTGTGATGACCAGCCCAATGTTGTTTTGTGTTTACTTAATATAGTAAACGATAAAAAAAAGAAATTACAATAACATTAAAGGGAGAAATAATGAATGGGTACAGAAAATAAAAACATAACTTTTATCACTATCTATTAATAACAAATTATTAAAAAGAATCAATAGACATTGAATGCGCTCTGAAAAATAATAACATTATAGGAAGAATTACTGAATACTGTGTAAGTCCTGAGCATAAAAGTAGTTTTAGGTAAAATCTTTATTTTAGTAAACACTGCATGTGCCTGAAGGATGCCATGTTTGTGTCTTCCACACTTTCTGCTGATTTAGAGCCCTGGCAGTGTTCTCCGACTTTACTGTATATTAGATATTTATAGTATATATTGCAAAAATGAAAAATATGACAAGCAAGACAGAACCCCCTGTGAATGCAGCACCCTAGGCAGCTGCCTAAGTGGTGTAGCACTTCATTTGAAATTTATAGCTTTAGGATGTCCCAGAAGTCCATATGTGAGAACAAAGGTATAAACCATTGTGAAGAGGTGTTTTATCCTGGTTGTTTTATCCATGGCTCCTGTAAAAACTTCCACAAGGCTGATAAGCTATAAGACATTTGAAAAGCAATTTTGCTGAGCTATACTATAACCTACGCAAAAAAGAATACTGTAAAACGTACTGACTCACAGCCAGGGTTTTTACCCACAGTAGTCTAGCACTAAAGTGTGCGTAAAGCCTGCCTAAAGTATATGCGTAGGAGACTCCCTGTCTGAAACCCAATAGCCTCTATAGCAATGATATGGAAGGGTACCCACATGAACATACTTCATTAACCCTAACATTCTCCCTCAGCCCTGTCTATCTATATAAACTCATTCACATGGCAGAGAAGAGTTTAATCAATATTTTAAACAATAATAAAAACAAATTCAGGGCTGTATGAAACCTCCACTTATGACATGAAAAGAGCTGGGTATCCCCCAGGATCCCCCAGTTAAATCTGCCTGTTCAAACATCCTTGGGTGGTCTCACAGCACAAACACTGTGATCGGTGAGAGAGAGAGAGAGAGAGAGAGAGAGGGGGGGAAAGATAAAGTATATATATATATATATATATATATATATATATATATATATATATATATACACAGAGAGAGGGAGAGAGAGACCTCCCACCATCAGTAATTCAATTGAAAAAAAACAACAGCAGTAGTTGATACATAGAATTGATTTCTAGCTGGGTGATGGGGGAGAGAAAGAGTGTGAGAAAGTAAGAGTGAGAGATAGAAGTAGTTGATTGATTGATTTCCAGCTAATATGGTAGGGGAGAGAGGGGGAGAGAGAGAGACGGTGATACCTCCCACCTTTTGGGATTTTTCATGCAAAAAAGTTTTCATACACTACTGATTCTCCTCTATTAGATGCATTCATAATCTACTACCCCCTTTGAGGTGGTATACCCCATGTTTCCCCTAACTTAAGTATGACAATGGGGCTCCTTATGGACCCCCATGGCACCAAATATTAACTCATCACAATTGGGGTTCCTAGGAATGTCCATGGTAATTTAAACTATAACCATGAGGGTCCCCATGGACCCCTATGGTATACTTAACTGTGACAATGCGGTCATTATGGATCTCCATGGCACCCCTACCACAATAACAAAATTAGAGGTGCTCAATCTGAGAACAGACAATACCTGAAGTAGGTTTGTCCTATAGGTCTGGTTACCTACTCAGAGAGCAACCTCTTTTAGCTCACTTGTGCCCTTCACAGGGAGAAATATCCTGAAGTATATCAGTCTGGTCTCACTCAAAAGAGTGACCCAGTCCCAAAATACCAGTTCCTACCATCCTACCTTCCTACGACTACAAGTGATCATATTAGACCTCTGTGGACCCTAACCCCCCATGTGGTTCCATAAGCACCCCCATAGTCCCTAAGACTAAATACATGCATAAAATTAAAAAAAAACATATATATTACTTATCCTCAGCGATGATCACCAATGCCCAGGTTCCTAACTCTATAGCCCTGGTAAGTGGGCAAGTTCGCACTTCTATGTTAATTGAAGAATCTGATCTCTTCTTTTATGACTGCCCTTATTACTCACCTTTGGCCTGTGGAAATTGTTTTTTTGCCTAATTAATCCACTGTTCTTAGGTAATCTAACAGAACTCCTCCTCTGAGGAGCTCCAGCACTGACTAACATTTTGTTATGACCAAGCCTTCAACTGATATACTACTTTGTGAGATTTAGGGACTATGGGGTGTGGTAACTTGTCTTCCTTGAATGGTAATTTAAACAGGCCTTTGTAGGAGGGCTGAGAATCTTTACTTCCCTCCCACAATTGCTCATGGACAGGATGTGATGTAAATTACATCATCTCAACTAAGGATATATCCAGGCAGGAAACTGGTGCTGCTTCCTGTTTTCTTCCTTGATGGTGAGGGTGAGGAGGTGATTTCAATGGTCTGACCGTGGGTAAGATCAAGCGTTTGGGGAAGGGAATTACTATATATATATATATAGGTAGATAGATTTAAAAGGGGGTGTTGCTCCGTGGGTCTGGGCTGTTGTGTTTGTAATACATTTATAGTATTGTGTTATCTGCCTTTTAATAAATACCTTTTAATGTAGACGAACCTTGTGTAATATTAATTTGGTGATACACCACATTTGGCGACCACGAATTTTAGACTTCTACAAAGGTTATTTATGAGGTAATATCACATTAATAGATAGTCAGATTTATTTTTTGGGGGAAGAAAAATTACTTTGTCTAATTATCCTCTGCATGGGAAATCAAGTGCTGATTGTGTGTGGAGTCTAGTTTGGGTCTCCATTTTATTATACAAGCTTGGGCACCAGGCCACAATTAGTTTGTTGTGTGTTTCAAATACCTGAGTTTGTTAATACTATTATTCATCAGGCCTCAATTTAGCAGGCCTAGTAGTTTTTCAGGCCCTTATTTTTATTTTATTGTAATAGACTACCAGCATAGGCCTATCTGAGTGAGTTGAATATCAGAGTACAGGCCTAGCCCTGCATTTGAATACAATATGGTAGGCTCCATGCGGCTTTTTGTTGTATTTGAATGCTGATTTCCTTTGTATCCTAGTTTGGGTCTCCATTTTATTATACAAGCTTGGGCACCAGGCCACAATTAGTTTGTTGTGTGTTTCAAATACCTGAGTTTGTTAATACTATTATTCATCAGGCCTCAATTTAGCAGGCCTAGTAGTTTTCAGGCCTTTATTTTTATTTTATTGTAATAGACTACCAGCATAGGCCTATCTGAGTGAGTTGAATATCAGAGTACAGGCCTAGCCCTGCATTTGAATACAATATGGTAGGCTCCATGCGGCTTTTTGTTGTATTTGAATGCTGATTTCCTTTGTATCCTAGTTTGGGTCTCCATTTTATTATACAAGCTTGGGCACCAGGCCACAATTAGTTTGTTGTGTGTTTCAAATACCTGAGTTTGTTAATACTATTATTCATCAGGCCTCAATTTAGCAGGCCTAGTAGTTTTCAGGCCTTTATTTTTATTTTATTGTAATAGACTACCAGCATAGGCCTATCTGAGTGAGTTGAATATCAGAGTACAGGCCTAGCCCTGCATTTGAATACAATATGGTAGGCTCCATGCGGCTTTTTGTTGTATTTGAATGCTGATTTCCTTTGTATCCTAGTTTGGGCCTACATTTTAATATACAAGTTTGGGTTTGTTTTGTTTTTGTTTTTTTTTTTGTTTTTTTTCTCTTCTTTCTTTTTCTTTCTCTAGTCCTTTATCATAGTACAGGCCTGGAGAAAAATAATAAATAAACCATTTTAAATATTATATATATATATATATATATATATATATATATATATATATATATATATATTATTTCAGGCGTGCATTTTAATACACTATAGGCTTCCATACCTTATACATTTTGGGTGTCTTGCATATCCTCGTTCGGGTTTATCTCCTACCCTGCAGGCCTTGCTATTATATTTTAAGTTAATTAGCAAGTATTACCTTCACCATACTAAGGTAAGTATAATTTGCATTGTGGGTACTAATCTATTTTTCTACATATTACACCTGGCCTACTGAATAGTCATCAACTATTGTTGGCTACTCAGAAGCATGCTACTTTAGTCGCGAATTGATTTGGATTCTTACTTGGGTGAGTAAAAGAGTAGAAATGTCTTTTCAAGGGGCCAAATACTTTCCCACAGAAGTGCGTGAGTACTTTAGGAAACATATTCAAAAACATGATGGTCCATATGAGCTTCCAGAGCCAGCAAACCCAGACAGTGGAAAAGAGAAGAGATTAATGGATGTTCTAAAACAAATTATAAATAACAAAAAGTATAGAACAAAGAAGAGAAAAAGTTTGGTCACACAAGCTGTTGTAGCCACAATAGGAGGCCTAATAGACTTAGTTGTAGAATTACGGCAGCATAATTTGGAAACAACAAATAAAATGGAGGAAGCAATGGACAAAAGGGATTGTTTAAAAATTGCAGCTTTGAGAACAACTACAATTGTGGGGGAACTAGAAAGGGAGTTAGGGGAAATAGAGGAACAGAGGGATGCTTATGGAATAAAAATAACAGAACTTCAAAACATAATAATGGACTATAAAAATAAAACAAAGTTAGACGGGATGAAAGGAGTCAGAGACATTGCCAAAATATATCCAGATCTGGATATGTTCGTGGCACAAAATAAAGAACCAGTGCCGAAAATGAACCAAGATAGAAAAGATTTCTTATGTTATTCTGTTCCACAAGTAGATACCATACCACAAGCACCAGTTATTGTTTCAGAATTATTTAATGCAAGGCAAACACCTACAGGATTTTCTATGCAGACTCGACCGATGTCTATGGCAGATAAAGATAATTTCCAGAAATGGTGGGGAAGTATGCCAACTAACAACTTTAATACATTTACACATTGGTTTATGAGGGGAGCAGATAGAGCTAAAAAAGGAGGTCTTAACTTAGAGGAATGGACAGAACTGTTAGAATACGCTATGGGTCCTTTGGCTAGTAGACTATTGGGATTTAATAACAGTGTGTCTGATCAGGCAGGAAGAATTGCTGCAACTAATTTCTATCTACTTAGCATAGAAAAAGAAATAGCAAATATTACCATGAGGCCAATAGATGGTCCTAGAGAGGTAGCTCAAAGGATATTTTTTTGGTATACTCTACGACAACCGCAACAGCCTCTAGTGCTGGGCTCACCAGAACATATAGCAAAAGTAATGGAAGCCCTTCCCCGGGAGTGTCAAGAATTTATCAGGCTTTTTGATCCAACACCAACAGACTTGGAAATGGTACTAACTAGAGCTGATACGTGGTGGATCAAGCATCCTTTCACAGAACAGGCCTGCTCTGTTTCAGCTGTAAGAACATTTAAGGTCGAGTCTGGTAGAGATATAGATGGTAATTGGAGAAACCAGACGTGGGATGTACCCCAGAACAAGAAGGATGATCAAAACTGGAGACCAAAACAGAACTTTGACAAAAGATGGAGAGATCCACCTAGGGACTATAGGAATAGGGATGGCAGCAACTGGAGGGCTAATCAGGAGGGAGAGAGAAATGGTAACATGGGCTATTGGGAACTCAGGAGACAGAAGGATAGGATAGAAGAGGAAAATCACATACTTAAAAACAAGGTAGCTGAGTCAGAGAAGAAATTGAAGGAAAGTGAGGCAAAGATGCAATATAGTGTTATAAAAGAGGGACGGAGTAGAAGTGAGTCACAATGACAAATCCCAACCCCTGCGCCTCAGCATCTCATTCACTCAGCTAATTTAACCATGGATGAGGCAGGTCAGCCTACCAGTTATACAGTCATCGCAGGGGTAGGGAAAAATATGTTGGTAGATACAGGAGCAGCAGTTACAATGACCAACAGGGTCAAAAATGGGGATTCTTCAGTAAGTAGTATGGGAGTTACTGGGAATCCACAGGAGGTTAGAGCAGGTCCAATTGATGTAGCAGTTGGAGAAAAAACAATACAAGTAGAAGCAATAGTGGGTTGGCCAGAGGAAATATTGTGAATAGAAGTTTTAAAAAAAGGAAATTTCATTGTAGATCTTGCCAATTTTTGTTTGTGGAAGACAGAAAAGGTGAATCAGGTAAGTACAGAGTTGACGAAAGGGGTTGTGCTCCCAATGGCATATATTGTCTCTCCGATAAAAAGTCTGGAAAAAGACAAACTGAAACTAGACGGACAACCAGAATGGCTGCAGAAGCTAATCCAAGACATACCTGTTTGGGCAATTACCGAGATGATAGAAATGCTGGAGAGACGTGGAATAATTAAATCTGGAAATGGGTATGCATGTAACTCACCATGTTGGCCTGTGAGAAAAGCTGTGTTAAAAGGGAATGGAGATGAAAAAGCAGCCTCATCATGGAGACTTACCATTGATTACAGGGCCGTGAACAAACTTGCAAAAAGAATGTCCCCTGTTGTTTTTGTTATGTATATGTTTCTAATGATGGAATCTAGTGTTCCCACAGAGCAAGGCCGTATAAGAATGAAGATGCGTGTCAACAGAAGATTGTGGTGGATCCTTTTTACAGGATGGATAAGTATAAGCTGTATCACAGTAGGAATGGGGAGACAGGCAATAAGGCCAGAAGATACCGCAAATAAGGGAAAGAGTTTGAAAAGATTGGAGTTACATTATGTTCAAGCAGATAGATTTATTTGGCCCAGGGAATTGGAAGTAAAAAAGGGCGGAGGGTTACAAGTAAACATTATTTTGCCACATAATAGTACCAGGGGATTAGCTCTTAGAGCTCCAATAAAAAGTATAGAGGGACATAACTGGGAATGGGTTATAAGATATGGACAGATAATGAATACAGGAAACTTTAAAGGAAGGACTAAAATAACAACAAAGGTACAAGGGAGGGTTACAAATATTACAGTAGTAGTGAGTAACTTAACATTAGAAGAAGGTGGAGAATGGGACGCTGCAGTTATAGCTGCCCAGCCTGACCTAGAGGAATTCTGCAATTTTGATACTGGAAAGGGGTGTGTTCTAACAATAGATGAAGTATTTGTCTCTGTAAAGGAGCTGCAACGTTGTAAAGATCAGAAGAAGGTACCATGGCCAATAGGCGGATTGGTGGTGGTACCAACACATGAAACAGTTGTGCAAGGGGTTGGGTGGACTTACTACCCAATAATTCTAAATTTTAATGATTTCTCTATTCCTCCAAAGTGCCCGGAATCACAGCGGCAGTGGTTTAAGCAAAGTATACAAGAGACCATCATTGAGTGGACCGGAGCAGGGAGTCGAGAAAAACGGGACACACTTGCAGCCCTTTTAGGAGGAGTCGGAACTGGATTGGGAGTTTGGAATTCAGCAGACATCATTGGACTGAACAGCAGGATAAACTCCCTTACTGATGGCATGGGACATGCTATGAAAACAGGTGGAGTAGCTGACTCCCTTATAGTGAGTAGACTGACAGACAATGTTGATGACATACACACCATTGCCAACAACCTGCATCTAGTTGAGGAAAATATTGCTTCCATTGCTAACAGCATTAAGAATGAAATAGTGGGAACTGCCATTTTCTGTTCTGTGATTGGAGGAAAGCTGTTGGCAGATTTAAAGGAAACTATTAAAGACATCCAGGAAAACAAGTGGGCAAGACAAATCAATGCAACAAGGATTATCACGTCATTGAAAAGAAAAGGAGTGGACATCACTGAGGACAATCTCAAATACAGCTTTATTGAAGGCCCAGATCAATGGATGCCACATGGACTACAATCTGGGACAATAGGACTAATCCTGGCAATTCCCCGTTGGGAGGGGCAGGCAGAGCAACTGAACTTTATACATAGCATTGGCACGTTAAGTGATGGAATCTACAAGCAACACTTCCCATCAAAAAGACTGGCCACTATTACAGGATTGGAGATGGATGAAAGCTGTTGCAGGAAATCTCAACACCGATGGCTGTGCAGTTGTGTTTGGGAGAAAGGAGCTGAGGAGGATGGCTGGGTGCAGTTGATAAAAGAAAACCTGGTGCAAGAGGTGATCCGCATAGGGGA
The DNA here is from genome assembly GCA_027410445.1 of Discoglossus pictus. Classification (NCBI taxonomy): domain Eukaryota; kingdom Metazoa; phylum Chordata; class Amphibia; order Anura; family Alytidae; genus Discoglossus; species Discoglossus pictus. Next base: position 280,817,192 of record CM050166.1, on the reverse strand, counting down.
CATTGCATGCTTTATCGGCCACTCTGAATATAGGACAGTTGATGAAATATGTTTGGTGGAAGAAGGGTCTTGTATCATGGTATTTCCATCAAGAAACCTTACCACTGAAATGATCAATTTTACTGCAAATGCAGATTGGACAAATTTGACAATGAAGCTTTTTACCTTGGAACTTCATGAGTCAGAGACACATCCAGTCCTACGAACACTGTCGCTGGTACTCATGTTCATTCAAGTATTAACGACAATTATAATAATATACTTTTGTGTGGCAATGAAACTTGCAAGGAGGATATATAATAATGTGTCTTTTTCCTCTTCTTTCTCTCTCTCATACATTCTTCAATAAAGTTTTACATTGCACATACATAAACATTTATCACACACTCTCACCTAAATTCTATAAATTCTGTTTTTGTGTAATATGTGGATTGACAGCCATAGGAAAGTACAGGAGAACTTATGTCGCTGAGGGAACTATTCCGGAGGGACGGTGGGTTGAATTTCTCCTGTATATCAGGTTTTTGCTCCCACTAGGTTCTCCTGTACTAGAGGGATAACTAGAAAACTGAGCAACATAGAAAAAGAAAAAGTGAGGGAATGTGGTAACTTGTCTTCCTTGAATGGTAATTTAAACAGGCCTTTGTAGGAGGGCTGAGAATCTTTACTTCCCTCCCACAATTGCTCATGGACAGGATGTGATGTAAATTACATCATCTCAACTAAGGATATATCCAGGCAGGAAACTGGTGCTGCTTCCTGTTTTCTTCCTTGATGGTGAGGGTGAGGAGGTGATTTCAATGGTCTGACCGTGGGTAAGATCAAGCGTTTGGGGAAGGGAATTACTATATATATATATAGGTAGATAGATTTAAAAGGGGGTGTTGCTCCGTGGGTCTGGGCTGTTGTGTTTGTAATACATTTATAGTATTGTGTTATCTGCCTTTTAATAAATACCTTTTAATGTAGACGAACCTTGTGTAATATTAATTTGGTGATACACCACATGGGGGTCATAGGGTCTATGGGGATCCCTATGAATCCCCATTTGGGGTTAGTGTCCATGGGGGTCCAAATGAACCTCTGTGATGGTAGGAACAGTGCCATGGGGTTCTTGATGATCTCCATGGTATATGGGGTTAACTTTAAGTGCCATGCCGGTCAAAAACGACCCCCATTGTATAGAGCTTAAATTAGGTTAATCTTTGTCCATGATAACCCCCCAAGGTCACAGTTCAGAATACCATGGGGGCCTATAGGGACCCTAATGGTATAGGAGTTAATATAAGGCACCACGGCGGTCCCTAGTTTAAATTAGCATTGGGCTCATAGGGGCCCACATGGCAATGGGTTTTACTTAAGTGACATGGGGTCCACAAGGACCCCTATGGTTATACTTTAGTTGGGGGATAGCCAGGCTAATAGGGGGTAGTGAGTATTAAGGGGGAATCCCAGGAGAAACTTAGCTCAAAAGAGTTATCTGGTACTGAGGGGAAATCTCTGGGATAGCCAGGGTCAAGGGTACTAACAGATATTGAGGGGGGATTCCTTGGCATACACAGGCTTATATCAGGTAGTGGTGAGCAATCAAGCCTCAAATCTGACATAATTAAGGTAACAACTCCTTCCTAATGTCTGATTTGATGCATCCTGACTTTTCAGAGGCGTTTGCCTTTAGGTGGGATTGAAGGTACTCATAGACATTTTTTTTATTTCTTCACTGGGAGAGACCTCCATGTAAACTTCAGTAAGATCTAATTTTGTTAGGGGAGGCATGTAATATTGATTTTAAAATAGTTATGGGACAAGGGCTTAGGATATTAGGGACGGACGGAGGTTAGATTTGCGCAACGTGATAGCTCAGTAGTAATTTACAAGTAAACTTCACTCTGTCCTTTTTTTTACCAGAGCCATGGAATGGAGGCTGCAGTGATTTTTTTTATCATAGCTGACACTGCTCTTTGAGAGCTAGGAAGCAAACTAAATAAATAATCTGATTAAATTATATGTTTCCACACTTATAGTCCAAAAGAGCTGCAGTCATCTTTTCAGGGTTCAACGTTAGCCAATTAACATTTAACCATTGATGGATGTCTTAATCTGTTGATGAATCCACTATGAGCAAATTCTAATTAAGATGTGAAATTTATATTGATAGGGTCATTAACAAAAAAAGCTTTGTGAAGTTTATGTTGTTACATATTCTTACAAGGTAATGCAGAAAACTTAGGGAGTTGTTTACCAAATACTGTTGAAAAGTGGAGTTAAATGTGTGACTTTATCTAACACGATTTTATTCTATGGTGCATATTAATCAACTGGTGTAAAATGTGGGAAAATAACCACCACATCATAACACGAAAAATGGAGTTAAACTTTTTTTGGTCTGTTTGACAAATTACTTCATAAGGCCTAGATCTGAAGTGAATACTTTCATCACCAGTTTACCCACAAAAACAAATCTTCATTTAACAATAGAGTGTAGAATCGGGTTGTCCAACTCCATTACTTGAGAATATATATTTGTTTATATCAGTGGATCAATGAGTGACATATTCATTTGTATGTATTTACCTGTTCTAACTCGTGAAACATGAAATTCTGCCTTGTATTTGGCCCTTGAGGACAGCAGCTACACAAACCTTATCAGGAAGATAGCTAGGGATGCATAACCAAAACTGCTTTATATAATGATGATTTAAACAAGGGCTGCATCTATAGCAAAAAGGAATATGTTAGAGTACTGCATTGTTGGACATTGCTGACTCTCAGAGGTGTACAGGAACAGCTGCTAATGACAATAAATGACAACCACCCTTTGTGTGCTCTGTTGCTGGCATAAACATAGCATGTCTTTGACAGATCAGGATTGGAAGAAAAGATTAGTTGAAGTTTGATGTTGATATCTAAATATTGGCCTTTCTGGGATTTCCCTAGATGGGGTAGACAAGATCAATCCTGTGGATCCTCACAGCAGGAAAATCCTCATATCCTGGCCTCCAATGAGGTCTCCGGGATCAGCCTTGATTGCCTGTTCTATTCATCAAGTGACATCTGCCCTAGCAACACTCAGCTGGAAGTTGAATAGGAAGCCGCAGAGACAGATTCTTCTTATAGGGTAAAAGTAGTTTAAGAAAAACTTCACACATTTGGGAAGAATGCAACAGTCTAACAACATAAGTAGCTATATAACTATCAAACAATTGCACTAATTTCACATGCCAGCAAGGTAATGCTAAAGATCCTGCAAGCTCTGCTCCAACAGTCCATGGACCAAGAACTAACAGATGTGCAAACCACGTTTCAGAGAGGCAGAGGCACATAAGATAAAATTTAGAAAGCAAGAGAGTACCAGAAAACATTTACCCCTGCTTCATATACTATTACAAAGCCTTTGATTGTGTGGATGACAACAAAATGTGGCAAGTTTTAAAGAGGTGAGAGCACCAGACCATTTCATCCACCTCATGAAGAATCTGTAGGTGGACCAAGAAACCACGGTCAGAACAGAACAGAACATGGAACAGCCAAATGATTCAAGATCCAGAAAGGAGTGTGAGGAGTGCAAGGTTATATATTGTCACCTTATTTATTCAATTTATGCACAAAATACATCATGTGTAAAGCTGGGCTGGACGAATCCAAAACTGGAATTAATATTTCTGTAAGATGATACTAATCTGATGGCTGAAAGTTAGGATCAACTAAAGGGCATTTGAGTGTGAAAGAAGCCGCTGAATATTTAAAAGACAAAGATCATGGCAAACAGCAATTTCATTTTCTGCTGAAAAGATAGTGAAGAAGTGGAAATAATGACACATTTTATTTTCCTGGATTCAAGGATCTCTGCAGATGGTGACTGCAGCCATTAAATTAAAATGCTTTTGCTTTGGCAAATCTACACTAGCTATTAAAAAGTAAAGATATTACACTATAGTTAGGACTAGCAAGCACTGTGAAATAACAGGGGTTAAACACCAAAGTGGCTCATCCACAAAAATAAAAGGGTCAAAATAAACTAATGTATACTATGGTACTATGAGCCTGTAAACTTTAAAAATATTTAAACACACACAGATAACTATAGCTACAAATAAGCCTTAAACGAGTTCTTGCATGGAACCATGGAATAGCGTCCAAAGTCAATATTTTTTTACAGGCCTTATTCATGGTTTATATACTATGTTGTTACTGCCATCTTGACACATTTGTATATGCTTTAATTTCATGGATATTTGGAATTCACCCCATGTTAGGTGCCATGGGTGTAGGAGCCAAAGAAAATCTGGGGGGGGATACCACATCTAGTATAAAAATACCACACAACTGCTTCTCTATACAGAAACAAACACATTGAAAAATCTGTGGGGGATTTGTCCCCCTTGTCCCCCCCAGTTCCTACACCCATGTTGGATGCCCAGGTGGTGAAAGAGGATCTACTTTTTTGACAGCTCTAGGTTTGACTGCAGTGGCTAGAAGAGGAAAAATACCGCTATCAGTCCTCTCCCACACACTATCATAAAGGTCAAAGGGCCACTGAACTCACTGCAAGTGCTCCTCGTGGTGTAACAGAGCACAAGATTGTATGTTGAAGTTATCTATATTTTTTTATTACACTAATAACAGCTTTTTTCTTTGTAAAAACATTTACCAAATTATGAAGTTTATTTATATAAACAAAATAAAAAAAATGGTCATTTAAGACAGTACAGTATATCATATATTTCAATTGCACATAGATAAAAACTCCTTCCAATCTTTTCATCTATATAGGAATAATTGACCTGTTTGAAGCCATAACAACATGCTATGTCAGCTGCCAACTGGAGGGCACATTGCCAAATTTTAAATGCGGATGATAAAAGCCAGGTTTCTGTTAAAAATGTACTAGGAAATAACTACAAAGCCACACTAAGCGCATTTTAAATTTTATACAGTCATATGGTCTTTTTGATGTGTTGCTAAAAAAGTAACATCGGCTTAAAAGGTCCTTTTGTGAAATATAGATGCTAAATTATATTTAAATTGGAAAATGTTTTAAGTCACAATCATTCCAATTACTTTATCGATAAAATGTCAAAAACAATTAGCAAACTTGCACATATACATCAAAAGAAAATAATTTTCTTCCAAATTATAAACTATACTTAGGGACATATTTTCTAAAAAAGGATAATTATTATGCCCACTTTCTATTATTTTGTGCAGCCTATTTAGAATATCGGGAAGAATTTTAATTAATCTGATAAAGAGATTCATTAAAAATAAAGTAAGTGTGGATATGAAGTCATTACCTTACTTATTCCAACTTGCTACCACTTTGGATAAATATACTCTACTAAGCTTATTCAAGAGTAAAAGAGTCAGAGTAATTTTAGCTATCTTTTTATGTTATTCTATGGGGTGTTAGCAGAAAATAGTAACATTTAAATAATCCAAGTCCACAGAATAACATAAAATGTTTAAATATTTTTTTTAGTATTTGTTTCTTATATGTCTGTTGCACTGATTCTATTAAAAAAAGTATCCAGATTTCCTTATGATATAACTTGTGCACAATTGTATTTTATCCCTCTATATAACTAAAGCTACACAAAACCAACTAAACCAAATTAAAATAATAATGTTCTGGTCTGAAACTGTACACAATCATAACTAAATCTGCCACTTGCAGGTTGGTACCAAAGAACAGAAGAAACCCATCTTTCTCCTCATTTAGAAATAAAATCCTCAGAAATAATATTTTTAATTTGTAAGATTACTATATTTCCAAGGAATGTTTATGGAGATGATCTGGTGCTGATGCTTTCCATTTTGCCCTCTCACCTCACTTCTGTCTCTCTGGCAAAAAAAAAACACAACCTCACAGGAGAAAAACAGGAGGAGGGGTCAGGTTTCATTCAATAATTCTCCAGAGGTAGCATAAGCCAGAAACAGAAGCAACAAGCAGACAGCATCACATGTCCAACAACACAGATACACTTCCTAAACTTGCAAGAGATCAAAGCAGCAGAGAGAACAGATTGACGCTATTAAATGCTCGAGGAGTAAATATACATTCTATATAAAGCATGGTTAGAAAGTATGTGCTTTAAATGCAATTATATTGAAGGCAGGTTGCTCAGAGGAAGACACCTTGCTACTAATTTATAATAGATACTGGAGGGAATTTGGTGCATTTGTCAAGTGCTTAAAAAATTGGATCAACCAAATTGAAACATCTATTACTACTGCTTAGATTTATTGGATAGTCTACTGTAACCCGTTCTTCATATACCAGGAAAACAAACCAAGAATGGGATCTGTGACTTCAGCCCTGAATAAGTCTAAAAACACAGTGGTGCAGCTGAGCAAGGACCCAGAAAGTGAAGCAGAGAAGATGGGAAAGCATCTGAAAGGCAGGAGAGGAAGAGCATCAGATGGCATGGTGAAAGGACTGCCTCAACCAGCATGGGAGAGACCAGGGCCAGGCATGGAACCTGAGGAGCTGTCTGTGGTGCTGAACACCAGCTCAGCACAGGCTCTCATCCTGTCTCCAAGGTGCAGCACCAGCAACTCAAGTAAGTGATTCTCATTCAATGGAAATAAAAAAGTTTCAGAGTCATCAGCTATTTTATTTTAGACCAAGTCTAGAGTAATTGGAGGTATTGAATTAAAATAAAATTGGATAATTGCAATATATTTGTTTAAAATGGCATATTGCTTCTTTTAGTATTTATTTTTCCTAAGAAGATTGTTGCAGGGCTTAATGTAATACATATTATGCTAATAAGTATATGTGCTGAGAAAAGGATTTGTTATTAAATGAAGTTAAAACATAAAATATCCCCATTTGCTATGTTTTCTACCAAGCATAGTTACCAAGGGGGATTTAATTTAATTTGTTTGTTAAAAAGCTCCTATAGAAATATATTAAACTGAAATATTTAATACCTTTGGGCCCTATTCTATTTCCTAATTCATAAATTTATACACTCTTAATATTGCTACATATTCAGCAAATATTACTTATTGGCACTATTGAATTCTTAAGTCAAAAGAATGCATATAAACATTTATAAAAAAACACCCAAAGCCAAATGTATAAGTTTAAGGCACTTGCAAGTAGCTAATAGAATATGGCCCATTGTGTTAGCATTTTGAAAAATGTACCCCAGTGTGTAATGTTCTTCAGAAATGCTTATTTCTGGTTAAAATACATTTATGCAAGAATGCTGTTTATATCAAGAATCAACAGTGACTGGTTCTTTAAGAAAAATGATTTAACAGGTCATATTTGGGAATATTTTAAAATTGTAAACTCTGATGTGAATAAGCTTTATACAACACTGCAGACAATTATAGTGCTTTATAAGTAGGAAATATTATCTATACATATAAAACAATATAGATAATATGCTGGAAACACAGAACTTTAATTTATTATGTGAATGCTTTCCTTGGTATCGTCTTCTGGGCTTACAATAATTACATGTGTTAATCATATAGGTCAGTTGTTTCCTAAGGTATTTTATTTTCAGGTTTTGTCTTGTGGTATTAGTTTTATACCAGTGATGTATAATGGAGAAACTAAACTTATTGATAGCACGTTTTGTGTTGTTTTTGGTTTCCATGGCCACTGCTTGCAAGATCCTGCCTGCTTGTCTTGACTGGTTTAAGCATGGAGCTTATTTATTAAATGTAACATTTTGGAAGGTGCAGACGTTAAAGCTAACTTCTATTTATCTCTGTCACATTTCCCTTGCCATCTCTGGTTTTTCACCAAATAATATAATTGCCCAAATCACTAAGCTTCACAGTGGCTGTGGAGTGGTTTGGTAAGGCTGTGCTCTATGGGGAGATTGGTTTTGCAGCAAGAGCAAACCACACTGCAGCCCTTACAAAGCTTTGGGTATTTTTATTTGTGATGTGTTATATTACTCATATAATAAATTAATTCTAAAAATTGTAATTGGCTTATGTTGTATGTTGGTATTTTACTTTGTTTTATTCTTCCTTCTCATGATTTAATTTTATTGAAGAAATGGTTGGCTTATACAACAGAATGTGACATAAACTAATAGTTTCCAAACTTTTGTTTTTTGAAAGTAATAATTCAAATTACTGAGTTTCTTGGTGGAGCAAGTTTTTTTTGGGATCTTTGCAAGCCACTTCATGTCTATTGATTAATATGTCACAACATCATAAATTGCCATTTCTCACCATTTATGTTTACAGTTTTATTGCTTTATCTTACTATATTACTTTATTACTTATCATTATGAATTGTAGGGTTGATATGCATGTGCTCACACAATAACCACCCAAAACCCACCTTTTAAGTAACTGTGTATGCTTGAAAACCACATTAAAGACTGTAGCCTAACAATGAAACAATATTATGGTTTTGCAATTGTACAAATGTTTGTACCACCCGTTGCTGCCATTGAACTTTGTAGTCAGATGGTGCACTATGCTTTTTTTTTGGTGTATATTCATGGTTCAGCAATTATGTAGCTTCAAGGACTATAATGAATGTTGTGTCACATCCATGTTGTCATAATATATTGTGTCAGACCTGGAGAAGGCATGAAGACTCCAGAGTAACATAATATTCTATAATAGCCTCTTCTAAGCTAGCAGAGTAAGCCTGGTCCTCCTGGGGAACTACTACTGTCCTGGGTGGAAAGTCACTCCATTCTGCTCAGTAGATCCACCAAGGACAAGATAATACTATTGATTGGTATGGAGTAAAGCGGTTTGGTTGAAATATAATAATAATGGATTAAAGGACCATATAGATTTTTTTAAATGTTCTACTCTGTGTAAAATAATTGTTAAGATATGATTATCTAAAAATATTACTGTAAGGGCCAGATGAAATAATGATGCTTTGGGATGAAGATCTCCATCCCCAGACTTACCACTAGCTTGTATCTCCCTTCTAAGAAGGGGGATGAGATATAATCTGTTCATGTCTGAGTTGTACATAAGACTTTTTAAGGACCATTGTAGTTTTGGAAAAACAAAATGTTGTATGTTTGTGATGTAATTGAACTAATAACATTAGCAGGTATGTAAGCCATGAGCATAAAATTGTTTTCTCATAGAAGTTTAGCAGACTTCACTTGGAGCTTGAGGTAGAGGGTTATCTTATTGGAGTCTGCTTCTTTTTTTAGTTCTACTGCCAAGTGATAATTCATAGCTGCAGTCTGTCAACAGAACTGAGATTTTATCTGAATCCATGAATCCTCACAGGTGCAAATGTCTTCTTCAATGAAAGAAAATAAAAAACAGTAGCTAAAATGTAAAGCTATACTTTCTAAAAACATTTTGCATGTTATTAAGTTAAATTATTAATTATGGGGGAAGAAATTTGTCCAAACCCTCAATGTAACTAAACTTTGTCCCAGCATTTCTAGATTATTCACAACTAATCAATCCTAACTCAATTTAGAGATTACTTTTAAATTATTTTTTTATGTGGATCTAAAGTTTTTGAAACTAGTTATGTGATCCTTGAAGGGTTGTGCAGAGAGGAGTTGTAAAAACGTTTATGCATCATTAAAATTCCAATAAAATCCCAAATAAATCAATGTTTTGATTCTGTTTGTCACATCTACTAATATTCCAAAATGTTACCTTTTTTATTCTGTGTAGATTGCGAACTAATGCATGGTGTGTGACCCCTAAATTTCAGGGACACTTATTTTAAAATGTAATATGAAATAGACATGTACAACAATATGTTTTACTTTAAGGGATCCTAAAGTCATGGACATTGCTCTGCACAATCATGCACATCAAAAGCAAGTGAAGAAGCTGCAATAAAATTGCTCTATTGACTAGTATATAATTAATATTATTAGTGGAGTTGTGCCTTACATAGCCTTTAACAAGCCTATGTATCTTGGTGTTGTATCCAAGTTTGCCATTTTGGATGTCACTAAGCCTATGAAACTACTAATTAGAGGAAGCGCTAATTATTATTATTATTATTATTATTATTATTATTATTATTAATAATAATAATAATAATACTAATAATACTAATACTAATAATATTAATAATAAATAAATAAATAGAACTCCCTCAAAACAAAGGAAAACCAAAGGAAAAAGTTGACATTTCCGTTGTGGCAGCAAATGGTGCATTGTGATTTACAGTCCTTTCAGTACCTACATTAATTAATAATCTCCAAGAAGGCTCCAGCTCCATACCACAGAGGAGGGCCATAAAAGGAATTAACAAGTTGTATATTTATCTACTTTTAAAATTCACTTTTCTATGCTGTGTGTATGATGTAAAACAAAGTAAGACAAAATATAAGACATAAGAATCTCTTGTAAATAATCGCTTGCATAGGGAAAAATAACACATGTACACAAAGAAATTCCTTATTGCAATCACAAATGATAAACCTAAGAGAAATTAAGTCAAGGGGATTGGATTTCTGTAGATAGATTTGTTTTATTATATCACACATTGCATCATCCTAGGTTTTGTATATGAGTGGACATACTTAATGATCATAATATATCTTCAGAACATTGTAGGGTTTATTATCAAGCAAGCTCTCTCCTCTTTTATGCTAGAACACAAGTAATATTAGTGGCGCAGTGGCCACCTCTGAACTGTATTGCATCTGAAGTTAAAGTTTTTTATAGTTAGATATTAATACCAAATACCTGTGTTTAATATGAAACAGCAGAGATAAAAAATATTTTGAAACTATAAGTTTTAACATGTATTTTATCCATGCCTCTCAAAATTTCAAATGGCCAAAGATGGACACTGATAATCTTGAAAACTGATGCATTATTAGGTAGTGTTATCACTGTTCTATATGGCGAGTAAACTAGTTTTTCAGAAATGATACTTCAGGCTTCTATGTTTCTCCTAGACACTGATAGAAAATAACAGGAGGAACCCAAGAAAGTGGGACATGGCCAGGAATGGAAAAGAGGGCTTTGTCCTTAAATGTGGAACTTTCCTACAAAAAAGGGGCATATACAGCCCTATTAAATTCAGGCTATGTGTTAAAACGTAGCCCGTAACACTGATATTAGGACTTACGACTATTAAATTACCCCGTAAAGCAGGCCGCCGAAGTCTTGCGGGTTAAGACGCAGGATGGACGAAAAATGCCTACGGGATGTGAACGTTGAACTTCGGAGCCCGCAAATCCTTTGATCTGTCAAGCCCGTAACCGCTACAAATCTAATCATGCTATTAAATTGCAAAGTCACCTGCGAGCTAGCCGTAACACTCAAATCAAGCCCAAAGCCCAACATGTGCTGGAGAGGACTCGCAAGGGGGGTAAAGACCAATACGTAGCCCAGTAAATGCAAATAAAAATACACTACTGTACTTTATATAAAACTAGCGAATTGCCCATCAAAAAATGACGGCAATGAAATTGTAAGTGAGCTAATGGTGTTTGGTGTATATAATGAGGTTGATTTAGCGTCCTTCGTTTTCTATGTCGTGCGACTTTTTCGGAATATCCGTAGCTGTTTGGTGGTGTTTTGCGTGTTTATGGTGGTGTTTTGCGTGTTTATGGACCTTTATCCTCGTTTTCTTTTGTTCGGTGGCCATTTTTTCTCTCGCTTAGGTGATTTTCGGGACTCTAAACTCCGAAATTTGTGCCTAAATGGAGGTGTAACTTCACTTGCAGTGGTCCTGGGTGCCCCCCCCCCCTTGCTGTGAGTATCCTTTTTATGTGTTTGTTGTTTGTATTTATTGTGTTTGTAATGTTTTTGGGGTCGCGCGGGTTGCGTCCTTGTTTTCTAATCTCGTAGGTGTTTTTCGGCAAATACGTAGGTGTTTGGTGGTGTTTTGCGTCTTTAGACTGCTGTAGCCTCGTTTTCGTTTTTTTTCAGCGGCCATTTTTTTTCTTGCTTAGAGAATTTTTTAGTGTCTAAACTCTTTTAATTTGAGTTAAATTGAGGTGTAACTTCAGTTTACGAGGTCCTGGATGCTCCCTCTTCCTGTAAGTAAGCTTTTTATGTATTTGTTGTGTGTATTTGTTGTATTTTTCAAGTGCGCGTGTTGCGGCCGATTTTTGCGAGGTCGTAATGGGTTGTAACATGTCTCGTATTTTCCTTGGATAACAACGTAAATTTTGCGAGGGTCGCAGTTGCTGGCAAGGAGCGCCTTCGGCAAGGAGCACCTTTGCGAGCCCGCAAGCGTTGCAACGGTTTGCATGCTCACAACTATATATGTGATGAAAAGAAAAAAAAATAGTTCTCACTGGGACTCGTTTCCATCCATATATGCTCCTTAAACAAGAGTCATAATAGTATATAATAATAATTCATTCGGCTGCTAGGCTGGGAAAATAAAAAAAATTTATTATACAATAAACAGACAATATACACTATAAAAATTTGCTGTTTAAAAAAAATTATATATATATATACAGGGAGTGCAGAATTATTAGGCAAATGAGTATTTTGACCACATCATCCTCTTTATGCATGTTGTCTTACTCCAAGCTGTATAGGCTCGAAAGCCTACTACCAATTAAGCATATTAGGTGATGTGCATCTCTGTAATGAGAAGGGGTGTGGTCTAATGACATCAACACCCTATATCAGGTGTTCATAATTATTAGGCAACTTCCTTTCCTTTGGCAAAATGGGTCAAAAGAAGGACTTGACAGGCTCAGAAAAATCAAAAATAGTGAGATATCTTGCAGAGGGATGCAGCACTCTTAAAATTGCAAAGCTTCTGAAGCGTGATCATCGAACAATCAAGCATTTCATTCAAAATAGTCAACAGGGTCGCAAGAAGCATGTGGAAAAACCAAGGCGCAAAATAACTGCCCATGAACTGAGAAAAGTCAAGCGTGCAGCTGCCACGATGCCACTTGCCACCAGTTTGGCCATATTTCAGAGCTGCAACATCACTGGAGTGCCCAAAAGCACAAGGTGTGCAATACTCAGAGACATGGCCAAGGTAAGAAAGGCTAAAAGACGACCACCACTGAACAAGACACACAAGCTGAAACGTCAAGACTGGGCCAAGAAATATCTCAAGACTGATTTTTCTAAGGTTTTATGGACTGATGAAATGAGAGTGAGTCTTGATGGGCCAGATGGATGGGCCCGTGGCTGGATTGGTAAAGGGCAGAGAGCTCCAGTCCGACTCAGACGCCAGCAAGGTGGAGGTGGAGTACTGGTTTGGACTGGTATCATCAAAGATGAGCTTGTGGGGCCTTTCGGGTTGAGGATGGAGTCAAGCTCAACTCCCAGTCCTACTGCCAGTTCCTGGAAGACACCTTCTTCAAGCAGTGGTACAGGAAGAAGTCTGCATCCTTCAAGAAAAACATGATTTTCATGCAGGACAATGTTCCATCACACGCGTCCAAGTACTCCACAGCGTGGCTGGCAACAAAGGGTATAAAAGAAGAAAATCTAATGACATAGCCTCCTTGTTCACCTGATCTGAACCCCATTGAGAACCTGTGGTCCATCATCAAATGTGAGATTTACAAGGAGGGAAAACAGTACACCTCTCTGAACAGTGTCTGGGAGGCTGTGGTTGCTGCTGCACGCAATGTTGATGGTGAACAGATCAAAACACTGACAGAATCCATGGATGGCAGGCTTTTGAGTGTCCTTGCAAAGAAAAGTGGCTATATTGGTCACTGATTTGTTTCTGTTTTGTTTTTGAATGTCAGAAATGTATATTTGTGAATGTTGAGATGTTATATTGGTTTCACTGGTAAAAATAAATAATTGAAATGGGTATATATTTGTTTTTTGTTAAGTTGCCTAATAATTATGCACAGTAATAGTCACCTGCACACACAGATATCCCCCTAAAATAGCTAAAACTAAAAACAAACTAAAAACTACTTTCAAAAGTATTTAGCTTTGATATTAATGAGTTTTTTGGGTTCATTGAGAACATGGTTGTTGTTCAATAATAAAATTAATCCTCAAAAATACAACTTGCCTAATAATTCTGCACTCCCTGCATATATATATATATATATATATATATATATATATATATTGTGTGTTTATTGTATAATAACGTTTTTTTATTTTCCCATCCTATCAGCCATTTGAATTCATTTGTGGGGGATTTGTATTGCATGCTTTTTTGTGCTTCTCGTTATTAGTCTTAGAATTAATAGCACAACATTCTCAAGCCCACAAATTGGCCCAAAAAAACACTTTATTTCATGTTTGATTTCCGTGATATATAGATCCTGGCAATCAATGTGTTAATACATATACTGTAACTCACATGTAATAGAATATCATATTTACGGCTTTATTAATATTGCATTATTTTCGGGAATGTGGGTCCGATCGTAACTTGTAGTTGTAGCCCTTAGGACTTTGATATTTAACCTCCCCTTTATCAGTGATGTAACGCTGATGATCTTTTTTTCCATCTGCACCATCTAAATCCGTAACTACAGTCTACACTAAATGATCCAACGTTCTACGAACGAGCTACGATTTGCGTCTCAAGCCCGTAGCTTGCAGCCCATTCTAATTTAATAGCAACATAACTCGGCCATATTTCAAGCCCGCAGCCTTTGCAAGCTTCACGTTGAAGTTACGGGCTTCAAATTTAATAGGGCTGTTGGGCAGCTAAGAAGGACAGGGAGTCTTCCATGAAAAGATGTACAATTGAAAAGTATGCTTTATCAATCAAATGTTATTTAAACAAAATAAATTCACACAGTAAACTAACATTGATTTTTGCCATTTTGGCACGCATCCTTTCTAATCCATCCACTGTGGTTTATATATTTTATTAATTAGAGATCATTGGCGTTAATTATTTAAGAGACCCTGAAGCAGAGTCCACTGTCTTGAGTGCCTTCACCAAGGTTTGAGCCTACCTAATCTTTTGTTTTGACTTTCTTTAAAAAATATATAAATCTGTTTGTGAGTCTATCAGAAAGACTGACTGACTTCTCAAAATACAAACGTCAATGTTAGTTTATCGTAGACAAATGCATTTTTTTAAATAATGTTCAACTGGTAAAGTACTTATTATTTTTTTTAGAATCCTACCCGTCTCTTATTTATCATCCCTCTAAGCTATCATTTTTTCACCTTCAATCCCATCAAGTTCTTTGGAGCAATGTCCATAAAAAGCACTTTACAATATTTATTTTAGTTCTGTTGCACATATTAAAGACAAACAGAAAGCTCAGTGCATGTTCCAGTAAACTTTTAATAGAAAATAAAAGCTATTTGTGTCAACTGAAGCACATTTTTAGCAAGATGGAGCCAAAGTAAAGCAATCACAGAAAATAATGTGAGAGGTGCTTCTGCTGCCTCTTGTGTGGAGAAGAAACTTCCCCAAACATGTAGGTATTGCAGATTTAACTGATAATGGAAATGTCAATTGAATTTTAATACAGGAAGACACTAATAATCCTCTGTTCCAGGACCTTGCTGAATTAATACAAATCCCTAGTACATCCTCATTTGGAATATGGAGTACAATTTTGGGCACCACTTCATAAAAATGACATTTTAGAGCTGGAAAAGGTACAGAGGAAGACAACAAAACTAATAAGGGGAATGGAGGGGCTAGGTTATGAAGAAAGACTAAAATAATTAAACATATTTTGTCTAGAAAAAAAGGTATCTAAGAGGGCATATGATTACCTTATATAAATATATCCAGGGTCAATACAAGGCTTTGTCAAGTGAACTTTTTGTGCCAAGAAGTTTTCAACTGACAAGAGGACATCCCTTGAGGTTAAAAGTAAAAAGATTCCACCCCAAAGAAAGAAAAGGGTTCTTCACAGTAAGGGTGGTTAAACTGTGGAATTCTCTACCAAAGGAGGTGGTGACAGTGGATTTGATAGATATATTGGATATATTTTTGAGTAGAAAGGGAATATAGGGTTATCCTGGTTAGTATTTATCCAGGGAGGAGTCCGATCACTAGTATCTGGGGTCAGGAAGGAATTCTATTTTATTATTATTTACCTGCCAGTCTCACTGCCCCACAAATATAAAGCCCTTACCTTAGCCTTGGCAGCCTTCAGCAACCAGTAAATATGATGGGATGCAGGCTGGAGCACAGAGCATCATCAGAGAGCAGTTCTCGGCGCCCTGATGACGGCGCACTGGTCTCCATCGTTCAAAAGACATGCCACCGAGTTGCCTGATTACAGGAGGTACCAAATCATGCAATTCCAGATCATTTGTGTCCTACCTGTAGCGTCTAACTCTAATGAGAAGTGCACTTATATAAAGACTTACCAAACAGCAGAAGGGGAAATGCTATTTTGTAATTATTAGGCTTGTTATGCATCACATATTTCAACCCACACAAATATATTATCAGCCTTATTAAATTGCGATTCGGTAAATTTAGAAGGGCTCTATATAAGCACATAGCATATTTTTTTTACAGAAGTTTTTAGTTAGTGAACTTCTAACCAAAAGCAAGGTCTTCACTAACTAAAAACTTCTGTAAAAGAAATATGCTATGTGCTTATATAGAGCCCTTTTAAATTTGCTGAATCGCAATTTAATAAGGCTGTATATGTCAGTATACATACCAGAAAACTATTTGTTCTAGAAAGTAACTTTATTGATAACTGATAGGATCAAATCTATTGGGAATTCTTTACAATTTAGTAAAAATAAAAAATAAGGAGAATTATTAATTTAAGGACGTCTGTGGTCAAATATTTTTATATTGTTTTTTGAATAACTGAAAGTGATAATGAGCAAAAACAAAATTAAACACAACCTTTATATTTTGAAACTTTTATATGCAATTATTCTTTACTGCTTGGCTCCACTTTGCTTTCTTCCCTGCTGCCTGTTACTGTATTGGTCTGAATATAAGCCGCACCCGCATATAAGCCGCACCCGTAAAGTTCAAGGGGAAAAAATAGAAAAAAGATAATACTCAAATATAAGCCTCACATGTAAAATTGGAGAGAAAAAGACTCTCAAAGTGATCCGCCATTGCAAGAAACAGGCTTTCTAATTAGCACTGCAGGTTACAGGCTTTACAGGATGTTAGAATCACTAAAACCGTAAATCGCTATTCAATACTGCAGTCTCAAGCATGAAAATCGGCACCCTTAACTCGCAATCGCGCAAATCGGCAGTAATTTTGCGTTCGCGAATAGAAGTCACACACGTAACAAGCAAAGTTCGCAAATCGGATGATGTTTTTTTTTTTACGGTCGCGAATATAAGCCGCACCCGTAACTCCAAAGCTCAAAAATCGGAAAAAAGGTGCGGCTTATATTCGGACCAATACGGTACTTTTTCAGGTGGGTGTGTTTTTGTAAATTAATTAACTTCCCTTTAGTTCTGCTGAGAGCACTGGCAGATTTAACTGCAACAGTCTCACTGTGCAGACTGACATTTCCCGTGTATTCAAAGTCTCTTCCCATCTCAGGAGGTTGATCTGAAGAAGCCAAAATAATACACTGTTTCCCCCGAAAATAAGACCTATCCTGAAAATACGTCCTAGCATGATTTTTCAGGATACACATAATATAAGCCCTCCCCAAAAAATAAGCCCCAGTTCTGATCGTCAGCCAGACATCCGTTAAATGATAATATAAATTATTAAGACAAGATGAGTGCAAAAAGAAAGAGCTATTCTGTTGAGTACAAAAAAGGAATAGTGGAGGACTACACAGGGAAGAATCTTACAGCTTTCTGCAAAGAGAAGACGTTGGATCTTCGTATGGTCCACAAATGGCGAGCAGAGTATGATAACCTCGGGGACAGGTGGATGACGGAAATGATAAGAAGCCAAGTGTGGATCAGGTCGGCATCCATTATATCCTGAGCTGGAAGACATCATCTGTGAATAGATTAATGACAGGAGAGCAAAGGCTTCAGTTATGCGCAGGGCTGATATTCAAGCACTTGCCGTTCACTAGAACCACAGCTGGAAACATCCCCAGAAGAATTCCATCACAACATTGGCTCAATGGCTTCCACCAGCGATATGCAATATCTCTAAGAAGATCTACAACACTGTTCAAGCTGGAAGATACATAAAATATTTAAGATGCACTTGCATTCAAGTCCTCTGTTGATGACATTGACTTTTCTAAATACTAACTCTTCAACATGATTGCTATGGATGAAACTGCGGGCCAAGGATCTAAAAAAACAATTGATCCACTGGTTATGAAAGTGCACGTTACCTGTATTTTGGCAATTCATCTGGATGGAAAGAAAGCCCCACCAATAATCATCACTAAGGGCAAGAAAGATCAGATTGAACGTGTTTCAGGCATTTATGTTCTTGAAACCGAAAAAGCCTGGGGCACACAAGCAGTTATAAGGAAGTGGGCCGATTTAATGCTGCCACTTGTTTTGCGAGGTGGTCAAAGAGGTCTGCTAGTCTGGGATTCAGCCAGCACTCACCGCGCTAAACACATGTAGAACTTCCTTGCAGAGAGAAGAATAGATCAAATAATGATTCCCACAGGAATAACTGCCTATCTCCAGACTCTTGATATTGCAATAAACATGCCATTCAAGGACCATTTGCGCATGGAAATCAATGACTACATTGAAAATAAAATGGAGAGAAATCAGCATGGAAACTTTGCAAAGCCTAGGCTGCAAGAGGTCGTGACTTGGGTGAAGAATTCATGGAATAAAATCACAGCTGTGTGGCCAATACACTACAAGCAGGCTACATGGACAAGAAGTGCTCAATTAAGGATAGCTCTATTGCCTAACATGAGAGATTGGGGCCAATGGTTCTAAAGTAAATGTAGTTGCAAGAAATTCAGGCTGGAATTCCGGATTTGGAGAGTTATGATGATGTTCCAGAAGAAGATGACATGATTGTATTTGAATAAATGTAGATTTTTGTACATGAATAAAAGTTGTACAATAAATTGTTGTTGTTTAGTCATCCTATCCTCTTCGTGACCCTATGGACCTCAGCACACCAGGCACATCTGTTAAACACTGACCATCTGAGCTTCCTCAAGCCCATGTTCATTATTTCAATGACCTCATCTATCCATCTCCATCTCTGCCATATCCTTCTTCGTGTGCCTTCAATCTTAACCAGCATTAGAGTCTTCTCTAGGGAATTCTGTCTTTTCATCATATGGTCAAAATATTTTAGCTTTAGCCTCATTATCAAACCTTCCAGTAAATAGTTTGACTTAATTTCCTCTAATAATTATTTTATCTTCTTGAAGTTTATGGGACTCTAAGCAGTTTACACCAGCATCACAAGTCAAAGGCTTCCATTCTATGGTGCTCAGCCTTCTTTATGGTTCAGCTCTCACATCTGTATGTTACTATTGGGAATACTATTGTTCTAACTATTTAGACCTTTGTTGATAGTATAATATGAATCATTTTAATAGCTTGTTCAGACTTGCCAGATCTGTCCTCCCCACAAGCAAACATCTTTTAATTTCATTGCTGCAGTCACCATCTAAAGAGATCTTGGAGCCCAGGAAAATAAAGTGTACCATTTACCATGAACTGAGATTGCTGTTTGCCATGATCTTCATCTTTTTAATGTTGAGCAGCAGGTCAGCTTTTGCACTCTCTTCTTTCACCCTCATCAACAAGTCCTTTAGTTTCTCCTCACTTCCAGCCATCCAGCAATATTGATTCCGACTTTGGATTCACATAGCCCCGCCTTTAGCATGATGTACTAACTATAAGTTGAATAAATAGGGTGAAAATATACAAGCTTGTTGCACTCCTTTCCCATTCATGAACCATTCTATTGTTTAATGTTCGGTTCTCATCATAGCTTCTTGGTCCACATATAAGATGTTAGTTGGTAAGTGCTTCGGCTTGACTGGATGGTATGGTGCCCAATATGACTGGCTGAGCCCCTGCTAAAGTCCTGATGGTGAAATACTACAATATTCTGCTGCCACTACATACTTCATTATTGAAACTGGTGTGTGCATCATTAATCATACACAGTCAGAGGATAGATTTTCCCGATGTGTAGTCATTATTAACTCCTAGGCTGCTCTTACTACAGTGATTCAGTAAAACTGAGCTCCAGCACAGATGATGGATGAAATATACATTAAGTGATATTACAAATACATACAGAATAAGGTTATATTAAACAAAGGCATTTTAGTCGGATCTATATTAAAGATATGTTAAAAGTTTTAACTTGATCCAAATTTGATTCTAGAAGATCTGTACACCACATCACGTAGGATGACATTTTGTCTAGTTGAACATACATACCACTGTCAACAATCAAAAGATAGCTTCAAACACTTTTTTTCCTGCTAGATGCAAGAGGAATTCCCACTGCACAGAGTCATGGTTGTCAGCGCTCACTAAAACTGCAATGTGAAATGTGAAAGCCACTTGGGGTTTTATAAATTATTCTAAACAGTAAACCAGCCAGGCATACTGGGAGATCACTGTTAACATGGAATAAGTAGACTCAGATATCTCTACTTCTCAGCCTGACATGTATTTGACAAGCAGACACAAATGAGTGTTTGATTTATTTTTTACAAATAAATTAATTACAAGATAAACCCTTAGAACATAATATGGTTGGGCCATCTCTATACAGAGAGGGTACAATTCCCAACACACAGGGGTATATTTATTCAAGTGGTATATTTATTCTGCCTAGGACCATGAAGCCCAGCTTGGGGCATTTTCAGGCACAGCAGGCTAGATGGATGATCCAGTACAGTACATTGAAATATGTTTATATATGCACAGAGATGTTTAAATGCAGAGAAATGTCTGTCATGTCGTATATGTACGTAAATACACATAAACTTAGGGGGGTAATTAGAGTTAACAAAGCTGCATTAAATATCTTTACCACTTATGTTTTCTTTGGGAGGTAATTATTAAATTGAGTTAAAGTTTATTCCTATATGATAAGTATGCCTGCAGCTGACTTCCCTTCAGCTGCCTATTTACTGCACAGCTTTTACAGGCATAACCTTGGGAATTGAGCCTCACTTCCTGCCACAGCCTAAAAAGGAGGAGCTCCTGCTTAAAGGTTTCTCACAAAAGATAAATTTTCATAATTATAGTCATGAAAGTTGTTGCATTACAGTAGCCCTTTATTTCCCTATCACCCCTAATTCATCTATTTCTCTCTCACATTGAGTTTTACTATATTTCCTTTTGTATCCAACAAAAGCTTGACATGTGTTATATAAACTGGTAGAAGACTTGAGCACCACATCATAGCATTAATAATAATGTATTATTTATCCCTGCCTTGAGAGCTGTGTCCAACATGAAATATCAATAATTACCCATAACACTTTTACTTATAATGAATGATTTTTTTTCAAAGCTTTGCAAACAGTTATTCATAAAAAAATATTCTTCCTTTCTGCCAGTGTAATAAAAATATACTAATTATTTAGATATAAAATATGCTTTGGTTTAAGAAAACATACAAAATAATATTGTTGCTGCAAAACAGCAGTGATAAAATATTTTCTGTTTGCATTGGGTATTTAGTGGTAATTTATAGAGAGAAGAAATAAATTCAATGTAGGTTTTAAAACTTTCATTTGAACTTCTTTGTTTCAGGTAGCAGCTTTTCTCTAGCCATATTAGGATCCAGGAGGCCTAACTTGCATTATGACTGAACTAGCAGCCACATTAAATTCGAAGCCCGTATGTGCAACATGAGACCCGCAACGGCTGCAGGCTTTAAATCTAGCTGAGTTACAGAGCTATCAAATTAGACCATGCCACGAGTTACGGGCTTGAGATGCAAACCCTTTAACCATTTGTCGAACGTTGGATGCGCGTTCGTGAACATGATCAATTAGTCAAATCCATAGTTACGGGTTTCAATGGAGCCAATGGCAACAGAGATCATCAGAATTACGTCACTGACAAATGGAGGTGGGATTTTAAAGTCTTACGGGTTTCAATTACGAGTTTCACTCTGACCCGCATTCCAGAAATGACGCAATATTGATAAAGCCATAAATATGATTTTCTATTACATGCAAGTTCCATTATATGTATTAACACATTGATTGCAGGGATCGATATAACATGGAAATTACACATAAAAAATAGTATTTTATATTGCAAATTTGCAAGCTTGAGAATGTTGTGCTATTCATTCTAATACCTAACATCACGTTCACTTTTATTAAATGTACAGTAGTGTGTGTATATTTGTATTTACAGTGCTATGGATAGGACTTTACCCCCCTTGTGGGTCCTCTCTGGTAACCGTTGGCTTCTAGGCTCCATTTACGGGTTACGGCGTTGAACGTCAGTCGATTTGTTGCAATTAAATACCGAAATTGGAACGTAGCATTTACGGGCTTGACAGAACAAAGGATTTGTGGGCGCGCAATTTCACATTCCACGTCCCCTAGGCTTTTTTCACTCAAAAGGCGCAGATCGCCACCGGCTTGCTTTTTACGCGGCCAATTTAATAGTCGTAATTCTTGCAGGCTACGTTACGGGCTATGGTTTTACACGTTAGGGGAATTTAATAGGGCTGTAGGTGTGCCTTGAGTGGTCACCGCAGGGAAGCCTCCTGGGCAGTTCTTCTCCCTCCTATAGGACAGACTAAATATGAAATGTACATTTTTAAAGCTACATTGATTTTTCTTTTACATTTTTAAACTTTTCTTTAAATAATGATTTTATTACTAGTCAGTTATTAAATAAATTAAACCTTATTAAACCTACTATTTTGAACTTTTTTCACAATATTTCAACCGTTTTGCCCGTCAATATGCAAATGACTAAGGAATCCATGCATACCATTATTAAAATGCAATGAGACATTATTATTCATAGCACGCATTAAGGTTTATTTTCAGTTTCATAAAACCATGTGGAGGTTAGCTACAGTGGACATCCATATTCTAGGCAGCTCTGAGCTCCCTAAATATACATTTGTACATCACATAAAATTCAGCAATAAGTGTGAGTGAATGTTTATTTTGTTATTATAGCTTCTAGAATCACTAGTAGCAGTTCTTAGCTCCTATGAAGCCTTTTCAGAGTGTATCTTAAGTGCAAATGGCTTGGCTCATCCTAAAAAAAAATAAAGGCCAAGGCAAAAAGTCGCCTCTGTCTACTTTCCATTGGGTGCTGAATGCATTCAGAAAATGGCAAATTGTGCACAAAATTATTTTTATGCAGTGATGAGAAATAGCAAATAATAAACATTATTTGTATCAGAAGTTTTTGATATATACATGTATTTGATTGTAATTAATATTGTTTCCTAAATGTGTTCATTGGTCTTGCAACCCATCATGTCAAAAAGTTGGGCACTCCAGCGCTTGTACATTTACCAAAGCACATAGTTAAGTGTGTGTACATTGTGTGATTAACCCTGGTCTTTTAATATCATCTGCCAAACAAAAAGTCTTTGCTAAATAAAGTTGTAAATGTTAGACCATAGCGTAAGACCCCATAAACTGTTACATCAGTTTCTTATCTAGAAAGTATTCCCTTGAAATCAGAGATTACTTCATCTAGGAAACTATCTTTCTATACATATTCTTATGTTGATGTTATACAAACACCTGGAAAGTGTCTTTAATTTCTTTAATCTGAACAGTATCAAGAAATTATCAAACTGTTAGAAATATTTAACTTTATTCAATCTCTGTGGATAATGTCAACATTTTCTAGGTAATGGTAATCGTACCCATGTTTTACATTATCTAAAACATCCTCACTAGGAGACAGGTTCTTTCCATTTATCATTTCTGCAACTGTGTTGTTCATTTTCATATTGTTTGGGAAAGCTTCTAAGAAAATCATAATGATGACAATACAACTAGAATATCGAATAGCCATAATTGTAAACATGAGTAAAAGGTACTTTCAATATTAATACAATAGCATGATATGACAGCTATATGAACTGCCAGGCTTCAAGGGAAGCATCCTAATACCATCATCTAGAGCACTTCTGACAAGGGTCCATAAAAAAACTCTAGATCCAGGTTGCTGTTCATCAGTAAAAAGTAAAAAATGTTAAACACTAGGAACTTTAAAAAAATCTTATACAATGGAACCTCTATATTTGTTAGCCCCTATATTCGTCAATCCAACATTTGCGGCAAAAAAAAAATGTTCCAATATTCATCCAAAAATCAGATTTTCATATTGAAAAGTCACCCACCATATGGTAATCAAAATATAAATGAATTCAATGATAATGGGATTCTGTATTCAGTATTCGTCCGTCCCTCAGGAACGGATTAATGACGAATATAGAAGTTCCACTGTACTTTTAATTGGACAAAGTATGAATCAATTGTATACAGTAACTAAGATGTTTCTAACTATATCATGAAGCCCAAAAAAGAGTACAGTTTGATATGTACCAAGGTAAAATGGTAGTATTTTGATTGGTGAAGGAGACATCACAAACTGTATTGGTGTTGACACAATCTATCACAGGGTTGTTCAACCCACAGCCAAGGTGCCATGAGGCTCCAATTCTTTTGCTCCTCCTCACTTGTCCCTACCATCCCAAACTAATTTAAATATGTATATTACAATATTTTTATAAGGTTGAATGCTTATTAAAGTTATACTGCTTTTCTTCCTCTACTTTTTGCCCCTCTTACCTCTTTCTCACTCTCACCATATTTATACCCCTCTCTATGAATCCCTTTCCCCCTTTTCGTAAATTATTTTTAAACAGTCATTAATTTGAACCTATTGTTAAACACTTGCATGAATAATGGTTCTCAACAATGTGACAGTTTATGATACTTATGACATCACTCTGTTTAAGTTCACAGTAAGAAATCAACCCTACTAGATCAAGTCAATATATAACAGCTATTGGCAACTGGGAACATAATCATTTTATGCAGTACATAGCAATGATAAATAGTAAATTATATTCTTTTTGTAAACTTTTTTGATAAATACCTTTATTATATTTATTAATATTTTAATTAATAGTATTTCCAAATAATATTTAATCTGCCTTGTGAGTGAGAAAAAAAACCTCCATAGTAACTGATCATGTCAAAAAGTTAAGCACCCCCTGAACTCATCCATTTATCCCCATAATTCCTCTGACCGGTTTCCTTTTGCAAATGTTTGGGTCATTACTGAGGACAAGCTATCATTGACATCAAAGTATAAGTACTGTGATTGAAACTTCATTATTTTACTGCATAATCCCATATGACCTATTAAAGATTTAGAAATCTGAGCCAAGAAATTCCTAACCTCGTGTACTCATAATGTGATTGTTTTGTGCTCTGTATGGCGACTTGGCAAAGTATTCTAACAATGGAAGGAAATCTGACCTGAGAAGATGAATTTAGGCACCCAAACCATGAAAACAATTGTTGATTGAATATATGGTGGTAAGTGAGATTTATAAAAAATCTCTGTATTAATTGCCCTTATTTTTTTTGTTGGAAGCTAGCTAAAATATGCTTGGTGCACACCTCAAAAGTTATTCTAAATAGATAATATTATATCTGATAGTACAATTGGGATATTTATTAAGTATCAGAGGGCTTTGCTGTGTCCGTATAATTATCCCTAATTGCCCATTTGCTACATAATGCAGTAGATAATTAACTATTTGTGGGTTTTAATAAATACCATACTATAGTAGTAACTGGCACATTCCTTAATACTGCTCTGTCTATACGAGGGATATGTTTAGGTTTTATGTTGGTCTAGGCTGGGTTGTGCACCCCTGCTAATATTCCTACTTTCTTCTTGTTGTATCTTCATTGTGGGTAGTAAATAGTAAGAATTATGCTTAGGAAATTAAGAGAACTTGGATTTTCACACAACACACTTGTAGCACTCCTTAACACACCCATTAAATACCCCGTTCATGATAACTTGAGAGGAGACGCTTTCTGTTATTGTGAAAATAAAGCATTTAGTAAATCTCATGATGCCCTGAGATGCTGGAATGCAGGTTACCGCAGTCTATGCACCCATGTACAAACTTGTGATCCTTTAATAAACCCCCCCCCCCCCCCCACATACAGAAATGCAAATGCATATAAACATATATGTACATACACATTATTCTGTGGCAACTCTAGGCAGCTTGTTGCCCCATGAAAACATGTGCCCAAGGCCTGGGTCTATTTGCAGAAGTTATCTATTGTAGTGTGCATAATGAAACTCAGTGTGTATCTCCATGAAGAAATATATTAACTGAAACCTGTTTGATTTTCCTTGAAACTAACAGGAAATGCCCAGGACATACTATAGTGCATTTCACTCCTAAATGTATGTTACTGCTCATCGGCTGACAGGGGCAAGCAGTTAAAAAATGTAATCAGCTTATTGTTCTCTGAGAGCATTTGAAAACAAAACCACACCATAACACATTTTTAAATATCCTCTTTTGGATGCAACAAAACATATTTCCATGTCACTTTAATAAAATGGGTAAGAGTATTAAAGAAATATAAGAAGATTATTTTATAACACCACTTTCTATATTTCTATATTCACACTTTGATAAATAGGTCCCATACAGTAACATAGGAAGTGTAATTATAAACAAAGTCTTAATCACGGAACTGAAAAAAAATCACATTAAATCAGAATTACCATTTTCTATATTTTTAATAAACATGGAAATAAATAATATATTTTAGACTTACTTTTTTATTTTGCCATTCATATTTCTCAGAATAAGGGCTCCTCCCCAACAACATCCTGTCTCTGAGACTTTCCTCCATCTTTTTTATCTGCAAAAATGTAGCTGAAAGTTACAAAACTCTTCTATTACTAAAAGTTAATTACACTTACATAATATCACATATATAGTTCTCAGCTGAGCGATCTTGCCAAAATCCGTTGGTAACGCAACATTAAAACTGTGGGCTCCCAAAGCGAGCCCGCTGCAGCTGCGGCCCTCGCAAAGCGGTTGCGGCCAGGCAAGGAGCGGCAAAGCCGAAGGCGCTCATCCCTACGACCCCGTACAACTTAGGTAGGGAGCACCGAAGGCGCTCACTGCGCTGGTGGAGATGAGCGCTGTAGGCAAGACTTGCGCATCATACCTACAATCAACACAAAACTCAAATACACAATTCACAGTGCGAGACCCGTAGCACTTAGAAAAAATCGCCTATAAAAAATTACGTCCTGTAACACTTACAAAAGGAAAACGCCACTTAGAAAAAAAATATGAACTTCACGGCCGCACCCCGAACACAGTGAAAAACACGAAAAACACACAAAATACAAACAAAAAAAAAAACACACACACTGCACGGGGAGACAGCCAGGATGTCTGGGAATGAGGTTACACACCATTCCCAGACATCCCCTAAGTGAGAGAAAAAATGGCCGCCGGAAAAAACTAAAATGAGGCTACACGACCCCTAAGCACGCAAAACTCTGCCAAGAACATACTCCTTTTACACAGAACCGTACAAGCTACTAAATACACTATCGGAAGGATGCTAAATGCTCAACACCCGCGTAACACATAACAATCGCAGCCATTTTATAACACTTACTGCAAACTAATAACATTACCATTACAAAATACGGAACTACACAGCTCAACAAAACGGTTTCCCCTCGCGCACGCGGCCTATTTACACCACACACTGCACACACTGCTGACACTTACACCTCAGCTCACCAACAGTGCAAATCTACATTATATGTCACAGGAACATCAAAACAGATTATTAGCTCTTCAGCACATTGCTTCCTGCATGTATTAATTACAAACAGGTAAAGTATATTCATTTATAACTTTACAAATTAATTAATTAACATTACAAAATACATAGACAAAGAAAACAAACAGAATTACAATAAATGGTAAAGGCGCTCAGCGCAAACCTCACGATGAGCATCAACAGTGTATAGAGCAGCATAACTACACAAAAAGGCCATCAGCGCAAACCTTGCAATGAGCGCCAAAGGAGCTCTGACAACCAAAAATACACCAACCAAGAGGCTCGCAATGAGCTCTGAAGGTACTCACACAAACAAAAAACTTACTTTGTGTACCAAACAGCCCTACCTGCCTTACAATTCTATTGCCGTCATTTTTTGACGGGCAAGTCGCTAGTATACATATAAATAACAGGCATATATATAATGTGTTTATATTTTATGCAGTTTTGAACCCAGCCATCTATATTTATTTGAATCATGTAAGTATAATTAGTTTTTATTAATGAAAGTTATGTGTGCTGTACAATAATATATATTAAACATTATCAGCCTGATTAAATTGCAATTCTGCAAATTTAAAAGGGCTCTATATAAGCACACAGCATATATTTTTTTACAGAAGATTTTAGTGAAGACCTTGCTTTTGGATAGAGGTTCACTAACTAAAAACTTCTGTAAAAAAAATATGCTGTGTGCTTAAATAGAGCCCTTTTACATTTGCTGAATCTCAATTTAATAAGGCTGTATGTGTTTCATAAAGTACTTCTTTACTGCTAGGGGAGTGAATAACAGCCTGGCAATCTGTGTGGATATCTATTTTCCCAATAGTGACATCATCTTTGCATATTCTGTTGCAGCTAAAAAATGATAGAGGAGAGTGTAAGGGGGGAAATTGCAGCCCTATATTGAGCAATATGAGTAGCAAAATAAAGCAAATATATTTCATATATTTCTCTAAAATGTTTATAAAACGTATAGAAGAGATTCCTTTTGATTCAGTGTAATATTCTTCCAGAGTATTGTTGTCCTTTAACTATTTAAAAAAAAAATACATAATTCACCATCTGCAAGTGTATACATGGCAATTATCTTAGTCAGTACTCCCATTCTCTGTGTAATTAGTACTTTCTTGCTTTCTAAGCCTCCTAATAATAGAGGATTTTGGTGGCAGTGATGTTATATCCATGTGACTTTAAGCCTTCCCTTGGGTAGTTTAACTTCCCAAATTACTCTGTTACCTTATCATACCTCTTATATCCATTGGAGAGCAACTCATTTAAGAAACAACATCAGTGTTTCTTCTTCCTAACATTGTTCAGTGAAGTTGAAACACCTATATTTAGATAACTGCACACTTCCACCTCTTAGAGTATAAGACCTGCGTTGCTTGATGCATTGCTCATGTGCTCAGTTTGCCTTGGAAATGTTCTCTTTGACTAAGTAATTTAAGGTTATTTCTAGCTATGAGATAATTGGAAAGTGCAGTACAAGGCAGCATAAAGAGATTCAACTAAATACCACATTTTCAGTATTTGCTCTATACCGAGGATTTACAATGGCAGCCAAATGGACAAGAGAGGCTCTCTTTGCTGGGGCACTGGCAGCAGGTAACTGACCTTGTGTTTTCTAATTCTATGTTCTTCATATTAAATGTGTATGTATAGTTGTTGGAAGCAATTATGCTGTTGGAAGCTGCCATTGTTTTGTTTATTGACTTGGTTGGTAACCACAGAGGAAGCTATAAATGCAGATAAGATTTCAGTTGCCAAAGCTGTTACTGTGTATTTCTTAGTGCAAGTGCTTTCACAAGAATTCAAAGTTATTTCCCAAAGAAGCTCCAGTTGTTTAGCAAACAAATCAAAGGCCTTTTTTTATACGAGTTAATAAATTAAAGTATGAATTTATTTCACGTAATTGCTAGTTTTTCAGAAGAGCATAGCATAAATATGGACATACATTGGGCCGTTAGGAGAAGTGCTTTACATAGGTACACTTATTCTCCTGCTTTTCTCTTATTTGTTTTGCACATATGTATTAAATGTGATGAAGGATGTTTGATAGTGAATCAAGTCTTTACTTGTAAACTTACATAGTGGTGGGTAATGTGATACATAAGTGGAATAAATAGAACTGAACACCATTTTCAAAGGATGGACACTTTTAAAAGGACCCTTTGGGCATATTTTGTTTTTTATACATGGTTTAGTTAAATGAATGAATGAATTAATTAATTTGATATTTCTCAGTGTAGTTTTCATATAAAATGTCAACTTGCTTACTTGTAAGAGATCCACAGAGTAATAGTTTATCTGCTTCTTGATCCACATCTTCCTCGCCAATTATCTCTTGCCATCTTCAGGCCATTCCAGCCCCGTAAGTCCAACGTGTAGCACATAAGGGCTGCGTGCCTCACATTTGGCAGTTTTACTTTGCTATTAAATTATAAAGGGCTGCGAGCGAGAGGGGCTATGTCATAAACCAGTTTTTCGTCCGTTGGACTTGCTTGTTCGAACCCAAACAATTAAGCAATCACGTAGTTACGGGTTCAGATGGAGCCAATGGAAAAAGAGATCGTAAGCGTTACATCACTGAAAAAGGGGAGGGTAGATTTCGAAGTCCTACGTGCTTCAAATCCAGTTTGCGATCGGACCCACAGTCCAGATATAATGCAATATTAATAAAGCCGTATATATGATATTCCAATAAATGTGAGTTACAGTATATGTCATAATTTATTGATTGAAGCGATCAATATAACACATAATATAAACATGAAATAAAGTATTTTTCTGGGGGCCGATTTGCAGGCTTAAAAATGTTGTGCTAATAATTCTAAGACCTAACATCACTTTCCCTTATAATAAATGTACAGTAGAGTGTTGTTATTTGCATTACAAGTGCTATGCATTGTACTTTACCCCCTTGCGGGTGCTCCAGAGCACACGTTGGTATTTGGGCTCCATTTGCATGTTACGTGCTTGCTCGCGAGTGACCATGTTGTAATTTAATAGCTGAATTAAACAATTAGCGGTTATGGGCTTGACAGTTAAAAGGATTTACATGCACGAAGTTCAACGTTGCTCAGCACGTAGCCTATTTTCGCCCGTCTTGCATGGTAACACGCAAAGGCCGTTGCGAGCAACATTACAGGGTTAATTTATTACCCGTAACCCGTAAAGTCGGAATTACAATTTATAGGACTATTGATCACCGATGACTTGCAGCACTGTGTTTTGTGGTCTAACTTGACTCCCACAGGGAAATTAGTTATCACTACTAGTGTCATGCTGTTAGAAGCTTCAAAATACTAAACTGACAGGACTTTCACATTTACAGTTTCTATTTTGTATTCTATAGCGATAATTTGTTATTATAAATAATTACGTGCTACATAGAACTTATTTAGTTTCAGGCCCTTTACAGAAGATAAACCCCTCACATCCCTCAAATATTGATACTTTTAATGACATTTGGTAATCATGTCCAAAATGTTGAAATTTAGAAGAAAAATTGTGACATTCTGTATACAACTTTAAATCCCTTTAACAATGAAACATTTCCATTGTACCAACACACTAATCACCAAAATAAATTGGCCCATTATATATACATAAACACTTTTATAGCAGTATTCTGGAAACAAACAAATTTACCATTCAGTATTCTGATCTCCAGAATTAACCAAATTATCATTCCAACAAGATTAACATGAACACTAGATGACACCATGTTGAAATAAAAAATACATTGTGAACCCAGGTTGTTATTAGACTATGCCAAACATCTTGCCAGATACCCATATATAAGGGTAGATATGAACATATATCTAATATAACATGATGTTTAGCTCAGGTTAATTAAGTAATAATTTATCCAGATTGTTTATTTGGCTATGTAAGCTTTACCTTCGGAAAATGTGTAATACTCTTATAATATACTCCAAGTATTGCATATGTATTAGACCGTTTATAACATTTAGCTTGAATGGCTAATTCAAGCTGTTAACCCTATCCATTTTCCCAGTTACCCTTTTTTGTTCACCCCTCCCATCCTTTGATTTCCTAGAAAATTGAAAAATGCATACATACAAATAGTGGAGCATTAAAATATATTGAAAATTAAATTACCGTACATATAATAATTGTGATTGAAAATCCTCTCAGCTTAGTGATTTTGCAGCTCCTAACACACAGCCTGTCATTCTGTGTGACATGTAACAGCATGACACTTGTATTGTGTACCCTTTTGCTTTGTGTGAATGTCCTCAGCTCACAAAATACAGGTGAGCATAAAGGCTGCCTAGAAGAGAGAAACGAGGGAGAAAGGAGG
The DNA here is from genome assembly GCA_027410445.1 of Discoglossus pictus. Lineage (NCBI taxonomy): Eukaryota > Metazoa > Chordata > Amphibia > Anura > Alytidae > Discoglossus > Discoglossus pictus. The sequence continues at coordinate 280,785,248 of CM050166.1, read as the reverse complement.
AAGTCGCAGAAATTAAGAAATTGTTATTCTGTCGGTCTCTTATAAATGAGTGAGTGTACATGTTAGATTAAAACAACGTGGAGGAGAACCAAATAAATTAAGTAAACCTACGTCATTTTTTTCATAAAACAAAATGTGTTTCCTTAGGAGGCCCTTTATGTTTTAGAGAGCAGAGTAATCACATAGAGCCTCAGTCAATTGCAACCGTTACACAGCGATTAAATTGAACAAGAACGCAACTACTTGGCTGGAAGCTTAAACCGTAAACCATGCACCCGTAAGTAGCATTTCAGAGCATGATCATGATCAATTAAGCAAGGCCGTCACTACCGATTTCGAAACAGCCAATAGTAAATGAGACCGTCATCATGATATCAGTAAAACATGGCTGTTACGTGTCAATCAATTAGCATTTAGAGGCCCGATATGCTATCGGACTCGCAATCCAGCAATGTACAAAATAATAAAAATACGATACTGTTCTAGTCCTTGTGGGTGGCCTGATATGTATTAACTCCTTGATTCCCGACATAAATGAAACGTTAAAAAAAAATATTTGTGAGCTTGAGACTGTTGTACAATTAATCCAGCAGTATGTGTTGGAATCTTCGGAGAACAGCTTTATAAGTCAGTTTTACTACATACATGATGGATTGCGGTTTTATTTCAACTCTTGTGAGCTCCAGAGCCTTCAGTTGTCACTGAGCTGCTGATATAGCACATGAGTCATAGGGGAATATTTATCAATTATTATTATAGGTTAAAGCCATGTTAAAAAAGTAGTGTTGTTACCCCTACCACATATACTTTTATGGAATCCATTTATCATGTGGTGTAAGGAATAATCAATAGGAGGACCTAGGTCAGAATATGGACCACAGATCCATTTGTTCCGGACCTCGACTGTATTAGTAAAGTCTACAAATGCTTTAAAGGACAACTGTGGTACAAATTAAAAAATGTACTGTGTTGAAGAATTACGCTTGAAAATATGTTATGAGTGTTTAGATTGAATAAAAAAATGACACAGCCTTTCATTTATTACCATTTATGCGGCAGTTTAATCTGTTATATTATTTTAGGCAAATCACTTTGTGAAATGGTAGGAGACTTTGAATGTACAGGAGGTTTGTGTCTGCACAATGATAATGTTGCTATAGGAACTGGAGTAATCTCAGCATTAATATAGGAAAGCTCATTAGTTTACAAGGACCACCCACCTTAGGAAGTAACAGGCAGCAGCATGCAAGAACACAAAATAAATGTCTGCAGCAAAGAAAAATGCATACAAAAGCTGCAAAATTAAAAGGCTGTTTTTATAACTTTTGATTTCTAGTAACGCTTTGCCTACTATGTTTAATTAAACAAAAGACCATATAGAAAATAAAAACTGACTACAGTCATCCTTTAATAAGCTATCGATAACATGTTCATTTTCTAGGTACTGTTTACTACGTAGACATTCTTCTGGATGTCATTCATTTAAAATATAGATGTGTATCTTTAAAAAATAAGGATTCCAGGCCGTGACTTTATTTTCATGAAGGCATTTGGACCTCTGTGAATTTTGTAAAAAAAACTACTGGCTACCCCTGATGTATGTATAATCCTGTTCAAAAAACATTCTCGATAGCCAAAATAGGAAATGGGGATATATTTTAACCTAGTTTATCCTGGTTTAATCCCACTTAACTCCACTAATATTCAACAAAAAAAAAACAGTTTACCAATGCTTTTTATCCAGTTTTATTAATATACCCCATAGACTGGTATATCATATTGCAAACTGTATATATATATATATATATATATATATATATATATAAGCATGCGCAGTTGCCTCTGTGAATCGCAAGAGAAGTGAGGGGGATAGGGAGGTAGAGAGAGAGGCAGAGAGGGAGGGGGGAGAGAGAGGAAGAGAGGGAGGGGGAGAGGGAGAGAAAGAGGCAGAGAGGGAGGGGAGAGAGAGAGGAGGCAGAGTGGGAGGGAAATGGATTGGGAGAGAGAGAGAAGGAGGGAGGTAAAGAGAGAGGAGAGAGAGGAGAAGAGAGAAAGAGAGATAAGAGGCAGAGAGGGACAGAGGAGAGAGGGAGGGGGAGAGGGGGGGAGAGGGGAGAGAGAGGGATGAGGGAGAGAGAGAGGGAAAGAGAGAGTGGGAGAGAGAGGGAGGGGGAGAGAGAGAGGCAGGGGAGAGTGGAGGAGAGAAGGTTGAGAGAGAGAAGAAGGGGGAGGCAGAGAGAGAGAGAGAGAGAGGGAGAGGCAGAGAAAGTAAAGGAGGGAGAAAGAAGGAGAGAGAGGGAGGGAGAGACAGAGGAGGTAGAGAGAGAAAGTGAGTAAGGGAGGGGGAGGGAGAGACAGAGAGCACTCAGAGCACACAGAGAGAGAGCGTGCAGAGAGACAGAGGGTGCACAGAGTGAGAGAGGGCACACAGAGAGAGACAGAACAGATAACTGAACATAACATATGATACCATCATTTATGATGGGCAAGTTACTAGTAAGTAAACATTTTGATACAACAGCCATAGGAAGATAATGTACATAGTGAAAAAGACTTAGAAAAAAAACATGATATAAGTGATAGCTCTTTTGATCATCTGGAAGATTCAGGATATATAAATTATTTTTGCAATGGAGTGGAGGCCATAATAGACACTGTACTTAAAAAAGGCACTAGTGTCTGAAGTATTTAAGAAACTAACATTATTAGTGACAGTAACTTTTTTTTAAGTCTCTGCGTATGAGTAAAATAATCCATTTTGTGCTTGTTTCAGCACTTTCTGAAACCTGGATCATGAGGGGACAGAGAGAGGTCAGAAAGCTTTGTTACATAATTGGACTGAAATTAACACTTTTTCTGGCTGCAGGCTTCTTAAATTCCCTCCTGTGTGATTTCAGGTGCAATAACCGATTGAGCTGTAGCTCAATTAACACTATCTGCTCTAGACTGGACATACAGCTCTACTCAGTCTCAGGCTCACATAGATGCCCTGCCTTTCGTTGTCACAATACATTCATACATAGTATATAAATAGTACATTTGTGTACACATTTGAATGTCTAAAACATGCCAAACAAACGTGCTTCCCGCTCAGAATTCCGAGACATACAGTTATCTCTTGATACCAAGCCAAGGTCAGGTAGACCAAGAAACATTTCAGCCACACCTGCCAGAAGAATTGTCCGGAATACAAAGAAAATCTCAAAGGTAACCTCAGGAGAAATACAGGCTGCTCTGAAAAAAGACGGTGTGGTTGTTTCAAGGAGCACAATACAACAATACTTGAACAGACAATTTCCATTCTTCTGCACGAAGGCTGGGCATGGGACACTCTTGGACTTTCAAGCATGAGAATGACCCTAAGCACAAGGCCAAGTTGACCCTCCAGTGGTTACAGCAGAAAAAAGGTGAAGGTTCTAGAGTGGCCATCACAGTCTCCTGACCTTAATATCATTGAGACACTCTGGGGAGATATCAAACGTGCGGTTCATGCAAGACGACCAAATACTTTGCATGACCTGGAGGCATTTTGCCAAGACGAATGGGCAGCTTTCCTCCTGCAAGAATTAGGGGCCTCATAGAAAACTATTAAAAAAGACTCCACTCTGTCATTGATGCTATAGGGGGCAATATACATTATTAAGAACTATGGGTATGCAAACTTTTGATCAGGGCCATTTGGGTGATTTCTGTTATCATTATGATTTAAAAAGGAGCCAAACAACTATGTGATAATAAATGGCTTCATATGATCACTATCCTTCAAATAAAGAAATTTTTTGTATGATCAGTCATATTTAAAAAAAATAATAATAATATAGTGCATATCCTAATATTATGATGGACGTGATATACAAAATACATCCATAAAAATACCAATTGCTCCAATTTATCCCCTTATTTCTTTCAAACATTAGTCCTTGCTTTTCTTATGAAGTGTACTCCATGTTCTACAAAAATATAGTGGTTATCAGTGTAATTTATATATACAAATGTAGCTAATTTTAAGGAGCACATTCTTACTAAAGTTGTCTCTGTTAATGTTGTTATGGTCCTTCACTCTGGACCACACGGGAGGTAGCAGGGGTGGGCCATGTGTGGAGAGCTGGAAACTCTTCCTGAGCAGAATCATCATCGCTTGGTCTCTCCATGTAGTCTCTGACCCCAACGTAAGTAAACGGTGCACTCGGAATGATGTTTGCAGAAGATTACTTGAAATAGGGACCATGACAGGCAGGTAACTTTCAAGAAATGATTTTCAATGAAGTATTTATATGCTTTTTTAATAAAAGGCAAACTTCTTGAAGTAGACATATAGGAAGGCTTTATACTATATTAATATAAGAATACAAACTTACAGTGTCCCTTCAAAACAATGCTGTCAGTTGCTGTCAAGATATGTTGTTGTTATATTTGTTTCCATTATTATTATTATTGTTTTTTGTAACGCACCAACATATTCCGTAGTGTGAATTATGTACATTTTCTGTTCCAAGTTTGTTCAATTTAATGGGATTATGTGGTAAAAAATAGTTAAAGTCTGGACCATACACTACAACATTTAATCTTGTGTAGTCTTGTTGTATTCAAATATTTATTTAATTGCATTTATTTTTATGTTATCAAAGAGGGAATTGCATTCTCTTGGCACACAGACCACTTTGACGTCCTCAGTTATCTATATGAATACTCCTTGGGATTGCCTGTTTGCGTCTGAATGAGTAAGAAATTATGTTTGCATACTGTGGCATATGAATCACTATAAAGTAGGCTCTTGAGGATTCCTGTCCTATGATACCACATATGTATAGAATACATTATGGTTTCCTTCCTCACATTATGTTACTCCTTGGCCTGAAGGCTAAAGGGTAAATTTTTAACTTAAGTTTGTTTTTTCATATCAAGGAGCACTATGTAAACTATGTAAAAATTATCAAACTTGTCTTGTTTGCCAGTTATTCTTTCATCTTTGTCTATTGTGGAAGCTGCCATTTTGTTTCATTTTTGTCACTCACACATAGATGGGGGAGATTTACTAAGAGGATGAGCTGCAATCTACTGTGGCTGCATCAGCTCTACTCAGGTCTCCATGCGATTTAGCAATTGCTGGTATTATGATTAGGTACACAATGAAATGGGCTATTGACTGTTGCAACACTGTGTATCCACCCCCTTTAGACATTGCAATTGGAATAGCAGGCGCCATATTGGTTGGCAAACCTGCAATGGTTCGCAATACATCAATAATGATGTATAACAAAAAGTTGGCAAAATAATACCATGACAGTACATGGTCAGTTGTACTACATATAAATATAACACACTACACTAGACTGTGTACGGACCCCATGGTATCATTTACTATTACCATTGGGGTCCCTATAAAATCCCATAGTACCTAATTCTGTCCCCTTATCATGGGGATTCCTATGGACCCCAAAGAATCCTAACTTCTACCAAAGGGATCCTTATGGATCCCATGGGCCCTATCTCTCTATGATTGTCATCAATGACCCGCATAGTCTGCAACAAAAAACCCTTATTAAATAAATGAAATAATTAAATAAAAAAAATGACTAAACAACTATATAAAGACTTACAATAACATTTAGAAAAAGATACAAGAAAAAATAAAATAAAAAAGTTAAACCTGTAGGGGGAATATTCTAGTTACACACCCTTTGACAACCATCCAGTGATGACAGGTGCTGCCTTGTTGCTAGAAGACATCCATTCTCTCTTTTTTGGTGGAACAGTGAGGACCAAGGCTTTGCTGATCATCTCTGGAGGGCCATCAAAGAGTGGCTAAAAAATATTTTCCCCCCTACAGGCTTAACTGTTTTATTTTCAGTAGTATTTATTTTTTTACACTTTTTAGTATATTTGTATTATTTAATTTATTTAATAGGGGTGTGTGTTAGGGACTATGGGATCCTTGTAACTATATATGTGATAAGACTATGCAATTCCATAGCCATATGTGCATTGGTACATATTAAGCGTAGCAATAATCGTGGTGCTTAAAACATGATATACCGTATGTGTTTATTTATGGTGTGTGAGATCATTCTGCTCGGGGGATATCATAAATAGAATGGTTCTATGAAAGCCACTATATAGAGTTAACAAACTGCCTTAATGGATGTAAAATTTACCTCAAATAAAATAAAAATATGTTTATCAGTAAGAAAAATAAAATACTAAATATGGACTACATCATCTCTTCTTAAATACATTCCACAGGGACCATCAGTTGGTGAAATGTTAACCATAAACATATGTGTCCTCTCTTGTGCCACTACGGGATGGGTATGGCTGGTGGAGGCTTGGGCACTGCTCCAGAGTTGAGGATGCTTTGCTCAGCAGATCCCTTTGTTGGAGAGCTATCTGGTTGTTCTGAGTTGGAACCAGTCTGGCCGGATATGTCTCCACCTCTGTATGGTGCCTCCTCATTTAGTGATACATTTAGCGCTGTGTGGGTGGCACAGTGCTTTCAGATGACTGCACACTCATGAGGAAGCTGACCATCATGCCATCCTGCTGCCTGTGGAAGCCAGTGAATTCTGCAATGATGGCCCTGGGAGTAACTTAGGACTGTCGGTGGGGGCTACAGAGTCATTAGCAGTGGTGATGATGGAGACATGGTGGGGAGGTTCTGGGGTGGACCTGGCACCATGGTTCTGGAGGAGGTGGGGGTGACAGATCAGACCAGTAGGAGATCCCAGGTGACAAATCTGTCTGTGGGAGGAGGGGGCCAGGGGGATCAAACTTCACCCTGGTAGCTGATGAACCTGCAGGTTCCCCCACTGACCACATAAATCTGTCATCCTCATCCTCATATACTGGGTCCATATACTGGGTCCTCCTCTGCCAGGTGTTCCTGCTGCTGCTGTAACTCCTCCTCCTTCTCATACCTTGCGGGCAGTCATTTGAGGCAGTTCATAGTCAACCTCAGCCTCCACTTCTGTCTCTGCCTGAAATTAGATATCAATAGTATATCTGATAAGATCATTGGATGAGCATATGATCTCTGTGTTACTGTATACTCCTTGCTGACTGTGCCTCTGTGCCGACGAGGCCCAAGAGAGGCCAAAACGCATCTGGGATTTGCTGTTTCTCCTGTTTAGGGGGAACTGCCTGGTATTTTGGGCTGGGTCACTCTTCTGTGCGAGACCAGACTGATATACTACAGGATATTTCTCCCTGTGAAGGGCACAAGTGATCTAAAAGAGGCTGCTCTCTAAGTAGCTAACCAGACCTATAGAGCAAACCTATTAAGGTATTGCTCGTTCCCAGGTGAGCACCTCTAATTTTTTGTTTACTGTATACCTGAATTCATGATATGTTGATCCTAAATGGTTAAATTAATTGACATTGTGAGGAGTATGTATTGGCTAGGAATTATCACTGATGTCATTGATCTATATTATTAGCTCTGTTTGTATTGCTTTGTGTGAAACCAATACCCCTGCTGGGGTCTGGCCTCTGCAGCTCTTGAAGACACAGACTCTGCTGTACTTGTCAGCGTTTGGACAAGAAACAGGCTCTTTTAGGAACTGTACCTGTCAGTTAACTTGAGATAGAATTTTTCAGTTAACAACACATATTGGCTAATTTGCATACATGTAACATAAACCTACATAGACTAAGCAAGGTCTTTTTTCTAACGGATGGTACATGTGTTTGTGCGTAACGGCAATACTACGCTCAGCATGGCTAGCTGTGATTGGGATGGATATGCAGCAAAAAAAAAAGGTCCACAGTTATGAGAGAGCCTTTTTCAGCATCCAATTGGAATGCGGCCCATATTCTTTGTTCTTCAACAGCTCATGCAGTGCAGCAGGTGCAAAACACCAGTCCTACGGTAGGGTAGGGTCCCACTACTATCTGCACTTCTCTTTATTTGTAAGAGGAGGGCAGATAATTATTTTTTATAGAAAGGTGTTCTTATCACCAATCTGACCAACTACATTTATCATGGGCTTTTTATTAACCCCTGTAGGAAGCATAGAGATGTGCAAATTATTTTGCTCTGTAACCCTCATTTCACTAGCTCCGCCACTGAGCTCACGTAACATACAGAGGTCTTTTAGTAATAATTGAAAAGAACAGAAATTTTAATACATGTTATTTGAACATCAATAAGTGAACTCACTGTAGTCCGGTATTTAAAATTAACTTTTTTGAAGAACTACACTTTAAAATATTTTAGAATGTAAAGAAATAATACAATTGTTGATTTTCTAAATTTTATATACGATTATGCTCCTGTGGAAACTTTTGTTTTTATCTACACAATGCGACATTGGCACCTAAAACTGTCAGCACTATGTATAGATCTAATGGAAAGCTGATTAGTGGACACTCCCTGCTGAAGAAGTAGCACACTGTAAACACTCTTGAAAAAAAAATGATACTTACATTAAAGAATAATGTCACCTATATGTTAAAAATGCATAAATTGTTTTTTTTTTTTTTTCTTTACAGGGATCGATAGATATTTAACAACAGATGGATTATTGCATAAAATAGATGTAATAATTTGCAAAACTATTACTTATATTTATAATATTTACTTTATGGTTTTCTTGCACCGTTATGGGTTTTTCCTCTTCCATCCATTTTGTCTCTAATACTCTTGATCCACTTAGGGCCTCATTCAAATGTGATTTGGCCAGTTGAATAGGGCTCTATATAAGCACATAACATATTTTTTTACAGAAGTATTTAGTTAGGGAAGACCCTGCTTTTGGATAGAAGTTCACTAACTAAAAACTTCTGTAAAAAATACAGTTGAAAGCAAAAGTATGTGAACCCTTTGCAATGATATGGATTGCTGCACAAATTGGTCATAAAATGCGATCTGATCTTCATATAAGTCACAACAATAGACAATAACAGTCTGCTTAAACTAATAATACACAAAGTATTAAATGTTGCCATGTTGTTATTTTACACACCATGTAAACATTCACAGTGCAGTTAGAAAAAGTATGTGAACCCTTGGATTTAGTAACTGGTTGAACCTCCTTTAACAGCAATAACTTCAGCCAAACGTTTCCTGTAGTTGCAGATTAGATGTGCACAACGGTCAGGAGTAATTCTTGACCATTCCTCTTTACAGAACTGTTTCAGTTCAGCAATATTCTTGGGATGTCTGGTGTGAATCGCTTTCTTGAGGTCATGCCACAGCATCTCAATCGGGTTGAGGTCAGGACTCTGACTTGTCCACTTCAGAAGGCATATTTTCTTCTGTTTAAGCCATTCTGTTGTTGATTTACTTCTATGCTTTGAGTCCTTGTCCTGTTGCAACACCCATCTTCTGTTGAGCTTCAGCTGGTGGAGAGATGGCCTTAAGTTCTGCTGCAAAATGTCTTGATAAACTTTGGAATTCATTTTTCCTTCGATGATAGCAATCCGTCAAGGCCCTGACGCAGCAAAGCAGCCCCAAACCATGATGCCCCCACCACCGTACTTCACAGTTGGGATGAGGTTTTGATGTTGGTGTGCTGTGCCTCTTTTTCTCCACACATAGTGTTGTGTGTTTCTTCCAAACAACTCAACTTTGGTTTCATCTGTCCACAGAATATTTTGCCAGTACTGCTGTGGAACATCCAGGTGCTCTTGTGCAAACTGTAAACGTGCAGCAATGTTTTGCTTGGATAGCAGTGGCTTCCTCTGTGGTATCCTCCCATGAAATCCATTCTTTTTTAGTGTTTTACGTATCATAGATTTGCTAACAGGGATGTTAGTGTATGCCAGAGACTTTTGTAAGTCTTTAGCTGACACTCTAGGATTCTTCTTCACCTCCTTGAGCAGTCTGCGCTGTGCTCTTGCAGTCATCTTTACAGGACGACCACTCCTAGGGAGAGTAGCAGCAGTGCTGAACTTTCTCCATTTATTGTCAATTTGTCTTACCGTGGACTGATGAACAGCAAAGCTTTTGGAGATACTTTTATAACCCTTTCCAGCTTTATGCAAGTCAACAATTCTTAATCGTAGGTCTTCTGAGAGCTCTTTTGTGTGAGGCATCATTTACATCAGGCAATGCTTCTTGTGAAAAGCAAACGCAGAACTGGTGTGTGTTTTTTATAGGACTGGGCAGCTGTAACCAACACCTCCAATCTCATCTCATTGATTGGACTCCAGTTGGCTGACACCTCACTCCAATTAGCTCTTGGAGATGTCATTAGTCTAGGGGTTCACATACTTTTTTCCACCTGCACTGTGAATGTTTACATGGTGTGTTCAATAACAACATGGTAACATTTAATTATTTGTGTGTTATTAGTTTAAGCAGAGTGTGATTGTCTATTGTTGTGACTTAGATGAAGATCAGATCACATTTTATGACCAATTTGTGCAGAAATCCATATCATTCCAAAGGGTTCACATACTTTTGCTTGCAACTGTATATGTTATGTGCTTATATAGAGCCCTATCCAATTGGCCAAATCGCAATTGAATGAGGCCCTTAGACTGTAAACTCCTACAAAAGAAGGACTATTTATGCTTTCTTTACAAGTATGTATACTTTTCGCCATGTATATCACTCTGTCCCTTTTACATGTCACTTTATAAATAAGTAATTAATTAATTATATTCACATGATTTATTCTGCCAACTTACTAACTTGAGAAGAGCTGAGGTAATGTGAGAAGGGCTGTGCTTCTCTATAGGAAATAGTATAAAGTAAATCACGAGATAACATGAGATTCACTTGAGATGCTTAGTATATTCCCCTCATTTTATTACAAAAAGACAGTGTGGGGAATATACTTAGCACTTTTTCATGTGACATGAGGTGAGAAGAGCGGAGATAGCGTAAGAAGGGCTATTTATAGCCTTCCTGATGTCATATCTAACATTAAGTCTCCATAGGCTTGTGGGCGCTCAGAGGGAACGGTCAGAGGGGATGATCTTAGCAACCAGGCAGCCTCCAGCACTGATTTTTTTTGATACTGGAAGCTGCCAGTCAGGACAATTGATACATTTAATTAAAAACTGCATTTGTACACACTGAAGTGGAGTGTTAGAGCTCAACGCTCACACACTGTAATATAATAGCACTAAGGAGAGATGTGACCAGGCAAGGGGGAAGGCACACAAAGGGTTAATTTAAAGTGATAGATACATATTGTTAACAAAATCATATGAAAGAAGACATTAAAGCTGATATATAGATATAATTAAATTGTATTTTCTATATAAATGTAAAATACAAGGTTAAAGTGATTGACAATTTTTTGGGGGGCGCCTGCGCCTTTGCCCCTATGCACCAGCTGCCTCTGGTCAATACTAAACTTTATAATGGACAAAATGATTCTGAAAGTAAAAAACAGTGTTTTATTTATCATTTATACCAAATTATTATTTACTGTAGGTATCCTCAGGTAATTCTATTACTTTTTCAAGAAGTAACGGAGGTAGCTTCCCATTACTGCTACTAAAGGTTTTGGCCCTTATAAATGCCATTTTCATTTTAGGAAGTTGATTATCAGAAACTAACATGTTAGATCGCACAGCAGAATAATTGCACATAAAAGGTAAAATATTACGGTCCGTATTATTGTATTTTTCATTTCTCAAGGGCAGTCCTTCAGGGTAGTCAATTTTAAATATATGACCACAGTGACCCTGTAACATTGGTAATTAAGAAACTTATATGAAGGAGAGGGCAGTTGCTATTACTTCTGAAGAAGCAGTCATGTCAGACTTAGAAATTATTGTAGCGATGCCTGGATTGAAGCTGTGGGAAGGAAGAAACATCTCCGAATAGACTTAGAGTGCATACGTGAGCTGTTCTCACTGGGTACAAATCATAAGAAATGATTATACTTGTTTGTTGCAATACGTCAGTGCCTGTACAAGTGTATTTTATTTTACAATGTAATTGTCCAATAACACCTACATTTGAAACAAGCACATAAGTCATCAATAAAAAAAAACTTCTGCTACCCCTTCTGATATTTCTAAGGTACAAAAATGCGGACAACTGATAAGAAATTTGATTTTAGAAAATGCACCGCATAACATTTACTTTATTAGTAATTATGCTTTTGAAGTACAGCAAACTGGAGAGCATGACGTGCATCTATTGATGCAAGCTTGCCTGATTCTAAGCATGTAAGAGGGAAGAGAGTGACCCAACAAATCTCCATCCATTCTCTTTATTCACTCTTCCCCCACCCCTCCCTTTGCTGATAGATAAAAACACACCCACATGCTCTAACTCTAGGGAAGTGTTGAAATAATCACAATTTCTGATTTTCTATAAAAATTGCGTTATATTAATGACTCTAATGCTGTTAGTCAATTGCATATTGCACAAACAATCTAACTGTACTTTACCGGTATGGTGGAAATGACTCTGGAAATTGTATACTGCAGAGAAGCTGTATGTACTATTTATAAATTATGCACACAAAAATACAATATTACAGGAATATTTTTACTGTATATTCGATAGAGTGGAACCTTTTTTGCACTGAGGACCATGAATGTACTGGATGCTGCCCAAACAAGATTTAAGCTTGCAGAAGGGGCTCCTTTCTGTCCTGAGAAGTAGGGGCAGCATATGTGACTTTCAGGGTGCTGTCCCAATATTGTTAGCCAGATTTTAACACGCTGAAAAAGAGAGAGAGAGATAGATACATATTATGTTTTTCTTTATCTAGGAGTGTTGTTGCTTGTATTAGCTTGTTTTCTTATCACATCAATGTTTTTATTTATGTTCAACAATACCACACCATCATGTAATTTTAATAGTTGTCATGTAATCTATTTTGTAAGTATTCAATGTTAGAAATAGGTACGTATGTCTTATTTAGTAAAGTGATATTAGATGGCATATATTTATTTTTCAAGTAAGCAGCAATTGTTCTTGTTGCTAATGATATGTTATATTAGTTATTATGTTATATTAGTTATTTTATACAATAACATAATAAAGAGTGCTTTAGCTCATTTTCTAGGTCAATGTATAAAATATGACTATGCACCAGAATTGATAAACAAATGGACACCAAACCCATTTGTCTGTATAGTAATGTATGTATTGCAGTTGATCCATATTCCTTTTTGAGAGATCTGAAGCTATTGAAACTATAATTTGTCTGTATTTTGTGGTTATGTTTTCAGTATATAAAGGATTATATTATACTCCAGACATTTTTCTTGTAGCAGATAGAAGTGTATTATTACTAATTGTAACGGAGTTGGAACACGAATCCAATATCTCCGCTGGTATACGGTAAAGTATCCAAGAAGCACTACAGTCTCACCATCCCCAACCTCCCATATTGGACGACACTCAATTGGGAGTCAAATAATACTCTCTTTATTTTGTTGTGTAGAAATATATATACACATCTCTTCCCACAGGCAATACACATCCCCCATAGTTGGCCACACAATACACATAGAGGGACAATAGGTGTGGCCACACCTCCTTGAGGCTACCTGGCTACTTTGATACAATCAGACATTGATCAGATTATACTTCTTTGTTCTTATGTCTGATAATGAAAACACTTTATACAATAGACTTCCTTATCTTATGAGGAGTCTCTGTAATAGGATTATCTATTATGCCAAGGTCTGCAATAGTCTGGGCTAATATTCTGCAGAGCAAAACCAACATACATACAGTATAACAGTAGGATCATATTTTAACCATAATAATTAAATAACCATAAAACAGGGTAAAACAGTGATGGGTTCCGTTACACTAATAAAATAATATTTTTATTGTTTTCTATTTCAAACTGTCAAAGAGGTTTGCATTACCTTATTCTCTGTTTCTTCTACTTGTTTTTGTAAAAAGAAAAAAAAGGCAAAAACAAATAATTAGATGTATTAACTTGACTTATCACAGCGGCGGATGGGTTTGGGGGTGGCTTGTCTAGTAGGAAGTGAATGGGCTCTGTTCTGTATGTAATCAGGAGGTCTGAATGTGTGTCCAAGGAAATGGTCATGTCTTCTCCAAGTGTTTATTCATGTGGTTTTCAATAAATGCTGTGTTCTGTTGTTCACCATGTTGTTATAGCTCTATGTTTTGTGCAGTAGTGACTATTTTTGATTGGCTGCCTCCATAAGGCCAAGGTCTTTACTCCATTTATTATCTATTGCCGCTCTTGCAGATTGCAGAGCAATTTTGCCATGGAGTACATTGCTGTCCCTTGTGGTCTTGGCATAATAGTATAATGCAGTGATAATTCTTGGAATATGAAAGGCAGTCATAACTAACAAAAAATGTTAAATATTGTAGGAGACACATTTCTGATGAGCAGTGACAACACAACATATTACGTGTAGTGGTACACAGTGACTTCCCTTGGTCCTATTCTATCTTATTAATCATTCAATTACTTGTTTTATTGTTTTGTGTTAAATTTATCAGAGTGGAGTTGCAGAGGTAACTGGCACTGTCATTGGTAAAAGGGGACAGTTAGCAGTGATTACTCCTCATAGGCATATAGCTGGTCCAATATAGGTTGAGGGCCAGAGTCAGGCAAATGGCTAAATGTTGCCATTGTTCCTAAGGCACAGGTGTATATCATGCCGGCAAAATTCAGTGTTTCCCATATGCCCTTATGCAAAATGGCAAAGGTAGATGAGGAATGGCCCTTGTGGCTTCAATGTATTTTGGTAGTAGCATAGTATTTATAGATTTACGTAGCATAATATTTATAGAATATATTTATAGTAACATACTTAATATAAACTATCCTAAAGGCAGCTTTAAGCCTTGAGCATTGGCAGAGTAAAATAAATAAATGGTTATATGTTGCTACACACGCCTGACTGCCTTGTTTACATGTTGTTCTCCTAATCAGTGGAGCACAGTCTCCATTTAGACCTTTTATGAGTCTGTTGTTGCTTAGCAACGCTATGATGCAGTTCTCACACACGACTTTCAATATCTTGCTGATGTGTTACAGGTTCAGTCTTTGATAGGTTTAGATATATAACAGGTTTATAGCCATCTACGAGTCACATTAACTCCACTGGGTGCCAAATGTCATCTCAGGAAAAAAGGAGATAGAAGATGATTCCCCGCTTGGGTAGAAGAGCTCAATATTGCACCAGGGTATTGTGTCTTTAAAGGACCACTGTAGTTTCAGACGAGACTTATATTTTTGTGACATGTAACAGATTAACCACATTATCATAGCAGCTAAAGTCCTAAACATAAAAGTATTTTAGATATATATTTTGTTTACATACTTAGGGCCTCATTCAATTGCGATTTGGCCAATTGAATAGGGCTCTAAATAAGCACATGGCATATTTTTTTTAAGACATTTTTGTTAGTGAACTTCTATACAAAAGCAAAGTTTTTACTAACTAAAAACTTCTTAAAAAAAATATGCTATGTGCTTATTTAGAGCCCTATTCAATTGGCCAAATCACAATTGAATGAGGCCCTTAGCATGTGCCTGAGGTATTCCATGTTGTGTCTACCACATTTCTTGAGAAAAGCCTCATATGTTCCTGGAGTATGTAACAAACTAACAACCTTAGCAGTAATTTAAATGAAAAAAAACTCCAAAACCTGCATAAACTTCATTGAAGCTAAAAGGAAGTGGACATAGCATACATACATGTGAAGATTTAATTGGCAAACAAATATGACCCATACAACTATATTACTGCTCAAATCCCCAGAAGAGTTACACATTTGGATCAGTTTGTGTCTGCTTTGAGAGTATCATTTGAAAATGAAAACATATAGTGGCATATTATCAAATACCCTTTTTTCACATGCAGAAAAGAAAACTAAGCGGTCAATGTCCCTTTAAGTAATGAATATAAATTACTTTTTAGAGATTTTTTTTAGCATCTGTTGCTTGTGCCTAATGGATTCCATGATTGTTTCTTTCGACTGGTTTGAAATCTGAGTTTTGTTGTATTCTGCTATTTGTTATCTTTTCAGGAGTCAAAGGGGGGATAAGACAATTTATCATTTTACATCTTCCTCCTCTCACTCAGATGTATAGTTGATCTAAAAGCTTAGAGCATGGGGTACACTGCATTTGCAATGGGTACCACCAGGTACCCTACCTCTGCAACCATATGGGCTTCCATACTCTTGGGATGCCCTATCGCAGTGCTGTCCAACTGGAGACCTGCAGGCTTGGTGCAGCCCACCAGCTAATTTCTGTGTCCCACTATCTGCTAAAATTGAACACTTGGGACGTCATATATTTTTTAACAAATATTTAGTCATGTAATACAAAGCATATAAAAATATACATTTGCATATTATACTATTTTTTTATTTATGATTTTAAATCTGCCCCACAATCTCACTATCCAATAAAAATATGTCCAACAGCTCACTGGCTGCTAAGAATCTGGTCTATGACTTACTAGCTCGGGTACTGAGGGAGCGTGTTAGATTTTTAGGCCTCATTCTTCTTTCAGTTCCACACCCTTCACAGTGCATGTTCTGCCTTCTGTGAGTCTTAAACGACTATCAAAAGGAAGATGTCAGGTGTCTGACACCCTCAAAAGGTACCAGTCAAAATGTATATTTCAGTGGTCTGCAACTAATTATAATTAAAAAGTCAATCTACAACAAATATTAAAAGCAAGGGACCAAAATGAGCTGGTGTAAATAACAATCTTAACAATTCAAATACTCTTATATGAAATAGCACACTGAAATATGTTTAAAACACTGTGTTTCTTGACTATTTTTACTTTCATTAATCAGAAAAAGAAAACTGACACCAAGTTGAATTGAAAGCAGACAATGATTTCAATTAATGATTCAAAATTTTAATATAATCGAAGAGCCTCAAGTGAAACTGTAAAGAACCAAATGTAGCTCTAGATCCATAGGTTCCTGACTCCCGGCATATCTCAATATTATAATTTTACAAAACGAACAAAATCAAGCGTCAGAAAATGAGCTCACTCCACATATAAAAATGGATTATTTTACAAGGCCCGGAGGTGTTATCCATGGACTTTAACGAACTTCTAGTTTCATTAAAAGTTTATCAGTAAACCCTAAAATTACAAATTTTCCATCTTGTGTTTTGAAAATGTTTTTAAAATCTTAGAACTTGGAAAATAATGATAAGAAGTCTTGAAAAGTGCTGGTAGAAACAACTTGAGCAATAAAACAAGCTCATGGTGTTTCTTAAAGCTCACACTCCCTTCCAGCTTACACATAGTAGCCCCTATTCAGTTGCAAGCCTGCAGATTTCATTATACAGGCTTAAAATTTGCTACATTTACAAAGCGATTCAATTGAACAATTTATCGGCCAAAAGCCGAAACCGTAAACCATGCAATCGTAAGTAGCATTTCAGAGAGTGATCATGATCAATTAAGCAAGGCCATAACTACCAATTTAGAAACAGACAAAAGAGACAAAAATGAGACCGTCATCATCACATCAGTAAAACATGGAGGTTACATGTCAATCAATTAGCGTTTAGAGGTCCGATATGTGATCGGACTCGCAATCTGATATTTTACAAAATAATAAAAATAAATGGCGATACTGTTCTAGTCCATGTGTTTGGCCTGATATGTATTAACTCCTTGATTCCAGAGTGTGATATGACGCAGAAATGAAACATTAAAAAAATTATTTTTGATTGCAGATTTGCGAGCTTTGCAATTAACTCTAATGTTTTTTATCACTTTCCACATCTTTTAAAGTGCAGTATTAATTTTTTTTTGCATTTACAGTGCTACAAACAGGTATTTAACCCTCTTGCAAGTCCTATCTGGTACCCGTAGGATTTTGTTCCATATTTGCTGTTCACGGGTGTGAAAACATTTGCGGGCTTGAGGAATTTTATCAATTAAATAGCGATTTGAAATTGTAATATTTACTGGCTTGACAGTTGTAAGGCTTAGCTGGGTCGGAGTTACAATTTTAACAATCAAAGGGATTTTGAGCTTTCAACTCGCAAATTGTTTGCGGGTAGCAAAAGACGCCAATTTAATAGCAAATTAGTTTACAGGCTCCATTACGGGCTCCAGTAACTTACAATTGCTGAATTGAATAGGGGCCAGGGTGCAGCAACTGTGGAGAAACCCACTCCCACTATACTTTCCTACCAAATTTCTGTATTAATATTTTGGCAATATATTTCGATTTTTAAAAATATTGTTAGTAGCTACTTCTAAAAACCTCTTTAGAAGACAACTTTTCTGTGCTTCTCTTTAATGATATAAAGTGCATTCAGAATCACTATTAGAACAGAGTGCATCATTTTGCTTGTGTGAGTTTAATTGTCATTCATATGTCTGTGTTCTAAATTCAGCATAGAGTGTTAGATTAATTACTGACATCACAGGAACAAACAATAATTAGTTTTTATGACTTTCTGTACATTAAGCTCACATACAAACACATTAGTCCAATCATAACAACAAACATCAATAAACACAAACAAAGAAATCTATGGAGAGCACATTACATGGGCCATTTTCCATCATTATCACATTGCAGTAGAAGCACTGCTAAGGCTTGTTCCTGTTTGTATAATATAGATAAGAAACCCATATAATATATGTATATGCATATTCACAAATGGAAATATCTCAGTTGAAACCTGAGCAATTTACTATTATTAAATTTGGCGATTTGTAGTTCCTGAAACCCGGTAAGGAGCCCGCAAAAGTTACTGCTATTAAATTGGCCTCTTTTATCTACCAGCAAATGATCTGTGGGTTACAGGCTTCAAATCCCTACGGGCTGTCAAAATAGTAACTCCGATCCAGCTAAGTCTTTGATCTTTCAAGCCAGTAAATGCTACAATCACAAATCACAATTAAATTGCTACAAGTCCTCAAGCCCCCAATTGTTTTCACACCCATAAATGGTAAAGGTAGCCACAAATCCTATGGGCACTAGACAGGACCTGCAAGTGGGTTAAACTCCTGTCCATAGCACTGTAAAAGCAAATATAAACACACTACATTCTCAAGCTCACAAATCTGCAATAATAATAATATAATATAATATGTTTAATTTATGTTTAATTTCTGTGTTATATCGATCCCGGCAATTAATGTGTTAATACATATAATAGAACTCGCATGGACTAGAATATTATATTTAATGATTTTTTTCATATTGCATTATTTCTGGAATGCGGGTCTTCAACTCATCATCAAACATCAAAAAAGTGTGTATTCCTTTTTCAGGTAAAGATCTCAAAGCAAAAAAAAAACGAATTCAAGGCCTTATCCTGTGCCAGCCAATGAGATCTGCAGACCAGATCTGCTCTCTGCATTTCCTGTTTGTTTCAATTAAATTTAAACAGGTTTTGCTTAATATGTTTTCATGCAAAAAAAAAAACTTTTGTCATTATTATTATTATTATTATTTATTATTATTATTAGCGTTGCGCTGTACAGGGGTTGAGTACATGGCAAAAAACAAACTTAACACCTTGTAAAGAATGGAGAGCCCTGTTTTTGAGCATAAAATCAAATGTACATAGAGCTTGTTTCCAAGGCACTGGCACAAGATTGAAAAATTGCAAATTTACAATCTAAGGCCCTCATTCAATTGCAATTTGGCCAATTGAATAAGGGTCTAAATAAGCACATAACATATTTTTTTAAAGAAGTTTTTAGTTAGTAAATATTTATCCAAAAACAAGGTTTTCACTAACTAAAAATTTATTTAAAAAAAATATGTTATGTGCTTATTTAGAGCACTATTGAATTGGCCAAATCGCAATTGAATGAGTGCCTAAGGGTATAAAACATGCATTTTAATACTTGAAAAAAACAGTTGTGCTCCAAATATTTTTAATGTTGTATTATTAATTACTACATCATGTTGATACACACATATAAAGTATTTGTGATAGATATTTAATGTTCTCTTGCTTTCCTCCAATGAACCTGTGCTAAATATTTAATTTGGTCTACATATTTGATAAATTAGTGCAACTATCATTTTATATTACTGTGAAGAAAGATTCACCATCCAACAATGTTTAAGAGAATATTTTTTTAGAACTACATACATACCACAAATACCGGAAATATTATTCTGGGTCCTACACCCCTGATAGGGCTTATTCAATCTAACCTATGAAATAACACCAGGAAAGTGTTCACCAGCATCCTCTAACACACTATCATCTTCAAGAAGTTGTATTTTATGATGTTATCTTTTTCACTAGGGTTATCATTTTTTCCAGTTAATAAAATTATAAAGTTGTCAAACTGCGATTCGTCATCACGCTTGCGACAAATCACAGTTTGACAACTACGACCAAACGCAGAAAGCCCCGCGCATGCGCATTGCGCGGCATTAGCTGTGCATGCGCACTGCGCTGGGCGCGCATATGCACTGCGTCAGCCGCACATGCACATAGCGCAGCTTTAACGATGCATGAGCACTGCGCCGGTCACGTGTATGCACACTGCACTTCATAAGCCACGCATGCGTACTGCGCCGGTCGTGCGCGTTGCACGACAAGGGAGGAAGAGGAACACGGGAGGAGGTGAGACACACAGGGGAGGAGGGAAAAGGCAAACAGGGCAGGAGGGGAGAGACAGACAGGGGAGGAGGGGAGAGAGAGACAGGGGAAGAGGGGAGAGACACACAGGGGAAGAGGGGAGAGACAGACAGGGGAAGAGGGGGGAGACAGACAGGGGAAGAAGGGAGAGACAGACAGGGGAAGAGAGGAGAGACACACAGCGGAGGGGGGGAGAGACATAGGGGAGTGAGAGAAGGGAGAAGAGACACAGGGGAGTGAGAGGAGGGGGAAGAGATACAGGGGATGGAGAGGAAGCGGAAAAAGGCACAGGGGAGGGGGAAAAGGCACAGGGGAGGTAAATGCGGGGGGGAGACACAAGGGGGGGAGAGAAGGGTGCCAGAGAATAGAGGAAGAGGCACACAGTGGAGGAGGGGAGAGACACACAGGGGAGAGGCACACTGGGGAGGAGGGGGTAGAGACACACAGGGGAGGAGGGGGGAAAGACACAGGGGTGTGAGAGAAGGGGGAAGAGACACAGGAAAGTGAGAGAAGGGGGAAGAGACACAGAGGAGTGAGAAGAAATACAGGGGAGGGAGAGGAAGAGGGAAAAGACACAGGGGAGGGAAATGGGGGGGAGACACAAGGGAGGGGGAAGAGACACGGGGGGGCAGGGAGGAAAGAGACACAAGGGAGGGGGAAAAGACACAAAGCAGGGAGAGGGGGTAAGAGACACAGAGGAGGGAGAGGGATAAGAGACACAGGGATGGAGGGGAAAGAGACACATGGGAGGGGGGGAAGAGACACAGGGGAGGAGAAAAGAGACACAGGGAGGGAGGGGACAAGAGACACATGGGAGGGGGATAGAGACACTGGGGATGGGGAAAGAGACACGGGGGAGGGAGAGGGGGAAGAGACACGGGGAGGGGTAACAGACACAGGGGAGGGGGAACAGACACAGGGGAGGGAGAGGTGGGGAGGAGACACAGGAGGGAAAGAGACACAGTGGAGGGAGAGAAGGGGGAAAGAGACACAGAGGAAGGGGGAAAGAGACACATGGGAGGGAGAGGGGGTAGAGACACAGGGGAGGAGGGTACAGACACAGGGTAGGGAGTGGTGGGGAAGAGACACAGTGGAGGGAGGGGGAAGAGACACAAGGGAGGGGGAAAGAGACACAGGGGAGGGAGAGGGAGGAAGGGACACGGGGAGGTGGGAACAGACACAGGAGAGGGAGAGGTGGGGAAGAGACACAGGAGAGGGAGGGGGGAAGAGACACAGGGGAGGGGGAAAGAGACACAAGGAAGGGAGAGGTGGGGAAGAGAAACAGGGGAGGGAAGGGGGCAAGAGACACAGGGGAGAGGGAAAGAGACACAGGGGAGGGAGAGGGGGAAGAGACACAGGGTAGGAGGTAACAGACATGGGGAGGGAGAGGTGGGGAAGAGACACAGGGGAAGGAGGGGAAGGAGGGGGGAAGAGACACAGGGGAGGGAGAAAGAGACACAGGGGAGGGAGAGGGGGGAACAGACACAGAGGAGGGGGAACAGACACAGGGGAGGGAGAGGTGGGGAAGAGACACAGGAGGAAAAGAGACACAGGGGGAAGAAACAAAGGGGAGTGAGAGGAAGGGGTAAGAGACAGGGGAGTGAGAGGAGGGGGCAGAGACACAGGGGAGGGAGAGGAGGTGAAAGAAACACAAGTGAGGGAAATGTGGGAAACAAGACATGAGGGAGGGGGGAAAGAGACACAGGGGAGGTGGGATAAAGCACAGAGGAGGGAGAGGGCAAAGAGACACAGGGGAGGGGGAAAGAGACACATAGGAGGGAGGGGGGTTAAAAACACAGGGGGGAAGGAGACACAAGCGAGGGAGAGGAGGGGGGAAATGAGAAAGAAGGGAGGAAGTAGACAGGGGGAGAGACTCACAATAAGCGCCAAAGGTGCTCATTGCGAGGCCCGTGATGAGCGCCAAATGCGCTCAACGCAAAGCCAATAAAGTAGAGGGTGGGAGAGGTAGAGGGGGGAGGCTCACTGCGAGGCTCATGATGAGCGCCAAAGTTGCTCATTGCGAGGCCCGTGATGAGCAACGAAGGCTCTCATTGCGAGGCCCATGATGAGCGATGAAGGTACTCATTGTGAGGCCCGTGATGAGCGCCAAAAGCGCTCATTGCGAGGCCAGTGGAGTAGAGGGGGAGGTTCCCATTGTGTGGCAAACAGCATTGCCAGGCTTATCTTTTTATTGCCGTCATTTTTGACGGGCAAGTCGCTAGAAAAATTATAATTGGTATAGCCATTGATTTAAAGGGGGGCAAATCATTTCGTAGTCCTGAAAGCTTGTTAAAATAAACATATGACATATAAAGAAACATCAGGTATTGGAGTGCCTTATTCCTAGATGTTTATGGTTCAGATGCACAGGCTTGGCAAATTGGTCGATCGGCTGGGAAAAATTGTAAACAATTTGTGAAACTGATAAAGGGAATTGCATACAGTCTGTGACGCATATTTCTGGACTTCACTCGTTTTTTAAAATGGATAATTTTGGATGTGCAATAGAACATTTGGGAGCTTTATGTAATTTCAAGAGTTTCTAAAAAGTGTTATATAATATGCAATTCAATAAAAACCATTTAGCAGATATAATGAATAATAAAAATAAAAAAACAGTCCAGATGCCCATCTGGTCCTGAGATTGTGTTGTAGTTTAGCCTCTAAACTATATCATAGCATTCTTAGAAGTGATTACTAGTTAATAGCATTTTGAAGCACAGCACAATAAACTACAATTACTTGCCACTGCATTATGATTTTGATGGGTGGATAAAAAGAATCAGGGAGCCTTTTCTTGGAGCTGTTATTAAACACTCATTCTGCAGGTGGCAGGAAAACACATTACTAATTTGTATTATTAAGAGGCGTTTCGTAGAGAAATACACAGCCTAACATCAGTGGTTGCTTTAAAGTAGCACCACTTGCTTCTATTAACCCTTTAAAGAGCTTACGTATTTGTTAGTGGGATAGAATTTTCTTGCTGTGAGGATAAGATGCACTTTTACATATCACACGTGATTTTGCTGCTTTGTTAAAGTGAATGATTTTGTTCCACTTCTTTGTTCCATTTTTGTGCCTGTTAAGTTTGCTTCTGTATGTATATATGTTGGCATTATATAATAAGTCATTTTAATGTTGTTGTAGAAAAAAGAAAACATTCAAAAACACATAAACCACCTGATGAAGTTCCTATGATTTGAAATGAAACGCAATGTGCCTGTACTCCTTCAAGTTTGCCCCTTATATCAAGAATTCGGAGTCGTATTATAGTCTGTAGGTGCTGACAGTACATTCCAAATCACCGGGATGGAGAGAAAGTGCATGTTTAACACTAACAATACTGAAAGTGTAGCAAGTTTTAAGAGATCTCAGACAAACACAAAACGGATAACTTTTCTGAGATATACGAGCGATGCATTGTAGAAGAAATGTGATGTGGTGAAGAATCTGGACTTAATTCTGTCAACCACAACAGTAAAATATTGAATCCCAGAATCGCTTCTTACCTGTAGAAGATATAGGTAGTGAACAAAAAAGCAGTCTTGGTTATACAACCCAAATAGGACCAACAGCTGGTTGGATAATCAAAATGTTGGACAGAGTGGAATGGATAGGTGATAGAAGGGTTATAAATTGAAATTGTAATGGGAAGCCTTAAAGGTTGTCTGATGGCATTGTAATTATATACTGTACTACATTTGATAAACCAGAATTTTGGAAAATTAAATGTTGGATAATTAGGACTCTACTGTACTAATATCAAGGACCAAACAAGCAGTACACCCACCCTTTGCCTTCAGAATATTGCACCATTTTTCAAGAAGAAATGGTTCTTTCTCCTTCATCCCCTACTTTCTGTTCCCTGTCTCTTCCCACCATCCTTTCTTTCCCACCCCCACTCTTTCTCCACCTTGACTCCTCTCCCCCTACACTTTCTCTCCCCAATTCTGCCCACCCAGCTCATCTTCCCTCTGTCTCCCCTCAATCCCCATACATTGCGCCCCCCCCCCCCCCCCCCCCCAATACTCCCTCTCTCTCATTCACCCACTCTTGTTCTTCTTTGCAGTTATAGGTTAGCCATATTTGAAATATGTTCTCATTCATTTTGAGACCGTTCCTTTTTGGCACACTAAGGAATTTTGCAGTTTTTATGACTGATGCACCTGCAATTTGGGCACCAACTGTTTGGCATTGTTAGAACTATGTTAGTTGCCTCATTTTTTTTTTAAATGTAATATATGTAAGTTCTAATTGTCAGACCTCTGTTATTTATGCCACTGCTTATTGGTAATTAATGTAGTATAACTCACCTTTGCAGCTGAATTTGTAATTGTTACTTCAGAATTAAACTCCTTTTTAATGCACTATTTTCCTACCCCAGGTACATTTAGCAACTTTTACACGCAAATGTAAGGATTTTCATTTAACTGGAATTTTTATGAAATTTAATTTTTCCACTGTTAATTAGAATTTATATGTTTAATACCAGCTAAAACTCCTTGCAATGGAGTGAACCCCTCATATTTTTAGCACAGTACACCATTGGTTGGGTGTTATACATGTTGTTATGTATATATAATATATTTTGTATTGTAATTATTGAGAAAGACCTTGCTTATATTAAATGCTATATCAGTTATTGCAATAAATTGATGCTTGTTTATTATACAGTTGTTTGTGTCTGTTTTTGTGCTTACACTAATTAAATACAATAATACTATGTTTGCTTAAATCAATGTAATACAATACTGAGGGTTCCGTACCCAAAGATATTACAAAAATGGAATTTCATCAGAATGCATTTGTTAACTCTCTTTCAACCAACTTACCTCTAAAAATGCTAAGCTATTTCACACTTTCAGGATTATTTTCTCTTACAAAATGGATTTTCATCAAAGTGCTTTTGGTTAGTTGGAATACACTAAAAAAAGGGATAACATAAAATGTACACAAATTGAATTGTAAAAAAAAAAAAAATGTATACAGAAAGATTTAAACATACTCTCCATGTATTCTACAGTTGTCTGAGGGCTTGATTACATTCCACCCGCAGAATATCTACTCCCCCAGAACCCCATCTATATCTAGGGGAGGCATCCAGCCCTCTTCCCCCACCTCCTGTTGATTTGATGGTGTAGGATCTATTAATTCCTTACAAACACTTTGCTTACCCTACCCTACCACCCACTCTACTTAAATAATAAGTTCCCAGTGAACCCGATAGTCCCAATCCCCTATGGACCCTCAAGGAGTTTATCACTACCCCCGCCCATTAGTGTTATTATTGACCCCCCATTAACCCCCAGGGGGCCTCTACCTAACATTTAACCATTACCATGACAGATCTCTATAGATGCCCATAGTAACCTAACCTACCACCAAGGGAATCCCTGTGGATCTCCTGTTGACCCTATCCCTCTCATTGGGGTCCATGAGGACCCCCATAATCATATCACTACTCCCGCAAGTCTAACCTACCTAATCTAAATTGATAAAAAACTTTACATTATGAAGAATAAAATTACTTACTCAAAATAAAAAGCACTATAAATGTAATAAAAAGTACATTAAAGACAAGTGGCACAATGGAAATATATATTTTAAAACAGTGAGTCTGAATAAGAGTATAATTAAGCACAACAAAGTAGTACAACTAGATTCTATTACATTTACAAATACATGTTGATGCCTCTGCAGGACCCTGGAGGCCCCATGACACATTGGTAGATGTTGTGTGTGTGAGAGAGCATTTACATCATGGAAAGCTATGATTGCATTCTCTAATTAATACCTGCTTCTGTGTCATTGAGTTGGAAGGGATGTGGTACCAATTTAAATGTTATCAATTTATCAAACAAGGGGACTCAACCTCTGCTTTTTCTCAGTTTTCAGTCATAAATCCAATTTATAATTCATGTTGCTTGAAGCCCTCAGATCCTCATCTTCTGGTAATCCATGAAAAGGCCCTTAAATTTCTTATTCTCTAGCCAATGGCAAAGGCAAAAACAAAAAAAACAAAAACGTGTATTTTGTAAAAAAAAAAGTATTAGAAACTAATAGAGCTCCTCCTCTGAGGAGCTCCTGCACTGTATTACACTTTTTGACCAAGCCCCTGCCTTTTATGAATAATCAATTGGATTTATAGCAGATGAAGAGCGAGGACCAGAGTATCAGTTGACATTGAATAAAGTAACTTAAATATTTATTTTCAAAGTTTAATTTTATTGTAATAATTTTATATAGTTTATTATTTTGATGTATTTTTTCATTGTATTTGTAGTTCTTTTTAATTTTGAGTAATTGATGTTTTATTTTCTGTAAATATATATATTTTTTAATAATAATGGAGTGCTTTTTTTATTTTCATTTTGAACAGTATTAGGTAGTTTAGGCACGGGGGGTTAATGTTAAGGTCCATTAGGATCCCCAAGGCATGGTCTATAGCGGTCCATACGGACACTCATGTTAGGGATTAATGTTAGTGTACATGGGAGTCCATAAGATAGGTAGATTCTTTAGAGATATGGAGGTCAATAGTGACCCCCAGGGGGGGCTAGTGATAGGTCCCTTGCGTAACCATTTGAGATAGGAACTATGGGGATTTACTGGGACCCTGATTTGGCATTTTTTTTAATTAGGGTGGGTGGGAGTTGTAAAAGCAGATTGTACAGTGTGTGTCGCAGGCCCCCTGGGCTTATAAGGACCCCAAACTTTAATTAATTTAGTTTTGGGAAGGGGGCATAAACATACCATTTACAAAATATTAGTGGGTTGCATTGCTGTGAAGACTTAGGCTTCCATTCCATGGCTCAAAAAACAGCAAGACGAAAGCAACTTTGCCAGTGATTTGTGGGTGGAATGGAATTGAATCCCGAGTCTGCATATATCAGTGTGATATGCAATTCCATTAATTTGAAACTAAGAAAAGAAGTCTACTTATAGGAGTCTTACTCGTATATGGTAACCTCCCCTGAAGAAAAGCTGATGTTTCTAAATGCTTTAATGGGTGAAAAGTGTTTATTTTATTTGCATAACCCTGCTTTGGTTGCCTTGTACCATATTTACATGTTTGCTGACTATGGGCCTTATTCAATTGTGATTTGGCCAATTGAATAGTGCTCTATATAAGCACAGAGCCTTTTTTTTTACAGAAGTTTTTAGTTAGTGAAGACCTTGCTTTTGGATGGAAGTTTACTAACTAAAACCTTCTGTAAAAAAAATATGCTCTGTGCTAATATAGAGCCCTATTCAATTGGCCAAATCGCAATTGAATAAGGCCCTTGAGACTTCAGAATATATATAAGACACCTTGGGCTATGACTGGGTTCAGTTCCTGAAGGAAAAGTTGCAAAAACTAATTGGTGTAAAATGAACCTAAACATATCTCATAAGTCACCGGGAAGTCAATGAGTTATGTTCCAGGGCCCACGCAAAATTGACATAAGTAATATAATATATTTAAACCACTGAAATGAATGCTATTAGTGTAAAAACAGCATTTTTTAATGAATATAATTAAATGTAATACAGCATAAAATAATCATACTAAATTTAATTAAATAAAAAAAATATTTTGTACATTTACTTTGATATATTCGAAGTCCAGACTGAAAGTTTTTGTAATTGCTGCTGTAAGGCACCTTCATTGACTATTTTTAGTTACCTTCCTCTACAATGGCTTTAAACTCTGCCTCAGCATCTGCACTTTCCTCCTCGCCACCTAATTTCACACTGCAGCGCTTACTTCAAGATTGAAACTGTATGAACCATTCCTTGCAACCTAACAATATATTAATTGCATTTCTCTTTTTAGACATGGTAGCACTTATTTTATTTTTTAATCAACAATTTTTAATTCAAACTCACAAAATTATACTGTAGAATAGTGGATTAACAATAGCATACCAAAAAGCGAGTGTGTCCACACTCTTGTCACCGGTCACCTCATCCCTTATTGGCTTAGATAATAGATGGGAATCACCCTCATGTTTGATTGGCTGTGCTGTTTCTTTATATCCTAACTGCAATTTATAATTGTGTATTTTTTAAATGTTTTATTTATTTTTAGATTTTTGGCCTTTCAAAACCATTGTTACTGTGAATCACTGTAAACCGAACCAATGTAAGCTGAACCATTGTAAGCCAAGAGCTACCTGTATGGTACTTGAACAATGAATGCTAGTTAAATTGAGACAGAGAAGGTTCGAAATATGGTATAATTTAAAGCTATAACAATATTGTAATATTTAATTAATGAGAGATCATTGGCATTCATGGGCGGAACTACCGCCGGTGCATCCGGTGCAATGCACTGAGGCCCCCCACTGAGGGGCACTGCTGCCTCCTCTTCCAATCCTGTCTGCCCCCCTTTCTCCTCCTATCCGATATGAGCCTGATGCTTTGTGTATCCCTCCCCCTCTCCCGCTCCCTTTACCTCACCAGATCCTTCTTCTATGTTGCTTCCCGGCCTATGTTTCTTTTGGCCAGGGGAGGGAATCCTGAGTGATGTCACTGACCAGAAGATACACAGGCAGGGAAGCAACACAAAAGGAGGATCTGGTGAGGTAAAGGGAGCAGGGGAGGCATACACAAGGTATCGGGCTGATATGGGGTAGGAGGGGAAAGGGGGCAGGCAGGATTGGGAGGGGAAGGGGGTATATATATATAATTGAAAGTGTTGGCATGTATATATATATATATATATATATATATATATATATATATATATATAAACACTATTTAATGCATTAATTAATATATATATATATATATATATATATATATTCAGAGAAGCAGCACAGAGACCTAAGGTAACCCTGGAGAAGCTGCAGAGTTACACAGCAGATACTGGAGTATCTGTACATAGAACGACAATAAGCCGTACGCTCCATAGAGTTGGGCTTTATGGCAGAGTGGCCAGAAAAAAACCATTACTTTCAGCAAAATACAAAATGGCACGTTTTGAGTTTGCGAAAAGGCATGTGGGAGACTCCCAACATGTATGAAGGAAGGTGCTCTGGTCTGATGACACTAAAATTGAACTTTTCGTCCATCAAAGAAAGCGCTATGTCTGGCGCAAACCCAACACATCATATCACCCAAAGAACACCATCCCCACAGTGAAACATGGTGGTGGCAGCATCATGCTGTGGGGATGTTTTTCAGCAGCCGGGACTGGGAAACTGGTCAGAGTTGAGGGAAATATGGATGGTGCTAAATACAGGGATATTCTTGAGCAAAACCTGTACCACTCTTGGCGTGATGTGAGGCTAGGATGGAGGTTCCCCTTCCAGCAGGACAATGACCCCAAACACACTGCTAAAGCAACATTTGGGTGGTTTAAGGGGAAACATGTAAATGTGGTGGAATGGCCTAGTCAAAGCCCAGACCTCAATCCAATAGAAAATCTGTGGTCAGACTTAAAGATTGCTGTTCACAAGCGCAAACCATCCAACTTGAAGGAGCTGGAGCAGTTTTGCAAGGAGGAATGGGCAAAAATCCCAGTGGTAAGATGTGGCAAGCTCATAGAGACTTATCTGAAACGACTTGGAGCTCTGATTGCCGCAAAAGGTGGCTCTACAAAGTATTGACTTTAGGGGGGTGAATAGTTATGAACATTGACTTTTTCTGTTATTTTGTCCTATTTGTTGTTTGCTTCACAATAATAAAAAAAAAATCTTCAAAGTTGTGGGCATGTTCTGTAAATTAAATGATGCAAATCCTCAAACAATCCATGTTAATTCCAGGTTTTTTGTGACAACAAAACACAAAAAATGCCAAGGGGGTGAATACTTTTGCAAGGCACGGTATACATATATTATCGACTTGCCCGTCAAAAATAAAATTTGAAGCTTGGCAATGCTGTTTGCCATATAATGCAAGGCTCTCCCCCCTCTATGTTGCGGGGGCCTGGCAGGGGGCCCAAATTTTTTTTTGCCACCAGGGCCCTTTATTCACTAGCCCCGCCCCTGTTGGCGTTAATCACTTAATTGATTACATTAATAAGCTACTGAGTCATTTGGTCCATTGTCTGCTGTGAAGGCACCATGCCTGGTCTCTTTATGTATTATTATGTTTATTATGCTTTTGATAGCAGCAATGTTTAGTGATTCTTTGGTACTGAAATGTAAACCTTTCTGTGTTCAATGAACAGTATGGTAACAAGAAATAATGAGCCCCTTAGGACCTGTTCCCCTGTTAACTAACACAGTAGATTGACGGAAACATACTACGCAACATAACCTCTTTTTAGAAAGATAGCGACCTAATAATACATCACTGAGTTACATATTCACCACCTTTTTGATTATCTTAAACCAAGACTGCAACAAGAACAAAAATATAATATACATGTCACGTAAAATTATAGAGCACGTCTGATTACAGAGCATGTCTAATATACCATATACACATTTGGTATGATGCTATATATATTATCTATATGGAATTATTGTTTTATAGAGTTATTTTCAACAACTTTACATAGAACAAGGCTGTTTAAATGTTTTTTTTTTTCATTCTATGTTGAGATATCTAGACTAAACATAATATTCTGTAAGTATATATTTATGTCAATAAAATTAGTAATTGTACTCTAATACAATAAGCAACGTATGCTATTTCTCTTTTTAGTAGTGAAGAAATTGCCTGTAGTATTCAAAACTATGGTTGTCAAGTAGGGCGTACTCAAACTGATTTCATATAAATGTCTCTCATAAAGAGGATTGATTAACTTAGATCAACTTTATATTGTATTAAATGGCATTTTTATTTGCACGGTACCATCAGTGTTACAGCACTTTATAGAGACAAGGTACAAAACAATTACACAACAACATAAGTGAATTTAACATAAACCAATATGTTAAATAATCATTGCCCCAAAAGAGCTTAACATTTACTTATATGAGGGAAAAGGCAGATATATACACATGAAGGTAAAGGGGAAGTGCATGTAGCAAAAATGATGCTACTTGTAGCCACATTAAATTCCCTCTACATTGAAAACCGCAGCTCATAATGTAGCCCGCAAGACTTACGGCTATTAAATTGGCCTCTTAAAGCTACCCGCCGACGACTTGCGGGGTAGGAGCGAGAAAACCCTACGGGACGTGAGAATTCGTCTTGCGAGCCTGCAAATCCTTTGTTCTTTCAAGCCCGTAACTATTAAGTTCCAATGCCGCTATTAAATTGCATCAAAATCCCTCACGTTCAAGCCCAAAAACCCCCAAATGGAGCCAAGCAGCCTACGTGCTCTAGAGAGGACCTGCAAGGGGCTAAAAGTACAATCCGTAGCACTGTAAATGCAAATATACACACACTACTGTACTTATAATAAAAGGGAAAGTGATGTTAGCTATTAGAATTAATAGCACAACATTCTCTGCTGACGTTTTAGCTGAGAAGCAGCTCTAGAACCGAATACTCTATTGAGGAGACATATTCCTGTGCAGAGCAAAGATGATGAGCTGGGGTATAGTGAGGAAGATAAGAGAGTTATAAGGAGGAAGCTGAGGAACAGAGTTTTGGTATAGAGTGTTCATCGATTCTTAGTATATTGTCAATTAGGTTGTAATCCATATCATGGATCATTATATGCTTCTTAGCATACTGGTCTGATCTTCCACTGTTACCAAGACTGACAATAAGTACTTGCTGAAGATACGCTAGTCATTATGCAAGGAAATTTGCACTTTTTTAAACAAAGGTTATTAAATAATGGTGATGTGCTCCTGAACAATATACCAGGATGCCAGTGTAGGAATTTTATGGAAAAGGCAGTAAAACTCAAAGAGCCATACTGAATATCAGCTGAACTTAATGGTATCTGCAAAATAATGCAGATAGTCATGTAATGTATCTTCATACTAATTAAATGTTTCTTAATACTAGCTATTACCTAGCTAAAGCTGCTTAAGTTACTGACACTAATGATATAATTAATTAATGCTATTTACATATATCCAGATGTTAAGTGCAATGCCATTCATCCTTAACCTTCATATTATCTACAGTGATTAGCCCCAGTGAGACAGTATGTCATCACCCTTAGCTCCTATTAGGCTTCTTGCTTTTGAAAATGTAAAGATCCTCTGTATTATTTTGTTTAAAACATATTCCTATGTAGAACTACACCCTATATTTGCCACACTGTTTTAAAAAGAGAACAAAAAAGAGAAATAATTCAGCCTTCAATGTAATACATTTCATATGCAGTGATGCTGCAGTGGAATCCATCATTTTGGTTTCTTCCTATCTACTGCCACAGATGGGGAGACTATGAATGCAGAGAAAACATCCATCTACACAATGGAAAAGTGAAAAGGGTAGAAAAAAGAAAAAACATACATGGAACTCTAAACTAACTAACTAAGGTACTTAACTACTTAACTATTAAGGAACACAACTTAAAGCATACTAAGGATCAGAAGAGATCTAAAAAGGTTGAACATGATGGGCTAATAGTCTTTATTCAACCTCAAATACTATGTAACCTTAAATCAACATATTGTTAGTTTTGATAAATCTTTGGATAAATATATATACTGTATATATTTGTGGTCGGCCCCCTCTCCCTGATGTAGCTGATGTGTGGCTGGTAGCTACACAAATTAGGCCTGCTTAGAGGGCCGTGGGCTGGTGAGTGAATGTCATAAGGGGAGACGGGGTGGGGTCATGAATTTCATTTGCAAGGTAAGAGGAAGGAGACTATTTGAAGGTTGGGGGAGAGGAACCCTCTCACAATTTCAGGTAACCGACCTGGCTATATATATATAAATTAGTCTATGAATATTAAAGATCAATAGTTGTCAAAGTGTGTAACACTCCCACCGCGCATGCACATTGGCGGCGGGAGGCTACACACAATGGCGTATGTGCATAGCGTGCCGCAACTCGGGTATGCGCAATGCACGGCCTAAGCCACACATGCACATAGGGCACCACACACAGCGCATGTGCAATACGCTGCATTAGCCGCACATGTGCATAGTGTAGCACGACTGGCTCTTGCGCATAGTGCACCCCGACTGTCTCATGCGCATAGCGCACCACGACTGGCTCATGCACATAGCGCACCGCAACTAGCTCATGCACATCGTGCACCGCGACCTGTGCATGCCCATAGCACGCCGCAACCACCACATGCGGAGAGGGGGAGAGGGTGGGAGAAAGAAATGGGTGGGAGAGAGACATGGGGACAGGGGGTGAGAGATAGGGGGCAGGAGAAACAGGATGGGGGAGAGAGATGGGAGAGGTCGAGAGAGACAAGTTAGAGGGGGTAGAGACAGGAGAGAGGGAGAGAGACAGAAAAGTGAGAGAGAGACAGGGGAGAGGAGGGGGAGAGACACAAGCGAGGGGGTAGAAGAAACACAGGAGAGGGAGAGGGGAGAGGGGAAAGAGACACAGGGGATGGGGAAGAGATGCAGGGGAGGAAGGGGGTAGAGACAAAGGGGAGGGGGAGGGGGGAGAGACACAATGGAGAAAGAGGGGGGGGAGACACAGGGGAGGGAGAAGGGGGAAGAGACACAGGGAGGGAGAGGGGGAAAGTGACACAGCTGAGGGAGGCATGGGAAGAGACACAAGGGAGGTAGGTGGGGAAGAGACACTGGGGAAGGAGAGGGGGAAGAGACACAGGGGAGGGGAAGGCAGGAGAGACACAGGGGAGGGAGAGGGGAAGTGGCACAGGGGAGGGAGAGGGGGGAAGAGACACAGGGGAGGGAAAGTGTGTGGGAAGAGACTAGTAACTTGCCCGTCAAAAATGAAGAGATAATTTTTGAAGTGTCTCTACCCCTCCATGTCTCTCTCCCCACCACCTGTGTCTCTTTCCCCCTCTCCCTCCCCTGTGTCTCTTCTCCCCCTCCCCTGTGTCTCTTCCCTACCCCTCTTGCTCCCCTGTGTCTCTTCTCTCCCCTCCCTGTGTCTCTTCCCCCCTCTCCCTCGCCTGTGTCTCTTCCCCCCTCGCCCCGTGTATATTCCCCCCTCTCCCTTGCCTGTGTTTCTCCCCCTCTACCCCCCATGTCTCTCCCCCCTCCCCTGTGTCTCCACCCTCTCCCCCCTGTGTTTCTTTCCCTCCTTCTCTTGTGTCTCCCCCTTCCCTCCCCTGTCTCTCTCCCACTCTCCCACCTGTTACCCCCCTCTCTCCTGGTCTCTTTCCCACCCTATGTCTTTCTTCCACCCTCTCTCCTGTCTTTCCCCCCTCTCCCCGTCTGGCCCGCCCCCCTCACTTGGAGGTAGTATAGGTCTCCAGATGGTGTCTCTTATTCTTCCAGATGTTTCCAAAATGGGTTCAATTGCCGATATAGATCTATCTTCAAAATGGTTCAACACTGCTCACAATGCTGCTTTTTCCAGACGAGTGCCATCCACAAATGCACTCCAAAACCAAAAAAGACAAAAAGTGGGGTGGGAAGAAAAAGTGCAAAAATGAGCTAATCGTGAAATATGTAGACAAAATGTATTATGACAATTAAAACGACAACCATTACACTCACATTTTAGTGCAATATCAATAAGCGGTATATGTTAAGTATCACAGATGATGTCCTGTCGTCTGCGTTCCACTCCTCATATGATTCAGTCGGTGATGTATAATATCCCAATAGTTGAATGTCCAATATAAAAATTCTACTGTTGCAGACAGCAGAGGAATGTCCATGCAACTTATAAAAAGAGAGTGTCTCGGTGCTTCAATGCTCGCACACAGACCCGGGCATCACTCTCCACATGGAAACATCTATTGCTGGGTTAGCACGCCCCACATAAAGTGCTCCAATTCCAGTGAGCCACCAGGTCAGCAAAAAAAAACACATTTAATATCAATTTATGTTTCAAATCCTCTTATTATTGCACACAGTGGGTGTAAATAACAAACACCCTACTGCACAAACAGAAGGTATATAGATAATGAGTTATAGGAAATAGACCTATAACATACCTTGTGTCCAAAGTACATTAAAGATGCAAAAAAAGTCTTAAATAGCAGTATAAAAATAAAAAATAAAAATGTAAAATATTCCTTTTTTGTCAGAATCTAGAGATTTATAACAAAATAATGAAGTAATAGTGCTACAGATACATCTTCATTTTAATATAACTAGTGATCTCCTCATTGTAATATTGACAAAAGTTTCACATTTCTACATTTGTTTTAAAAATAACAAAAATACTGTGACGTTAACGCTGAGCCAACACTCATCCAATATCAGATTTCCCAGCATTCAGTTCAGCGAGCCTACCACAGAAGAAGCATACACCTGGTACTGTAAATCTGGACTAATGTCTGGAAATCAAATTATAGCTGTGTTTACATGTATAACAGACTGCCTACCTGCTGTGGTATTACTGCACCCAATCAAGTTCCAGGGGCATCCCACCCATACACAGCAATGTTAAGACTGCTTATAATTCCAGGAATAAGGGAACAGACCTTGTAATGGTTTATTTTTTATGGCAGAAAACTAAGGTTTCTCTTGCCTCTCTGGAATTTGAGCAATACAGACAAGATCAGGGGATTAGTCCTTTGTGGCGGTGCATCAGCTCCACAGCACTGTGTAGTGATAAAAAGAAATGTAACAAATCTATCGGCACAGCCATGGAATGCTGGTCTCACCTAAACAGGAAAGCTGTTAACAGGTAAGTGCAATGTAATTTGACTACAAAGAAAAGCTGCTATCAATCACAGGCTTCCCTATAGAGAATTACCACAGCATAACATGTACTCGGTTATCTGTTATTACTCATCCAAAAGCTGGTAGGCAGGATAGACTAGTATGTAAATATAGACTTAAAACATTAGATTGTTTAGCTGTTATTAGTGTAATTAAGAAAAAGGTATAATTTCACATGCAATTTTGTGCTTTTTCACACCATGAAGAGCATTTACAGTCAGGTAAATGGCCCTTTAAATTCCAGTAAGTGAAAGGAGAATGTGTGAGTGGCATCTTACCTTTAACTCTATGGTTGTTCTCTATGTGTCATGTGTCAGCATTATACTAAGAATATTCCCAATGTTTACATTCAGATTTCCTATAGACCCTTCCCCCTAATATAACTGGCTGTAAGTGTCCTTACTCTCAACAACAGCTGTTTATATAGTGACTAGATTATTGTGATGTGATCCACTCTGATCCACTGTGATACACATGCAATATATATGATCATTATCTTCTTAAACACTAGTGATGTCAGTACTGGTACGATTCCAAACCAAAATAAGTGGATAAGTGGTGCTTTTACGTGGCCATCTCACAGCAGAGGCTAAACAATCAAGGAGTTGTCTCTTGCAAAATTGTATGTAAAAGTTAAAAAGGGACTTTCTCAACTCACATTCAACACTGAAAAACTAGTTATATATTGTGTTTCACTAATGTGAACTATTCCTGAGATATTTAACATTGTCTGAACTGTATTGCTATGCACATTAGCAGCTTATACATACTAATTAGCTGCTCCTCTTTGGTTCCACGACCCACCAGGGACTTGAGTTGGAGAGTGCTCCATGGTACATGGAGCACGAGAGAGTACCTGGCTAATTTCATGGGCTGTCCAGTCACTCGTCCATTCCATGGCAAGGTAGAGTCCATGTACCACATTAATTTTAGTTGGGCCAGAATACAGCCCCTCTTGTCACTCTGGCGGGGCCACCCCCTGCAGTTCTGGCTGCATTTACCCCCTCAATTTTTGTATTTGAACAATTTACTGTAGAGAGAAACCAACTTGTTTTTGTGACAGTGTTTCTTTGAAAAGAATTACTCATACATTATAATAAACAAGTAGATCCCCATTTTAAATGGACCACTGTGGTCAATTTTTTATATGGACTTTTGAATAACTGTACTTGATAATGGGCAAAATGTGAAAAAAATAAATCCATCCTTCACATTTTGCAACTTTTGTATGAGGTTACTCTAGTGTGTACATCAATTTTGTTTTCTTTTCTGCTGCCGTCTGTTGCTTTCTCAGGTGGGTGTATCCTTGTAAACTACTGAGCTTTGCTTTAGCCCATTCTCACTGCACATACAGAAACTTATTTTAAATTCAGTCTCCTCCCACCCCCTGTAGTAGATTCACAGCGGCATCATTTTATAGAAAAAGGAATATATTAGAGGTGTTTTTTAAACATATTTTTAAGTGTATAAAATGTTAAAAATATTATCAGAGGGGTTCTTTAAGAATGATATCTATAAATCATTTTCTTCATATATTGAGCTGAAATAGTACTATTTTATACCTGCATTTTTTGGTACTGAACTGTTAAAGGGCCATTGTTAAAATACTGTACACCATTCTGAGTAACTACACTTGAAAATATGCAATTTAAAATGGAAAATAAAAAAATTTGGCTTGTAATGTAGTACGTTTTATGTGAAAGTATACTGCTGTGGAATCTACCATTTTGTTTTCTGGTAATCAACTTCCTGAGGTTGGAGGAGACTTTATGTGCCAAAACTTTCAGTAGCGGTAATGAAAAGCCTCTTGAGAAAGTAAGACACGGGACCAGAATAAGAATAATTTGGTATTAAAAGAAGAATATGCAAAGTTTGTGTTTTTTGTTGTTGTTTTTTTACTTTCTAAAAATGGGTTGCATATTATCAATTTTAGTGACTCAATAGACTATATATAAAAACACACTTATCTTTCCAAGATTTTATAATACAAATATAGCACTGTATTAAATAAAATAAAGGATTAAACATGTTTAATAAAGAGGAGCACAAACAAGAGGTCATAAGTACATTTTTTGAAAAGCAGGGGTGTAAATGTATGTTATATCAAGGGCCATTGACCTTCAAAAAAAACTATTTGGGGGCCACACATTTCATTATTTTAATGTGTGTTTTATAGATATTCTGCAGAGCTGTTTACCATTGAGTGTAATGCTGTCCCTTGCTGTTTTTGTACACTGATATAAATCAGTGTGTGTTGCCTCAGTGTGTGTAACAGTTACAGTTAATTTGGTGTGTGCTGCTCTGGTCCTAACCATGCCAACCCTACACACGTCACCTTTAAGGCTATGTTAGGAAAATATTAAGCATTGTATGCAACTTTTATTTGAAAATTGCTGTATTAATGTAAAGCAACTCCACAAAATGAAGTTGTTGTTTTTTGAGTTTTTCTTAAAAATACAAAAACTGGCTATACTTTTTTTTATTAAATTGGGTTTAAACTTTTTCAGCTTCTACAATACCTGAATAATTTTTGTTGTTTGTAAGAATGCAACAACATATAGGGCTTCATTTAATTCTGTAAATCTGCGGGCTTGCAACATTTACAGAGCAATTTAATTGAACAAGCCCGCAAGTACATGGCCGAAAGCCAAATGCATAAACCATGAACCCGTACGTAGCATTTCAGGGCATAATCATGGCTGTAATTACCAATTCAGAGACAGCCAATACTAAAAACGACCATCATCATGACATCAATAAAAAACATGGCGTGTAAACGTCAATCAATTAGTGTTTTGACGTCTGATATGCGATCGGATTCTCAATCCAGAGATTTAAAAATCAATAAAAATGAATGAAAAAACTGTTCTAGTCAATGTGGGTGGCCTTATATATATTAGCTCCTTAGATTGATATAACACGGAAATTAAAAGTAAAAAAAAAAAATTATGATGGCAGTCTTGAGAGCTTGAGACTGTTTTGCAATACATTCTAATGTCTTTCATCTTTAATATCCAGTATTGCGTTTTTATTGGTTTTTATAGTGTTAAGAACAGATGTTTAACCCCCTTGTGAGTCCTCTCTAATACTCATAGGATTTTTTGCTACTTTTGCCATTTATGGGTTTGAAGGCAATTGCGGGATTGTGGAATTGTAGCAATTAAATTTTTAGCGATTGTAACATTTGCGGGCTTGAAAGATCAAAAGCTTAGATGGGTCGGAGTTACGATTTTCACAACCGTATTAATTTTCAGCCTGTAGCTCGCAAATAGATTGTGGGTAGCTAGAGGAGGCCAATTGAATATCAGTAACTTTTGCGGGCTACATTACTTCAGTATTTGCGATTTTAACATTTTAATAGGGCCCTATGTCTACCACGAAATTACCATTGTTTTTACTTTATGCTGGGATGGTGCATGTTTAAAATATGTTCTTTAGTCATGTTATACTTAAAAGACTACTATATCATAATCTCTCTTTCTCTCCCAGTCTCTCCCTTTCTCCCCCTCTCCCTCTCTCTTTTCTCTCTCGCTCTCTCCTATCTCTCTCTCCTCTCTCTCTCTTCTCCCCTCTCTCTCCCTCCCCCTCTCTCTTCTCTCTCTCTGCTCTCTCTCCCTCTCTCTCTCCCCCTACCCATCTCTCTCCCTCTCTCTCTCCCCCCCCCCCCCCCTCTCTCCTCTCTCTCTCCCTCTCTGGAAACATTCAAGGTTTAAATTTTGTTATTGGTGCCATTGATGGTGACTGGTGGCATGCGTGATGCTTGAGAGCTGCATGTATGAGAGGGGGTATATACTAATTCATTGGACAATGACAGGTTCCTTAAACTTCTCAATTCACACAGTTAATTAGACAGAAGGAAGCAGACCATGTTGTTTTGTTGTTTTCATATTGTTTTTATACAAATTATATTATTTTTTATGCTTAAAGCTATTCTTGCAATTTACCAACATATAGCCAAATTTAATTCCAAGCTCGTATGTGCAACATGAGCCCTGCAACGGATGTAAGCTTGAAATTTTGCAGAGTTAAGGAGCTATTAAATTAGAACAGGCTGTGAGTTACGGGCTTAAGAGGCAAACCCGTAAACCATTTTTCGTTTGTTGGATGTGCAGCAGGGAACATGATCAATTAGTCAAACCCGTAGTTACGGGTTTAGATGGAGCCATTGGAAACAGAGATCGTCAGAATTACATCACAAAAAAATGGAGGTAAGATTTCAAAGTCTTACGGGGTTCAATTACGAGTTACGATCGGAGCCATATTCCAGAAATAATGCAATATTGATAAAGCCATAAATATGATATTGTAGTCCATGAGAGTTCCAGTATATGTATTAACACATTAATTGCTGGGATCAATATAACACGGAAATTAAACATAACATAAAGTATTTTATATTGCAGATTTGCGAGCTTGAGAATGTTGTGATATTAATTGTAATACCTAACATCACTTTCCCTTTACATATAAGTACAGTAGTGTGTGTATATTTGTATTTTATTGGACTTTACCCCCCTAGCGGGTCCTCTCTAGCACTCGTTGGCTTCTTGGCTCCATTTGCGAGTTATGGGGTTGAACGCAAGTGAATTTGTTGCAATTTCATAGCATTATTGGAAACGCAACAGTTACGGGCTTGACAGATCAAAGGATTTGCGGGCTCTCATGGATTTGCGGGCTCTCATGGAATTCTCATGTCCCGTAGTGTTTTCTCGCTCCTACCCTGCAAGTCGTCAGTGGGTTGCTTTACAAGGCCAATTTAACAGCCGTAAGTCTTGTGGGCTACGTTACGAGCTATGTTTTGGCTAATGATGTATTAGATGGTTAATAGAAAACTGGAGTCTGCAATGCCCCTTTCAAGTTTTTATTGTGTTTTATAAGTATAATCCGTTATAGTAAGAGCACATTATAAAGGTATATAACATTGGTTTATTTGTAGGAAATCATATAAATGATGTGGTTAAAGGGACATGCAACACAATTATTTTTATCACGCCTTTAAAAGAGCATGCATTAAACATTACCAGATTTGTTTATTGCATTCATTAATATCAAGTAAAACCTGTTTAAACATTGAAACAAACAGAGAGTGTATAAAGCATACATAATTGATATACATCTATATTAGTGTTCATTGGCTGACAAGACAAGCCCCCAGGTCACCTAAACATTTTAATCCATTTTTTTCTGCTTTGAGAGCATCATTTCAGAAAAGAGAACACACAATGATATATTATTAAATACTCTTTTTCAGATGCAACAAAGAAAGAAATGCTTTCAATATAGCTTTAAAGTTAGGAGTTATTTTTTACACTTCTAGCTTCAAAAAGAGCACATTTGAAATCTCAAAAAAGTATATAATTTAGATGTGAGTACCAAGAGACGACAACAGAAGAGGGGAGGCAAAGAAGGGTAGATGTACTGTAATAATAACAATGTGAACATTTTACACAAACTAAGCTAAATACAGAGCCTTGTTGCGTACACATTCCTTGTGCCGTCGCACTAAAATAACCATTAGAAACAGTTTGGCCCCATCTAGTGGTGAACGCTAGGAATGATCCTTTTTCGGATCTTTATTGTGTACTGATTAACTGTAACTTTTATACGAATAGAGCCATATATGCACCAAAATGACTATACGGAGAATGTATAGCACCATCAAGCACTCAATCTAGTAAACATATAAGGAAAAGAGTATCAAATATCAATATACTTCTTCCATGAGCATGAGCTGGATGGAGCTCAGAGGGGCAATGTCTGAGATATGCATGGTGTGCTGCAGTATATAGGGTCACAGAGAGCCGGACATGACTGAACTACAAATAATTCTAGTAAATTCCAGTTAATATAGTTTTATTATGTCATATATATTCAATAACAAGAGATATTTCTCACTATTGAGGTTCAACCTCCCAAGTTATTCTTTTAAGCTTTCTTTTCTTTTGTTGGTTAGTAAGTAGGGTATGTAGAATAATACACACATTTGAAAGCTATCCCCTAATTTTTCACCCTACACCACTAGAGGATAACTCTATTTCCCCCTCATTTACTATTCATATATTCCCTATTAATATACCTCTGTATCTCTCCCCATAGTTTAAAAAAAAATGAACTTGTACAAAAAAACAGTTAGATGGGGTGTTTCATTTTTAGGGACATAAGATTTGTATAAATTATAAATTAATTTCATCTGAAATAGGTCACCCATCAAAATGATCTATACTCTGCGTTAGCAAATAACCTTATAGAACAGCAGTTGGTAAATAACAGAAACTGCTGAATATTATAAAAAATGAATGTGATTGGTATAATATTAAAAAATTCTCATTTCAAATTATATATCTCACATAGTATTCTAGGCTTCAGATGGCATTTGTTGCAATAAGATATACTGGATATATCATGCAGTATATTTCTAAAAAAACAGCTACATGATTCTTTAGTAATATATCTGTTCATAAAAAATGAGAGTTGGATTTGAATTATACAATATATTCTTCCAGTAGGTGTTTTGTGGGAACTAGTAGATTTATGTGGCCTGCTTTTGAGATCCAGACCATTATGAGCAGGGCGATGGTATGTTCAGTCCACCAGATTGTCTTGTATTTTTCAAATTGGAATAGTGGCGTGTTCCCCATTAGGTGGTTAGTGAGTCCTTATCTACTGGTTCTCAAACTAAGAGTGATAAGAAATGTTGTAAGAGAGAGGGATGCTAAGTGGAGACTAGTACCCTTAACTAGTACAATGAAATCCTGCCCTGGACTGCCCCTTTAAATAGTCACTTTAAAGGGGCATTTATGACCTGGATCACTCATTTGAGCGAGATCTCCCTGAGTGGTACAACTGAGCTAAAAAGGAGTGCTGCTTTCTGAGTAGGTGACAAGGCTTATAGAACAAATCTGCTTTGTTGTTGTCCATTTTCAAGTGCCTTTGGGTGTGTTTTTGAATCAAATGGCTCTATCACTACTCACTGCCCAGATCTACCTTTTTGGAGGTCCTGGGTAGTAAAGTGGAGGAGCCCCTGCGAGTGCGTGCGCAAGGTATACACACACCAATTTCTTCCTTTTCTGTACGTGTATATCGCTCTCTTTCTGTGGGAGAAAATCACAGACATTTCCCCATAACAGCCATTTTTACAACATCGCTACTCATACAATCATATAATCACACTTGTTGACGGTCGGCCATAATATTTATATTTTTCTATAGGAGGACAGCGAGCACATGTTACACAAACACAAATCATGATCACTTGTATCGCAAATAAAATGAGAGTTAAAGGGCCACTACAATATGAAAACAGAAATTGTGTGAAAAAAGTTGAGCCTAACTAAGAGCACAAGTAATCAGGATAAAAGTCAAACAGCTCATTTTTAATTTGAAAAACAAGTTTTAATGCCTCTGCTGGAACCTGGGGAAATTGATGATACATAGGTAGATGTTGTGTGTGTGAGAGGGGAGTTTACATTTCTGGAGAGATATGGTTGCATTTCCTGAAGCAAGGAGCCTGCTCCTGGGCCAGTGAGGGGTAAGGGATGTGGTGTCAAATTTCAATCTTCTCCAATTAAGAAATACTTTCTGTTCCCTCCTTCCTCAATCCTACCTCCTCTGAAAAGACATGATCCAGCTCTCATGAAGTATGTAACAAACACAAAATGTATTCCTATACTCCTATACATTTCAGATTTTCCCCCAAAATGTCCATAACTTACACCTACTTGGCAGACAAGTGACTTTTTTTCTTGAACTGCAGTGAAACTTTATTGATAAAACTGAACCATTGACAGCTGAACTGAACGCCATTGTAATATACGTGCTCAACAAATGTGTGTGATCAGGATTTGTGTGTACTACATTTCTGAAGGTGGTCAGTCAGCCAGACACACATCATGATCACTTAGTCCACACACACAGACATGATAAGATGGCTGGCAGACAAGCCTGCTTTAATTTGCTTTG
Source organism: Discoglossus pictus (assembly GCA_027410445.1). Lineage (NCBI taxonomy): Eukaryota > Metazoa > Chordata > Amphibia > Anura > Alytidae > Discoglossus > Discoglossus pictus. The sequence continues at coordinate 280,741,111 of CM050166.1, read as the reverse complement.
GAGCTGCCAGTTGCTTCGGCAGCACATATACAATGCTTGGAAAGATAACACTGAGACAGAGAAGCTTTTTGCTGCAGCAGACATGATGTGGAGGTGCAGATCATGGAGAGATGGTGACATACAGACACCTCATGTCAGTGAGAACGAGGCACTGACCTGACACTGCTCCTTGCAGTTCCCTCAGATAATATAACCTGAGTGCAGCCTTCTTGTATATAACACCATCCCCCTCATAATGCAGGCTTCAATAATCCAAAAACAGTGATGTGTAAAATAAATAGTTGCCAACGCTTGAATAATTTACAGGGCCAATTTGTTCAAGGTAACACAAGCTTTGCAGAAAACAATATGAGGAACAATATATATACAGTAACCTCACAGTTGCCACCAAACTATAGAGTTCCCTACAAAGCCCCCAACACTGCAGATATCCAAAATGTCCCTGCATACAAAGTATACATACATACTATAGATATAGTCAGACCTTCTAACACTAATGTATACATACACAATAACACACATATAGTATTACATTACACAGCATGGCGGCGGCCTAGTTTTCCTAGTGGGTAATCCGGCCATGCTAACAGGTACTTTTAAAGCAGTGTCTAGCAATGTTTTTTCAAAATCGAACCAATGTTGTAATGCAACAAAGAGGCAAGAAATAAAAGTGGTCCACTTTACCACAAATACTTCTTCAATAATTTGTCTATTACTGTGACATGCTTAAAAGGACATACAACACAATTCTTTTGTTAATGCATTTAAAAAGATTGTTTTAAATATTACCAAATGTCAGACCAACCTCGGGACTTGATCCTTGACCTGTGTGTCTGATGCCCAGTGAGATACAGAATATACAGAGCACTGTTCTCATCAACACTGAGCTGTATATTCTGAAGTTTGTTATCTGGCTACTAATCATGGATGCTGCGGGAAGGCTACGCATGGGACGCTCTTGGACTTTCCAGCATGACATTGACCCTAAGTAACATTGGCTGTTCCATCTGTAGGTAATTAAGGCAGCCAGATTGGCACTCACTGCTTGCTATTTTTTTTGTTATTCTCCATGGCTACAGCTTGGCTTTCCTGTACCTTTGATTTTTGGATTATCCCATGTTTGACCCGTCCTGTTTAATTGCTTTTTCTGAGTTTTGGTTTTCTGACCTCTGGATTGTTTACTCTCAGGTTGCTGACTGCCCTGACTCTTGGATTGGTTTTATCTCTTTGTATATTGCTCTCGGATCTCTCTGCCACTGGGCATCCATTACTTGTCATTACACCAATTGTCTTTTGTATGAAAAGATATTAAGTAAAACCTATTAAAAAGCCATTAAAACTAACAGGATATGCACAGCGCATAGGTACATCTGTAGATTTCATTGGTAGACAAGTATGACATCTATATCTATATTACTGCTCACTGGCTGATAAGACAACCCTCCTATCAAATTAAACATATGAATCAGTTTTTCTTCTTTGATAGCATCATTTGAAGCAAGAAAACACACTGTACTACATTATCAAATATGATCCTTTAAGAGGTCTGTCTCTCCGCATCATTCCTCATTTTTACCCAATCAAGCATCTGGCTCACTGCATTCCACATCCTTCTTAGTACCCTCTAATTGCGCAATATCACTTATTTGAACTATTTTAATGAATCTTAAAATGTAGCACCTGTTTTGCTATCAATAAAGCTTCCAATCATAATGTACATTATCTCCCAATGACATTGAAGTATTTAAAGTGAGATTATATAGAAAGGCATTGACTGCTATTATATTAAACTGTTTATGTTATTGTAAAAGCTTTTGTGACCATCCTAGAAAGATTTATATGTTTTTAAATGATTTGCTTTAAATGTATGCAAAACGCTAAATTTTTTAGAGCTTTTAACAAGCTGGGATGAATTGTTAAAAACAATAGCATCTGAAGCACTGTAGCAACTTTATGGTATTTTATTCTACATAGTGATAAGATCTCTGCACAAGAAGGAAGCTTCTCCTCACAGCATTGCAATGGAATATAACCATACGTGAAAGGTCAACAGTTTTATGTGTTGTACTGTTAATAACTACTGGCAACTCTCATGTTTGTTGACTCAAGTCTTTAGCCTCAGGAACATTCGCCTCTTGTAAGTCAGTGTATAATGCAGGAATGTCCTCTTTTACCACAATGTGTGTTACTAAGATAGCCTTATTTATTTTCTCCCCAAGCACGTTATGCAGTAAGTACTTGGTTCCCATTTTAACAATACTAGGAAGGGCTATTTAAACTGACTTTTCCTTTTAGATTTTGGTGGAGATTTCTCTTGTCATTTTGCCAGGGGACCATAACTTTCAAAATAAAGATATAAAAGAAGCAGTGACACTTATTAGCTGATTTGCCATTGCACATATTTTATTTACCAGATGCTGATTTTGAAAACTGAAATTTTACGGCAAGAGTTAAAAAATGTAAATGTTATAATAAAGCATGAAGTTTGACTGTACTCAGAAATGTACTTATGTTTTGGTTCTATTCCTATGATAGGTACTATCTGACTTGAGTCTTGATCAAGCTTATCTCAAGCTTATGTGAGAAATCAGGAATTCTAAGATATATTAATAGTCACCCTTACCTCTCCCTCACTCCTAAATAGATAAACAATAGGAACAAAAATGAAGTGTCAAAAAATTGATGATATGGAAGGCCTTTGTTCTGTTATCTAATTTTTTCTAAAGTGAATAAATCCTGGAAAATTCCATATTGTTATTGCTGTATTTATATGCAAATAAGCAGCACACACATAATAATTAGCTGCTTCGATGTTCTAAGTAGGATTTCAGCCTGCTTGTCTGTTGTCCCCTAATGTTATCAGGCAGTTAGACCCCTTGCCCACCTTTATCAATCAATCTGTGCAGCACATTAGCATACTGAGCTGCACATTAGCATACAGGAGATGCACATTAGCATACAGGAGCTGCAAAATCAATTCTAAATACTTCAGAAATTATTTACTGTAGAGGAAAATGCAATGCATACAGTTTTTAATGCTCTTTAAAATTAACCAACTTTGTTTTGGTGTAACAGTGTCCCTTTAAGTACAAGTAAAATAAAGGCTAATAAAAATATCAAAAAAGCATCTTATTCCTCACGTAGGAATGGGTATAAAGAAAAACACTGTAAATGCTGGGAACTACATATATTATAGCCAGATCTTCCCTAATATTTTATATTTAATATATTCTATAAAATGAGTGAATCAAATATACAGACTTAGAGCCTCATTCAATTGCAAGCCCACAATTGCATGTACAGTAATTGCATGATTTGCTGATCTAGTGCTATGTAACAACTAATGTTATTTTATCTTCACAATCTGATGTTTTTAAGGTTTAACCCACTTCAGGGGTAGTATTTTGTGAAGATCATTTTAGACATGGTCCCAGTCAGCTTCTATACATTAACAGATGAAAGTTACTTTTTTTTCAGTAGAAGTTCAGTTTTCTATTAGTACATTAGTTATTTTGGTTGTTTGTAACATAAGGAAGAAAAAAAAAAATAAAGCTTGTAATTAAAAATCTTTCATTTGATACTGTTCTAAAACCAATATAATTACTCCATTTAGAGCTAATAACTAAAGCCACAAAACTCCTGAGTACACTGATAAAAAAAAATGGGTAACATTAGTTTTATTTCTAACTAAACAATTCATCAATTGGCAAGAGCACCAAAGTCTTTTTATGCCTTGATAAACTTCAGTATATCCCTGTACAACAATATAATCCAATATAATGTTATATTGTCTAAAGGGACAGACCATAATGAGTTAAAAAATAATATTCTCAATTACATTCAATTACTAGTCTTTGCTAAAAGCCAATATTTTTTATATATATTTTAGAAAACAACTAAGACTAATTACGGTACATAGTTACATAGTAATTGAGGTTGAGAAAATACTTTTAGCCCATCAAGTTAAACCTTTTAAGATCTCCTCTGATCTGCAATATGCGGATTATTTGTTAAATGATCCAGAGGAAGGCAAACAGAAAAAAAAAACAAGTAAACGTTGCCAATTGTCTCAAAAGGGGACAAAAATTAATTCCTAACCCCAGACACTGGCGATCGGATTTCTCCCTGGATCAATACTCCCTCTATAATTAACCAGGATAACCCTGAATGCCCTTTTTTTATTTAAAAATATATCCAATCCCTTTTTAAAGTTATCTATTGAATCCACTGTTACCACCTCCATTGGAAGAGAATTCCACAGATTAACTACCCTTACTGTGAAGAACCCTTTTCTTTCTTTAAGGTGGAATCTTTTTACTTCTAAGCTCAAGGGATGTCCTCTTGTCAGTTTAAAACCTCTTGGTACAAAAAGCTCCCTTTACAAATCTTTATACTTACCCTGGATGTTTTTATATAGGGTAATCATATCCCCTCTTAGATGCCTTTTTTCTAGAGAAAATACGTTTAATTTGGTTAGCTTTTCTTCATAAATTAGCCCCTTCATTCCCCTTATTAGTTTTGTTGTCCTTTTCTGTACTTTTTTCAGTTCTAAAATGTCCTTCTTATGAAGTGGTGCCCAAAATTGTACTCCATATTCCAAATGAGGGCGTACTAGAAATTTGTATAGTGGCAGAATTATATTTGCTTCCCTTGCTTCTATAACCTTCTTAATACATGCTAATATTTTATTTGCCTTTGCAGCTGCTGCTTGACTTTACCTAGGTGGTTGTCCACAAGTACTCCCAAATCCCTTTCAATATCTGATGCCCCTAGATTTGCTTCATTAAGTTTACAAATTGCATGGCTATTTATCCTTCCCAGATGCATAACCTTACATTTATTCATATTAAATCTCATCTGTCAATTAATTGCCCATTTCTCTAATTTATGCAAATGCCTTTGGAGGGAAAGTACATCATTTTCTGATTTAATTAGCTTGCACAACTTAGTGTCATCAGCAAAAATGGAGACAATACTTTCAAGTCCTACTTCTAAGTCGTTAATAAATATGTTGAAAAGAAGAGGACCTAATACTGAGGAACCACACTTACCACATTAGTCCAATCGGAGTATGTTCCATTTACAACAACCCTTTGCTTCCTGTCTCTTAGCCAGATCTCAATCCATGAGCAGATATTTACCACAATTCCTGTATCCCTTAGTTTGCACAATAGTCCCCCATGTGGCACTGTATCAAAATCCTTTGCAAAATCTAGAAGAGACTTCATCCACTGAGTTGCCTTGATCCAAGTTCCTACTAACCTCCTCATAGAAACTAATTAGATTTGTTTGACATGACCTATCCCTCATAAATCTGTGGTGACTCCTACTTATAATCCTTTTCAAATAGATATATTATTGTATGCTATCCCTTAATATCACTTCTAAAAGCTTTTCCACTACAGATGTGAGGCTCACTGGTCTATAAATCCCTGGATTTGCTCTTGCTCCCTTTTTACATATAGGTATCACATCTGCTTTTCTCCAGTCATCTGGTAGAGACTCTGTGTTGAGTGAATCTTGAAAAATTAGATATAATGGTTTTGCTATTACAGAATCCAGTTCCCTCAGTACCCTTGGATGTATTCCATCAAGACCCGGGGCTTTATTAACATTAATTTTTTCCAACCTCTTTTGAATTTCTTCCTGCGTTAACCAATTTTTGGTGAAGGTAGTGTAGCCCCATTATGTTGCCGTGTCCCACCCACTGGTACCTCCCTTGTGTAAACCGAAGAAAAGAACCTATTTAGCTCATCTGCCTTTTCCTGGTTGCTAATTATCAGATAGCCTGTGTCACATTGTAATGTTCCTATAGCTTCCTTCCTGGCCTTCTTCCCATTAACATACTTCAAAAAATCTTTCTCCTTTGCAAATCATTTTTCATTTTCTATTTTAGCCAGTCTAATAGCCCTTTTGCAAGCCTTGTTGATTTCCGTGTACTCGTCCCCTCTTTTTTATATAATTTAAATGCCTCCTTTTTACTATGTATCTTAATCTTTAAATCATTGTTAAGCCACTAATAAATACTAGATGATTTGCTTGAGCACACACATTTGCCTGGAACTATTCTTCTGGTGCATCAATGTTGTTTTGACTCAATCTTGTCTTTGTAATGCTTAAAACCTTCTCTTTTTAAACGTGTGATAGAAAATGTGGGCGTTTTGTGTTTCTTCAATCAAAGACAAAAGAACATATCATATTAGTAGAATCATTAAAGGATCAGTTTAGTGGTCTTTAGGACTGACTAAAAATAGATAGAGCTTAATAAGAAAAAATAACTTTATTAAACTGTTATTATGCATTTAAACAATGGATTCATTTTTTAATTTATGCCCAAGGCTGTATAAACACATACACCACTATCATACTGTAAGGCGTTATGACTGATTGGAGAGCAATCCCCTCTGGGTAGCTCCCACTCCAGAGCCAATAATAATAATTCGGGGGTGCATTCATAAGGTAGTTATTTGTTTGATGCACATTAAAAGTTCAATACATGTTTTTTTCTCATCACGCCCTACCTAAATACTCTTTAGAGAGCCCTTTCTAAGAACACTAAAGGGGCCCTTAAAACATTACTGTAGCTGCATCATGTTTCTCAGTGAGCGATGTCCTCAGATAACATTATACACAATAAAAGCATTTGCTTAATGTCTGTCTTATAATAATGATCACATGAATGCAATGTAAATTCAAATCTGCTTAATGAATATTAAGGGTAGGATACCATATGAACAAAAGGACACTCTTGGAGAGAAACCAATTAAATGAAGTATACTTTGGTACAAGTGGGTAATTTAAACACTTCATGGAAATCATAATGATCATTATACATGCAAAGGTAACACTAATCATTATTGTTATTCAGTCTAAACAGAATATCTCTCAATTATAAAATGAATATTTTATTCAGGGTTATGTTTGTTTATATTTTTCTTATTTTACATCTTTTAATGAAGATATTTTCCCCTAGATAACAGATATTTTGTATGTCCTTTCTTTTCATCAGAGGGCACAATAACAATTTTCTGATCTTCAGACAGTTTAGAAATGTAATTGCTAACTCTGTGATCTTGTTTACATGTTGCTCTGTTTTTTTTTACATTCTGAAATTGTTCTTTTAGTTGATTAAATGATCCTAACAAAGTGAACAATCATATATTTCTGGAAATAACTTTCTGGAGTAACAAACTGCTAGTTTTATAATTGCCAGATAATTAAGGTTTTTGCATACTGAATATAAACTTGTAAACTTTCACCCCCCTTTTAGATCGCTACCTTGTTGTGGTGAAGGGGTTTGTGTACCTCAGTGAAGCTGTGAGCTGTACCGTGTAGGGTCATAGCAAGTTGGTCAGACAAATTGCAGTCCACTAGAGAAGGAACTGACAGTATTTTTGCCATGAAAACCATATGAATAAGTACAACCATAAACACAAACAGATGTGCCTGGTGTGCCGTGGTTCATATAGTCACCAAGAGTCGGGCATGACTGAAGAACTGAACAACAACAACAAACTTTCACCAATAGATGTAGGAAATTCATTGTGGAATCTATACAGTTTTTGTTTTTGCTTTTTAGTACTTGTCAAATGCTGATTTTGATTCTGCCTTCACTGCTACTGGGAAGCACAGCACAAAACAATGAGTTCCCCTCAAATAACAAAAAAATAGAACTTTGCTAAGGTTATATACATAAAATGTAGGTAACAAAGTACTATCACTTCGTCTATTATTCCTTAAAATTATTCATGCAAGTTTAAAACATGTATTCAATAGAGAATTGGAGAAAACAAAAATAATAAAGTTTTATTTACATTCTTAGGAGACAACGTTGATTAAAAACTCTTTAAAATCAAGGGAAGTAGGAAGTAATTCCTTAAAAACATTTTAATATTGAATCCCTTATTTTCCACACTTTTGATAAGTGAATTATTTATATTTGAGGGATCAATACCTGATCTTATTTCCTCTTGTCTTATCTTACTAGGTGTGTGATTTTATTAGGTTTGGCTTCCAGACTGTTTTAAGTGTATATCTCTCTTTTTATCAGTATTAGAGATATTATGTTTATATCTTGGTGTCCTGTCACCTAAAATTTACATATGAAATAAACCAAACTGAACTGGCCTTTTTGGACTTGAAAATAATAAAGGACGAGATGGGAAATATCAGCACTACAACATATAGGAAAGAAACGGCGTCCAACAGCTTACTAGAGTGGTCAAGCCAACATTATGGACCCCCAAAAAAAGGTATACCTAAAGGCCAATATCTATGTATCCGTAGGAATTGCAGTGATGACATCTCCTTTAAAATTCAGGCTGACAAACTTAGGAAACGATTCAAAAACAGAGGGCATCCGAACAAATGTTTAAAAAGAGCATATGAATATGCAAAGAATATCAAAAGAACAGATTTATTGGATACAATTAAAGATACACCAAGTCAGGGATGTCCTATTATGCAAGAAGAAACAACCTCAAGTGAGGAAAGTGACATAATACAATGTATACTGACATATGGACACAACTCAGAGAGAATTAAAGATATTTTCTCTAAGTTTTGGTATCTATTGACTGCAGATGAAGATCTCAAGACTAAAGTTACTCAAAATAGTTCAATAACATACAGACGGAGCCCCAATAGTACATAGCCACTTCCAACAAGACAAACCAAAAGAAAAAATGTGGCTTAAGCCCCTAACAGGGTGTTACAAATGTGGACAATGCAAATACTGCAATTTCATAAAACCAAGTAAAGAATTTATTCACCCAATAACGGGCAAAAAATACCCCATAAAAGATTTTTATAATTGTAAAACAAAGGGAGTCATATATGTAGTGCAATGCATTTGTACGAAAATCTACATCGGTAAAACTAGCAGAGAGCTCAGACGTAGAATGGGAGAACATATTTGTTCAATCATAAACGAATATGACACACCAATTGCACGACATGTAAAATTAAAACATAAAAAAGATACATCTGTTTTAAAATTTTGTGCAATAGATGGAGTTAAGTTGGGCCCAAGAAAAGGGGATCTAGACACAATGCTACTCAAAAAGGAATCAAAATGGATCTATGAGTTACAGGCACAAACACCAAAAGGACTCAATGAGGGTTTCTCTTTTAGTGCATTTCTTTAAATCCCGACAGAGGCGTGCTAAAGTGCTAAATATGACGAATTTAGATTTAGTATCAAAAATATACTCAAATATTATCCTGGATATATCTATAGTTACCTCTCAAAGTAGTAGAAAAATGGTTACATAATAAGTGTGGTAACTGCCCTGAAATGAATATAAAAACTTTGAACCTCTTTTTTCTTTAAAAGATAGAAAAAGAATTAAGATATGGAAAGGATATACCTAGAAAACCACTACACAAAGGCACTATAAGTATTTATGATTGCTAATCATGACAAAGACTAATATAAAGAACACTAAAAGCACATCAGTACTTTGACACAGCACAAATTATAAATCACCATTGATACACATAATATGAGCACTATCATGCTGTTACCATTTCAGCATGAAAATTAAAAATGTTTTTCTCATTACTGATGTATGTAAATATGAACACTATGAATTTATATCTTATTTTAAAACATACTTTATCACAAATGTATATGTTATGTTTGATAACATAATAATTATGTAAGAAACACTTTAAAGCACTGGCACTTTATATAGTAATTTAAAATCACCAAGGATGTATATAGATATGAGCACCAATATGTTATTAATATTTTTATAGCACATCAATTTAAAATGTTTTTATCACTATTTATAAATATGAACAACAATTATATTGCTGTGATTTTAAATATATCTTATTGTAAATATGTGCACATATAAGTTTGAAGGTATATCCTATTATTTGAATACACATGAACTGAATATCTAGGAGATTATATAACCATAATATCATCATGCTGATAGTTAATCTTGAATATAGTAAAGAAATGAAGAGAGAAACAATTTAAGCTTGTTATCCCATATCTATATATACCCTTCTCATTTGGTGACAGTTAAAGGGTAACCATAGCAATCAAAATGCTATAAATAGTAGGCTCCGTTGAGGTCCTCGCCCCTCCCTTTGAAAAAGTCACGCCCAAGTGACGAAACGTGCGTCAGGGTTGCATCTGACGTCAGACGCTTACACTGAGAATAGGTTGTGCCTCCAGCGAAGCTCCGTGAATTGGGAGCTTATAGTCACCTTCTTGTGCCCTAACTTGTAGTACACGGGAGAGCCTGGTACTACATAGGAGGAATCTGTGTATCTAGACAATAACGAACGCATTTTAAAAATCTAGAATTTTTAAGACCTGATATTAATGCGATACCCGAAATGGGGGTTATAAGAAATGCTATAGATACAATAGAGGGGTGGAAATGAGGGTAATTTTGCCAAAAAAAACTTTTTACCAGCCAAAACCTCTATGTTGTAAATAATCTCCAACAGTGAGTCACTATAACAACTGGAGAAATATACCAGTACAATCTAAAACTGTTATAGAGATTCAAAGGGCATTTGGATTATATAACAATAATTAGAACGTCAGATATGCCAACTTTAGAACTATACAAAATGGAATACATATCTAAAAGAATTTGAAGGTGACAGGACACCAAGATATAAACATAATATCTCTAATACTGATAAAAAGAGAGATATACACTTAAAACAGTCTGGAAGCCAAACCTAATAAAATCACACACCTAGTAAGATAAGACAAGAGGAAATAAGATCAGGTATTGATCCCTCAAATATTAATAATTCACTTATCAAAAGTGTGGAAAATAAGGGATTCAATATTAAAATGTTTTTAAGGAATTACTTCCTACTTCCTTTGATTTTAAAGAGTTTTTAATCGGCGTTGTCTCCTAAGAATGTAAATAAAACTTTATTATTTTTGTTTTCTCCAATTCTCTATTGAATATATGTGAAATAGGTGTTAAGCACCAAGAGAAAGTAAATACACTTCCCACTACTAATATATGAAGTTTAAAACATGCAAACGATCTTTATCTCTGATTACACTGGTATTTCACACATTTATTTATTTTATACAATAAAATAGTACAATGAATTGATTTTGAATTTTATTTTTGAAAATTCCAGCACATTTACATGTTTCCCCTTAAACCACTCAAGTGTTGCTTTAGCAGTGTGTTTGGGGTCATTGTCCTACTGGAAGGTGAACCTCCGTCCTAGCCTTAAATCACACACAGAGTGGTACAGGTTTTGCTCAAGAATATCGCTGTATTTAGCAACATCCATCTTTCCCTCAACTCTGACCAGTTTCACAGTCGCGGCTGATGGTGTTCTTTGGGTGATGGGATATGTTGGGTTTGCACAAGATATAGCGTTTATTTTGATGGCCCGAAAAGTTACATTTTAGTCTCATCAGACCAGAGCAACTTTTTTCCATACATTTTGGGAGTCTCCCACATGCCTTTTCGCAAACTCAAAGCATGCCATTTTGTTTTTTGCTGAAAGTAATGGCTTTCTTCTGGCCACTCTGCCATAAAGCCCAACTCTATGGAGCGTACGGCTTATTGTCCTCCTATGTACAGATACTCCAGTCTCTGCTGTGGAACTCTGCAGCTCCTCCAGGGTTTCCTTAGGTCTCCAAGCTGCCTCTCTGATTAATGCCCTCCTTGCCCGATCTGTGAGTTTTGGTGGGTGGCCGTCTCTTGGTAGGTTTGCTGGTGTGCCATGTTCTTTCCATTTGGTTCTGATAGATTTTATGGTGCTCCTGGGGATCATCAAAGATTTGGATATTTTTTTATAACCTAACTCTGACTTGTACTTCTCAACAACATCGTCCCTTACTTGTTTGGAGAGTTTCTTGGTCTTCATGGCAGTGTTTGGTTAGTGGTGCCTCTTGCTAAGGTGTTGCAACCTCTGGGGACTTTCAAAAAAGGTGTGTATATGTAATGACAGATCATGTGACACTTAGATTGCACACAGGTGGACATCATTTCACTAATTATGTGACTTCTGAAGGTAATTGGTTGCACCAGAGCTTTTTATGGGCTTCATAACAAAGGGGGTGAATATATATGCACATGCCAATTTTCTGTTTTCTATTTCTAAAAAAAAAATGTATGTATATATTTTTCTCATTTCACTTCACCAACTTAGACTATTGTGTTCTGATCCATCACATAAAATTCAGATTAACAAAACATTGAACTTAGGTATAGGTAAAAATCAAGGGGGGTGAATAGTTTTGCAAGGCACTGAACATCAGGGGTGGGCAAGTCCAGTCCTGGAGAGCCCATCACAAGCCTGCATATGAGGATATCCTTTCTGGGCACAGGTAAGTCAATCAGGATGAGTGACAAAGATATTGACTCACCTGTCCTCAAATCCTGGTCTGTGTGGGGCTCTCCTGTGGGGCTCTCCAGGCCCAAACTTGCCCACCCCTGATGTACAGCATTCAAAATCAAGTGGAGAATCTGTAAACAAAAATATTTTAGGTTGATGGTCTTTAGTTTTTTTTAAACTGTTTTAATGGTGCTGTGTAATCTTTATAAGAGGTAACTGTTAAAGTATCTTGGGTGTGATCTCTAGTTCAGCTGCACTGGCATATATATCAAGGTAAAAAGAAGAAAAATCTGGATGCTCTCAAGTCCAGATGCTTACATTATAAGTTTATATACTCTCTTTACTGCAATAATACATTTCAGTTTCTTTTCATTTAAGGCACGTGTGTCTGTGGAATAAACAGAATAAAAAAGTAATTTGTTGCAAAAAAGAGAGTGCATTGGCATTTGCAGGGTGTTTGTGATTTTTTACTTTTAGAACCAAACAATCTACAGCTGGCAGCCAATGAGAGCAGCTGGAGGTGTAACTGACTTATAAAAGTCTTATAAAAAATGAAATAAATATACATTTTTAAAATCAAACCTTTTTTTCCCTTAGTTTTCAGTTCTGTGTTTGTTGGTGTAGACCACCATTAATGAATGTAATGTCTCTTTAATTAAGGACTGTAACTTAACAAAGTTTGATTCATTTTAACTTCTTTAAGACATTTTATTTAAACGTAAACATGGAATTGTTCAGTCCTTCAATTCATATTTCTCTATAAAAGTATTTTTTTAATGTTTTTTTAATATTCCAGAATATAATTACTTTTGCAGCTACATTGAACTTTGATCGATCATGAAAGCCTAGAGCTGGTAGATTATATGAAGAAAAGGCAGTTAAAGCAAATACAAAATAATATTGTATACTACATTTACACTAGTTTTGTTTTAGTCTCAAGGTGCTCTGTGTCTAGTTTATTGAGAGCTGTCTAGACTAGAAAATCGAATATTCGAAAAAATATCCTGGGAGGATTTCAGCTGTAAGCATACCTTTGATATAATAAATATTACTTTCACCCTACTTTTGTTAATAAAAATTATACTGTCCCCCAGCTGTACATCTTAAAAACCACTGTTTCTGTCTTCCTTTAAAGTACCAATGAGGTTTGAGGAAAACATGCTTTTGAATTATATGACAAACAAATACAATTAGCATCTATGCATAGGTGCTTTCATCGTAGACTGCTAGTATGCCTGTTGCCTGAGGGGGGAGGTTATCCTACGACAAGTTGTTCTGCTATTTAGTTGTATTGTCAAGTGGCTAAAGCAGAAGAGTATTTAGTTTTATGCTGCCATAGTCCGCTCCAGGCCTGTGCGCCCCTAAGACCCAGTTACTACTCCTACTACTATTATCCCAATCTTGAGCTTACCACACACCTATATAAAAGAATATAAATACATATGAGTCTATGTAAGTCAGAAAGTTCTAGTTACACTTACAGAAAGAATATTATTTGCATATAAACATTTCTGTGGACATCCCATGGCATTGCATCAGCAACTTCAGAAAGCCTGATGCCCCCACAAATGTGCTGCCTTAGGCCTTGGCCTCATGGACTCATGGATTATTCACAGTGACTGTCTTTGAACACAACTGAATAATGATTCTAATAATAACTAGCGACTTGCCTGTCAAAAATGACGAGGCAATAAAATTTGAAGCCATGGGAATGCTGTTTGAGACATAATTGAAACCGTTTTGTACAGTGAGGACCTTCGGCACTCATTGCGAGCTTCGGGACCTTCGGCGCTCATTGCGAGGCTTGCGCTGAGCGCCTTCGGTGCTCATCGCATGACTTGCAATAAGAGCCTCTTCTGTCGTGTATTTTTGGTTCTGTGAGAGAGATATCTATTTCTATGTATATGTAGTTAAGTAATAAGTAATGATTTTTTCAATAAATTAATATAGTTTAATTATTTGTAATTCATATATTCAGTGAGCAGTAGGCTGAAGAGCTAACAATCTGTTTGTATTTTGCGTCTGCATACAATATACATTGCGAGTGTTAGTGCCCTGCTTATAAAGTGTAATGAATGTTTGAACTGTGCATTCTAAATAGGCTGCGTGCGCGAGGTAAAGCCGTTGGTTTATTGTGTAAAGCGCCATTGTATAGTTGTAATGTTATTAATGTGGTATGCGTCTCGTGAGCTTTATCCGGCTTTTGGAATAGTGTATCTTGTCGTTCGTAGTGTGATGTGTAAAGTGCTACGCGTTTTGCAGTGTTTTGTGCGGTCCGGGTCGTGTAGTCTCGTTTTCATTTTTTTTCGTCGCCCATTTTTTCCTCGCTTAGGCGATTTTCAAGTACCGAAAATCTTCTAAATAGAGTTAAATTTGCATTCCACCTCACTCACAGATGTCCTGGCTGTTGCCCCATGCTGTCTGTGATGTTTTTGGAATTTTTTTTGGTGTGTTTAGTGTGTTTTTTGTTTGGCCGCTAATCTTGTAAATTTTTGCGTCTCGTATAGTTTTTTTTCTAAGTCCTGCATCTCTTATCTTTTTTTTTCGAAGTCCCGTGTTTCGTGTTTTTTTTGTTCGAAGTCCCGCGTCTGGTACATTAACGGCTTGCGAGACTTGCAGCGATGAGTGCCTTTGGTGCTCATCGGCTAAGTGCTACGGTTTATAGGCTCGCCTCGCTTCGCAAGTCTCTCATCGATGAGCGGCTGTGGCGCTCCTCGCCTAAGTTGTATGCACCTCACAAAGCGTGACAACGTCTCGCAGTTTAACAACTATTATATGTGATGGTTCTAAGAATCTCCATTTGCTGAGATGAGGTGTGAAGGATGTGATCTCAGGTTTGCCCATAGCAAATAGCGCAGAGTAAATACAGGGATATACTGTACATGCATGAGTCGTTTCAGATGCTTAGTAACTACCACCAATTAGAAATTAAGCAAACATTTTTGTGGTCGCTATAGCAAAATTGAGAACAATTGTTAACAACTGAATACATTTTGCACATTATCAGTTCAAATTTGTCAAAAAGATACTATAAATATGCCACTACAGCCTTTTTTGAAGAATTATAATTGATAATTGGTTCAATGATCTGTTTGGTAAAGTAAAAACTTACAGCCTTATTAAAAGGGCTCTAATTTAGCACACAGCATATTTTTTTTACAGAAGTTTTTAGTTAGTGAACTTCTATCCAAAAACAAGGTCTTCACTAACTAAAAACTTCTGTAAAAAAATATGCTGTGTGCTTAAATAGAGCCCTTTTAAATTTACAGAATTGCAATTTAATAAGGCTGTAAATAAATACAACCTTTAATGTATTAAATATACCATATAATTATTCTTTACTGGCAAGTTCTTTTAAAAATAGCCATTATAAGGTCCTGTTATAATATGTTTTTTATATACTTTGGAAACAACTTCCGATCACACCCTGCAGTAATTCATACTAGTAGTTGTTTGCATTGAGTATTTTAAATAAAAGTGTTATATTTTTACCTAGAGGGAGACAGAGTACATACTAAATCTTACTGTTACAGACTGGTCATAATAGTCCCATTATTGTAAATAGATTCTCAGTGTTCCCTTTGATCAGTCTCAGTGATTTTGCACAAAACCATCTTAAAAGGAAATACATGTTAAATCTTAAAAAAGTTTTTTTTTTCAGAGATGCATTGTAATGCACAAATAGTGGCTCTATAAAACCAATCTTTATCAAGCTTTGTCAGGTTTTGAATAGTATTGCAGACATTACTATGCATTTATGTCCAGATGGGCTTGAATTAAATCTTCATCAGTCAAGCATTGTTTCCAGGAATTATGAATGTATGTAATGTTCTATTTCTAGTAGGTATACAACTAATAAAAATATGCATATGTGCTAAAAGATGATGTTCTGGAGATGTCTGAAGTTGTCTATCTTGTCATTCCTATGCTATTTCCCCGGACTTATGTACTAAATTGTAATTCAGACTTCAGCAACACTTGACCTTTTAGGACATAATGTTCCTTAAACACAACAATTAAAAGAGAAAGAGACTCAGAGAAGCAAGAAATTGCAATAGAGGCATTGTGTAACAGTGCCAGAGCTACTGTTGGTGCAGCAGGTGCAAAGCACCGCAGCCCACTGCTGGGTAAGGACCCTCTGCTACTGGCAGCTGCCTAAAATAAAGGGTGCGCTTTATTTATTAGTGGAGAGGGGGAAATAACTATTTTTATAGAAAGATGACCTGGCCAACTACATATATTTTGGGCTTTTTCAATGACCCCAATAGAACCCTGCTTTGTATAGAGATATTGCAAGGAGGCCCCCATGTAATTTAGCAACAGGCCCCTCCTTTCAGAAGCTACCACTGTTGTGAAGTGTATACCAATGGCCAGGAGTGGAAATTAACCAAGTGGCTGGGAGCCAGGACTCCTAAAATTTCTACTTCTAGTTCCTAAATATTTTCCAAAATGTAAAGTATTCCTATGAATTACTCCCTTCCATGCTCCTAGCAACAATCTGGTTCAAATAAAATCTTCCTGGCTCCTAAGCGTTCGTTATTCTAATAGACAAAATCTAGTATAATTTATATTGACTCTTGTCTCACTTTATGAAAACATAGGTGCAGTTTAATAACGTAATAATATGTACGCCATGCTAGGTTAATTGTCATTATTGTAATTATTTTATGTTAAATATAATTATTTACGATGCTACTGAGAGGTATTATTATCTAACTTACAACGTTATGTACTTAAGGAGGGCTCCCAAGGCTTTTTGTATGAGTGTGTTGTTATTACCACATTTGAGCCATTATATTGTTATTATGAGTATTATTCATCAGGAATCCAAGTTGACTACAAATCAGAGAGAGGAAGCAAAAAAAAAAACAGGGACATAGACTTCAATTACATTTCATCAGCATTGTTGTTATTATTGGTCTTATTATTATTCATTTTCATCAGGGTTGTGAGTTAGATACAAATCCAACCTAAAGGTGTTCTCAGGACTAGATGCGTAGGAACTGGGGGGATGGGGTGACAAATCCCCCCTAGATTAAATGTATATGAGACACAAAATATATCAAAATGAATTAATTTAATAATAGGCAGTTACAATAAAATATTCATGATTCATATAGCATAGCCCTAGTGCAGCCTGTCCATTTTAGAAATGACAGCATTACTTATTAAATTCAACAAAATGTAACAGCTGAAAATCAAGACCTCTACATTGTTTTACCCACAGTATGTCCATCTGACATATCTCAAATAATTTTAGTTTAAACGTTAAACAATTAACAAAAGACAGTACATGGTCCTTCTGTGAGACCTACTCTAAGTGTTAACTGTCACTTTTATTTACATCATTTTTATCTAGCACAGTAAGTTATTATGGCTGGTTCGCTAAACCTATACTAGTCATACGTCAAATATATGTTTACATTTGAAAATTATAGGTACTCTTTAGGTAAAATCTTTGCTTTACCTAAACATTTTAACTTATTAATTTCATGTTATCCTCCTCAAAGTAATTGTAATGTAAAATTTACATTTTGCTTCTTCTAAAAAGCTGCTAGAGTAATAGATTCTCAGTTTCTTGAGCCCCCCTCTTCCTTTATGCAAGATGCCATATTCCACATCTGTGACCTAGCACAATGAACACAGGGATTGAGCTTCACACTACCAGTGTCTCATGCTGCTGCACACAGATAGCGATATGCTATATGTATGTATGCAGCATGAGACACTGGTAGTGGGAAACTTCTCCCTGTGGACATGGTCTTAGGTCACAGCTGTGCAACATGGCAGTCTGCATTGAAAGAGAATCTGTTACTCTGGGGAAGTAAATTAAGTGTAAATTTAAAAACGTAATTACACTGACTACACAATTACTTTAACAATCTGGTTAGTACATTTATATAAACCAAATCATATTACCTAAAGCAGGGGTCCTCAACCTTTTAATATTTACCGCCCACTTTTGATTTTAACATTTTCTTACTGTCTACTGGTGCCGCAGTAACTCATTTTACTCATTTACTAATTTCTGGTTACATGCAGTAAATCATATGACCCAGGCTATGTATCACCCTGTACTTACTAGATAGTGATCTGGTCCTAAGTTCTGTCCCTAGGCTCTCTGACCAACTCTCCAAGCAGCCAAGCGACGCCACCTAGCAATTAACCCGCCGTCCACCATGAAAGCTTGATTTGCCCACTAGTGGGTGGTAGGGACCAGGTTGCCTACCACTGAACTAAAGAGTAGCATTAAGATACTTTTCACAGTTCACACATATCAGTTCACCATGAAGTTCTCGTGTGTCAGTATGTCCTTCCACCATTTCTCTTAACTATTAACTTTATTTTGCAGATAATTTGTCCATGTCCTCCATCTTTCTCAGTGTGCAGCGTCGGCTATTTTAGATTTTGCCATAAATTGTATATGACTTTTGCCTCCCATTTATGCCAAGGATTTTATGACCAGTAGTGACACAAGCTGATGAACCTATAGAAGCTATTATGCGGAGAATGAGTAAAAGTTCATAAAAGCAGTAAAAACGACCATGTTATGACTAAGGAAGTTGTATTTTTAATCAGCACAATTGTAATAATGTTTATATTACTTTAGAATTTATAATAGATTTGAGAAGGGTACAAAACTGAAGGAAGGGCTCCTTGGTATAGTGCAAAGGACTCAATTGGGAGGCTGTGGAATTATTATATATATGTTTGTATCATAATCCTGTAGACGCAGACGCTGCGCAGGCTCCCTGGGTCAGCCCGGAGCGTCTCGTGACCCAGGGAGCCTGCAAGGCTGCCTCAGCCAATCACAAGTGGCGGGGGCGGGACTTCTGCCGCATTCGAGTGCAGGGAGTCACTTCGGTGCAGTTTCCGTGGAAAACGGATGGAGGTCTGAGGGCTCCTGCACAAAAGCATTTCAAAGTAGGAGGTTTAAACCTGAGAATACCCCCCAGCTATAAATCACATAAGGGGCAGCGTGAGAGTGCCTTTCAGTGTGTGTGTGTGTGTGTTTTGTTTTGTGTTTTTTCCTGTCTCGCGGTCTGTTTGTCTGTCTTGGGAGGGGTCTTGTTGTGCCTTGGGGTATGGATGCTTTGGAGTTAGAGGCCTTACTGGCTGATGTTAGGACCCGGGCCTTAAGCCAAAGGGTAAGGTGGGTGCAGGACAGGCTGGGCCCTCCCATGCCTTCTGTAGGAGGCCCCCATTACATTGGACAGGCTCAGCATACAGTTGCTGGAGGCCTAGACAATATTGGGGGTGCCACTGGGCATGTCTCCCATCCCTTTAGTGCAGAGCCACTAGACCACCGTCCAGTGGATTACCAGGCCAAGGGCGACAGGGGTAATACGGCACAGGTTCGCCAGGACCCTTTAACCCTCAGGCAAGAGAGAGCCGGGCCCACGGGCGGTGAGGGTGACGGCCTAGAACTCCGGCCACCACCAGCCATTTTGCCCAAAGGCTCCCGGCCGCGTCAAAGGACAAAAAACACCCCTTTACCACCCCATAAAGGGGGCGCAGGGGGTAATAAAAAAGCCAGGAGCCCCAAAAAAGCTCCTACAGATCCCCAAAGTGCCGACCATGCGGTAACCTCTAATTCCAATAGTAACAACGCTTCTGGTGCTTTGCAGGGACGCAGCCACGGCAGAGAGCTAGGCATGGCTACCACGCGTGAGATAAGAGACAGAGTGGTCAGCGAAATGAACAGCCAGGACAGCATGGTCGTGATCGACGACATGCCAGTAACAGCGGCGGTGGCGAGGCCGGCGCGCCCCACCAGAGCTAGGAAGACCACAAGCAGGTACAGTCCACTGCTATTCACCCACACCCACTTAAGACGACAGAGGACCGAGACTGAGGGCGTTACGGTTAGGCCACAGCAAAAAGTGACTAATCCTGACCCACAGGTAGAATTTGCGACTCCCCAAGCAGTGTCAAGGGTACTAGTACAGAATGCAGAGCCCAGGAGGTTAAGGAAAAAATATGGAGGAGGGAATTCGTCGAACTATTCTCTCTCCTTCCCATGTTCACAAAGGTGGACACAGGCGAGAGGGGTCTACGAGAAGGAGATGACCGACGCAGGTCTTACAGGCGGTTGCCTAGAACCTTTGACACGTGGGTACAGGCCTTTTCAGTTATGGAATGCGTGCTATGCGAACATAGGCTCGGGGGCGTATACATAGACGAGATACGCAACGCCCACAAAGTGTACAGGGGCATGGCATGGTGGCGGTACGACGAGGAATTCCGCCAGCAATGGCATGGAGCGACAAAGCGGTGGCATACTGGCTTAACATTATGACACCGATGCGGGTCATGCCGCCCTTTCGTGCCGGAGCAGGTGGGGTCAGGAGCCCCACCGCCACCCCGGCTGCAGGTCTCAAGACCTGTTTTGCCTACAACGAAGGGGTATGTAAGTGGGCCCCTAACTGCAGGTTCAAGCACGCATGCTCCAACTGCAGCGGTGAACACCCCCTGGCCAGATGCACCAGGCCAAAGGAAGGGGGCAGAACAGAGCCCCCTGCCAAAGGGCAGGACGCCCATACGCCTCCCCGGCATGCTGCCATGGCTAAAACGCTACGGTAGAACGGAGGGCAAAGGCGCCGTGGTTTGCCTCCTGGAAGCGGGTTTCCAGGAGGGATTTAGGATCTCATGCACAACAGATCTGCGGGGGTCCACAGCACCGAACTTGCGTTCGGTGCGGGAATTCCCGGGGGTAGCAGAAGCTAAGGTGCACAATGAGGTGCAGCTGGGGAGGATAGCAGGGCCATTCGCTCCCCTCCCGATCAGGGACCTTATCGTTTCCCCTCTAGGCGTCATTCCCAAAATAGGGACGGGTAAATGTAGGTTGATCCAGCATCTCTTCTACCCAAAAGGCGGATCGGTGAACGACGGTATCGCAAAGGATCAATCAGCCGTATCCTATGAATCGTTCGACCTAGCCGCTGAAATGGGCAGGGGCGCTCATGGCAAAAGTTGACATTGATGCGGCATTCAGATTGTTACCGGTGCATCCGTCGAGCCACCGGCTCCTGGGTTGCTACGTCGATGGCAACTATTTCATCGACCTATGTTTACCTATGGGGTGCTCAATATCATGTGCCTACTTCGAGGCTTTCAGCTCATTCTTGCAATGGGTTGCGCGCACGGAAGATGGGTACAAGAACATTACACACTATCTGGACGACCTCCTGTTCGTCAGTCCAGCAAGGGCAAGATACCTGCCGTTTCATCTTTGAAATGTTCACCAAAATCTGTATGGATTTTGGGGTACCACTGGCCCACAAGAAAACCGAGGGCCCCACGACAAAATTGACTTTCCTGGGGATTCAGATAGATTCCGAGACAATGGAATGCAGTCTTCCCCTGGAAAAGGTGGCGGACATGAGAGCGGAACTCTGCACGCTAACAGGGGCGCTCAGGGTGACCCTGCGACGGTTACAATCCATTATGGGAAAGTTGAACTTTGCCCGTAGGATTATCCCTATGGGAAGGGTATTCTGTAGGAGAATGTCACTCGCATCACTTTATAAAAGTGTCCCGGGCCATGCGGGACGACGCACAGGTGTGGTCGGTCTTTCTGGCCGATTTCAATGGATCAGCGATTATTCAGAAAGGGAGCTCTTCTAGCGCCGATCTGAAACTGTTTACTGGGGGGTCCGGAGCAGTCGGGTGCGGCGCATATTTTCAAGGAAAATGGTGCGCCGCGACATGGCCGGACGAATAGGAGGTGGCAGGTCTTACAAAGAACCTGACATTCCTCGAACTATTCCCCATAGTAGTGGCGGTTCACTTATGGGGTTCAGAGTTTAGGGATCGGCGGGTGTTATTTCACACGGAAAGTAAAGTTGCACAAGCAGTAAATAACCTCACGGAAACTTCCATACCGCTGGTAAGATTACTTCGGCACCTAGTGCTGTGCTGCCATATGGTTTCAGGCGAGGCAGGTACCGGAGTTAGAGAATGGCATTGCTGACGCCCTTTCTCGGTTTCAGGAAGAACGGTTCAGGGCTCTGGCCCCCCGGGCGAACACGCTGGGTGAGGTCATTCCCGAGGAGATCTGGGAACTTGGAGCTGCCAGATGACGAGACTCATCAGACAGTCTGTTGCCCCGGCGACTTGGCCCGCGTATAAACGCGTGTGGGCAAAATGGAACGACTTAGTTAAGATAGCCGGTGGGTCGACATCAGAGGATAAGACCCTAGGGATACTGCTTTGGTTTCTGCTGCGGTGTGCCGAGGAAGGCGAGAAAAAAGCAGTAGTTGATAGACAGGTCACGGCCCTGGCCTTCATGTTCAAGCTGGCATGGCAGAGGGACCTTACAAAGGAGTTCATAGTGCGCAAGGTGGTGCGAGGCATGTTTAACAGGGATCGCAGGCCAGATACCAGGCGGCCGATCACCGTCTCTTTGTTACTGTGAATGGCCCAGGTGTTGGCAGTAAAGTATAGTACCCCCTTTGAATCTCTGCTTTTCCGGGCGGCTTTTTCCCTGGCGTTCTTCGGATCGTTCCGGATAGGGGAGTTAGTCGCGAACAGTAGACACGGTTCCGGGGGTATACAAGTGGTGGATACCTGCCTCAGGGAATGCACAGTGGTGGTATGGCTCCGGAGGTCTAAGACCGACCAGCTGGGTAAAGGTAAAGAGGTGGTGTTGCACCGCGTGGGCACGGAGTGTTGCCCCTACGGGTGTATGGTGGAGTACCTTGGTCAGCGACCGGTGGGACGGTGTTCGCTGTTTATTCATGCCGACGGGACTGCGTTATCCTGGTACCAATTTGATAGGATGCTAAAAGTTGCGCTACACAGTTTGGGCTTGGAGCAGGCAGAGTTCAGAATCGGGGCTGCTACCGAAGCAGCTAGGTTGGGCTTACCCAAAGCGGCGGTCAAGCGGATTGGTAGATGGGAGTCAGAACGTTTTCGGTCTTATGTACGGCCTAAGGCAGTAGTCTAATGGATGTTGCTTTCTGCTTTCAGGAGGACAGAAGCAATTGTGGATTGAGGCTCACTCGTACGTGTACTGGGCCCACAGGTTGGCCGCAGTTACAGAGGGAAAGACACAACTGGGTTTTCCTGTCACAGACTTACACGTGCGGTGGCTCAGGGTTCGAGTCCTGCGGTGGGCACAGTTGGATGGGCTGTTGGACACTTATGCCCAGCGGTACAGTCAACCCACGTTAATAATAATTCATGCCGGCGCTAACGACCTAGGCACGGTTCCCATGCGGAGAATCCTGAAAGTCATGAAGAGAGACGTGGAGAACTGGACCAAGAAGTTCCCGGGTACATTCGTGATATGGTCGGAAATGATAAAGAGAAGATCCTGGCGGAATGCGCGAGACCCCGACGGTTTGGATAGATCAAGGCAGAAGATTAACCAGCAGCTGGCAAGTTTCGTTCGGAAGTTGGGTTTCATCGCCATCAGATATAAGGAGTTCGAGCTGGCCGGTGCGGATGATTTTTAGGGAAATAGGGCTGGAATTATTAATGTTGGAGTTTAGGGAGAGCGCGGTTCGGGCCCTGGCTTTGATGTACAGCAGGGGGGGATCGCAGTCTCCGTAGGCGTCCCTCGCGTGCTCTGTGGCGGGAGGTGAGTTGCCCGGCCCACTGGCCTAAGTAGGCGTGGCCCTACCTCACAGAGCGGGCTTAAGATAAGCATTGGGGCTTTGGGCAGGGCCCAAGGCGTGAGGTCACTGTCCGTGGTCGGGCTCCTCCCCCTTTAGTTAATACGTTAATATGTATAATATATACAGATTTTAAGTTATGTTAAATGGTTAAATTATAATAAAGCTGTGGCCCGTGTTTCTTCCAAACAATCGGTGTGGTGTCAATCATTTTAAGATAAGCCTAAATGGATCATACTTGGGTCATGGGATGATAACATAGCAGGGGAAAAGAAAGACACTTATTGTTTGTATAGTTTGCATATATATACACAATTATATACATGTATCTGACCTCTCTGCTATGGCCTGCCTATCTTGGGTAATCCTACATGGCTTAGTACACAGCTTCATAGTACACAAGCACCTTCACCATGTGTGTGTGTGTGTGTTTGTATCATACTCTAGGGATAGTAACTTAGCAAGGAGAAAGGAAAAACAATAATTGGGGAGGGGGACATACCTGAATGGCCAGTCACAGCATAGACACTAAATATACCGGTGTATATACAGCATGTCAGAGAGTATCACTTGCATATACTGTTGTATTTGGCAGTGTTAAAGTCTATGGAATGTCTGTAAATTCTGAGTCTGGCTACTGTCTTATATAAAGGCACATTATCATGCTCTGTACTTGTAAACATAATAAATAAATCTGTGACATAGAACATTGCCATGCTTGTGCATCTTATTCTGAACAGAAATACTTCATTCCATTTTAAGTAAACTGCTACCGAATGGTTTCAATTACTGTACCTCCAGCTCAGACGTGTTTACACCATGCGGTGGTATATAACATTTATAGAGATTAGGAGCCTCTATTTGCACTGGTTCCCGCTGTGCTATTTGTCTGCTTCTTTCGCGCTTAATCTTACATAAAACAAAGTAATAGGGGCTGTCGCTCAGAGTTTCTCTTAATTATAACAATTTTGTGTCCTTGCCTGCTTTGTGTGTGCTTAGAGACCGTGTAATGTTCCTATAGTAATGCTAGCATTTTATTTTTCATGAACCTGTTTTACTTACTGTAACTCTGATGATCAGATAAAGCTGGCTGATCATTGTCTACTGTGATATAATGCTGAAAAATGGTACGGTATACGGTGTATCTAATAAAATCAAACACCATTTTACTATCATTGTTCATAAGCACAATTCTAATACATAATACTGTGGGGATATTTAGTTTTGTCCATTTGTAGGGGCCAATGTAATCCAAATATAATGTAATAATTCTTCCCCCCACAATCATCTAACCTTTTTCCTGAGCTTACACACTGTCACAATGTTTTCTCACTCTTTCCTCTTTCTTATAACCTATTGCCTCTCTCTCAGACTTTCCTTTGCAGCCTATCCATATCATGTCCCCAACAATATTACCATCTCACCTTCCTTGCTCTTCTCTCCTCTTCTCTGTTCCAGTACCATCTTGTCTCCCTTTCACTCCTCCTTCTCCTGGCTGCAGGAGATATATCCCCTAATCCAGGCCCCTCACTCATCTCTACTTGCTGTCACCCACGCTCTGACTCAAGGCCAGAAAACACCCGTAACACCCAGAATCTGAAATCCATCACTTGCCACAAACCTTCCTCTTTACTTTTCTCCTGCACCCTCTGGAACGCACGCTCTATCTATAATAAACTCACTTTCACTCATGACTTATTTATTACCAACTCCCTAAATCTACTTGCGCTCACAGAAACTTGGCTCTCTTCCTCAGACATTGCCTCCCCTGCAGCACTCTCTCATGGTGGTTTTCACCTCAGCCACACACCTAGACCTGGGAGCAAACAAGGTGATGGTGTCTGTGTATTGCTTTCCACGCTCTGTACATTTCACCTCATACCCCCTGTCCTATCCCTCCAATTCTCATTTGCAGTTCATACTATCCACCTCTTCTCACCTATATCTCTAAGTGTCGCTGTGATCTATTGCCCCCCAGGCATTCCCTCTCAATTTCTTGATCACTTTTCTGCCTGGCTCCCTCACTTTCTCTCCTCTATTGTTCCTTCACTGGTACTTGGAGATTTTAACATTGCCGTTGACACTCACACCTCCCCAGCAGCAGCCAAACTGCTTGCACTCACCTCTTCCCTCGGCCTCTCACTACTAACAGATTCTTTAACTCATCATGCTGGACATTCTCTTGACCTTATTTTCACCAATCTCAGCACAACCTCCTACCCAGTCATCCATCCACTCCCTCTACCTGACCATCACTTCCTGGCCTTCAACCTCACCACATCTTCCTCTCACCACCCTTCTTCAACCCCTGCCACCATCATAAACAGATACCTGCTAGCATTTGACCCTGCACAGCTCTTCACTAACATCCAACCCCTTCTCAGCCCCATCACCAACATTCACTGCCCTGACACTGCCACCTCACACTACAACTCTGCTCTCTCTTCCACCCGTGACACTCTGGCTCCCATAACCACACACAGAAGCCATCGCTCTCATCCACAATCATGGCACACTACACAAACACAATACATCTAGAGGTGCTCCCGCACTGCTGAACGACGGTGGAGGAAATCACGCACTTCAGCAGATTTCCTCAACTACAAATTTATGTTACGCTCCTATTCCTCCACCCTCAACCTTGCTAAACAACACTACTTCACATCACTCTGTCCTCTAACCCCATGCATCTGTTCGCCACTTTCAATACTCTCCTCTGCCCACCACCTCCTCCCATCCGTTCCTCTCTCACAGCTGAAGACTTTGCCAACTATTTTATGCATAACATTTAAAACATTCGCAATGAACTCTCCTCTCATAGTGGTTTACACACTCCACCCTCTCAACTAACCAACAACATCCAGTCTTCTCCCTTCCCCAATTCCAGAGCCACCATGAACTGCTTTGATCCGGCTACAGAGGACGAAGTTTCCAGCCTGCTATCATCCACTCGCCTCACTAGCTGTCCTCTAGATTCTATTCCATCTCAGCTTATACTGGTATGTTTCCATCTTCTCTAAAACATGACATAATTACACCCATCCTCAAAAAACCCTCATCTGACTCTGACGTTGCTTCTGACTACCGCCCTATCTCTCTACTTCCCCTGGCTTCCAAACTGCAGAAGCGGCTCGTTTAGAACCGCCTTACCAGCTTTATTTCCTCTAACTCCGTTCTTGAGACCTTCCAGTCTGGCTTCCGGCCCCAACATTCCACTGAGACAGCTCTACGTAAAGTCACTAATGATTTGCTCTCCACCAAGTCAAAGGGTCACTTTTCATTCTACTTCTTCTGGATCTCTCTGTTGCCTTTGACACCGTCGATCATCCACTTCTATTCCATATCCTCTCCTTCCTCTGTATTCAAGATAATGCTGTCTCCTGGTTCTCATCATACCTACAAAATTGATCAATCAGTGTCTCCTTCTCTGAAAACCTCTTCTTCTACTCATCCCCTGTCTGTTGGTGTACCCCAAGGTTCAGTCCTAGGCCCCCTCCTCTTCCCCATCTACACATCCTTACTTGGTACCCTAATAAACTCTTTTGTGCTTCAGTATCATCTCTATGCAGATGACACTCAAATCTACCTCTCATCACCAGATCTATCCCCCTCTCTTCTAACACACATCTCCAACTGCCTTTCTAGTATATCCTCTTGGATGTCCACCCACCATTACAAACTCAACATGTCTAAGACTGAACTCCTAATCTTCTCTCCCTCTACCACAGGGTCAATTCTCAATCACATCTCTCTCACTGTCAACAACGATATCATCACTCCCACCACCCAAGCCCTTTGTCTTGGGGTTCTACTGGACCCCTCCCTGTCTTTCATCCATCACATACAGTCACTAACAAAATCTTGCCTTCTACATCTAAAAAACATCTCCAGAATTTGCCACTATCTTACACAAGACACAACTAAAATCCTAATACACTCTCTCATTGTCACTCGACTTGACTACTGCAACTCGCTTCTTGCTGGCCTACCCACCACCCGACTATCCCCACTTTAATCCATAATGAACGGCTCTGCTAGACTCATCTTCTGTACACAACGTTCAGTGTCGGCATCACCTCTCTGTCAATCACTCCACTTGTTTCCCTTAGCCTCCAGAATAAAATGTTAAATTATGACCCTAACTTACAAAGCCCTTTACAACTCTTGTCACCTCCTCTCACTCTCACCTTCAGGACTTTTCTCTTGCTGCCCCTATTTTCTGGAACTCCTCCTTTTAAAGAAGCGTATCACCTTCCACCCTAACACAAACATTGCAGAAGGTATTTTTGTGTGAAAATGAAAGCGCCATTTACCTCATAATGTGAAAGGGCACAAGGTTGTATGTTACAATGATCTTTTTTTTTAATTACACTAACAACATTTAAAAAATCTAAAGTATTAGATCTTTTTACAAACACACTGTGCCCTGCCTACTGACTATTCCATGACTAATAAAACATGACAATCTGTGTGGTGAAGACACAGTAAACAGAAAGATTTATAGTTTTTCCCTGAACTCAGGAATGCAGCAGGAGATGATAACCCACAATTGACCTGATTCCAGCAATGCTTTCTATGCATGGATGGATTTGTGAAGGGTTAACTCTTTTTTTGCTTATGCTCACTACATGGAGCTGTCAATGTGTGTCTGTCTGGGACCAGTGACTCATGTAAACAGAAATTTCATTTATTAATTTCTCTGTGAAAATTGAATGTATTCAAAACATATTTCAACATGCTTTTAAGAGATCTTTACAGCGGTGTGCTCCAAATTGTTCTAAAGTAAGTGGACCTTTAAGTGGACTATAGTGGAGAAAAATGCATTGAAGTGAGACACAATAGCATTGTTTTCTCCTCCTTTCAAGTGACATATTAAAGGAAACAGAGAGGGCAATAAGCCTTGTGTATGTGAAAAAAAGTGTGCCTATGCTCCCAGTTGAATGAATATAGATTAGATAACAAAACCAAATTAACAGGCTCCATGATAGTCTTTGTTTACTATTCATCTCAGTTCACTAGAAAGACAATGGTTGTTCAAACATATTGGTTTTTATCTATATCGAGATGCATTGCAAATTAATTCTGTCATTTGTAAATAAAATGTTGTAATGTATAGAATATGTTCTTTCAAAGACATAATACTAAGTTTTGTACTGCATATACCCTTTATAACTCCATTATCTTACTCTACAGAACCATTTATCAACATGTTCAACCATTTGATATACAAGTTCCATAAAATAACATAGTAGGTATAATTATGAACTCCACTTTCATATGTCCTAACAATTTAAGTGGGCAAAGAGGAGCGCATATTTTGTCTACAGACACACTTTATTCTAGGGTTAATTGCTGTTAACTAAAAATTGCAGCAGTTTTAGTGGAGTCCAAATATTAGAGATAAATATGCTAAAACACATGCTCCATAACAGACACGACTCAGGACTCTCTATTTCTCCTAAAATATTAAAGAAAACAATTGGAGTGGTACCAAAAAAAAAAACAGGGACATAGACTTCAATTACATTTTACCATCAAAGATGTCCACAAGGCTGATTTTGACATGCGGCTGTTTTTACAATATTTTTTTTTAGAGCTATTACATTGCTAAATGGCCCATGATAGTAAATAGGTGGTTTGCTCATTAGTACTTTGCGCTCCGCATACATGTACACGTAAGATACTATGAGTATAAAACAGTAGTTTCCATAGCATTACCAAAACTAACATGAACACTATATAAACTGGTACAATCAGCCTCCCATTCCAATTCATATGTCTCTCTCTTTCTCACTATACATATATACACCCGTCTCCCATTTCTGGGAATTGGTTAGTATGGTTAATATATGAATGTGAGGGGGGTTTATAACCCCCTTTGCCTATATTCCCTTTCCAGCATTTATAAAATAAAGTAATTAGGCCTCCCTACTTCCTAACCTCTGTTGTTTTGAGTTCATGTAGGTCCATGGCCTCTACCTACCTACATAGAACCCCAATTGGAGATAAATATAAAGGGGCATGGTGGTCAATAGTCACCTAAATGGGTGCTAGGGAAAGGGTTCTTGGGAGTTAATATGGAGGTACATGGGGCACTTAGGGTAGCTTGGTTTATGACCCAAAAAAGGGACAATTAAGCGAATGAGAGCAACCTAGGGATTTTGTCTTATAACATTCCAATATGTCAATAAAACATTAAAATACTGTACAGTCTCCATTATCTGACCTTCTGTTATCCAACCTTCCAATTTTTCCAAATATCCATTCAATATGCTATTTATAGCCTGCTGCAGTTTTACTCTGGGATATAATTACTGTATAATCAGACACCACATGCCAACTATAAAGTGTAAAACTAAAACTACTATTTATTTTCCAAATGCACTGTTTTTTTGCCTATTGTTGTTGGTTTGCTATTTGTTTTGCCCCCTATACCATTTGTTTCCATTTTATCCAACAGCTTGTCGGTCACATTTAGGTCAGCTTATTGAAAACTACAGTACTATGGGACAGATAAGAGAGGACTAATGGAGAATATCCCCGTTCCTGTATCCTGCAGGTATATATACTTAGGTTGGACATATCCATTAACTTACAAACACATACTATACAGGAATATGTCTATTCAAACAGGATTATAAGTAGGGGCCAACATGGATTTATGTCAAACAAACCTAATTAGTTTCTATGAGGAGGTTAGTAGGAACTTGGATCAAGGCAACTCAGTGGATGTAGTCTATTTGGATTTTGCAAAGGCTTTTGATACAGTGCCACCTGGTGGACTATTGAGCAAACTAAGGGATACAGGAATTGCCATACATATTTGCTTATGGATTGAGAGCTGGCTAAAAGACAGGAAGCAAAGGGTTGTTGTAAATGGACAACCACCTAGGTACAGTGCTCAATGCCAAGCAGCATCTGCAAAAGCAAGTAAAATATTAGCATGTATTAAGAAGGGTATAGAAGCAAGGGAAGCAAATATAATTCTGCCACTATACAAATCCCTAGTACACCCTCATTTGGAATATGGAGTACAATTTTGGGCATCACTACATAAAAAGGACATTTTAGAGCTGGAAAAAGTACAGCAAAGGGCAGCAAAGCTAATAAAGGCAATAGAGGGGCTAAGTTATGAAGAAAGACTAACCAAATTAAACTTATTTACTCTAGAAAAAAGGTGTCTATGAGGGGATATGATTACCTTATATAAATATATCCAGGGTTATTACAAGACTTTGTCAAGGGAACTTTTTGTGCCAAGAGGTTTTCAACTGACAAGGGAACATCCTTTGAGATTAGAAGTAAAAAGATTTCACCTTAAAGAAAGAAAAGGGTTTTTCACAGTACGGGTGGTTCATCTGTGGAATTCTCTACCAAAGGAGGTGGGGACAGCGGATTTGATAGATAACTAGAAAGGCATTGGATATATTTTTAAATAAAAAGGGCAATAACGGCTATCCTGGATAATTAGAGAGGGAGTATTGATTCAGGGATGAATACAATCGCCAGTATCTGGGGTCAGGAAGACATTTTATATTTTTTCCCTGTTGAGACAATTGGCAAAGTTTCTTTGTTTTTTTTTCTGTTTACCTTCCTCTGGATCAATTAACAATAAATCCACGTATTGCAGATCAGAGCATATCTAAAAAGTTTGAATTTGATGAACTAAAGTATTTTTTCAACCTAAATTACTATGTAACTATGTAACATCAGCCTTTAGTACATTAGGTCATACCTCTTCTAAATAAAGAGAGAAACATAGTAACCTGGGAAAAGGAAAATATATATCAGTTAGTTGGTAGTTGCTTTATTGCATTAAGTTGCTTATATCAGAGAAGATAAACCTTTTTCACCTTTCATATTAGATTCATAAGATGGGATGAAACCAATCCCATTCTCCTCCCCTAATTATTTTTGTGAATATCCACCACCCCAGACATCACTTTCTAAAAATTCTGCAAATCTCATCTCCTGGCAACTACAGATACCCAAAGCAATAATTCTCCATCACTGAAAACACAATCCACCCTCTTACTGCAATTACAAATTTAACCAAGTTTACTTAATGTTTGTTACTTTGTTTCATAAAATATTTGTTGTTGTCAGTTGTTCAGTTGTGTGCAACACTTGGTGACCCCATGGAAAGCAGCACTCCGGGCACATCTGTTAGCCATTGTCCCTCTGAGTTCCATCAAGCTCATGTTCATTGTTTCAATTACTTCATCTACCCATCCTCACCTCTGCTGTCCCCTTCTTTGTGTGCCTTCAACCTTTCCCAGCATCAGTGTCTTCTCTAGGTGATCCTTTCTTCTCATGGAATGTCCAAATTGTTGTTGGTCCTATTGTTGTTGGTTTGCTATTTGTTTTTCCCC
Source organism: Discoglossus pictus (assembly GCA_027410445.1). Classification (NCBI taxonomy): domain Eukaryota; kingdom Metazoa; phylum Chordata; class Amphibia; order Anura; family Alytidae; genus Discoglossus; species Discoglossus pictus. Next base: position 280,708,782 of record CM050166.1, on the reverse strand, counting down.
CTATACCATTTGTTTCCATTTTATCCAACAGCTTGTCGGTCACATTTAGGTCAGCTTATTGAAAACTACAGTACTATGGGACAGATAAGAGAGGACTAATGGAGAATATCCCCATTCCTGTATCCTGCAGGTATATATACTTAGGTTGGACATATCCATTAACTTACAAACACATACTATACAGGAATATGTCTATTCAAACAGGATTATAAGTAGGGGCCAACATGGATTTATGTCAAACAAACCTAATTAGTTTCTATGAGGAGGTTAGTAGGAACTTGGATCAAGGCAACTCAGTGGATGTAGTCTATTTGGATTTTGCAAAGGCTTTTGATACAGTGCCACCTGGTGGACTATTGAGCAAACTAAGGGATACAGGAATTGCCATACATATTTGCTTATGGATTGAGAGCTGGCTAAAAGACAGGAAGCAAAGGGTTGTTGTAAATGGACAACCACCTAGGTACAGTGCTCAATGCCAAGCAGCATCTGCAAAAGCAAGTAAAATATTAGCATGTATTAAGAAGGGTATAGAAGCAAGGGAATCAGATATAATTCTCCCACTATACAAATCCCTAGTACACCCTCATTTGGAATATGGAGTACAATTTTGGGCATCACTACATAAAAAGGACATTTTAGAGCTGGAAAAAGTACAGCAAAGGGCAGCAAAGCTAATAAAGGCAATAGAGGGGCTAAGTTATGAAGAAAGACTAACCAAATTAAACTTATTTACTCTAGAAAAAAGGTGTCTATGAGGGGATATGATTACCTTATATAAATATATCCAGGGTTATTACAAGACTTTGTCAAGGGAACTTTTTGTGCCAAGAGGTTTTCAACTGACAAGGGAACATCCTTTGAGATTAGAAGTAAAAAGATTTCACCTTAAAGAAAGAAAAGGGTTTTTCACAGTACGGGTGGTTCATCTGTGGAATTCTCTACCAAAGGAGGTGGGGACAGCGGATTTGATAGATAACTAGAAAGGCATTGGATATATTTTTAAATAAAAAGGGCAATAACGGCTATCCTGGATAATTAGAGAGGGAGTATTGATTCAGGGATGAATACAATCGCCAGTATCTGGGGTCAGGAAGACATTTTATATTTTTTCCCTGTTGAGACAATTGGCAAAGTTTCTCTGTTTTTCTTTCTGTTTACCTTCCTCTGGATCAATTAACAATAAATCCACGTATTGCAGATCAGAGGATATCTAAAAAGTTTGAATTTGATGGACTAAAGTATTTTTTCAACCTAAATTACTATGTAACTATGTAACATCAGCCTTTAGTACATTAGGTCATACCTCTTCTAAATAAAGAGAGAAACATAGTAACCTGGGAAAAGGAAAATATATATCAGTTAGTTGGTAGTTGCTTTATTGCATTAAGTTGCTTATATCAGAGAAGATAAACCTTTTTCACCTTTCATATTATATTCATAAGATGGGATGAAACCAATCCCATTCTCCTCCCCTAATTATTTTTGTGAATATCCACCACCCCAGACATCACTTTCTAAAAATTCTGCAAATCTCATCTCCTGGCAACTACAGATACCCAAAGCAATAATTCTCCATCACTGAAAACACAATCCACCCTCTTACTGCAATTACAAATTTAACCAAGTTTACTTAATGTTTGTTACTTTGTTTCATAAAATATTTGTTGTTGTCAGTTGTTCAGTTGTGTGCAACACTTGGTGACCCCATGGAAAGCAGCACTTCGGGCACATCTGTTAGCCATTGTCCCTCTGAGCTCCATCAAGCTCATGTTCATTGTTTCAATTACTTCATCTACCCATCCTCGCCTCTGCTGTCCCCTTCTTTGTGTGCCTTCAACCTTTCCCAGCATCAGTGTCTTCTCTAGGTGATCCTTTCTTCTCATGGTATGTCCAAAATATTTGAGCTTTAGCCTCATGATCAAACCTTCCAGTGAACAAATTGACTTGATTTCCTGCAGTATTGAGTGACTGCAGTCGAAGATCTCTAAGCAGTTCAAAGGAATTCAAAGGAGTCAATTCTACAGCGCTCAGACTTCTTTATGGTCCTGCTCTCCCATCAGTATGTTACTACTGGAAATACCATTGTCCTTACTATGCAGACCTTTGTTGATAATGTAATAGATTTACTTTCTAATAGCCTGCAAGACTCATATTGTGCAATTTAAATCAAATGTACTAAGTTGAGAAACTTGGAAAACAGCTTAATTTACAGAGTTATCATGTAGGTTCAGAAGCGCTATGTCTTGGAGCAGGATGCACAAACTGAGAGGCAGGGCTCCTTGGTGGGGTGCAAAGGAAACCTAGGATAAGGTGATCAAACCTCCCATTTAAGTGAAGAAGTTATTAAAAACAAACGTAGCAGGACTATATTTTTGGAGAAAATGTTTAAATACAAATCAGTTTCACAGTTTGATTTTTTTTTTATTAGGGCATCTGTTAAAAGGACTCTGTCAGCTTAAAATCAGGTTGTATTGTAAAATTATTCTTAAAGAGCATAAACTACTAACTAAACGTTGTATTTGCCATTTGTTTACATAATAAACCATTTCTGATATAATCTGTATTTCTCCTGCAATATTCTTATGCAAAAGAGTAGCTCCTGAGAACTAATAAACTGCTTTCATGTGCTACTTAGCATTACAGGCTGGTTGTCTTCTGTAGTGGCAAAAACAATGCCTCTAAGGTTATTATGCAACTAGACCCCCTCTTCACACTTGTTAAGCACTCCAAGCTGTAAATTAGCATATTGAAATGTACATTAGCATAAAGGACCCGCACAAGCAATTTTCAATATCTCAAGAATGAGACACATGAATAGGGAGAGAGGGATAGAGACACAGGGGAAGGGAGAGGGGGGGGGGGGGGAAGAGACACAGGGGAGGGAGGAAGAGATACAGGGGAGGAGGGAAGAGACACAGGTGAGGGGCAGAGATACAGGCAAGGGGGGAAGAGACATAGGGGAAAAAGAAACAGGTAAAGGGAGAGGGGGGAAAGAGACACAGGGGAGGGAGAGGGGGGAAGAGACACGGGGGAAGGGGGAGAGACACATGGGAGGGGGGAAGAGACACAAGGAAGAGAGAGGGGGGAAGAGACACAGGGAAAGGGAGAGGGGGAAAGAAACATAGGGCAAGGCGAGGGGGGTATGAGACACAGGGGAGGGAAGAGGGGGAGAAGAGACACAAGGAATGGGGGAAGAGACACAGGGGAAGGGAGTGGGGGGAAAGAGACACAGGTGAGGGAGAGGGAGGAAGAGACACAGGGCAAGGGAGAGGGGGAAAGAGACACAGGGGAGGGGGAAGAGACACAGGGGAGGGGGGAAGAGACACATTGGAGGGGGAAGAGACACAGAGGTGGATGGAGAGACACAGGGTAGGGGGGAAGAGACACAGGGGGAGGGAGAGGGGGGAAAGAGACACAGGGTAAGGGAGAGGGGGGAAAGAGACACAGGGGAGGGAGAGTGGGAAGAGACACAGGGGAAGGGTGAGGGGGCAAAGAGGGAGAGGGGGGATGGAGACCCAGTGGGGAAAGACACAGGGGAGGGAGAGGGGGAAGAGACACAGGGGAAGGGTGAGGGGGCAAAGAGACACAGGGGAAGGGAGAGGGCAAAAGAGACACATGGGAGGGAGAGGGGGAAAAGAGACACGTGGGAGAGGGGGGTGGGGACACAGGGGAGGGAGAGACACAGGGGAGGGAGAGACACAGGGGAAGGGAGAGGGGGAAAGTGACACAGGGGAGGGACAGGGGGAAGAGACACAGGGGAAGGGAGATGGGGGAAGAGACACAGGGGAGGGGAAGAGACACAGGGTAGTGGAGAAGTGCACAGGGGGAGGGAGAGGGGGGAAAGAGACACAGGGGACAGGAGAGAGAGGAAGAGACTCAGGGGAGGGAGAGGAGGGAAAAGAGACAAAAGGTAGAGAGGGAAAGAGACATGGGGGAGAGAGACACAGGGGATTGAGAGGAAGGGAAAAGACACGGGGGAAGAGAGATGGGGAAAGAGACACAGGGCAACAGTGGACGAGACACATGGGAAGGGAGAGGGGGGAAATAGACACAGAGGAGGTGGAAAGAGACACAGGGGGCGGAGGGATGAGACACAGGGGAAGGGAGAGGGGGGAAATAGACACAGGGGAGGGGGGAGAGGCGATGGGTAGGGGGGAAGAGACACAGGGGGAGGGAGAGAAGAAAAATGGGGGAGAGAGAGAAAGGGTAGGAAGAGGGGGAAGAGACACAGGGGAGAGCAGTAGACACATCATGCCGTAATTTTTGACTGGCAAGTCGCTAGTTAATTATATAATGATTAGACACAGACCACTTCTTGGAGGATAACTGACCACATCGTTTTATTGGTAAACACAAATGGTGTAATAACAATAACAATAAATAACAATAACAATAAATGAATAAACATAACCCCATGAGGGGAGGAGCCTGGTCAGAGACAGTACCCCTTATGCCCTAAACCCTCGTCCAGGGCCTACCGTTATGGAACATGCGTACCACCATAGGGTAGGATCTCACCCATTTTATCACTGTCCCTGCGACTCCCCTCACCATCCGCTATTGTGACAACCACATAAACATATTTTAAGAACATATAATACACAGTAAATCATATATCCAGCACCACATATACAATTCCTCCAACTTGTCCTTATTCATTCTTAGTTTGTTTTGTTTTTTAAACATACAACATATACATATCTTTTAACAACAATATTTTAGGGCTGAGTGGGTAGATATCCTCATCCATGGCTAGCTGGGGGCCTAATGTCAATTTGACGGTGAAAATAGCCTATAAATGGCTCCACCCCCACCCAGCTAGTCACCTCCGCTACATACCCCCGGACCTGTGAGGTCAAGTGGTCCCTCCTCCCAACCCCAGTCCCTTGGTGGCCTATGGGCCCTTCATTTCAGTAAAGATCTAATGTATTGATGTATTGCTTGTATTAGAAGAAGCATATAATATATATATACAGTATATATATATATATATATATATATATATATATATATATATATATACTTAATCATATTCATTTAACTATCATAAAGAGTAACATATACAACCATGCAGTAATTACAACCCTATTTAAAATCCCTGTAATGTATTACTCAATCCAGAATCACCTGTAAGAGTGGTAATTATAACATTGATCTATATTTAGCTGTGAAATTTAATGCAACTGGTTTTAAAATGTTGGTTTCTGTGTTTATGATGATCTAGCAGCTCAATCATGTTCAGAAAGGAAACTGTCATTATCCATATAAATTATGATTATGAACACCAATTAAGACATAGTTAAAACAATCTGCTGCAGATCAGGTCAATTAGCACACCTGTATACATATCATTATCAAAATGTTGCTTTATCAAATTAAATTTGTCACAGATGCACATATCTGCAGTACCATGATACTGAGGCCTGCAGACCTGGTTCCATGGCACACCCAGGGTTTGAGAGCTAAATAGAGTCCTGTACACAAGAGATTACTTGGCTCATTTTGTAGACTCTCCAGTCGCCTGACTGTTCTGTGGAAAAGGAGAGTCTATTACCACATTTAATTTTCTTGTGTCAAACTGCAGCCTTTCTTGATATTTTTGAGTGATCTTATTCACATTTCCTCAGAGATCTCCATATGCAGTTTTGGCTGCAATTCTTCCCACACACTTTTTGTTTGCATGCCCAGAGCCCCAGGGCAATAATGTTAGAGACTCCACCGTAGCTCTGCTCCTGACAATTGACTATATATAAGTCCATAAAGAAGTTTTTGACTTTGAGTTGTTTCCACTGCCAGGTGAGAGCATGCTCCCTGATGCACTCCATATCCATAAAAAGCTAGCCATGACCACTGGAAGTTTACCAACCAATGGGTTGAAGATGGAGTGTTCTGTTTAATTTCCCCCATACCATTTTGGTTCAATTATGTTAATTCTCCTTTTTTACATTGTTTCATTTTTTGTTTTGCTACTATTTAACTATTTAATAAATAGAAAAAGTTTTTTTCAGGTTTTATGAAAATCTGGACAATCCAGATGAAAACCTTCTTTTAGTATATTAAGTCCTGCAGAATATATGACGTCATGTACAGGTACATATAATTACTGATACTATTCAGTATATGCATTGTGCTTAACTTTAACATACCTCCCAGCATTTCAAATACTTAAATAAGAACACTTACATTTTTGAACAAAACATGCATTATGAATGAGTGTTAACGTCATTCATTTTGAACTCACTTAGGCCCTCATTCAATTGCAATTTGGCCAATTGAATAGGGCTCTAAATAAGCACATAACATGTTTTTTAAAGAAGTTTTTTGTTAGTAAACATCTATCCAAAAGCAAGGCTTTCACTGACTAAAAACTGCTTTAAAAAAAATATGCTGTGTTCTTATTTAGAGCCCTATTCAATTGGCCAAATCGCAATTGAATGAGGGCCTAAGTAAATATATATTGCATATTAGACCTAGTCTCTCTTTTTATCTTGGACTTTGAAAACAAACAAAATGATCTTTAGCATGAAAAAAATATTTGGTCAAAAAACAAATTTTTACATATAGTATTTAGTCAGATTTTATGTATTCAACTTTTACCCAAAGAATTGCTCCATATTTGTGTTGTTCCAAATATAAACATGTACAGCCTTATTAAATTGCGATTTGGCCAATTGAATAGGGCTCTATATAAGCACATAGCGTATTTTTTTTTATAGAAGTTTTTAGTTAGTGATCTTCTATCCAAAAGCAAGGCCTTCACTAACTAAAAACTTCTGTAAAAAATTATGCTCTGTGCTTATATAGAGTCTTATTCAATTGGACAAATCGCAATTTAATAAGGCTATTAAAGTATTAACATTAAGTTACAAAATTATCTAGGTCCACAACAACCATAGAATGTTTTTATCCTTTGTCATCCCAATAGATACATCCCTAAAACAGAGGATAGCAGCATTATAACAGAATAACCAAGCCGTGAGAAATTATTTTAGTTACATAGTTACATAGTTACATAGTTACATAGTAATTAAGGTTGAAAAAAGACTTTCAGTCCATCAAGTTCAACCTGTTAAGATCTCCTCTGATCTGCAATATGCGGATTAGTTATTAATTAAATTATTGATTAAATAATTATTAATAGTATAGTATTGGAGAATGAATAAAGAGTTAGTCCATCAAGTTCAACCTTTTTAGATCTCTATTGATCTTTTTAATTTGGACTATTTATTATTATTGTTAATTGTTAATTATTGTTAATTGATCCAGAGGAAGGCAAACATAAAAAAAAAAAACCATTGAAACTTTGCCAATTGTCTCATAAGGGGGAAAAAAAGCAAAATTCCTTCCTGACCCCAGAAACTGGCGATCAAATTTCTCCCTGGATCAATATTCCTTGCTAGTTATCTAGGATAGCCTTGAATGCCCTCTTTATTCAGAAATATATCTAACCCCTTTTTGAAGTTGTCTATCGAATTCGCTGTCACCACCTCCTTTGGTAGAGAATTCCACAGTTTAACCACCCTAACTGTGAAGAACCCTTTTCTTTGTTTAAGGTGAAATCTTTTTTCCTATAACCTCAACGGATGTCCTCTTGTCAGTTGAAAATCTCTTGCTACAAAAAGTTCACTTGACAAAGCCTTATATTGACCCTGGATGTATTTAAATAACGTAATCATATCTCCTCTTAGACGCCTTTTTTCTAGCGAAAATAAGTTTAATTTTAGATGACAATACATGGGATAATGAATATAGAATCTGCCCAGCAGTATGAAAGTATATAAAAATATTTCAACCAATAAAATGAAAAGAAAACTCAGATTTTACAATTTATGAGAACTATATCTAAGTCACAAGATGATATACAGTGGATATAAAAAGTCTACACCCCCCTGTTAAAATGTCAGGTTTCTGTGCTGTAAAAAAATTAGACAAAGATAAATTATTTCAGAATTTTTTCCACCTTTAATGTGACCTATAAACTGTACAACTCAATTGAAAAACAAACTGAAATCTTTTAGGTGGAGGAAAAAAAAAAAAAAATGTGGTTGCATAAGTCTGCACACCCTCTATAATTGGGGATGTAGATGTGTTCAGAATTAAGCAATCACATTTCAAATCGTGTTAAATAGGAGTCAGCATACACCTGCCATCATTTAAAGTGCCTCTGATTAACCCCAAATACAGTTCAGCTGCTCTAGTTGGTCTTTCCTGAAATTTTCTTAGTCGCATCCCACAGCAAAAGCCATGGTCCACAGAGAGCTTCCAAAGCATCAGAGGGATCTCATTGTTAAAATGTATCAGTCAGGAGAAGGGTACAAAAGAATTCCCAAGGCATTAGATATACCATGGAACACAGTGAAGACAGTCATCATCAAGTGGAGAAAATATGGCACAACAGTGACATTACCAAGAACTGGAGCTCCCTCCAAAATTGATGAAAAGACGAGAAGAAAATTGGTCTGGGAGGCTACCAAGAGGCCTACAGCAACATTAAAGGAGCTGCAGGAATATCTGGCAAGTACTGGCTGTGTGGTACATGTGACAACAATCTCCCGTATTCTTCATATGTCTGGGCTATGGGGTAGAGTGGCAAGACGAAAACCTTTTCTTACAAAGAAAAACATCCAAGCCAGGCTAAATTTTGCAAAAACACATCTGAAGTCTCTCAAAAGCATGTGGGAAAAGGTGTTATGGTCTGATGAAACCAAGGTTGAACTTTTTGGCCATAATTCCCAAATATATGTTTGACGCAAAAACAACACTGCACATCACCAAAAGAACACCATACCCACAGTGAAGCATGGTGGTGGCAGCATCATGCTTTGGGGCTGGAACTGGGGTCTTAGTTAAGATAGAGGGAATTATGAACAGTTCCAAATACCAGTCAATATTGGCACAAAACCTTCAGGCTTCTGCTAGAAAGCTGAACATGAAGAGGAACTTCATCTTTCAGCATGACAACGATCCAAAGCATACATCTAAATCAACAAAGGAATGTCTTCACCAAAAGAAGATTAAAGTTTTGGAATGGCCCAGCCAGAGCCCAGACCTGAATCCGATTAAAAATCTGTGGGGTGATCTGAAGAGGGCTGTTCACAGGAGATGCCCTCGCAATCTGACAGATTTGGAGTGTTTTTGCAAAGAAGAGTGGGCAAATCTTGCCAAGTCAAAATGTGCCATGCTGATAGACTCATACCCAAAAAGACTGAGTGCTGTAATAAAATCAAAAGGTGCTTCAACAAAGTATTAGTTTAAGGGTGTGCATACTTATGCAACCATATTATTTTATTTTTATATTTTTTCTTCCCTCTACCTAAAAGATTTCAGTTTGTTTTTCAATCAAGTTGTACAGTTTATAGGTCACATTAAAGGTGGAAAAAGTTCTGAAATGATTTATCTTTGTCTCATTTTTTTACAGCACAGAAACCTGACATTTTAACAGGGGTGTGTAGACTTTTTATATCCACTGTACTCAACTGATACTGCTTTGCTAATCTTGTGTAGCTGATTTAGTGTTGAACAATAGGATGGAATATGGTAAGTGAGCAAAAAAGATGAGGAATGTTTTCCGATTTTTAAATGAATCATCAAGTCATCTTCATAACATGGTGGATGTATGGCCAAATGAAGAAAATGTTGGAAAACACCCATGTTCCCATGTTATCCTATGAGCATGTGTTCTAAGATTTACAATTACAAGAGTTCTTCCTCTCCCTCACCCTTTCAATTATGAATTGAGAAGAAATGTAGAGATATGTAAATGCCACTTTCTTTATGCCTAAAAATAATTGCTTGTCTTTATAGCTCAGCTCTTATATCCAAGAACACCACAACTTGCCTCTCTGCACTGCCTCTGATTCACACTTCTCATCCATCACTCCTTCTCCTTTACCCACTTTCTCAAGAGTTAGAATACTTAAATAAAACAACAATAAATAAAAAAACAACTTAAAAAGAGATGCTTTAAATTTGCTGAAACCTTCACTATTACTGCTCCTCTGTTTCCCTCTTTGCAAGATAACATTTGTTAGAGAAGAGCGCGTGACATGATATTTATTGTGAACTTGGAGATGGTATTTTAAAGATGACAGTTGAACTTCTGTGTGTATTGTCACAGTACTTCAGTTCTTTCTCAAAACCAGCACTCGGTCCAATGTCTTCATTTAAATACAACATTTAACAAGAAATGGTAATATGTCAGATAAAGACCTGCAGAATATGCAGCAATATCTTCTGGATTTAGTGGAAAGGCTGCCAAAACAATACTTCTTTAGGGACTCATTTATAATAGTACAATGTGTATACATGGTTTTGTTTACTTTGAATTGACTTCAAGTAGTTCTCATTAAACAGATCTCTTCTACTGGAAAAAAAAGTATTTCTGTAGTGTAGTGCTGTGATGTTACATCTGTACACAATGACATTTGTACCTGATGAGAGATCTCTAAGAAAGAAAGACACAGTATCACAGCCTTGCACACTTTTCTTTATAGACATGAGTGTCATGAATGCTTTATATTTTCATCTAAGCGTATCTTCATAACAAGCTGATTCAGACAGATACAAAAGCTGAAACCTTGACATAGAGATACAAAATAAAAATTGCCTTAATTCATAAACTACTTGTGAGAAATTCCTGGCATTATATAGAAGTACTTATTTCAAACTTGTTTGTCAGGAAGCACAGAGTATTGTTTGAAAGACGTGTCTGGAATAAAATCTATTTTCTAAATGGAGACACCGCTCTCTAACTTCCATTGACGTTGTAAAGAATTTGAGACATTTCTCGATACTCACGTAGCTCTCGCCAGCACAAGTTACCATTGAAACACATTCAGTAATTAATTCATTTATTTTTTTCATGTTTTTTGATATTCATGACATTTATATAAGAAAAGAGACATATAGCCAAATAGCACAATCAAGTAAATATTTATAACTAGTGACTTGCCCGGGGCAATAAAATTGCAAGGCAGGTAATGCTGTTTGCCACAGACATGATTTTTTTTGGTGGTCTGACATCCTTTGGCGCTCATTGCGAGCCTCTTGGTTGTGGTATATTTTTTTATCAGAGGCACTTTTGCTGTCATTGTAAGGTCGGCTGTCCCCTGGGGTAGTTTGTGTGCTATGAGCAGCGTTGGCGCTCGTTGTGAGGCACGCTGTGAATGGCTTTTGCGTTTATTGCGATAGTGTTTTTTTTGTGTATATGTATTTTTGTATGCTAATTACATAAGTAATACATTAATAAATGAATATACTTTACCTATTTGTAAGTAATATATGCAGGGAGCATTGTCTGAAGAGCTGACAATCTGTTTTGATGTTCCTGCAGCATACAATGTCGGTTTGCACTGTTGCTAACCTGAGGTTTAAGTGTCAGCAATGTGTGCAGTGTATAATGTAAATAGGCTGCGTGTGCGAGGGGAAACCGTTAGTGTAGCTGTGTACTTCCGTATTGCGTAAGTTAGTGTTGTAAAATGGCAGCTAATGTGTATGTGGTACGCGGCTGTGGATGATTTAGCGTCCTTGCTAAAAGGGTATGTTGTACCTCGTACATCTTTTTGGAAAAGCTGTATGTGCTTGGTGGTGTTTTGCGGCTTTAGTATCGTGTAGCCTCGTTTTCGTTTTTTTCGGCGGCCATTTTTTATCTCGCTTAGGGGATTTTCGTGTGTCTAAACTTGGTAAATTGGACTTAAATTGAGGTGTAACTTCACTTGCAGAGGTCCTGGGTGCACCCCCTCGCTGTGGGTGAGCTTTTTATGTAATTTTTGGGTGTATTTATTGTTTTTTTAATGTTTTCAGCTGCGCACGGTTCGGTCATTAAGGTCGTATTTTGGCAAATTCAGAATGGGGGTTTTTCTAAGTCCTGCGGCCCATATTTTTTTGTGTAAGTCCGTATTTAGTCATTGCGTGTTAGATCTATTTTTTCAAAGTCCCGCTTCTGTGGGTGTTTGTAACCGCTTGTGAGGCGGCGTAGAGCCTCCACCTGCGCAAATGCGGCCCCTCGCTTTGCGAGGGTTCGCATTTGCGGCCTGCAATGAGCCTTTGGCTCATTGCAGCTGATGTTGGAGCCTCCAACTTCTGGAAATGCGGCCCAAACTGAGTCCCTCACTTTGCGAAGGACGCAGTACTTGCGAGCTCGCTTTGCGAGCTCGCAAAGCGTGACAACGTTTCGTAGTTTGACAAATATTATATGTGATAATACAGCTTAAAAAGGTACTACAATACATCTACATGCAAGGACAAGCCCAAGTCAACACTGACCACTTAAAAAACCACTGAAGACTTGAAACAATTTTTACATCAAATCAAAATAAATCTCTTCAATATTTTATACATATTTTGGTGAAAAGTGAAATATTTACTTGCTTTATTTTGCCACTGATATTGTTCAGTATAGGAGCTGGCATGTTGCACCTCATATTCTCCCTCACTCATATACTCCTCCATCTTTTTTAGCTGCAACTTGCAACAAAATACACAAAGATGATGTAACTCTTAGGAGTAGAGCCAGCCACACAGCTGGGCAGGCTCCACAACTTGAGAAGGAAAACCTTTTAACCCTATTAGTAAAGGAGCATTTTATTAGACAATATGTGTGAAACATTTGACTGTTTAGCACAGCAAACTCTCCCATTAATAAAACTGTTTTTACTTAATAAATAAAAATATATAGAGACTGGGTTTAAAACTGTATATATAGTTTTAAACTCTCCCATTAATAAAACTGTTTTTACTTAATAAATAAAAATATATAGATACTGGGTTTAAAACTGTATATATAGTTTTTACTTAATAAATAAAATATATAGATACTGGGTTCAAAACTGTATATAGCCAAACAGAGAGGAAGCACAATTACAGAGCTCCCTGCAAAAAGGCTTTAATACAACATGAAATTACCAAGCAATTTGGATTATTTTTGATCTACAAGACCAGATGCAGTGACTGAACAGTCTGGATTGCTCTGGCACTGTGCAGCAACTTTTGGACTTCACTTTAGCACAGATCTACTGGACTGAAAGATACTGGATGGGGCACAATCAACAACTATTGGAAAGGTGTCTGGTGAGTCTAAACCCCAAAGGGGACCCTTTTATGTCATCCTACCCCAGCTAGACCCCAGCTCACCTACCCAGGGAAGGGCCTCTTGATGGGAGATATAAAGTGGAGCACAACATATAATTTTTCACTTCATAAAAATTAACAAGCACTCTATATGGGTTACTACTGAAAGCTAACACAGGGTAAAGCTAGCAATAGCCCTGCAACTACACACAGACACTGGTGGACATAGAAAAAAAGGGATTAAAGTGCATTCAATGAACTTCTACACCAATCTGGGATCATAAGGAGCAAGTGGAGTTGTACCCCCACACCCCAGGGACTGTACCTTTACAGCATCTCATTGCTGGGACACATATGTTTGCAACCATCATTAAAAGCTCTGTTTATTAAATCCTAATTGGTGCTGGACTCTAATCAGCAAAGCAATTGAAGCAAAACTGCCACAGCCAAATGTAATGAACTGTTTAAGACAAGGAATTTACTTTTTTTTTTCCTCAATCCCTTATCATCTTAACTTGTTTATGTTATATGAGATAAAGGGATCGGCTACACTGGTTGTATAAGCTTGCTGATGACTACTCCCTGTATAAAAGACAGCTCAACACTACCACCAAGTGGCAGCTTATGAAAATTACATGCTCAGGCTCAAAAATGCAAATCAGGAATGCAATATATATATCTGTGCTTCTGAAAATCCACTACAACTGACATTCCTATCAGTGCCTCTGAAATCCACTACAACTGATAAGCCTACTTAGGCCTTTACAACCCAGTGTCCTTTGATTTTGTTGCTATTGTCTACTGAAGTTTGTTAAGTGTGTGACTAGAGCCTGATTTGCATTCTTATGTTCTAGTCCTATTTCAAACGACAGCCAAGCCCTGATTTTTTGTTGTCAATATTTACAGCTGTGGCAAAGAATCCAACTATCATTGCCTTGGAACTGTGACACACAACTCTGCAAGTTCTTATGCCTCACTCCCCTGTGATAGGGGGCATTTTGTGACTTGTGGTCTCTATGCTCTAACTAGGGCAGGGCTAGGCCCAGTGACTGACTGCCATTCTGATTTCACTAAGTGCATGCAGCTGCCTGACACCAAAGGCAGGTGGATACAATTGTTATCTGTCAAAGTAGAAAAGGGGCACCATCTACCCTACATTGGAAGTTCACAGATTCTCATGTGCACAATAAAAGTATTTTATTCCTTCTTTGGCGGATCAAGCTACAATGTGGCTGGTGCTGAGCAGAGCACACTACAATTCAGCCGCCCGATGGTCAAAGTGACAATTCCTGAAGCACTCTGGTAACTTACTATATCTTGGGGTCTAATGGGGTGCACATATATTCAGTGTACTGCAATAAAGATATACAGCACTACTACCCAGAGAAATTTCAGGAATATAACATAAGTGATCTTTAAACTACATTAACTTACTACTACAAGAAATTAAGACTATCAATTACATCTGATACTTCCCTGGTCTGCCACTGCCATCTAGTGGAGGAAAGTGGTAAACCACAAAGGGACTTCCTGATAGCACAAAGCTTATGGGGCATATGTTTCACATGAGAGACTTGATATTCTCCAGGATGTAACTTCCTATTCCCATATGCCCGTTACATGGGGACACTTACAAACGCAAAAGTGACAAAATACCTTTTCTTATGTCATGGCTGGAGTAGCTACGAGAAAAAGTAGCAAGAATATACAATCTTATTACTTGCCTAGAGCGTCACCCCCTGCATCTCAAAAACAACAGCCTAACTCAAAAACCACGGCAGCAACAACGATGGAGCATACAGCGCCAAGCACTAAGGGTGATATCCAAGACCTCAAAGACCTGATCCTCACATTCAGGGAGGACATCAGAGCGGACATCCAAAAAGTCTCAGCAGACTTGACGTCCGAGATAAAAAGAGTGGACGCTAAAACTGACTCGCTTGAAGAGAAATATAACAAACTAAAACAATCTCATGTCAAGATTGAGGAAGAAATCTCCATGCTAAAGGAGGAGCAAACCCGCCACTTAACATTTCAGGAAGACCTAGAAAATAGATCTCGGAGACAGAATATCAGACTGAGAAACGTACCTGAATCAGTAACTGACCTCCATCTATACATGTCAGAGCTCTGTGAGTTTCTGCTACCAAATCTGGACTCTGAGCAATACAGACTGGACTGGATCCATAGAGCTCTGGGAGGTCGTTCCACCATGTCTGAACGCCCCAGAGATATCATCGCCCGCTTCCATTACTATACAACTAAGGAAATGTTCATGAGAGCATCCAGGGGGGGTATCCCTGACATCGAAGGGCACAGACCAAGTGTCTTTGCGGACCTCGCTCAACAAACGTTATTCAAGAGGAAAATGATGAAACCACTCCTGGACAACATCCTGGCCCATGGCTGGAAATACTCTTGGGGCTTTCCATTTCGCCTACTGATTGCCAGGGACGGCAAGTTCTTTACCATCAGAACCCTAGAGGAGGGGATGGCCCTTCTAGCTACCTGGGGCATTACTTTAACAGATGCTCCTGGAGTTTCTGGCGACAGCCAACCCGTCAGGGAGTTGACAGAGGGTCCCCGAGGAAGAACAGTTGGTCTTAATTCTCGTGGTAGAGGTTCCAACCTCCCCTCCAGAAGACATCAAAACAGGGCCCCTGACCAGCCAGATGTGCCATAGATCCAATAACACTGTGATGTATTGTTATATGATATGTTATAGTTAGGTTCTACCTCTTATTTTGATCTTCTAAAACTTGCGACCAAAAATATGAACAGACATGACTAGTTAAACTCTTGCATAACTATCTGTCACTTTAGAAGAATATTTCTTCTTTTTTTTTTTTATATAGATATTGATAGTGTCCCTTAAGGGCTTCACCATATACACACCCCCCGGCGAATCCAGTCAGTATTGGAGTCTAATACTACTGGACTCACCAATTTAATTAAAAGGACAGCGCTCGCTCTCCTTGAAGTAGTGTTATACTACGTTCCTAGTTTTGTTATATTCTATTAGTATAATTTTATTTTTAGAATTAAAAAAAAAATAATTTTTTTTTGTTTTTTTTTTGATAAATTTGTGTCAACAAATTTGACGCCGGATTACTTGACAAGCAGTTTCAACCACTGTATATCGTTGTGTTCTCCTCATCCGTTCTACCCTAACTTTTTACTTTACGTTTACATCAATTTGCACAGTGAAGTGACGCAGGTGGTTTCTGGACGGAGTCCCAGCGGGAGGCTCATCAGACTAGATACTCGAAGGCGGCTATAACCCTTAGTGCTCTACTAAGCTTGGCCTTGAGCCCCAGACAAACGGTGAGTCATGAATATTAATATCATTTCACATAATGCTCAGGGCCTGAATGAACCGATTAAGAGAGGGGTTGCCATAAAAGAGTATCAGAGACTAGGGAGAGATGTAATATTTGTGCAAGAAACACATTTTAAGAAACTAGCGGTCCCCAAATACTGGGGGAAAGCATATAAACAAACTTTCCACTCCACCGCAACAGAAAAGAAAAGAGGGGTGACTCTCCTTATTCATAATAGGCTTACATTTCGCCACACCCGCACTCAGACAGACCCAGAGGGTAGATATGTGGCAGTACATGGCACCGTTCATGACCAGAAAATTACCTTCCTTAACATATATGCGCCAAACACTGATCAGAAGCAATTCTTCACTAAGATTTCAGATCTGATTATGGGCTGGGAGCACTCCCTCCTGATCATAGGGGGGGACATGAACACAGTCCTAGATCCATCTACAGACAAATCAACTGCTACCACTAAACTCACACCTCCCACGGCTACCCAAGCTCTTAAACATATTCTCAGATCTAATTGCCTGATAGACAGTTGGAGGATAATGAACCCCACTGATCGAGAGTATACTTTTTACTCCCCCAGACATCTGTCACACTCCAGAATTGATTACCTGTTCATTCAACAACACCTATCACTAAACTTAGAAGCAGCTTCCATTCGACCCATTTCGTGGTCAGATCATGACCTGGTTCTGATCTCCCTGTCTGGACTTCTACCAGCGGGACGGTCCCCCTCGTGGGCACTAAATCCCTGTCTATTAAACGATCTAGTCCTAAGGGAAAAAATCAGCAGTGCAATTGTGGAATACTTCGGGATCAATAGTGGGGGTGAGGTAGACGGGGGAGGAGTGTGGGCAGCCCATAAGGCAGTGATTAGAGGAGTTTGTATTCAGCTAGGAGCAGCAGCGAAAAAAGCAGATAGAGTGCAAATTAGGGACCTCAATAGCAAGATCACAGAGTTACAATCACTATTTGCCAGGAATCATGATCCTAAGATCTACAATGAAATTCTGAAATACAAACACACCTTAAACACAGTGCTCAGGAAGAAGGTGGTCTCCATGCTACAACGTACGCAGGCCAGCTTCTTTATGAGCACCAATAAACCTGACAGTATGTTGGCCAGAAAGCTTAAAGCACAGAGGGCGGACTCATTCATCCCAAAGATATTTACTAAAGGGAAAGGCCCGGTCTCTAAACCAGACCAGATTGCTGATGTCTTTCGACAATTTTATACAGAACTGTATTCCGCCCCCTCTCACTCAGGATCCTACTCTCACAAATCACAAATTGATGAATTTCTTTCTGGGATTCAGCTGCCACAAATTGAGGAACTTACAGGCAGAGACCCTAGCAGACCCCATAACTGCTGAGGAAATTAAACAGGCTATTAAGGCCACGAGATCACATGCAGCACCTGGTCCGGATGGATTCACAAATTTTTATTATAAACAATACATCGATCTCTTGCTACCGCACCTCCAAGAATTATTTAACAGTTTCCTTTCTGGTTCTTCATTCAGACCAGAATTTCTAGAGGCTAAAATTATCGTAATACCCAAAGAGGGGAAAGACCCAGCACAGTGCGGTAGTTATAGACCGATCTCATTGATCAACACGGACCTCAAACTATATTCCAAAATAATGGCAAACAGATTGGCCCCATTGTTGCCGGACGTGATCCATCCGGACCAGGTAGGCTTCATCTCAGGTAGAGAAGCACCCGACAACACCAGGAGAATCTTTAACCTGATAGACTTGGCTACCAGAGAGGATATCCCGCTAATGCTCCTATCTTTAGACGCCGAAAAGGCATTTGATAGGATAGACTGGACTTTTATGTGGAAAACATTGGCGAAGTTTGGTCTGGGGGACGGCTTTTTGAAGGGCATTATGCCTTTATACAGCGATCCCAGAGCATGTATTATATATCAGGGATTTGTGTCCAAACAATTTAATATTACTAGGGGAACTAGACAGGGCTGCCCACTCTCCCCCTTGCTCTTCGCCCTTAGTCTTGAACCATTGGCAGCGGCAGTTAGAAATTGTCCAAACATTAAAGGAGTGCAGATTGGCCCTAATGAGCATAAGCTCAACCTTTTTGCAGACGATATCATGCTGTCACTTACAGATCCAATACCAAGCCTGCCTAATTTATTCCAATTGCTCACAGACTTTGGCAGAGTGTCAGGGTTCAAAATCAACACTAACAAGAGCATAGCCCTCAACATTACACTACCCCAAACGGTGAAACAGAACTTAGAAAACAGCTTTCCCATAAAATGGGCACCCAAACAGATAACTTATTTGGGTATTCATATTCCGCGGTCTATAGCGTTGGTATACGAGGCAAATTTTCCTCCTGTCTTTAACAGAATCAAGGCAGATATCTCCAAGTGGTCCTTCCTTAACATCTCATGATTGGGCAGAATAAATTCCATCAAGATGAATGTGATGCCCAAATTATTATACCTATTTAGGACAATCCCAACCCCGATCAGGTTACCCGACCTTAGAGTGTTGCAAAAAACACTTTTTAAGTTCGCATGGAATAACAAGAAACCAAGAATTAATAGAACCACAATGTGTGCGCCTAAACAGAAAGGGGGGCTAGCCTTCCCTGATCTAATCAAGTATTATAAGGCCACTAGATTAGCTCAAACCACGACCTGGTTTAAAAAAGAGGCCATACCGGTGTGGGCAGACATAGAGAGGCAACTTCTAGAAGACAAGCATTGGGTACTATCGCAGGTTTTATGGCTTAGCTTAGGTCGGGACCTACGAACAGGAGAGTTACCAATTTGTATTAGCCACTCTTTGAAATTATGGAAAGACCTGAACAGAAGGGTGGACCTCCTGAGCGTGGGTTCTGGCTTGATTCCACTATGGCAATCACACAAAGGTCAGCACCTCAATAAATTTACCCAGATGAAATGGTGGATAAAGAACAAAATAACAATTGTGGCAGATACCTGGGTGACCTCACAAAGCAACACATCGTCAATTATCACTGACATAATTCAGGTGCCACATAGAGAGTGGCTTAATCTGATGGCAATTAATGAGACACTAACACATTCTACGAAAATCAACAAATATCACACCAAATCTCCCTTTGAGAAATGCTGTATCAACAATCCCGGAGGTAAGGCCAATATAGCCATCATTTACAATCAGATGGTGTCTCTCACCAACAGGGTTAAACCACATTACCAAACTGCATGGGAGGCTGACTTGCAGGTAACTCTAGACGACAGCCAATGGAATAAGATCCTAAAACAAGCCAATACCTCTTCACTAAACGTGACACTAAAAGAAAACTCTTTTAAGACAATAATGAGGTGGTACCTTACACCAGCAAGACTCCATCTTCTGAACAAAACACACCCTGACACATGTTTTAGGGGCTGCACAGACACTGGTACACTGATTCACATGCTGTGGGAGTGTCCGAAAATAAGACCCATATGGACAGCAACATACGACCTATTAGAAACACTTTTGGGGACAACAGTAACACAAAAGCCTGAGGAAGCTTTGCTAGGCCTTCCAATTACGGGGCTATTCAAATCAGAACAATGTTTAACAACACAGATATTTTTGGCCACGAGATGCATCATAGCTAAACACTGGAAACTTACCTCCCCTACTCACATTGAAGTACTTCACAAAATCAGGTTCATTCGGGCTATGAGCTCACTTTCAGCTGAAATTGATGAAAGATACCGTCGATGGGCCTCCTGCTGGGACTTATGGACTCTACGAGGTCCACAATAAGGTTCGTGTGAACTACTTTTATGGGTTGACCTGATGTTTGATCTATGGTTTCACCTTACTGTACCTCCTAGACACATGTCTGCTTTGAGGAATGTATATATGTTCAAGACCTTGTGTGACTTTATATATATGTTTTACATGTTCATGTGTTATTCTAACCAAAAAAGAAAAACTTTGAAAGAAACTTTTTGATATATCTTGTTGATACTTGAGAGATTTGTTATATGATTTGCTGAACTTACGATGTTCTATTTGTTTATTCTTTCAATAAAAAAAAGTTAATTATAAAAAAAAAAAAAAACTGTATATAGCCAAGGCCTCGGTTGCTGGCAAGGAGCTCCGAAGGTTATAGGCGCTCATCCCTACGACACCGTACGACTTAGGAAGGGAGCGCCAAAGGCGCTCACTGTGCTGGTGGAGATGAGCGCCATAGGCACTCATCCCTACAACCCCACACGACTTAGGCGCTCCTCTCTACGACCCGCGGAACTAAATCTCAATTACACCATTCACAATGCGAGACCCGTAGCAATGTGGAAAAAAAAACGTGTGGAAAAATTACGGCTCGTAACACTTGCAAAAGGGTGCTCATTGCGAGCCACGAGATGAGAGCCGAAGGTGCTCAGCGAGAGGCTCACAATGAGCGCAGAGGGTGCTCAGAGGAGCAAAATTACACCAGGGGAGAGGTTCACAATGAGCACCGAAGGAGCTCATTGCGAGCCTCGAGATGAATGCCAAAGGCTCAGCGCAGTGCTTGCAATGAGCGCCGAAGGTGCTCAGAAGACCAAAAACCTTACATTGTGTACCAAACAGCATTCCCAGCCTTACAATTTTATTGACCATCATTTTTTGACGAGCAAGTCGCTAGTATATATATATATATATATATATATATATGTATATATATAATCTCAATATTTATAAAAAGTGTAGAAGGGATTATTCTTTTAATTAAAAAAAAAAAATGTTTTATTGCACACAGGAAAGAAATGTGTTTTTGCATAGTTTTGCTAATCTGGTTTTCACATCATATTTATTAAATCATGTTAGTTTTACACAAAAAAATAAATATATTTTTTATATTTACTGAAACGAATATTCTTGTAGATGAATTATCATATTTATTATTCTGGGTTATTTTAAACAAGCATTAAAATCAAGCTATACATTACATTACCCGTGCCTTTTTTAAATAAAATATTTTTTTAGAATATACACTTTTTTAGTTAGTGTGAATCCTATTCTTTGAAATATTTGACAACGGAGTGGTAGATACTTTTTGTCTCCTATGGAAAAAAATTACTAAACTGTGCCACTAATTAGCATAACTTTTCCATATTTCAAGAAGCAATATATCAAAGCTAATGGGACCAGACCCTACATCTCAGATCTGCTGATGACCCATGCTTGGCCAGAATTAAGCTGTAGGGATCCCCATAAATTCCCATGGACCTCAAAATCAAATATGATGTAATAGACTCCCATGAACGAGCTGTCTGCACCAGCTAATGACCGTTCTCATTGGCTACCTCTGTCTCATGTACCGGTAGGAATATGGCAGTTGTTGAATTTATCACTGTAAGTAATTATCCCTCATTCTCATGAATGATAGTATTGTTTAGTAAATCAAACCGCTTTACCCTTTTGTGAGATTAGTTTCTTCAACCAAAAGTAACCTATTTTGCAACTCAGTTTTAAATTGAAGTTAATATTTAATGTTAATAAGACACAGCACTTTTTTAAACTACTGCTGTGACAAAAAGCAGGCTATTAACAATTCATGGATTTGAATAAATGATTTTTGCTATAAATAGCAACATTTCACTTTATATCTGCTTTCTCATCTAATGATCACAAATCCTTGCTAAGCTTTTTCCGCTGTGTTTAAGACATGATAAGGGATATGTATCAGTTCTAAATCCAGATTGCCTGTTCAGAATAAGCATGTTGTGGATTTCTGTATTTCAGGCTAAGAAATGTGCGATGTAGGGTGTTGTATTCAAAGAATTTATGTTACTACAGAAACTACACTTCAGCTGGACATTTTTTACATTGATCCAAACATTTTCACAACAAAATAATTATTTTGATTATTGTTTGAGATATTTAATGGTGTGTTTCTGCCTAGGTCAACAAAGCCTAGGCATATACTGACACATTTCCAGGGGGCTGCAGCATGCCATAAGTTGCATATGCAGATACATATTTACATTAGATATCATATTTTGCCATAGCTTGTCTCATAGGTCACTTGTGAGCTTTGAACTCACAACCCTCCATAGCTTTCACATCAGATGTAATAGCCTTACCATCAAGATATATCTTTATATGGTTATCAATACAGCACTATAGCTGATATAACGAATCTCATATTCACAGCTTGTTCTTATTAATTTCCCAACCAGGGTAACTTCATTATGAATACAGTAAAATGAGGGATGGATAACAATAATGCAAAACTCCTAGTTTCAAATATACATTCTATTTAGTAGCAATTAAAAAGAAAAACACTTTTCAACCTTCCATTTCACTGTGCAGAGTGCATCTGGTGACGTAAGTGTCCAATTTATGGACAAACTTGAAAACTTTGCAATATTTTATTTGTCTAACATTTCCTTACCTCTCCTCCAGCTTACTCTAACCTCAAATATACAATCCAACCATTTCCCTCCTCTCCAATAATACTGCCCCATCCGTTTCCCCATAATAAAAGTAGAAACCTGTCAATGCAAGGCGTATATTTTAAATCCAATAGAACTGGACTATTGTGACCATTAAACACTGTTATTTTATTTAATGACTTAGAAATAAATGTGCATATTCCCCTAAGTCACACCTGCATTGTACATACTGTACATTTTGGGATAGTTGCTCCTGTGTCTTGTGTTTGCCTCTTTGGCTTCAAAATAAAATAAAAAATATTAAAAAGAACAACCAAAGCAAACATGGTTTGCCAATTCAACCACGGATCTTGCCGTGTGACTGTTATTCTTTATGACTTCCAAATGTTCATTCTAGGAAGGCTTGACCCTGATAATATTTTACAGGTACATATAATTCCTAACAGATTTATAATAAAATAAGAAATTTAAATTTGCTTCTGTGCATTACATTTTCTTCCATTTCCTACTATGTGTCATGGTTACTCTTGTTTAACTATGAAACCTGTGTCATCAACATCAAGATGACATATTGTCTGACATTTTGTTTTGCCTTGTGGTTACCATCTGCTTATTGTACATCTTCCAAATGTATATTTAAAAACTGAGGGTTGTATTTAAATGTATAACCTTACAGTGGTATCCAGTTTGAGAGTGACATTAATGGCTGTGGCCTTCACACATGTAGATGTACAAGTGTAAAATTCGGCAAAGCCACTTGAACGCATGCATTGATATGTAAGTGTTATTATCTTTTCAATTTTGGCTTCCAGTACCATTTTCACACATATCCCGAGGTGATTTAACACTTTGCTGAAAAATAACTGTATAGCAGATGAATTTGTGTGATTTTTTTTATTTTTATTCAAGTGTCAAGGAGTGCTTCAGATCCCTAAGAAAAATATTTTGTTTTTGTTCTGTAGCCAATGCATGTTCAAAAGTGGATTAGATTTTCATATGAAACATATACATCATTTATGATCCGTTTTTATATTTGCAATTGCACTTTCAATTATTTTAGGGTATATAATAAGTATGTTTGTGAATTCAAGGAATTATATTAGGGAAACTCTAAATAGCATTAATTAGAATAGTGAGCAGTTTATTTTCATTGGTATTCAAAGTCACTGGCATACAAGATAGATAGGTTCACAATTTCACATAGTAAAAACATATTTAGGAGAATCAGTCTCTCTTTTAATGGATGTTTTGCATAGTGTGATACTTATTAATAGTAGAAAGTGTATTAAAGGGTCTTTTTTTTTTATAAATGTTATAACTAGTGATATAAAATGTACACTCCACTTATTTCCAAGAAGCAACCAGATTTACAGATTTCTACCTTCCTACCTTGTTCCTGTTTTCTTTCATTTTGGGTGCCATATTTTACAGCTATGCCCTAAATCCTCACACAGAATTGTCGTGGTATTTATAGTAAATGATATTTGAAATAGTCAATTTAACTTATTGTCCGATTATAACGTCACTTTATAGGAAAATATAGCTTTTAAACAAAACAGCGTTTATTATCAGATAACACAATCGAATTCTAAAGTAAATAAAAAGTTCTAAACAGTACTATATGATTTTCAGATGTCAATAACCCAATTAAGTCTATTGCAATATTAATACGATAAAAATGTTAATAAAACAAGAAAAACCTTCTAACTTCTTTGTCAACAAAATCTTCTAGGGTAATAGAAAATAACAATAAATTACTATTAATCAATATTTCTTATTTTTAGCTATTTATAATAAACACGAAAATCAATCTTATTAATATAGTAAATCACAATAATATTGTTGGCAGAATATATAATATACCCCAATAGACCTATATAACTAATAATGGGATGATGCTATAATAATAACCATATATTGAATAACAAAAATACTATTGGGACAAAGGAAAATATATCACAATTTGAATGATACCTACAGTAGATATATTGGTGGCTTCTGTGATAAAATTGATTTAGTGAAATAATTAAGATCAATTTATCTATTATATCACAGAAGTTTGAAATTAAATCTATACATTACCAGATACCAGAATCAACCCAATATCACGTAGAGTCAGCCTGGATAATCCCAAATCGATTATTATATGAAAAAAATATATTAGGAATCAAAAATATGTCCTCTTTCTTTCTCAATATCTTGCATGTGTGTCAGTCTCCCTCTCTTTCTCTGTTTTTCCTTTCTTTTTTTCTTTTTTAGGCCTATTTTAAATACCCATTCTTATCTAGATCTTCACGTTGATCACATCCTGGAATTATTTCTCACTATTGTGCTAAGTGGGGATACATGAATATCAAATGTACAGTCAAACAAATATTGTCAGTACAAGAGCCAAATGGTGGATTCCCCGTCTCCAATTTGAGGTGTGACTATTTCATGACATTTGAGGATCAAAAGAATCTAGTATGAATACTAATGACTAGCCTTTTGGTGGTTTCACTGTTTACATTCTCATTACAATGTAGACATTTAGTGAAGCTCAGAAAAAATAAAATATGTGTATAAAATTAAAAACTCAAAATAAAATGATGATGTGCAATATAGGTATAACATAACACATAGATCTGAAAAGTTTAAGATATTTCCTATCCGATGATATCAAACACT
This sequence comes from Discoglossus pictus, assembly GCA_027410445.1. Lineage (NCBI taxonomy): Eukaryota > Metazoa > Chordata > Amphibia > Anura > Alytidae > Discoglossus > Discoglossus pictus. The sequence continues at coordinate 280,683,311 of CM050166.1, read as the reverse complement.
GTTATGTTTGAGGAGTTTCTATATGTGTATTAATTAAAATATTAAGAGGATATATTTAATCAGAAATATATAATGAAATGGTATATATATATAGGAGTATACTCATTTATATATTTAATAGGTAAAAACCCTGACAGAATTTCACTGTTTATAACAAGCCCACTGTAAAATTATATATATATAGCTATAGCTATATAAATAGTACATTGGTTCTCAACCTTAATCTGCTGCAAACGCAAGTTGAGTACCAAAAAGGTTGAGTACCAAACTCCCATAAGGAGTAATGTAAATTGGTTTTAGTAAATGTGATGAGTACCAAGGTAGTGCGAAGAGTACCAAGGTTTTTTGCTCATTGAGTATCGAGAATATTAAGTTCTGAGGTGGTTGAGAACCAAGGTACCACTGTATATATATATATAGTTTGGGTCAGACTAGGAGCATAATTAAGCAGGAAAAAATATATAAAACTTGTTTTTAACCACAAAAAATGCATCCATACTACATTAGTGGAAGTTTGGGTTTGTGAGAGGGGCGACTATAATTCTGGAGAGCTGTGATTTTATATTATCTATCTCCTGGACACTTAATAGGGGTTGAAGAGAAAGATTGGAATTAGATATGCTAAAGTCTGAAGTGCTAAAGTTAAAATGTATTGATGGATTGGATTTTTTGTATTGAAATATTGATTTTATTAATTAATAATTAAATAAACAAATTACATGTTGTTGTAGGGGTTCTTCAGGGCCGCTTTAATGGTGTTTTAAAGAATTTACCATCTGTTTTTGCAATGTATATATATGTATTAGTGACTAACAATATTTTTATTGATCACAATTATGTCTCATTGAAGAAACAGATAATGTAACATTTGTGTCTGAACTAGCCAGCAGTGAAATGGTTTTCACTAACAAAAATACTTTCCATGATTTCCAATGACAGCTTATGGAATGCCATCTGTTGCATTAACCAGACGGGAAACACTTTGCATTTTGCGCAGGATTTATTTACCGTGAATTCACAGCAACAAATGCAGTATGCCTTTTCTGTACTTTTATTTCATGACGATTTCCAGACCCTAGACAATTTAAAATGAACAAAAAAAAATCGTAATTAGAAGAATTGACTAAATTCTTCGCAGACTAATTAAATGTGTTTACAACTTAAATGTTAACAGCAGAAGATAAAACAAAAATATTTAATGAGATACAAAAGCCCAATTTTATTTAGAAAGAGGCTTCATGGACAAGGTAAAAAAGACACTGAAAATGTATCCTGAAAGGAAGAGGTGATAAATACGTATTTCTGATTAGGCTAATGAGGCCCTGATCTATGACAACACATATATACATTTATATCCATATAATTATATATATAAAGTATATATATATATATATATATATATATATATATAGCACTGTAAAATGAGCCCCTCAGACCAGAAGGTGCCTACCACATTACTGAGGAAGAACAGGGGGCGAGTATGATTAGCACCAGATCTTATGAAGTGCCTGAGTCAAAATTGAGAGGATACAATTCAGCTTAGGAACCTGCAATGAACCAAAGCAAATTGGATGTGGCTAAACCTGAGATGGCAAGGTTAAACATCGATGTCCAGGGAGTTAGTAACCTCAAATGGACTGGATTGGGACATTTCACATCAGACAAATACCAGAAGCCTTATTAAATTGTGATTCGGCCAATTGAATAGGGCTCTATATAAGCACAGAGCATATTTTTTTACAGAAGTTTTTAGTTAGTGAAGACCTTGCTTTTGGATAGAAGTTCACTAACTAAAAACTTCTGTAAAAAATATGCTATGGGCTTATATAGAGCCCTATTCAATTGACCAAATTGCAATTTAATAAGGCTGAAGATCTTCTACTGTGGTCAAGATTTCCACAGAAGAATGGAGTAGCCCTCATAGTCAATCAAAGGGTGACCAAATCAGTGCTCGGTTACAACCCAATGATTTCAATTTGAATTAATGGGAAGCCATTTAACAATACAGTGATCCAGGTCTTTGTTCAAAACATAAATGCAGAAGAGGCTGAAGTTGTCCAGTTCTAGGAAGATATTCAACACTTTATAGATGTGACAGCAACAAAATAAAACGCCAAGAAAATAATGCTAAAGTAGGGAACCAAAATATACTTTGCACAACTGCCAAGTTTGCCCTTAAAGCACTACATGAAGCAGGTCCGAGATTAGTAGAATTCTGTCAAGATAATTCTCTGAAGAATGGAGTGTGGTGGCTCAGGTATATTGCATAAGAACCAAATGTAAGTGTATATATTAGGGTGCTCCTTAGGATTAAGTTAATTAATACTATATACAGGGAGAGAAAAAAGATCCTATTGTAGGGCACACCTAATCATCCTAATTAAAATCCTTATTAAAATATATGCACATAGGTAGCAGAGAGGTTGCAGAGCTATAAAAAATGGTAGAAATGATATCTCTAAATAGGAGGTTCTGTCCTGAATAGACTAACCATATACCATATAAAGTGCTAGTGTTGTCACAAAAAAAGTGACTATTGTGCAAAAAAAGTGCTAAATATATAAAGTGCCAAGTGCTAAAATTGATATAGTGTACAGCTATATGCTATGCACTTATATAAAAGTGAAAAATCTAAGTAAATATATATATATATATATATATATATATATATATATATGGTATATAGCAGGTTATATAGGTCCAGAAGATTATATTGTCCAGCTATGTGCTGGTATTTCTAAGGAAACACAGTGACAAATATTGAGTGTTGAATGCCTCAATATTAATATGAATAATACATGTCTCAATACTATATTGCTTTTAAATTCACTGCTTCTCTGGAACTACAGCGTTTGCTGATTAAATAGTGTCCAAATACTGCCTCAATATTGTCTCAATAGTTGCAGCGTTAACCACCAGAATCCTTCTATGTGTAACTATGTCTTCCTTCTATAGTAATGCTAGCTAAATAGCTTGAGACTTGAGAACAGGGAAGGGACTTTAGTCTATGGGCCTGAAAAGTTAAACGCCAACTCTCTGCCAATATTGCCTCAATATATCCCAATGATTGCAGCGTTTATCGCCAGGATCCTTCTATGTATGACTATGCCTTCCTTATAAGATTATACTAGCTAAATAGCTTAAGTCTTGAAAACAGGGAAGGGACTTTAATCTATGGGCCTGAGAAGAAAAAATGCCTGCTCTCTGCCTAGCACGCCGCGGTCTAGACGCACATGAGTGACGTCATTGACTCGCGACTGCCTTCCTACATGAACCCAACGTACGTTTCTTGAATTTCATCAAGGGTTCAAGGGTGCCCTACAATAAGATAATTCTCTGGTCGTAGCAAACACCCTCTTCCAACAGACTCCGAGATAATTCTACACATAGACATCACTAGGTGGACAACATAGAAATCAGATTGACTATATACTTTTTAGTGAAAGATGGAGATACAGTCAGCAAAAACAAGACCTGGAGCTGACTGGGGCTCAGACCATGAGTTCTTATTGCAAAGTTCAGAATTAAACTGAAGTAAAGAGGGAAAATCATCAGACCAAGTAGATACAAAATAAATAATATACCCTGTGAACATGCAGTGGAAGTAAAGAATAGATTTAAGGGACTAGACATGGCAGATAGAATGCCTGATACATTTTGGACTGCAGTTGATGAGGCTCCAGAGGATTGAAAGGAGAGACAAGGAGACATTCTATAATGAGTGATGTAAAGAGATAGAAGAAGATAACAGAATGGGAAAGTCAAGAGACCTCTTCAAGAAAATTGCGGATCTCAAGCCAAAGAGGGCGTGATAAAAGACAAAAATAGCAGAGACCTAATAGAAGCAGATCAGATAAAGGAGAGGTGACAGGAATTCACTGGAGATCTATACAGCAGTTATTACCTCAATTGTTTGTACAAGGAGCTGGAGCCAAACATCTTGGAGAGTGAAGTGAGATGGGCCCTAAGATGTCTTGCTAAAAGCAGCAAAGCTGCAGGAGTTCATAGAACCCCAGCTGAACTATTTGAAATCATAGAAGATGATGCAGTGAAAGTGTAGCTTGCCTTATGCCAACAAATTTAGAAAACTGAGCAATGGCTAATAGACTTGAAAAGATTCCTCCAATTATCGAACAATTGCACTCATTTCACATGCAAGAAAGGTAATGTTTAAGATCCTACAAGCTCGGCTCCATCAATATATGGACCGGGAACTAACCCTTTATTTAAGCCAGCTTCCGCACATCAAGAGGCACAAGAGATCAAATTGTCAATGCCCACTGGATAATAGAGAAAGCAAGAGAGTTTTCAGAAAAACATTTGCTTCTGCTTCATAAACTATTCTAAAGCCTTTGACTGTGTGGATCACAACAAAATGTGGCAAGTTCTTAAATAGATGGGAGTACTAGATCATCTCATCCTCCTCCTGAATTTGAATGTGGAACAAAAAGCCACGGTTAGAACCCTAACATGGGGCAGTAGAATGGTTAAAGATTGAGAAAGGTGTGTGACAACGTTAAAAAGACGAATATCGTGGCAAACTGCACTTTGTGTTCCTGGCAAATAGACGGGGAAGAAGTGGAGGCAGTGACAGATTTTATTTTCCTGAGATCCAAGATCTTTGCAGAGGGTGAGTGCAGCCATGAAATTAAAAGACGTTTGCTTCTGGGGAGGAAGGCTATGGCACGCTTGGACAAGCTAGTAAAAAGTAAAGATATTTAACTATCAACAAAGGTCTGCATTGTTAGAACTATGGTATTCCCAATAGTAGCATACGAATGTGAGAACTAGAGATCCAATAAATCAGTACTACAGGAAATCAAGTCAAACTGTTCACTGGAAGGTAGGATCATGAGTCTAAAGCTCAAATATTTCGGATATATATTGAGAGGACAAGAGACAGAGATGGATAGATGAGATCAGTATTGTGATTGGGAAAGGGGGTTGTTTCTGCCTACACCAACAAGGCTCAGGCCTAGGATGGCATATTTTCAGAGGCCAGCAGGTGCCTGATGATGTAGTGAAGTACATTGAAACATGTTTAAATATGCACTGAAATATGCATATGCAGTGATATATATAAGTATAACTGACACTTTCTGATATAGACATAAACAGGCATAAACATATGCTTTAAAATATACAGAGGGGTATGGAGGAGTTCCAAGTGGGGAGTGGGGGTGCATATATCTGAATGCCCTAGAGCAGCATAAAACCTTTATTCCCATGTATTAGTATATAACAAGGGTACCAGAAAAATAGTAACCACCTTCCCCCTTGTGACATTATCACAGTGGAAAAAAACAACTGACACTCTGTTTGAAAATGAATTCATTGCTGAATATTGTTATAATAAATCATTAAATATGACTTTTATTAATTATCAATTGTCATGAACAGAAGGGCCCACTGGACTGTTTGGGGTTCATCAGTTATTATATGTGTGGTTAGAAAGTACTAACAACTTGCTTAACAGTCATATCTGAGGTATACAAATGGTTAAATAATTCAAAATAGATTTTATGGCCCTGCGATCGTTCACGTGTGAAGGCTCTGGCTTTATTCATGAAGGTGGAAGCTAGTTTTATGGCTCTGTAAATGGAGAGAAAATGTGTAATGAGAAGAAAGCCATGTGGGTGAGGGGGGTAGCAAGCTATTTGCTTAGGAGGATGGGCTAGAACTGGGGGAAGGTCTTTGGTGTTTTGTGTCATCTTGTGATTTTTTTCTGTGTTTTTATATATCTTTGTAACAATAAAGAAGTGGTCAGTATGACTTTGGACACACTAAAGAAAAGGTTGTGTCAGAGTCCGCTTGTACTAATCAAAGGTACATGGTGTGTGATTCTTAGATCCTAAGAAAAGGGGTCTGAGGTGTATGTCTCTGCAGTAATAATGCTGTTATCTAGAGTGTCTGCTGGTGTCGAGATCTGAACAAAAAGTTGCGACCCGTAGAGAGAGAGAGAGACTTGGGGTGAGCGTAGCCCCCCAAATCTGGCGGGCGTGACATCAATGTATAATTAAAACAACTAGATCCTTTTGAGAGTACAAAACCCCTTCTGACTTGCTACCTTGTTGTGGTGAAGGTGATTATGTACTTTAATGAAGCTGTGAGCTATACCATGTAGGGTTACCCAAGATGGGCAGGTCATAGCATAGAGGTCACGCAAATCGCGGCCCACCGGAAAAGGAACTGGCAACCAACTCCATTATGTTTGCCAAAAAAAACATATTGATAAGCACAACCAGAAACACAGAAAGATGTTTCTGGAGTTCTGCGTCCACATGGTCACCGCGAGTCGAACACTACTGAAAGGCCGAACAACAACACAGAACATATTGCTTGGTGTAAGTTGTCTTTGTATTATCTTGGGTACATCTGTATTAAGTGTCAACCACTGTCATTATACAAATTTTGTAACTATTATTGAATTAAGACACGTATAAGAAGTTAGGAAATGTAAAAAAAAAAAAAACAGAATGCAGGAGGGAATAGAGTTACAGACATGTCATTTTACTATATTGCTGTATCACTTTAGGCTACAACAGAATAGTTTTGTATACAAATAGAATAATATAAAACTGTTTCTGATCGTTTGGTCCAGGGATGAAAGGCCATCCCTGGACCAAACGCCAGCCCTAAAAATGAATTCTTTGGTCCTCGGGATGAAAGGAGGATAAGGAGTGTGTTGTGGAACATAAGCAGTAGAAATTATAAAAAAATCTTTAGAGACATAAGGTTATTGTAGGGAGCTGAAAGTAATTTATAGAGATACAAAGGAAACATCAAGCAATGAAAAGCAAATATCACAGCCCCTTTGATGCTTAGTGAATTTCCTCTTAAGGTTGCATTTTGTCCCAGTAAATAAAAATGTTTTATTTTTCCAAAAGTGAACATCTCTATGAAAAAGCTGCTGGAATGTATTTTCTTATTTGGCAAAATGTTGACAAAAATGTATAAATAATATGGACCTATTGGTCTTCACATAGGAATGGACAGTTTATTCACGGAAAGGATACTGGTGTGTCAATCTATATATTCCTCATAAAGTAGACAAATATTGAGACATATGTATACCCCAGCCATACACCAATTACACTACCCTCTACTATGTGCAAGGGAGACAAGAGAAGAATGGGATATTTGTTCCAATTAGCAACCTTTTATCTAAACATATCTATTTTTAGAGTTTTTAATGCAATGCAAATTGACAAATTATGTTAACAATTCCTTTATAAAGCTCTGCACATTGTTTGTGACCTTTAAGTGTCACTGATGCAAACAAACTTTTGCATCATGTCACCATGCTCAAAATGTTCAAGACTGCAGTCACCCATCAATGTAACAAGGTGCTTTGCTTTCAAAATGGTTAATTGGACTATTTGGGCAAATGTTTTATTTTATATAAACTTATGAAATATGGTTAATTAAAATAAATGCTCATATTCAATGCAATGTTCATATAACATCTATACCTCACTTACATTTAACAAGGTAACAAAATAGCTGCCTGTCAGTTTCTGGAATCAATATTTTCTTCCTGTTTATTCCAATGTATGCTGCCATCCATCATATCTGTGACCTAGCTGTTCAACACTCAGGGAGGTAAGGCTAAACTAAAGCTACTTCTGCAGTAGTGGTCCTCCTACTGATAGGCTACAATGCTACATTTCACATCTAGCACTATAGAGTCTGTGTAGGTATATGCTGCAGTGGGCAGATCCACGCAGTGTCTAATTGTTGATTTCAGGCAGCTAAAACAGAGCTTTTAAGCGCTTCTTTATAAAACAAAGTACAAAAATGTGAATAGATCCAAGGACTTCTATTTAAAATAACAAATAAAATATTCATATGTATCTGTTCCTATCTTAGTCTTTTAAATGCACAATGCAACGCTTTTTTTGTGCTTTGTTTAGTAATTTCTACATAATATAAGCATTTCAGTATTGTTCATTTGCAAGTGTAGTTTTCAGTCACTTCGTACAAGTAGACTGCTACACAATTATGTAGCAGCTATTTATAGGACTCCCTAGCTCTGCTGCCAAATATGTTTGGGATATCTTAGGCTGTAATAATCAAGGGACTTAATACAAGAGATTTTGTGACGCCAATGTAAATCTCTGTAAACAAAGTTTGGAATTTATAAGTTGTATGCTTTTGCCAACAGGCATATAATTCTATAATAAAATGATCTCTGTGGTCCCAAATGTACTTTTGTACATGAAAAGACCATGTATTTTACATTAAGGAAGGATTTTATATGAATAATAAATGCAATTAAAGAAAAATTGACAGTGGAAAATATTTTTTTACTGCCATCCAGTTTGGATTCCAATTTATACAGTACATGCCCACCAGTGCTAACTTGCTTTACCTTGAATAAAAACACAATTAGGGACTAACAGCGCCATTAAATTAGAGCCCCGTAAGTGCAACGTGAAGCTCGCAACGGCTGTGTGCTTGAAATCTGGCCGAGTTACTGTTCTATTAAATTAGAGCGGGCAGCGAGTTACGAGCTTGAAACGAAAACCCGTAAATTAGTTGTCGGCCGTCGGATTTGCGGATTTGTTGATTATCAATTAAGCAAACCCATAGTTACGGGTTTAGATGGAGCCAATGGAAACAGAGATTGTCATCATTACGTCAGGGAAAAATGGAGGTTGGATTTCAAAGTCCTACGAGCTTCAATTAAGAGTTACGATCGGACCCACATTCGAGTCATAATGCTATATTAATAAACCCGCAAATATGATATTCTATTACATGCGAGTTACAGTATATGTATTAACACATTGATTGCCGGGATCGATCTAACACAAAAAATATACATGAAATAAAGTATTTTATTAGGCCGATTTGCGGGCTTGAGAATTATGTGCTATTATTTCTAAGACCTAACATAACTTTCACTTTTAATATTAGTACAGTAGTGTGTTTTTATTTACAGTTAAAGTGCTACGTATTGGACTTTACTACCCTTGCGCTCCTCCCCAGCACTCGTTGGGATTTGGGCTACATTTGCATGTTACAGGTTTTGCTAGCAAGTGACTTTCTTGCAATTTAATAGCATGATTGGAATTGAAGCGGTTACGGGCACTACGGATCAAAGGATTTGCGGCTGGGAATTTCAAAGTTGCTCATCCCATAGGCTTTTATCGCAGCAAACCCACAGATTGCCAGCGGCCTGCTTTACTGGGCTAATTTAATAGACGTAGGTCCTACTTTCTACAATACACGGTTTTACATGTAGTTCTAATTTAATAGGGCTAAATGTGGTGTGGAAATGATATATACAGTGGTACCTCGGTTTGAATCAACTTCGATTGAAGTCCAATTTGGTATAAGTTGCATTGCATAGGGAAAAATTTGTTTGGAACAAGCCGCTTGCTTGGATTGAGACCTGTCCGCGACGTGGAAGTACAATAAAGTTGCCGCAGTGCAGGTAGTGCACAAGTTGCTGTGCCTGTTAGAGCTTACATCAAGCCTATGCCTGTAAGAGCCCAAATTGAGCCTGTGCAGGAACTTCAGAGGGAGCAGCAACAAATAATGGTTGAGGAACTTCCTTCTTCAGGGGAAGAGAAGGGAATTTAAAGAAATGTCTGCTAAATGGGCTGAATTACAACATATTTTTGAACACCATCACCCTGACAAAGCTCAAGCAAGCCATGTTGTGGACTTGTTTAATGAACAAACATTGTCTCACTTCAGAAACATTTTAAAACAAAGGTAGAAGCAAGTTTACATTGATAGGTTACTATTGAAACAGCCCACATCATAATCTCCAGAAGAGTCTCCAGCAGGGTGTTGTGTTGAGAGACATCACCCCCTGTGGACAAACACCCCCTGTGCAAGTGCCTGATATTGTAATGGAAGAGGACTCCCCTTCCATGCAATAACCTGTCTTCTCCTCCTCTACATCGTCATCATCACATTGGTCCTGCAAGTCCTCTCAGTACTGTACAGTTAAAGTGAAGTTAAATTCTCTGGTTTTTGACAGAATTATTGTTTTTTATTTATGCCTTTAGTTTAGTTTGCGTTTAGTTTTAAGGTTTTGTATCCAAAAACAAGACCACCAGTTCTAAATAAAATGGTAAAAATCTGGGGTCCAGAACAGATTATTTCAATTTACATTTATTCCTATAGGAAATACTTATTTGGTTCGTATCCTGCCATCTGGAACGGATTAAGGACTGGAACCAAGGTTTCACTGTATATATATATATATTTTGTATTGTAATGTTTCACAATTCTAGATTTCATAAAAAATAACAATTACAATTGGCACATTATTCTATCATAGCCCACCTCTTAAGAATAATCACTCCTAATTTAAGAGATATTGTGTTATTAAGGGACATAGTTATTACAATATTAAATAAGATATTCTGGAACCTCTATCTAGGAGCAAAATACGTACATGGAGGTGCTTAGAGATAGAATTACAAAAAAAAAATCTGTGTTAAGATTCTCTCCACTGTACAAAATAATAATGTACCAATAGCTAGGGAATGCAGGACAATAGACCACCTAGAAAATGAAAATAAGCTTAGACGTTTAGTACTTTTCTGAGAGTGGAAAGTCCTAGCCGATAATTGGAAGTATCGACTTCAGATCCACTCTCTGTTAGAGCTATCTAAGGCCTAAGGAGACTGGTGTATTACAATAATGGAGTCTCCAACCATTCTTTAATTTTTAAACTGACGCGTTTCACATAAAGTCCTGCTTTATCAATACTATCACTAGCTTCCTGTGACAATCAGGTCTATATATAATGAAAAAGTTATTACAGTTCTCGGCTTCTTTTCCATTGATGTGTGTGAAGGCTTCATTTCATGGTCATAGTATTCAGCAAACACGTGAACAGTGTATACTTTGCTACAATAACAGTGTGCAGTATCATGTTACACAGCTTCTTTTTGTTTTTTGGAATACAGTACAACTAATTAAGATCATAGTTAATTTATTAACATATTAGCATGAGTATTACTGGATATTTAAAAATAAGTTGACAAATCATATACTAGTTAAAACTCCCACCTTCATTGTGTATAAAGACTTCCTTCTGCTGTCATATTAATGATCTAACCAATCACATTACTTACTTTGTTTGACAAATAATCTATGATGGTAGCAGTCTATGGTGTTGCACTACAAAATGTTCAATCTTGGAAGAAATACTACCAATCATCATTGTTTCGTATATATTCACATATATTGATATTTATGCTAAAGTTTTAACCTGCTGCATTGGAAGCGATTCATCCAATCAACGTCCCGTGCATATGCTCAAAATCAGGCAATTGCACGTAAACTTGCCCAAATAATTACTATTATGTCAGCTTCTATGCACTCGCAGAATGTGCTAGAACATTTTTTAAACACCCTTTACCTACATGCCTTACACAGTTGCCAAAGTTGTAAGCATGTTGCATACTTCACAAACATGTTATGCTTTTCCCAAACTACAGTTCTTTTTAAATGCTGGACTGTGTTCTCGGCCTCCATGCAGTTGTTTCAATCATTTGCGCAATCTTACAAGGAGTAATGGTGATTTAGTATGTTTCATTAAGTGTCCCAGCAATCTTCTTTTCTAGAAAATCATGGTAATAAAATGCCAGCTTATGACTGTTCTATTAATATCTGTATTTGGAACAAAATTGGGACCTCCTTCTGAATTATTTCTGTAACCCAGTAGCATAATGTAATTGATTTCTCCATAGGACACTGAAACGCGCCCTGTGCAGTGTCTGACACACTCTAATTCAGGATAGCTGTTTCTATGTAGTTTCTAACCTCACTATATTAAAAGGATATAGAAGGTTTCTGGATTTCACTAGGTATATAATATACCTATGCATTTATTTACTTTTTTGTGCTTTATTTTATGAAAAACTACTTAAAAGCTCTGCACTTGCTGCCTAAAATCATACAAATGTTTTGGTCTGCCCACTGTGGCATATGCAGACACAGACTCTGTACGACTTCCTGTGCAGTGTAGGGTCCTAGCCTATCAGGGACCAGGGAAAGCATGTTTTCTGAAAAACATGGTCCCTAATAGTCTAAAATGCCACACTGCACATCTAGCACTACAGAGCATACACTGCAGGGACTATTTGCATTTTAGGCAGAAAAAAACAGAGCTTTTGATGCCTACTTACTTAAAAAAAGTACATAAAAGTAAATAAATACAGAGGTATATTACATAGGTAGTAAAATCCCAAAATCTTTCTTATCCCTTTAAAGAAATCTTAGTGAATTCAGTGAGGAACCAGAAACTTAACAAATATAAACAGGAGGGTTATTTGATAAGCATCACTGCTCTGGCTAAAATGGTACAAAGATGCCAACAAAATTAAACAAAATTTGTACTCAGTCTTTCTAGATGTGTCATATGCTCCCCACATTGCATTACAGGCATATTCTATTTACATTTCCTGATAGAACAGCTGACTGGCTGAGAACATATGTTTATTACTCGCTCAACCATCTGCTTGATAGACCTTATGTTGAGTCATCCTTTCTGAATCTATATTAAATAGTATTATTTTATTATTCTCAAGTTAAAAGCAGTGACCACGGAATGAAAACTTGTTAAAAAATATAGAATACGGTTAAATTGCAATCTATTTTGCATGCCCAGATAGCATTTCTTGGAATCTTTCTGCATCCAGATCATATCATAATTATATATATTACATTACATATTATTCAAAAATGAAATTCATTATATCTAATCTTCATAGGGAATTGCTTCTTCTCTATATGTTGATATTGGAGCCATTTTATATCTCCCTTCATTCCAAATGTGCAAAGATGGACACTTTTATCATTAATGGGTCATTTACCTCACTGTAAGTGCTCTTCATGGTCTGACAGCGCACAAGATTATATGTTAAAATTGTCTATTTTTTTTTTTAAATTATACTAATAACAGCTAAAAAAAAAACTAAAGTTTTAAGTCTGTTTACAAACACAGTGTCGCCTGCCTTCTAGCTGTTACATGTGTAATAACAAATAGCCGAGGCATGCAGCGAAGACAGTGATTGATAGACGTTTTTCCCTGAACTAAGAACTGACCGGTTTAGGTGATGCCAGCACTGCATGCTCTGCACACTGCAATTTTAGCTTTTATATCTTCAAAGTGATTACTTACCTTGTGCCGTTTCTTTAGTTCAGCTGAACCTGCCTAGAAGGAGCTTAGAGTAGAAAAGCTATAGCCCTCAGCTACTGAAGAGACCATAAATTACAAATGTATATAATTTCTTAACCCCAAAATAAATTGGATTTTTTTTTATTTTGGAGTTCACGTGTCTGGAGGAACCAAAGGAAAAGGGAAAAAAAATGAAATTATTTGTTGAATCAGAGAATGTAATGGCTCTTGCAGTGGGCTTTTCATTTTGATATTATCAGAACCAAGAGAGCTAAATAATCTTCAAGTAGCACTGAGAGATGGCAGCTGGATGAATAATTGGGTTATATAAAAAATATATAAATTTCTCATAAAATAGTAAAATATTTGTACATTAAAAATATTCAAAAAGCTAGAAGGAACTGGGAGACAACAAAAATAGAAGAGTATTTTTATGTTTATCGTGCATCGTTTCCATTCATACAAACCTGTATATATATATATATATATATATATAGATAGATAGATAGATAGATAGATAGATAGATAGATAGATAGATATAGATATAAATATATATATATATATATATATATATATATATATATATAATAGTTGTTTACCTGTCATAAATGACAGTATAATATTACATGTGTCTCTTTCCCACCCTCTCCCTCCCCTGTGTCTCTTCCCCCTCTCCCTCCTCTTTGTCTCTTCTCCCATCTCCCGCCCTTGTGTCTCTTCCCTCCTCTCCCTTCCCTGTGTCACTTTTCCCCCTCTCCCTCCCCAGTGTCTCTTTCCCCCTCCTCCCTCCCCTGTGTCTCTTCCCCCTGTCCCTCCCCTCTCCCTCCTCTTTGTCTCTTCCCCCCTCTCCCTCCCCTGTGACTCTTCCCGCCTCTCCCTCCCCTGTGTCTTTCCCCCCTCTCCCTCTCCTCTCCCTCCTCTTTGTCTCTTCCCCCATCTCCCTCCCTTGTTTACTCTTCCCCCTCTCCCTCCCCTGTGACTCTTCCCCCCTCTCCCTCCCCTGTGTCTCTTTCCCCCCTCTCCCTCCCCTGTCTCTTTCCCCCTCCTCCCTCCCCTGCACCTCTTTACCCTTTGTCTCTTTCCCCCCTCCTTCCTCCCCTGTGTCCCTATCCCCATCTGTCTCTTTCCCCATTTCCCCTGTGTCTCTTCCCCCTCCTCCCTCCCCTGTGTCTCTTTCCCCCTTTGTCTCTTTCCCCCTCTCTATCCCTTTCCCTCCTCGGTTCACCCTCTCCCTCCCATATGTATCTTTCCCCCCTCCTCCCTCCCATGTGTCTTTTCCCCCTTTGTATATTTCCACCCTCCTCCCTCCCCTGTGTCTCTTTCGCCCGTTCCTCCTCTGTCTATTTCCCCCTTCAGCTCAATGTGTCCTGTGACTTCCAGTCTACAGAATAATTATCAATACAGCACACTGACCACTGGACCACCAGGTAATATTTAATCTTAATATATATATATATATATATATATACATTTTTTTTTATTTTTTTTTTAAATAATGTTTATATATATATATAAAAAGCTCAGTTTATGTTAAGGACTGTGCATAAATATATAGGCATTTCTATGAAATGTGTCAAGTTTCATTAACATTCTGCAGTGAATCATTCGCTTTTTTGCACTTGAACATCCAGAAATACAAACCCCCATCAGTCCATCAGTGTAACATTTATTCAATCAACATTGTTAACTCAAAAGAAGGGTTTAATCTTCATGGATCTGTATGTGCAGATTTGTGTAAAGTAATTTTTAAAATTGTAATTTATTTTGGCATTCTGAAAAAATATGTATTTTACATCTCTTAGAGCAAACTTTGAGAGTTGCGGGTGCAAGAAATCCCAATTAGATATTCAATTTCTACGATCACCCTTCCGTCAAGCCCGTCAATGGCTAAACGTGAACCACAGCTTACTTACACCAAAGAGCTCCCGCAACGCTCTTACTTACAAAACGTAGCACTTAGCGTTTAGAGGTCCGATATGCGATCGGACTCGCAAAATACAAAATAATAAAAGTGAATGTTAATACTGTTCTAGTCCATATGGGTGGCCTGATATGTGTTAACTCATTGATTCCCTAGATCAATATAAGCCCAAATTAATTTTTGATTGGCAATATGCGAGCTTGAGACTGTTGTGCAATTAATTCTAATGTCTTCAGCGATTTCCCCGTCATTTACAGTGGATTATTGATTTTATATTTGCATTTACAGTGCTACGGACATGTCTTTAACCCCTTTGCGGATCATCTCTAGTACTTGTAGGATTTTCTTCTACATTTGCCGTTTACGGATGTGAAAACATTTGTGAGCTTGAGGAATTGTAGCAATTGAATAGCGATTTGCGATTTTAGTGAGCGTAACTCTTGCAGACGTGAAAGATCAAAGGCTTTGATGGGTTGTAAGTTCCGGTTTTAACAACCACAAGGAATTCAAGCCCGTAACCCGTAGACCGTTTGCGTCTCGCAAAAAAACGCCAATTGAATTGCAAAATAACTTACAGTTTCCATTACGGCTACTGAAACTTATAATTGCTCAATAGAATGAGGCTCTATGCTACAAAAAGTCCTCTCACAGTCATTTTCTTCCTTCAATACCATGCATGCATAAGAGAAGGAAATGAAATTGGTGAATGCCATAAGGGTCCATAATAATCTCCATGGTCCTTATCACCCATGAGGTTCCAATGAGGATCTCCATGGTCCTCAATCCTAACCCACATGTGGGTCCCTAAAGCTACTCTCCATGACTAAACTGAAGTTAAAATAAAAAAAATAATTAAACCTGTAAAAAAAAAAAAAAAATTGTTAATTAATAATTTACCTCCATGGATCCAGCATTGTCAAGCAATGCCCTGATCATCTCTTCAGTGGTGGTAAGCGGGAACATCATGGTGATGACTTGCTTGAATCCAAATATTTATAAAAGACCTTTCCTTTCTTGCCTGAAGACCACTCTCCGCTCTAGGTTGCAATGGAAAAAAAATCTAGCTTGCTAAAAACAAATAAGGAACCTACCTTAAATTTACTGGGTGCTCCTCCTAAGAATGACACACTTTGGCCTCGCCAATTCCTTTTACGCAAATTTCCATGTTTCTGATGGTCTGAAAACTTGATTGACAGTCCTTTGGGACACAGCATATATAATAATTAGGTTCAGTGGTGTGGTATATTTAGGGATTATGACAAAGGGATGAAGAGAAGGGGCCTGATGGTCCCCCGATTACAGAGGAGGATCCTGGAGAACCACAATTTAAATTTATTAGAAGAGGAGAGGAAGAATAGGTGGAGGGGTCATAAACAAATACAAATGTAGTAATTGGGGCTTTACATCCATTTGCTAAAGTTTTTTAAAGCTAGTGATCCAAATGAACATTATTTTGGCTCATTGTGTGTTGTCTCAGATCTTTGTATGCACACACTAATTATTATCAAGTGCCATGGAAGAGCTGTGTAAAATAATGTTCCTGTAGAGCAATGGGGCTTCTTACATAGCTAGCACTTGCCAATAAGTTACACCTTAGATTGATGTTTACTTGCAGCATGTAACATCTACATTAGTTGTAACATTTCCTTTTCACACAATAACATTTTTACAAGTGCCATGTAAGCAAAGTTTATTTGCTTGCCAGCTGAGGACTGGCACAATGAAAACCTGCCACTGATTATAATGCTCCTTCTACATACAGGTCAGGAGGTGGAGTTCTTTGTCACAAACTGCAACTTTTATGTAAACTTTATACTAAGATGTCTAGATTAATCATTCATACATTTTTCAGCATAATGTAAAGTGAGACATTACATCAAAGATAGAGGTCTTGCTACACATGATGCACAATAGTAAATAAAACATAACTTTTAATGGCCAAGAACGGTTTAAAATAAAGGTATACATTTGATGGGAAGAAGATCCATGATTCTCTTGAAGTGTTTTGTGTCAGACACTTAATCACAGGACGACAATCAAAGTGTACCATCATACATATATAACACTTATAATAAAATAATTAAAATTAATTATTAAATTAAATCTAGAATGGCAGGTGCCTGAATACAGAATAAGAAGCAAACATGAATAAACCTTTACTGCACTTAAACCAATCTTTTATTTATTCTGATAGAACACGTTTGTAGTTCTTATCATTATCACCAAGTCTCTTGTCTTTTTTCACAAATTATCCTAATCCTCATACTAATATCTGTTGCAATGTCTCTCAAATTTTACTGGCTTCTGGAATTTCTTAGTATTAGGACCTTGATGCAAAATAAACTATTACCTAACAAGGATATCTTTTATATACGGATATATCTGAATGCCTTTTTATCAATTATATTTGTTGTTTATCTTCAGCTTTCTTTAGCCTGAAGAAGCGAGAGCGAAACACATTGCATTTTATGAAGTTTTAGTGTTTTGGCTGAGGTTCACAGCCTGTATTCCTTTATAGGCTAGAAGTCATCACTTCTTTAACATCTTAAGAATCCTTATATTACTATACCTAATTCTCTATTTGCAGTTATTGACACGTTTTCTTCTTTATGATATATTTTATCCAATATACACAAGTTTGTTTTTTTATTATTATTGTTTATTTATTTAATAAACATGTATATTTTTTGACAGTTTTGCCTGAGTAAAGTACAAACTGACTCTTGGGGGTACCATTATTAAAATGGAGAGGATGGGAACTAGTAGCATGTAATCATTTGCCACCTGCATTACGCTTGCTAAACACACCAGTTATATGTGAATATTTTCCTTATACAGATATACAACTTTTAAAATAGTTTCCTTGTCCCTGTGAAGCAGTAGCAGTTGTGCTTCAGAAAACTAACTATGGCAAGAAAAAATAAACTGTCCAGAGCTGTATTTTAGCTTTTGCCTTGTCCATTTTGATTCCTAATGAAATAAAGTAGACTCTCAGTTAACTGGCATCCATTGGTAGATGCCAGATAAATATAGATTCTGGTTGCTTGAGAGTTACTATTAAATGAGGCCTAACTATTACTGTACTATACCCCATACTATACCATAAACTCTGTATTGAATTGATATTAATTTTGAAATACAATAATTCAAATCAAATTCAGGCAAGTTAAGATAAAATTCACTGAAAAAAACACAGTTTAAATATAAAAACATATTTTTTTGGTCAAGCACTTCCATTTTCTGTGTATGTTGATGTTTTTCTGGTTGCTTGAGAGTTCTGGTTGCTTGAGTACTGGTTATCTGAGTATACTGAATCTATTCTAGTGTCAGGAGCAACAAAGTGTTATTTTGACTAAGATGTCAAAAGCCATTTTCTTTTTTATGTAGACACACATTTTGTTGTATTGATAGGATTAGAAGTGATTCAGAAATTAACAGCATCTGTTGCTTTCTTCCACTATTCTGTAATCGTAGCATTCTTTGTACTAAATTATTTAATGGGTACAAATATTTTTTAGAAATGTAAAAAGTAAATACAGTTCTTAATATATTAACGGTTATATGCAGAGTTGCTATATTGGGGCAACCATTGCTTTGTTTAGTTGATTTCGCAAGAGGGGATATTGTGGAATGAGAAGATATCCATTAGTCCTATTGAAATGCTGGCATTAATAAATGCGACTTTTCATTATATGCAAACAAATATTTATCAGCTTTCAATACAAAAAACTGTGGCTGAGGCTAAAGAATAATTGCATATGCGTTTATATTTACTTTATAAAAGCATGTTGCACATTATCAAACGTAGTTCTCTGAAAGAGCAAATCGTACATATGGAACTGCAGTGATTCATTAATTAGAATAATGAGTGTTTGAAGTCTACAGTGAATATAGCAGTATTATAAGATAACTACATGACCCGTGAAAGGCCCAGTGAGTGTGTCTGCGTGACATTTTGGGTATACCTTGCTCCCTGGATAATCTTGTTATGCAGAATCCTTTCTAAACCCTTAATCAATAAATAATTAGACACAACAACTTGCTTGGGGTGCATACTGGCCACAGCGTTTATTGGTAAACCAAGTTCACGTAATAACAAACCATTAATTAAATATACGTAAACAAGAGAGGGGAGGAGCCTGGGAGACAAGACAGTACACTCTGCGCCCTGACCCTCGTCCAGGGCCTACCATGATGGAGCATCCGTACCCCCGTAGGGTAGGATCACCCCCACTTTACCACTGTCCCGGCGACTCCCCTCACCACCGCCTTGCTGTGACAACAACAAAATACAGGCACATCATAACTCGGCCTGAAATGAATACATATACAACTGCTAATAACGTAAACAGATTAGCGTAATATACTCGACTTATTGTATGGGTACTTTTTTTTTTTTTTTTTTTTTTTTTTTTTTTTTTTAAAAACACATATTTTCCCATTTTTCATACATAAATATATATATATTGTTTTTTTTTTTTTTTTTTTTTTTTTTTTTTTGAACACATATTTACAATTTTCAATAATTTAACACCTATGTTCCAAAATATATAAGGGATGGGTGGGTGGGATCTGCCTTCTTGGCTAGCTGGGGGCACACTGACAAAACAGGCGCCAAACCTCTAGGTGGCCCTGCCCCCCAGCTAGCCACTCCTATCCTACCCTACTCCCGCTCCTAACAGGGTCACGACCCTGCCCCCCAGCTAGACATTCCTACTCTACACTACTCCCGTTCCTGCACGGGTCACGTTGCCCTCCGTACCGACCCCAGGAGGCCTGGGGCGGTCTACAGCCAGTCATGACCCGTGAAAGGCCCAGTGAGTGTGTCTGCGTGACATTTTGGGTATACCTTGCTCCCTGGATAATCTTGTTATGCAGAATCCTTTCTAAACCCTTAATCAATAAATAATTAGACACAACAACTTGCTTGGGGTGCATACTGGCCACAGCGTTTATTGGTAAACCAAGTTCACGTAATAACAAACCATTAATTAAATATACGTAAACAAGAGAGGGGAGGAGCCTGGGAGACAAGACAGTACACTCTGCGCCCTGACCCTCGTCCAGGGCCTACCATGATGGAGCATCCGTACCCCCGTAGGGTAGGATCACCCCCACTTTACCACTGTCCCGGCGACTCCCCTCACCACCGCCACGGAGAAGGCCGCAGACTACCTTTGCGGAATACGACTCCCCCCGCAAAAACGCCTATGCCAGCATACTATCTACCCAGCCCCTAGCCTTAAAATTCCACCTAGTCCTGACTACTACCGGCTAAATCTTGACAATTAGAACGAGAAACCTTTAGCTTATCCTTATTACAGCAAAACTGCTTCTAGGCTAGTCCACTACTTTACGTACGGGTCTTCCCTGGCTTTTGCCCCCAGACCCTCTAAGCTAGCCCCGTTGGCAGCTGTTACCAAGCCTGCTCCTTTCCTACCCTTGATAAAACCCGCGGTCGTCCGGGTGTATTACTAGGGATTATAACATCACATGGAGCACTTCCCGGATAGGCGGCACTAGAGCCACTCGCCACCTGTTCATCCCACTGATGAAATTACCATCCTTCTGACCAATGAAAACATACTTCCATTTTTTCTGGGCCACGCGCCCTAGCTGGGGCCCTAGATCGGCACCTGAGGCAAACGCCTGTTTGGTCCGATGTTCGAATGCCCATCCATTACTTTGACTTTCCCTTCTCCAAGCCCCAGGGCACACCGGCCTGTCGGCTGTTACCGTTTCTACTCATGCACAAAGCTCATGGGTAGCCTGTTCCCCCACGAGATATACCCAGCTCTGAATCACGTGTCACTCAGTTGCAGAAACCTCTTCATCAAGAACCACCTTTTTTTTTTTTTTTTTTTTTTTTTTTTCGTGAGGAACAAACACCAACCAACTCACGCGCGAGGTCCAAGAACCGTATTGTCACAAAAAAGGAGAGCTATCAGTGCACCTCGGACATTGTAGCTACCTCCATTTTTTTTCTGGTTCCCCTCGGACCCACGCGGCCACCTGATCACCTTAGGATCCCACGGCCAACACCTGAGGTTACGAGCGCCTTGTCTGTTTTAGGCCAAACTCTTCCTCACCGGCTTACCTGCCGAAGAAGAGATACCTGTACAGCACCCAAAGCCTCGTGCTTTCCACAGACCTCTTTTTTACACAGTGGTATCTCTGGCCCTTGGGAAAGGCTACCACTTGCCTTACATCCCTTTGCCATACCTCCTGTGATACCTTCCTCCACTTGTACCACCGGTACCTCTGACGTCAGGCCCTTTTTTGCCCGGTCCGTTGAAACAGGCTCCGGGCCCTACCCGACAACCCACCTTCTAGGGAGCCTCCTCCCAGCCTTAACCGAGGGACCTCGATCTTGTCAGCTCTACTTGCGGCCCCTAAGCCATCATTTTAACTTGTGCGACTTGGCACCCTGGGCAGGCCTACGAACCTCCATTACGCGAGACGCCGCCCCGTGGGGGGAAATGGGGTCCCCTTCCCCGCCACGCGTTGTGGGATACCCCACCGAAAAACGGGATACCTACTGCAGGACCATCGCCGGCTGAGCCCGAGTCGAGACTTTACCAGATGCGTACCACCACCCTGAACCGAAAACATTTTCTACTGTGCTAGGCGTACTATACCTTACTGGCACCAGAAATTAGGGTGTGAAGAACAATCTACTCAAACGGGCAAGCCCATTCTGCCCCCGCTCGGCCTATGCTTGATTGATCCTCCTCGAACACGACGGAGGCCAAAACTGGCCCCCTCGGACCTGACAACGACCCCGCCGTTGTATCTGGAAGGGCATTGCCCCCCCAAACACGACGCAGGCCGCTGAACGGCCCAACTAGCTCTAACCAGGTCACCTGCACTTACCCACATGGACTTGGAATACTGAGCCACTTGAGCTACTGGCTTTCCATTCCCTTGTAACTGGGACCTAAATTACACCTGTTTGCTTATGTCTGCTGCGTTGCACGTCTTACTGCAAACAAAGTTGAATGATCCCCCTTTGTGGGGAACCTAACCTCATACGGCTGCTTGAAGCTGTACATGCCAATGGCATGGTACAAGCCTAAATTCGGGCTGAACCAAACCACGGCCTAAAGCACCCTAGCTCTACCAGCCAAATTTAGGGGCCTGCCGTCGAACCGGGTTATACGGAGCCATTAAAGCTTAATTTAATAAAGTTACATATTTAACCTAGAAATCTTCAATTAACCACGAGCAACCGCAATGCAAATTTAAAGCCCGGCTTCGTAACGGGACGCCATGTGAACCCGGCTACTCTAATGTGACTAAGGGAAGAAATCCAATGGATATGGGTCTGCCTATGTGATTAAGCTAAGTGCCCCACAAATGGTACCAGCCCCGCAAACCCGCTAAGCAACGGGATACCGGGACCACCTGACACTGGCGAAAAACCTAGGGTAAGTAGTTATAAACAGAGGCAGATTCCCAGACGGGGTTGAAAAAGGACATCTATATCCCTGCCCAGATCTCCTAGGCGGACCACCGCTCAAATTCTACAGGACCTGTGGCTGCTACCGCGGGAATACCCCGGAGATGAACTATGGGAAGAGGACCGCCCAAGCACCAACCACTAATGATAGACATTTTCGCTACATTGCTAAGATATACCTAACCTATGTATGTATTTATGATAAAACAAAACAAATACAGTATATTCTGGCATATAGCCTACATATGAAACGGGGATTGAAACCACAACTACAGATCCGGGATAAGCTCCGGTCCTGTTGATATAACGAGTGGTATAACCGGCTATGTAGCTTGACCAGAAAATTGTCTTAACATGGCTTCCTTTAAGCTTAGGCATGCTGTATTATACAGCTTTCATTTTTTGGGTTTACTCAAGCTGAGAATCCTATCCATGTACGCTGTTTCAAGCTTACTGGCTATCATCAGCGTGGAGCAGGATCTCCCCTGCTACCCTACCAGGGCCAATCTGAATATTATGTAAGCTGCTCTGGCAGGAATGGGTTCATGATGAACTTGTGAGCCATAGAAATGGGGAGGGGGAGGGGCGCGCGCCAAAGCTTAAGGCTCAACCCCAACCTGTCCCATTAATCCAGGGGGAAGTGAAACAATAAACCCCCCACTGGCTAACCAATGCTACCGACACAATTCCCCTTAAACTGTCTAACCAGCAAGGGCATGATACCGGGCAGCTCTACTATGAGCTTTATTTACTGAGTGTATTATGATACTGGGAAACATACCTTCAAGTTTCCGTGTAAATCTGATGATTAATAGCAGCTGCAAGGAAATGTTATTGCAAGATGCAAGTAAAATACAAGAAATCAGTACTAGTCAACCACTACTATTCTATTTCTCTCCAGATATTACTTACACTCATGCTACAATGTATTTGTTTGCGGCTTAAATTTCCTAACTAGAAACAACTAATGAAGTGATATATGCACAATAATTATCAGATGTCTTTATGCCGCTTTCAACTATAAAATCTAAAAGGGGTATTATAGCACCCCCTGAGGTCCATCTTCATATAGAGATCAATGCACAATGCTGTAAACTAATACGTCTTTTAACATGAAAACTGACACCATTAATTCACAGCTCACTTCCCTCTCAGAGGAAGGAACAAATTGAAACTGACCATTTGGAACTGGTGCAGACCTTCAAGTGCACCAAATTATCTGCCAGCCATTACAGCATTAGCAATGCCAATCTCCAGTGTTCAAGCAAAGAGTTTGATTAATGAAATAAGTCACCTTATTAATGAAATAAGTCACTGTGCTTACAGTTGACTTATGCACACTTTGTAAACGTCTTAGCAGCCTACAAGCCTATACCCTCATGAGGCTCATATGTAGAAGTAACCTCTAAAATACAGCTTACTGTACCAGCCACTTGGCATAAGTACCCTAGGGCTTTGCCGAAACCCGCCGGTACCCGTCCGCCCGGCCGCCCGTGCAAACGGCGCACCCCTCCGGCAAGCCCCCCGCCCAAGGCCGTCCCGAGACAGCACATCACAGTAGGGAGCAGAGGAACAGGCAGACCAGCCGTCGCCCCCAGAACCGCCGCCCCGCGCACTCACCGTGGGAGCGCAAGGGCAGCACACCGCCATTCTACGTACCATACCGCCGAACCCCTCGGGCCGTTTGCTGTAACCGCCCGCGCCGACGGCACACACCTACATCGAGCCCTCCGCCCGGTCCTCCAAAGCAGCGATACTGCACCACACAGGAGGGGAGGGAAACCATCACCCCCAGAAACAGCCACGATCGCGCTCTAGCTCTCCCCATTGGAGAGAAAGTGCAGCACATCTGCCTTCTTGGCTAGCTGGGGGCACACTGACAAAACAGGCGCCAAACCTCTAGGTGGCCCTGCCCCCCAGCTAGCCACTCCTATCCTACCCTACTCCCGCTCCTAACAGGGTCACGACCCTGCCCCCCAGCTAGACATTCCTACTCTACACTACTCCCGTTCCTGCACGGGTCACGTTGCCCTCCGTACCGACCCCAGGAGGCCTGGGGCGGTCTACAGCCAGTCAATCTTACTGGCTTTGCAGCAGCATTTTCTATTTTCACAGTAACATATCTGCCTTTTCCTTGAACCAAATAACAATTATTTTCTCTGTAGCATCATGTGGCATTGCCTTTGAATACTCATGTCCAGTGAAATTTATTTTATCTTTTGCTCACAGCCCAGATATATGACATTTGTTTACTTTAAACATCATTTGCTGTCACATATAGTTTTAAGGCTAGATCTAAATCAACCATTAAATATATGTGTGTTTTGCAGTGTTAATAGTATTGCCTGAAACTGTATGATGTGAGGCTTTGTAGCTCCCACAGAACTAGGTCATTAGTGCTGATAAAAAAGCTCCCTGTAACATTGAGATCTACTGGACGTCAACTTAATTCTAACTGATAATATGAAAAGGATGGCTTTATCAAACATATACCCAGTAATGGGCTATACAGACATTAAAGGGCCACTGTAAATTCAAACTTTCTAATTAAAAGAACAGGGTTTATACCAGAGGTAGTCAGATACATTTTGTCAAATCCCCTAGTCCATATGTACTTGCGGAAATAAACTCAAGATCTAAAATCCCATATTTTTCGTGTTTCTGTTTTTATATTCCCTCTTACTAGTACTAAATGATATAGACTACCTTGGATTAATCAAAGTAATTGGCACACTGATACGGCTGATTTTTTGATTCTCTGCAACCACTTTTGCAAACTTTATATTCTAGGGAAAGTAGAAATAACTACGGTAATCTACTGTGGAAATGCAAGGAAGCTACATGTAGTACTTTCAAGGGCAAGCTCTTTTATATGGAAGAGCAATCCTTGAGAATACAGGTATACCCCGCTTAACGCTACCCCTTTGAGTGCTGATTCTCTATAGCGATCTTTTTCCCTGTAATTCCATGCATAGCGCTAAACCTTAAACTCCGTTTAACAATTTCAATCCATTCTCAGCACTCTGTGATTTGCTATTTTGATAAAACGCCGCATTTAGCGCTCTTTTTACATAGCGCCCCAGCTTGCAGGAATGCACGTGATAAGCTAAACAGGGTATTGCTGTATTAACAAGGTATGTAAATGTTATAAAACATTCCTGTTGTAAGCAATCCGAAAATACAGGCAATAGAGTGGTCAGACAGTCCAAATGGTGAAGGGCAGATAGCACCGAATCTTAGAGAGACAGGCAGGAGATCTGGGTCACTAGCAGAATAGCAAAATCCAGAGATCAAAGCTTAGGTCAGGGGAGCCAGACAAATCAAGGCCCCCATTCAATTGAGGTTTCAGGAGATCCGGGAGCCCGTAAGTGATATTGCAAGCTAATTTGCTATTCATGGCACCTTTTTGTGGGCTTGGATCGGCTTCCGAGTTATGGCCTTGAGAAAATGGTGATGGTTAAACTTGTAACTTGCAGCCTCCAGAAGCCTTTGATCTGTCACTTTTGCAAGGCTAAAATCGCAAATCGCTATTTAATTGCTCAATTTCCCCAAGCCCGTTAATGTTTTTACACCCGTAAATGGTGCTAGAGAGGACTCGCAAGGGGGTTAAACACCTATTCGTAGCACTGTAAACGCAAAATAAAAATCAATATTGCACTGTAAATAACGGGGAAACCGATGATAGACATTATAATTAATTGCACAACAGTCTCAAGCTTGTAAATTTGCAAGATCTTAGATTTGTTTTTATGTTTAATATCAGAGTTAAATCGATCTCGGGTATCAATGAGTTAATACATATCAGGGTACCAAAATGGACTAGAACTGTATTGGCATTCATTTTCATAACTCTTTATTTTGTTGGTTTTGCGAGTCTGATCGCATATCGGACCCCCAAACCTAATTGACTGACATGTAACCTCCATGTTTTACTGCTGTAATAATGACAATCTAATTTTCTATTGGCTGATTCGAAGTGGGCGGTTACGGGCTTGCTGAGTTGATCATGTTCCCACTTTAAACTGCTCCGAACCAGTGCAGGGTTTACTGTTTTTGCTTTGGGCCCGTAATTCGCAACCTTGAGCAACTGACTAGCATCGCAATTGAAGATGAATGGGAGCCCGCAACTCACTTGCAGACATTCGGCTTTTAATTGAATATGGCCCCAAGTGTCATACACAGGTAAGCCATTCAAAACGAAGCACAAGTTGCAAAACTGTAAAGCCAAACAATTGAGCACAGCTGCTCAGGTGCTACTGCCTTATATAGGTCCAGGAACTACATGGGTCAATGCATTGACTGTAATTGAGTACATGCAGACAAAATCTGGATCTGATGTATTTTATTTAACCCACGTCTACACGAAAAGAAGGCTCTATGTACCAAGTGTAAATGGAGACGCAGGTACCTATTCTAGAGCTTCTCTTATATGGCCGCAGGCATATAGAGAAATTGCAGTTATAAAAGGCAAGTGCTAAAACCTTTACACATATATTTGAGCCTCTATATGGGAACTGTCTTATATAAGAGCAACTTGTGTTTTTTTCGAGGAACTCCCCCATTTCAGGCACCAGAGAGCATACTTCCAATGAAGTACCATTCTTTGTAGCCCCTGTTAAATTCAGTGAATTTAACCCATAGACTTTTTACCTTACTGTTGCATGATTTGCATGACATTCTTTTACATCATTGCAGCTTCTTCTCAGCACCATGATGCTCTTAGTGAAACGTACTCATGGGTAATCACTAAATAGCTTTAGTACCTGATTTTCATTTTTTTTGTATCCTTATATACATTCTTCTGAATAGTTTTATGCTTCAGTGTTTACAGTGAATAATTTGTTTCTAAACTACAAAGAATACTTAATGATGTTAATTTTCTGTACATTACGTTATATTTTTTATATTTTCCCCTGAAAATCACTTGCATACATTTTTACCTGCCTCATAAAGAAAATCAAACATCTAGGTCAGGGATGGGCAAGTTCAATCCTAGAGGGTCGCACACAGGCTTGGATTTGAGGATTTCTTTTCTGTGCACAGGTGAGTCAATCATGATGACTGAAGAAGCCATAGTCTCACCTGTATGCAGCAGGAATATCCTGAAATCCATAAAAAACGTATATATCTGAGCATTCAATTTAATATATTTTTGCTTAATTTCTTTACCACACTCCACAAGTGTCATAGAGGGTACGATACCTAATATAAGCCCTCATCTGTCTTAGAGCAGTGGATCTCAACTTGTTATGGTTTGGGGACAGGTGGTTATTTTGCATTGTTCATTGGGACTTTAGGTGAGATCCAGAACTTTTTTAACAAGGTGCTTCTTCATGTGACATAATACATTTTCATGTAGATTACAAATTAACTGCAGGTAAATCCCTCTGTCTATAGCTATGACTAACAGTGATGGTATATACTGTATAATATATTATGCTCATCGTCTTCCTGGGGCTGTTCTTTCATTATTATAATATTAATATTAAGCAGTATTTTTAAATGTTACAAGAATGATATTTTCATACTCTGACACTAAGTTAATTTCCTGCTCCTTTTATTACATATTTAGCTCTGTGTAGTATATTGTATCTTTTCTTTTGTAAATGTTCAAGGTACTATAAATCAAGGTTTAATGAATATTTTTTCTTTCTTCATAATTCCTACATTATAGTGGTAGCTTGTTATCTCTATGTATTGTTGTTACAACATGTTTAGGTGTGTTGATTCATAATAATATTACAACAATACAAAGTAGTTAGTGTTGAGTACTCTACTTATTAATGTAGTCCAGACAGGGGAATTCACCATAGAGATTAGAATTGGTTACCTCCATGTAGAGTTGCATTTAGATATAGGGTTATCACATAATAGTCATTTTTTTGACTGGATTAGTTAGATATCTCACAGTCAAGGTTCTAAATGTCATCCAAGTGGAACTAAGATGTGTTTTCCGTGCATATTATAGAGAACCTAACACTTTATACCCACCATCGCTATTATTCACTGTTATGCATTAGTTATAGAATATCACCTTACTAAACATGTTCTGGATCTCACAGCAAATCCCCATGAGCACTAGAAAGTGACCAGCCGGTCCTCAGACCAAACACTTTGAGAACAACTGAACTAATATGCTTAAAATCCCAAAATGTTACTAAGGTGTTTTAACTCATCCTAAAGTTGTCAAAAAAGGAAGTTGGTTTGAATGTTTCCCTTCTATTTTACATTGAAGAGGCCTTTTAGTCGATATCATAGGATTTTGGAGAAAAAGCACTTTGGATATGACCTGTGATGGATTAAGATGGAATTCTCACTACAAAGTAGAATAGAGGTGGAGGAAGGATGTTCACCCAGCTGTCTTGTTGGGCTTCTCTTAAACTTAGTACTGTTGATTTGTGGGAATTTTTTGATACCTCAAACCTCCCACTTTGCAGACCCTTACAGATATTGTGTCAACTTTTCACTCAATCCCTTAATGAAAAATACACAAATCCTCACTTTTGATGAAAACAGGCCATAGTATTTATTAATAATTATATACTGAACCTCTTTTACACTCCACTCTTGAGCCCAGAGAGCCACCCTAATCCAATAATGGCACCCCATATCATTACCAATCAAACACACTCCCTTTAGGGCTGATCCAACCTATATGGAGCAAGCATATCAATGCTGTGACATAGAATATGAGGAAAGTCTACCACCACTACCACACCAAGGTGGTTGCTTATCCTCTTCTTGCAGCTACCACCTTTTTCCTCCCCTTCCTTCAAGTACTCATAGGCCCTCCAATCCTCTGAGTGTAGCTCCAATACTCCAGGGACGGTTATAATTGTCCCGTTAATCCTCTGGGTGAAGATCCAGTACTCCAGGGTCATTCAAAAGCAACTCAATGCAGCTGCCCTTCTAGGGTCATCTAGATTGAACAGCAAAATTAAAAAAATATTTTAAGTCAATTTATTACAGCATGTTTAAGGTGAATATAAAAAGTTTACATACCATTACTTACATTTCAGGTTTCTATGATACAAAGCCAGAAATCAAGATGAACCATGGCAGACATTTTTCCAGCTTTAAAGTGACCTTATAATATAACCAAGGAAAATAAATACATAATTATTGGGAAAAATAATTGAAATAAAATACTACAACACCATGGTTTCAAAGGTGTACACAGCCTTCTATAATATGAGCCATAGTTGTGAATCAAATTCAGAACCATATCCAAACGTAAGTAGCATACACCTGCCATCAGTGAAAGTGAATCTGATTAACCTCACAATACAAATTCAGCTGTTCCTTTAGGATTTCAATAAAACTTTAATGATTTCATCCTACTGGGAAAGTAATGGTGCACAAGTTGCTAAAAAAACATCTAAGGAATATTATTGTTGAAAGGCAAATATCATGAGATGGGTATAAAAGAATATTGAAGGCATTGGGTGTACCATGAAGAAAGGTAAATACTGTAATCAATAAGTAAAAAAAATGTGGCACAACAGGGACACAGCCAAGATCATGATAACCCACCAAAGTTGATATCAGGACAAGGATAAAACTTATCACAGATACTACCAAGAGACCAACAATATGCAATATTTAAGGAGCTGTGGGATTTTTTGGCAGGTATACATCATGCCTTGCATGTGAGTACAATCTCCTGTATTCTACACATGTCTGGTCTATGGGTTAGGATGGCAAGACAGAAGCAATTTATTACAAAATAGAACATCCAATAAAATGCATTCAATCATCCCAATCCATGTGGGAAAGTGTTTTACGGTCTGATGAGGCAAACATTTTGTTGGCCTCAATTCTAAAAGATATGTTTGGCGCAAAGACAACACAGCTCATTGTCCAAAAGACACCATAGCTATTGTGAAGCATAGTGTTTGCAGCATCATGCTCTGAGGCTGTTTTTCTTCATCTGAGACATTGGCTGTAGTCAAGATAGATGGGATAATGACTAGCTCCAAATATCAAGATATTTTGTCAAAGCACCTATTTGCCTCTTTCAGAAAGCTGAAGACGAAGAGGAATTTCACCTTCCAACATGGTAACAAACCAAAGCACACATCCAAGTTAAGAAAGGCTTCAGTGTGGCTTCAGAAAAGGAAGATCAAAGTTTTTTAATGGCCCAACCGGAGCCCAGACCTTAATTCCAAAGAAAACCTGTGTGATGTCCTAAGGAGGGCTATGTATAGAACATCCTCTTGCAATCTAAAGGAGTTTCAACACTTTGGCAGGGAAGAGTGGGATAAATTGTTCAGGTGGGCAATTTTAAAGAGACATAGAGTCTCATGCAATTGAGGCTTTCGGGAGATCCGGGCTCGGAAATGGAGCCAGCGAGTTATTTTGCTATTCAATTGGTGTCAGTTTGCAAGCTCCAACCGAGCTGCGATTTATTGCGATTTTGGAAATCACAAGTTAATGCCATCCAAGCCTTTGATTTTTCACTGTCGCAAGGCTAAAATCGTAAGTCGCTATTCAATTGCTCCAATTCCCACTCGCTAAACACTCTGTCAAGCCCGCAAATGGCAAATATTTAACCAAGTTAATGGTACCAAGGAGGTCTCTCAAAGGGCTTAATGACAAATCTGAGCACTTTAAAAGCAAATAAAAAAGCAATACTGTACTTTTATTAAGAGTGAAAGTGATGTTAGGTCTGAGAATTAATAGCACAAAATTCTCCAATACTTTATTTCATGTTCAGTTTTTCGTGTTATATCGATCACGGCAATCAATGTGAAATCCAACCTCCGTTTTTCAAAGTACTTGGGACTTGGAGGTTGAAGCCAGTAGGACTTCGAAGAATGGAGGTTGGATTTCAAAGTCCTACGGCCTTCACTTACAAGTTATGGGCTTGGAGGTTGGTCATGATGACGATCTCTGTTTCCATTGGCTGTTTCTGCATCGGCATTACAGGATTGCTCCCCTAACATGTTCAAGTCCGGAAATGCTACGTCCGACGGCATGGGGTTCCGATTTTAGCGATAGGCCCCTAATTTGCGGTCCCGGACAATTGAAAAATATCGCAATCGGAGACGAACAGGAGCATGCAACTCAATCACTTGAATTGAATGAGGCTCATAGTCACAAAGACTTGCTTCTTTAATAAACCCAAAATGTATTAAACTCCACAGTGTTTTAGTTGGGGGAGAGTGGCCGGGGGATGTACAGACTTATGCAACCAGAGTGTTGTAGGTGTTTTGATTTAAATTATTTTGCCTAATAATCATCTATTTGTTTTTATTTTGAGGATTGTTGGTTGCAAGACCATATTGAAGATGCAATAATGCCTGGCAAGATTTATCTTAATGTACATCACAAAAATCTGCATATTCAATAAGGGTGTGTAGGCTTTTTTAATTCACTGTATATTAGAGAAACTGGAAGTTTTAGAGACTTTGGAACATTTGAACTTTGATAAGAATATACACATAAAACAACAAAACAAGATGGCAGATTCTAGTTCTAGTTACTAATGACCTTTTATAGAGGAGGCTGTGTGATAGCCTATTTTTATGCATCAAAGAAAAACCCCATTGGTTATAATGTTTTGGAGAAATTGTTAACCAGAGTGATCAAGTCTAACTTGTAGAATCTGTATGTTCTAAAATGTCTGATAAAGTACACACAATTAACCTTAATCACTGGTTGTAGAGAACTGTTTCATGAATGATGAAGGTTAATTGCCCACAGAAGGAGCACATTGTAGGAAATGGATGTGTTTTGTTCTGTTTTTCTCTATTTCTCCATGTCATTGTATTCCCCTGCCACCAATTAGTGTATCTGTGTAGAAGTCTCAGAAGGTCCCTTGGATACTGTCTGAGGATTTGAAGAGTGGAAGAAAACAACTCACATTATACAAACCATGGCAATATTTATATATGAAAATCCTGATTATTTTATTAGTAATGATATAATTTCAGCTTC
Organism: Discoglossus pictus; assembly: GCA_027410445.1. Lineage (NCBI taxonomy): Eukaryota > Metazoa > Chordata > Amphibia > Anura > Alytidae > Discoglossus > Discoglossus pictus. The sequence continues at coordinate 280,650,844 of CM050166.1, read as the reverse complement.
CTGTGGTGGCCACACATTTGGTAAAATATGTTTTTATTAAAGGAAAAAGAGACATGCAAACTAATATAAATGTGCAGGTATAAGAAATATCGATAAAAATTCCCCCAAAAATGCAAATAAAAAACATAAAGTAACAAGTCAGGAGCAACAAATGAATATGCATGAAAATAACACCCATGTACAATATAAACTACATAATAATCAAAAATAAACTAATGAAATAAATTATAAAAATACATAAAACATATTCTCACAGCAAACTAAGCAATAAAAATAATATATGCAGTATGCAAAATAAAATTGGAGTGATAACATTATATACACATGGTCAAAATAAAAGGTGATAAAACATATGCATAGATCTTAAGCTAGAAAGAAAATATCAACTAAAAGGACACATAACACTGAGATTCTTCCTTTAAAAATAGCTAAAGTATCACGCAGTGTCAAGAGATTATTATTATTTCCTTTATTTGTAAAGCGCCAACATATTCCATAGCGCTATACAGGGGTAAATTCAAAACAATATTAACAAAATGAGGAAAAAAAGAATGGGGGGCCCTGTCTTTGAGCTTAAAATCAAGTGTTCACAGTGCTTTCACTAAAGCACATAAGATTGAAAACTCGCAAACTTACAATCTATGAGATTTTGATAAAACTCTATTTTGCAACCTATACCAGAGTCATAGGCAATCTTGCATATTCACTGCTGAACCCAGTTTAGGATTTCTTTGCAGCATAGAGGTATGTCTATAATAGTAACTGACATTTAACAATGGCTGACTCACCTGGATACAGCAGTGGAAGCCTGAAATCCTGGCATATGTTTCAGCAATTGTCCGTTTTTATCTACTATTATCAGAATGACATTCCAGAGAGTAGAAAGTGCTTTTAAACTGGAATTTATATTGAAATTTCCTACGTTGGGTAAAATATTTAGAATGTTACCAATTAGTGTTCCTTCAAAAATTGTGGAAAAAAACTAAAACATTTCACACATTACACCTGGAATTTTAAAATAGCCAGAATAAAAAAAAAAAATTCAAATGCATAAAACTCTGGGTGGACTATCTGCTCCAAATAAACAATGGCACTACTCTAAACCATCTTTACCATGGACACATATAGAGCAATATTTATGCTCTCCAGTGGAACTTAAGGACATTGCATGGTTAAATGTGTCTAAAAGGCCAAAGAACAAAAACATATCCCAATCATAACCTATACTTATTGAATACAATAAAAATACATATAAACTGACACAACCATAATATGCCTTAACACCCATAGCTCAAAATAAAGATTAACATATACACACAAATGGAACAAATAGAAACTAAACATCAGATCCAGGTGTTGTTTTTCCTGACTGTATAGAGCTTCTCCATCTTTGACTAAATAGTCAATCTCTGGTGATGTTCATGTGTAGAGTCGTCTCTGAGGCTGTTGGAAGAGGGTGTTTACTATAACTGGAGAATTATCTTGACATAATTCTACTAATCTGTAACCTGCTTTATTTTGTACTTCAAGGCCAAACTTGCCAGTTATTCTGGGAATATTTTAGTTACCTACTTTAGCATTTCAATCTCTTATGATGATAGGGGTTATATCTAGGAGGTGTTGAATATCCTCGTAACATTGGAAAGCTTCAGCCTCTTCAGCATCTGTGGTTGAAGCATAGACTTGGATCACTGTGATGTTAAATGGCTTGCCTTGAGTTGAAATCATTATGTCATTTATTGGGCTGTAACATAGCTTTAGCCACCTTTTGATTATGAGGGCAACTCCATTTGTTTTGCAGGATTATTGTCCACAGTAGAAGATCTGGTTGATGTCTGATATGAAATGTCCCATTCCAGTTGGTTCGAATTCACTAATCTAGTCATCTCATTTTTGACCACGTCCAGTTTGCATTGGTTCAGGGTTCTAGGGTTCCAGGTTCCTATGCTGAATTCTGTTGTAGCAGCAGACGTTCCTTTCCCCTCCAGATACATCCGCAGCTGGGTGTCCTCTCAATTTTTTAACCGACCACTAGATCTGGTGCTACTTCTACTTTTCCTCTGTACTTCCCCAGTAATGCAGTAGGCACCTTCTGACTTGAGGCGCTCATCTCCTGATGCCCATATCATTATGACTCTATGTGTGCTTATCCGTACAGTTTTTTGACAAAGATACTGGAGTGTGTTGCCAGTTCGTTCTCCAGTGGGCCACAATTTGTTTGACCTCTCTGCTATGATCTGCCCATCTTGAGTGACCGTACAATGGTATAGCTCACAGTCTCATTGAAGTACACAAACCCTTCACCATGGCAAGATAGAGAAGGGGACTGGTGGCATACATTTAATAATTAGATGTGCAAAAATTATCGAACCATGTCTTATTCAGTTCATTAATTTATATGTCCACCCTCTCAGTAATCAAGCACATTATTCTACCAACTAGCAAGCTGTTCATATCTCAATAAATATGTAATATTGAAAGAAAGTAACTTTGCCTTTTTATGACTGTGACTGGCTCAACTAGCCCACAAGAACATGCCATATCATAACAGTGATATTCTTGCATGCCAGAAACGATTTCTTTACAACACACTGGACATGAAGGCACATGTGCCATAAACTTACAGTACACATGATCTCCATTGCTGCTCTTACACAATTAGATTTTTATTTCATATCATCATGTCTTATGATATAATTATTTCCTAACCTTGTCAATTACAGCCCAGTTCTTGTTTTGTTCTCTTGTCCATGACCCTATTAGGCAATTACTGTAGCTGGTAATGTTTTTATGATGTTCAGAGTTGGAAGAGCTCAGTAAATAAATGTTGTTTAAACTTGTCATTTAGATTAGAGTGACACAGGAACAGCAGTAAAGATAGGCAAATAATGAAGTTGGACATATGTTTTATTTTTTTCATTAACTGGTATTTACATGATGTCTAACATTTTGGATACTAAACGCATTGGCTGAGTAAACTTACCAAAAAGGAAATTACAATAGTATGGTAATATCCGTTCCATTTTGAAGAATAAATATGATATTGCTATATCATAAAAGAAATAGCAAACTCAATTCCTCTTAAACAAAATGCAACATTATTAACCCTTTGTAATTAATTCACCATACAACTATATTGAAAATTATCACAGCATTCAGATCTCCGTTATTTTATGCAAATCTTTTATTGTGCACACATTGCATAATCAGGCCACATTTCCAGACACAGCGCTTAAAAGTAAATTATATAATAAGTTTGACAAGGCTATTTTGGCAACAAAACACTAGAAAATTAAATCACTGATGAACAAATATAATTACGGCAAAGTTACCATGGTAACTTGTAAATAATAACTGTGAATATCCAGTAATATAATGGTGCTTAACCCATTATAGACCTCTCTAACATTGCGTAAAACATATTTTTTTTGTGCTGGATTTAAGAGCTTGGGAATGATTTCCATGGGGGTTATTGAATTAAGGCATTTAACATTTTGCAAGTGAGATTAATCAATATTTTGGAGCTAGGTTGCAAAGACACAAAATCCGTAAACCTTTACATGTCCATGAGAGTATCAGCTGGCCCTTCTAGCAGATAACTGTGTTTATTTTAGAATAATAAAGTCTAAAGCTTTCTTTCCTGGAGTTAAAGACTTCAGGGAGGGAGCCCTGGGCACTAGTCCAGAAGCATTACTCTGCCATGCCTTTTAACCATAGTTGCCACTATGTATATTTAGTTATTATTCATTGCATCTTTGAAGAGATTCTGCAATTTAAGGCAGGGATCTATTTGTAATATCTGCAAGGCTGTTCTAGGGTTATCACCGTAGCTTGAACTGATATATCTGTGTAATCGCTGGAATCTCTATCTCTTGGACTGTTTCCTAGTGTTGTTATAAAGGTAGTAAGATCCAAGACTTATTTTTTAATCTCTTGAAGCATGTGGTCGTTCTCTCTCTTAAGTGCTTGATTCAGCATCTGATGGAGATTCTCCAGTTTAATTCTGGTTTTACATCCAGTTAAATCTTTGGCCGTGAAGGTCATTTTATGGTGTTTGGGGATTTAGTTGTGTTCTGGGTGGCTAAAAACTATGATCAATCTGAGTAGCAGATCTCAATGAAACTACTTAAGTAAGAGCAATCTGTGATTGGTACATTTTTTCCCAAGCGCTGCTAGGTGACTAGTGTTGTTTATTCCATGACGGTGATTATTTGGTTCAAGTAGTCCCCAAAAGGCTGTATCAGGGGACTGTACTGAATGCTTAAAGGTCTTGAGATTACCTCCCTGAACAAAGATCACTTTCACTGTGCAGTCCAGTTAGATGTTTTTTTTCCTATAGGCAAAGATTGTATTCAAGTAACTCAGTTATATGAAACGGCCTCCTCAGCCCTTGCACAATAACAAGTCTTAGAGTCTTATGTTGATATCATACTTATAGATCTCACTGTGTTTTTTCCAGTGACTAATGAAGTTTGTTGTAATAGATTTGCACACAGTACTGAGATGTGGTATGTCCTATTATGAACTTCTTCGTCTGCTACATGACTGTTCAATGGTATTATGCAAGTCTTACTTCCCACTTACATCTCTTCAGGTTGTTATTGTGTCCCAGTTTTGCTATTTATTGGACCATTGGTAAAGCTAATATTGGTGCAACAGGTGCAAACACCAAAGCACACAACAGAGTAGGGCCCCCCTGCAACCAGCAGCAGCTTGAACTAAAGGTGGATCCCTCATTTATTAGGAATAAGGGGCAGATAATAACTTTTATAGCACTCTCTGGCTGGGTCAGTGCCATGTTTTCCAGCACTTTAGATGGAGGTATTCGTTCTAAGCCAGCATATAAAGGAAACAAAACACAAAATAAACTATTAGACTATAATCAAATTATTACAGTTTAATAGTTTATATTGTGTTTTGTTTGGCTGTTTCAGGAATCCAATGTTGCTATGAGCCTGCCATAAGGCTGCAGAGTAACTGTCTCTTTGTCTTCTCCCAGCCCAGTCCCAACTGTCTCTCTTTTCCTTAGCAGCCAATCTCAGCTGGGTTGCTTAGACCTTTGCAGGAGTTCTAACCCAATCACCTCCTTGGGGAAAGAGAGCCCTGCAGAGTCTGCCACTCACATATACCACGTGTATAACCCTGTTACACTATATATATATATATATATATATATATATATATATATATATATACCGTATTGGTCCGAATATAAGCCACATCTGCATATAAGCCGCACCCGTAAAGTTCAAGTTAAAAAAATAGAAAAAAGATATAAGCCACACCCGTAAAATTGGAGAGAAAAAGACTCTCAAAGTGATCAGCCATTGCAAGAAACAGGCTTTCTAATTAGCACTGTAGCTTTTTTTGCAGGTTACAGGCTTTACAGGATGTTAGAATCACTAAAACCGTAAATCGCTATTTAATACCGTAGTCTAAAGCACGAAAATCGTCACCCTTAACTCGCAATTGCGCAAATCGGTAGTAATTTTTTTTTACTGTCGCGAATATAAGCCGCACCTGTAACACGCAAGCTCAGAAATCAGAAAAAAGGTGCGGCTTATATTCGGACCAATACGGTATATATATATATATATATATATCACATATAATAGTTGTCAAACTACGAATCGTCGTCACTCTTTGGACGCAGTTGGTCCCCGGATGTGGACCCTCGCAAAGCGAGGGGCCGCATTTGCGGAAGGTGGCGGCTCTAACTTCGGCTGGATATATTAATGCTGGATATATTAATTAGAAATAGGTAAAGTATATTAATTTATTAAGTAACTAATTAATTAATTATTATTTAAAAAAAATATAGATATATATATATATGTTTTTGCGATGAGCGCCGATGATCGTTGCAAAGCACAAAACTGGAAGGACACGAGGGGAGAAGCTCACAATGAGCGCCGAATGTCCTCAGAGTAGAACAAACTTTACATTGTGTGGCAAACAGCATTGCCATGGCTTCAAATTTTATTGCCCCGTAATTTTTGAAGGGCAAGTCACTAGTATCACATATAATAGTTGTCAAACTACTATGTGTACAACTGTCCCTGTGGATGAGATGTATGAATGTAAGAAAGCCCTAGCACATCTGCACCAATGAACGCCCGTTCTTCTTTGTACGTTAGAGTTGCCATGGCTTGTCCATGACCCCTCTTGCCACTGTCATAGGCGAGTCAGATGCTATCCCTGACCCCTTGTTTCAGGAACATGTGGGACAAGGGGTTTATGTAGAACTTTCATTTCTAGACATAATAGACCGTAACATCTTATGTGACTCCTCACAGTTGTAATCTTCACAAAGTTCTTGGTGCACAAAGGTTGGTGTGACTCCAGTAACTGACTTCTTTAAATATGTTCGGACACAGGGGATAATACAACAGGTAACAAATGCAAGAATTATCAGTATTGAAAGAAAGACAACCTGTGACAATACCTTCTGCCAGTTGTTCATCCACCCAAACCATTTATCCCAATAGTCTGTGGTTCCAGAATTCTCCTTCAATTCTTGTGCCAAGTTGTTTAGTTCTTTAATGGCTAAAGTAATTTTACAGTTTAGACCCATATTATCAGGTATGTAGATGCAGCAGTTGCCAGTGTCGGGGAGCATTTTACACTCCCCCCTTTTTAGCAAGGATCATGTCTAGTGCCATTCTATTCTGGAAGGCCATGTGTGATGTGGCCTTCAATTGTTCTGCAACTCCTTGTGTAATCCACAAACCTTTGTTGGTTATAATATATATAATTGATTCAAGCAACATTTTTATTTTCAGTTATGATAGGGAAAAGTGATTCAAATCCTGCTGCAACCTGATTTCTAGCTTTAAACTCATTAGGCACCCCCCTTGGGACTCCCATAGAGTCTATGTACACATGTGGGTCAAAGCTACCTTGTGGGGAAGAGACCTTTCTTTTGGGTCTAGATGTTGTCAATAGGGTGTGTGGTGAGGTATCAGCTTGGATGGGCACTATGTGCACTGGCATTATGACCTTTGTCAGGCTACACTCACCATACCAGATACCCTCTAGCCTTGATCTGAGCTTCATGTCCCCACATATCCAATAGATGTCTCCCAATGTTTGTGTCTGCTCTGTAAACTGTGAAGCCAATACAATATATAATGCAGAACCCTTGCTTAAACCTCTTTAGGTTTCTCCCTTGAGGTGTACTCCTAATATAGCATGTGTAATTACCTGGGTATATGGTTATACCTTCACCTGGATGTAGATTGTCAGTTATAATGGGATACCTGTTCTCCCATTGTTCACAATTTAGATCTTTTAGTCTGGGTAGTTTTATAAAGACTTAAGAAACACTTTTCTTCCTTCATAGTTACCATAAGTGGAACAGTGCCTAGGTGAGGTCTTGCACTCGCACAAATATAACAATTAGTCTTATTATGTGACTCTACGTTATATTTCATCCATTCCAGCCATAAGTTGAGGTCTGTGAACCCAGTCTCATTCGGTAGGGTTTCTTTATACGTAGGTTCACTGATATCAGTCGTTTGGGGTAATGCCTGAGTGTGTTGTACTTGCATTAGTCTTCTGATATGAGTGGTGCATTTAGATTTCTGAGCATAAATTTACCAATCCGTCCTTTTGCTTCTCCTCTAACCCAGCCACCCATTATGTATGTACCTGCGTCTGTGGGTCTGGGGTTCTTGATAGTCAGAGTAAGTTGCATGTTAGCTCCAGTCTTGCCATTTGGCGAGCATTTGCCTGGCTTTATTAGAGTCATACGTTCAAGTAAAGGGCTTCCACTCAAATCTGTTCTAGCTAAGGCACTCTGTGGTCTGTAGCCCTAAGCTGTCCCAGTGTTCCATCCTACAGCTTCCCAATGACTACAATCTTTTCCCCAAGTCTGGTCTGTAACACATATGTATGTAGATGTGCTAAGAGTGTCTTCGTACAAGTTACATTGTTGAGTCACGCTTAGCTGTTGGCAACATACAACACGACAATAATCAAAGGACAATGTGATCATATGTGTTTTAGATGGATTGTACCAAAATGTAATACCATCTTTCTTCTCACTAATGAATGCAGAAGGTTCTACTTTAGTTAAGAACAGACAGGAAAGTATATGTGTTATGATCATCATGATGTTGGCTGCTATGGGTCTGGTGCTGAAAACTTTTTTTTTTTTTGCAATGAGATATGTGGATCCAAGTAGGCCGTCCTTCAAGTTTAACTGACGGTGCAGCAATTAGAAGAACTTGAAAGGGACCATCATATCTGGATTCCAGAGGATTCTTTCTCACAAAAATCTCTTGACCAGGACCCAATCTCCAGGAAGTAGTTGATGAGTACCAGTGTCTACTTCCGGATCTGGAATAGAAGAAAACACTTGTGCATGTATTTTAGTCAGTGCTTGAGATAAAGCAATCACATAATCAACAAATACATCAGATTTAAATTTCAATTGCTGAGGATAATAATACCCTAATCTAGGAGCAGACCCAAATAGGATCTCGTGAGGGGACAGGGAAAACTTCCCTCCAGGGGTGTACCCCACGCTTAACAGTGATATAGGGAGACTTTCTGGCCATGAGATACCAGTTTCTTGTGCTATTTCAGCTACTGGTTTTAACTTCACCATAACTGGTGAAACCCTAAGGTGTCCAACTTTGTTACAATTAAAACACTTTCTTGTTCTTGTTGGCTCTGTCTCCTCCTGCTCAGAAGACACCATAATGTGTGTAGTCTCCTTATTACCTTTTGAGAACTCAAGCCCTTTTACTACTAATAACAAAGTCTCTAATGGCAACACCTTGTATTCAGGACGAGATGTTAATAAATCTTTCCTGATGGATTCTCTTCAATCCCTCCACAAAGGCTGCTCCCAGCATCTGAGACTTGTGCCTGGAATGATATATTACCACTGACTGCTTTATCCTGTGTAATATCTGACAAATTAATAGCCTGATTTGCTATTTCATCCGTAGCTCATGCTATTGTGTGTTTTGACCTTGATTGTCACACACAGCTGCACAGAAATCAGCTTTCAGCTTCAGTGTACAGGGAGAGAAATTCTAAGCTTCATTTCTCATTAAAATATGCATCACAACCAGCAATAACAGATCACAGTAATATTTATCAATTTCTGCAGACTAATTTCTGTCTCTTAAAATATTGCAGTCCAAAATCTCACACCGTCGTGTGCTAAAATTGACGCCTTCAGAGAATTATTGTGTTATTCGGACACAATAAATCCGTCCCTGAAGTCTGCATCCCACATACATGCCCTTACACCTTGATGTGTGTGACAGATATCTCCCGGGGTCATCACGCTACCAAGGCACGAACATAATGACCCCCAAGAGATACTCGGCTATCTAACATGCATAGACCCTCCTAAAGAAAGGTATGCATATGTACGTCTGTACGTACGGCTATTTCAGGGCTATAGTGTTATTCGGACACTACCCAATCCGTCCCTGGAACCTGCCGCACGCAAACATGTATGTCTTTGAACACAATATCTAAGAAATCACAATCACTCGACCCACACTCTCAACAGTCATACACAGGTAACAAATATTATCCAGTACAGATATTTCTTCAAGGTAGACCCTGGGCAAGCAATTTATCTGTACTTTTGGTGCCTTCAGTAGCAGCCCAAGACAAAGCGGCAGAACTATAGCAGCATTATTCATATATATGCAAGGTTTTTAAAACATTAAACCTTACCATATATTAGAGTTGAGTTGATCAGGCTCCTTTATGCCACCATAGGCCGTCCCAAAGTCTTCCTTGTCTGCTATCTGTTGGTCACAACCCAGGGCCCCACGTTGGGCGCCAATTGTTTTGGATGGATAAAAATAATCCCATTATGTAATATCTGTTCCTGTCCAAATCATCCATCTGTTGGCCATGTGTGCACACAGAGACAAGAATTTACACAGACCCAAAAGTTCTGGTATAAAACTTCTTGTATTCTTCCCAACGAACGAACCCCCCCAAATACAACATAGGAACTTATATAATATAAGTTGATCAGATATAACAATCATATGACTCATTGTTAGACAGTGAGTGAGTTATTGATTGGTTGACAAGGTAGGAAGGGTCCTTCCATATTTGGTCTCGGATGTTGATGTCATTATGGTCAGGTTATGTGAAGCCTCTGATTGGCTCTGGAAGGTGGCGGGGCTCATATCCTTATTTGGTCACGGATATGAATGTCATCTTAGGACTCCCAGGATATGACTCAGTAGCCATCTTAGGACTCTCAGGATAAAGAATAAAGGTAATGAGTGCCTTATCTTATGATATATTGTAAGGAAAGGAATGCAGCATGGACATAATATACATTTTCATGAATTTCGTCCACAACAGCTTCCCTTGCTGATATACCCTTCTTAATACATGCTAATATTTTGTTTTGCCTTTGAAGATACTGCTTGGCATTGAGCACTGTTACCTAGGTGGTTGTCCACAAGCACTCCCAAATCCCTCAATATCTGATACCCCAATACTTGCTATATTACAATTATAAATTGCATGGCTATTTTTCATTTACAAATGCATATCTTTACATTTATTCATATTAAATTAATCTGCCATTTATTTGCCCATTTCTCTAATTTATGCAAATCCCTTTGGAGGGAAAGTACATCATTATCTGATTGAATTACCTCACACAACTTAGTGTCATCAGCAAAAATCGAGACAACACTTTCCAGTCATACTTCTAAGTCATTATAAATAAATATGTTAAGAAGGAAATGACTTAATACTGAATCCTGAGGATCCCCACTTAACACATTAGTCCAATCTGAGTATGTTCCATTTATAACAACCCTTTGCTTCCTTTCTTTTAGCCAGCTCTCAATTCATGAGCAGATATTTACTGCAACTCCTGTATTCCTTTGTTTGCACAATAGTCTTCTTTGTGGCCCTGTATAAAAATCCTTTGCAAAATCCCAAAAGACTACATCCACTGAGTTGCCTTGATCCAAGTTCCTACTAACCTCCTCATAGTAACTAAATATATTTGTTTGACATGACCTATCGCTCATAAATCCATGTTGACTCCTACTTATAATCTTGTTCAAATAGACATGTTCTTGTATATTATCGACTATTAACCATTCTAAAAGCTTTTCCACTACAGAAGTGAGGCTTACAGGTCTATAATTCCCTGGATTTGCTCTTGCTCCCTTCTTAAATATAGGTTTCACACCTGCTTTTCTCCAGTCTTCTGGTAACTACCCGGTGTTGAGTGAATTAGAAATAATGGTTTGGCTATTATAGAACCAAATTCCATCATTATCCTTGCATGTATTCCATCAGGACCTGGGGCTTTATTAACATCTATTTTTTCCAAACTATTTTGGATTTCTTCCTGTGTTACCCAATTATTTAGTGAAGGTAATGTAGTTCCAACTACTGGTACCTCCCTTGTATATATCTGCCTTCCTGGTCACTAATTATCAGACAACCTGTTTCATATTGTAATGTTCTTATAGCTTCCTTCCTGGCCTTCTTCCCATTATTATATTTAAAAAATATTTTAGGATTAGTCTTACTCTCCTTTGCAACTCATTTTTCATTTTCTATTTTAGTCAGTCTAATTGACCTTTTGCAAGCCTTGTTGATTTTCTTGTACTCATGTAAAGCAGTCTCTGTCCCCTCTTGTTTGTATAATCTAAATGCCTGTTTTTTTCTCTGTATCTTTAAATCATTGTTAAGCCACATTGGATGTGATTTACTTCTTTTACTTTTTTTCAGAGATGGAATATGGTGATAACTATGTATATTTAGTAAGGATTTAAATGTTGCCCATTTATGTTCAGTATTTTTACCTATCAGTTCCCTGTCCCAGTCTATACTTTGTATTGCTGCCCTTAGACCGTTGAAATCTGCCCTTTTAAAAACAAAGAATTTTTGTTGGCCACTTACAGTTATGTTTTTTTAATTTCATCTCAAATGAGACTGTGTTGTGATCAGTGTTTCCTAAAGGTTGCCATATTTTAACATTTGATACCATATCGATATTATTTGTGATGACTAAACCCAAGATAGCCTAATTTCTAGTAGGTTATTGTCTAACCTGGGCCATATAATGATCTCTGGGTATACTTAGCTGAACTGCTAATCTAATTTATCCAGTTTATTTCAGGGTAGTTAAAATCTCCCATTAATACAATTTGACCATGCTTAGCTGCATTTCCAAACTGTAACAATAATTGTATTTCCTCACTTTCAATTATGTTTAAGGGTTTATAGCATACTCCTACTAATATTCTTTTGGAAATTGCTGCTCCGTTTTTTAACTCTACCCACAAAAATTCAACATTACCGCTAGTTCCACCATAAATATCTTCTCTAACTATAGGCTTACATTCAGGCTAAACGTATTTCTTTCCTAAATAGGTTATAACCATCCAGATAAACAGTCCAGTCATGTTTCAGTAATGCCTATTAAATCCCATTTCTCATTAACTGATAATAATTCTAACTCTCCCATTTTCCTGGCAAGCTTCTGGCATTAGGAAGCATACACCTTGTGTTGTTATGAATTTGTAGTTTTGAAGTGTCTGCCACTATACTTGAGTTACTCAGCGATATCTCCCTATTGACTATACTACCCACTCCATTCTCCTCCCCCATGACTAGTTAATTCATTAAGTACCCCCCTACACTTTCTACCCCTATTACTTCTATCTAGTCCATTTCCCCCCTTCTAGTTTAAAAACTCTTTCTACCATCCTATCTGTCATTAATGTGCATATAGTATTTTAAACCAGAGAGAACTACCTTGTTTTTACATTACAATATCATATCATCTTATCGCCGTATTCTGTGTGATATCAATATAGTGTCATATTTATTGCATTTAGACAAGCATGTATATAATTTATACATTTAAATCAATATAAATATGTTGTAGGCCCAGTGAGATGATATGTCTTAGTCTAATATGGTATTATATTACTTTCAAAACCTATATTTATTGTTCTTAGCCCATTATTTTTTAAGTTTGTGTGGTGATCTGCTGGATAACATTTGGTTGTGTGGAGCTCGGACTGGCCCTTTAAGAATCTAGGGAGTGAGAATGACAAAAGCTCTGTGATTGACTGAATTATGCTACACATCCCTCCTCTACATTGTATTCTGGGAGTTCTATTGCTATTTTGAAATCAGTCCCATCAAGTACAGGCAAAAGAACCAAATGTAAGGTCTTATTCTGGGATTAGCCTTCAAGTGTCTTCTGGGGAGGACCACATATTTGTGTCATAGAAATCCACAAGTGATTTGTGAGGAGTTTCTGAAGATAACACATGCACTGCAACTGTGATTACAAGGGTAGAACCAAGTTTGAGAGTTCTCAGACTATTCCTAAAATGTAAACAGTGTATTTACAATACATTGATTGGCTGTTAACAACATCTCTACCAGTGTAAGCAGCATATCAGTGTTTAGCAATCCGCACTGAGCTACAAATTCTCCTCTCAGTCAAGTGGTATATAAAGTAAATTATTTAATATTATACTATAATGTCATTTATATTTATAGTGTTACTGTCTCTATGTATTTAAGAGTCTGTTTTGGTCTTTTGATTGCTAATTTTAATGGTTTGTCTAATATAAAATATATTAAAGGGATATGTAAATGAACTGGATTATGAGTGCATCTGAAAGAGTAGAATTAGTAGTTTATGAAAGCATTTTTTGTATGAAAAAATACCAAAATAAGCATTTAAACACTTACCTTGAAGTTAGCAAAATATCTTTTAATTTCTGTCAGTTAAAATTTAGGGTTAACACCCTCCAAACCCAGGCTAAATTGGTATACAATTTGAAAAATTGCTTTGGCTAATCAGGAGGAAGTAAAGACTGAAACATTTGTGTCACAATCTGGCGGTTTCAGTTTGTTCTCTTTGCCTGTCTCCTTATGGGCTGTGATCCCAGCAACCATCATTTCCTTTAGAGGTCATACACTTCACCCTGCAGGGTACACTTTATGTAAGCTTCCTAGGAGTGTGCACATCCACATATCAGTTTTTAGCATATAAATATGTAAGTACATTCAACTTTTCAATATAATACATATTTTTCTACTAATCAGTAGCTGTTTATTAGGAAACATTTGAAACCCAGGAAATGTACATATACCTTTAAGGATCTTGGAATGTACATCAAAATGACTGAGCCACTGACACATAAACAAATTATCCTAAAAAATGTGGTCTTGTATTTGGGTATGGTTTATAAGCCTATACTAACCTTCAAGCCAACAGCAGCACAATTCTTTATTAAACTTTTACTATGCATTTAAACAATTACAAATTAGAAGAAAGTTAAACAAGTTTAGACATTACCATGTATAGGATTTCAGGCTAACACCTGTCTCATTTTAGGATCCCTTCTCCTGATTTTCTGAAGTAATCCCTTTTTGTGTATTTGTTCTTTTCTTTTTATAAAGAGTTGGGGTAGTATTTGGATATAGACAGATATAGTAAGATATCTTAGAGAGAATATAAAAGAGATGCCGGAGTGTCACAGTCAGAAATAGTACAGCAGAAGTACCGACAGAAAAAACAAGAAAGCCCAGACAACCAGGAAAGACCAGAAAAAGACCAGAAAAGACCAAGCAACCAGGAAGGACCAGAAAATACCCCAATCCTTCTCTCTGCTTATTAGATAAACAATTTCTTCCTCATCGTGTTTGTTTCCACCAATTACCAATAGCCTCCTCCCTGTTCATATGTATAGGCATTATTATAAGGTGTTACATAGTTACATAGTAATTTAGGTTGAAAAAAGACTTTAGTCCATCAAGTTCATGCTTTTTAGATCTCCTCTGATCTGCAATACGCGGATTTATTGTTAATTGATCCAGAGGAAGGCAAACAGTAAAAAAAAACCTTCCTTCATGACCCCAGATACTCCCTCTCTATTTATCCAGGATAGCACTTAATGCCCTTTTTATTTAAAAATAAATCCAATCCCTTTTTAAAGTTATCTATCGAATCCGCTGTCACCACCTCCTTTGGTAGAGAATTCCCCAGATTAACCACCCTTACTGTGAAGAACACTTTTCTTTCTTTATGGTGAAATCGTTTTACTTCTAATTTCAAAGGATGTCCCCTTGTCAGTTGAAAACCTCTTGGCACAAAAAGTTCCCTTGACAAAGCCTTGTAATAACCCTGGATATATTTATATAAGGTAATCATATCCCCTCTTAATCACCTTTTTCTAGAGTAAATAATTGTGTTGGTCTTTCTTCATTACTTAGCCTGTCCATTCCCCTTATTAGTTTTGTTGTCCTTCTCTGTACATTTTCCAGCTCTAAAATGTCCTTTTTATGTAGTGGTGCCCAAAATTGTACTCCATATTCCAAATGAGGGCATACTAGAGATTTGTATAGGGATCTGAATAATCTTCGCTCATTTAACCTATATAGAACATTTTGCCTGAGTTGAGGTGGTTACTATTTAATTACTATTTTACAAATGTATGCCTCGGGCTGTATAATCTCCAGATCTCTCCACTCTGTAAAACACGGCACCCAACCTTCACGCGCTGCAAAACAGTGCGTCGCTATCAGGGCGCCGAGAACTGCGCCCTGTTGATGCTCGGAACTCCAGCCTGCATCCCATCTGCCACAGAGGTTTCTCATGCGTGAGCGCTCACATCTCATATTTACTGGACCTGCTTGGCAAGGTAAGGGTCTGACAGTGTGCCATATGGGCCAGCCCCTTACCTTGGCCTTGGCAGCCTCCAGCAAGCAGGTCCAGTAAATATGAGATGGGGCCTCTGTGGCAGATGGGATGCAGGCTGGAGCGCAGAGCGTCATCAGAGCACAGTTATCGGTGCACTGATGAAAACGCGCTATTCTCCAGCGCGCAAAGTACGTGCCACCGTAAAACACACATAAGTAGTACGCAGTAATGTAACATGTGCTTCTAACAATGTACACAAATACACTTTCTAGTCACCTCCCACTATCATACTGCAAGTATGGTATGAAAAGCATTACCCTCTGAACTGCGCCCACTCATGATTAAAATAGTAATCACTTGTTTTAATGCACAGTGAAAGTCCAATAAAATCAGGCCCTAACTACAAATTCTTACAGAGTCATTTATGACAAAACTTTAAATCACTGCCTTGTAGTGTGAAACTATAAGTATCTTGTCAAAAATCAATAACTTACTTTATATTTTTGCCATAGAGTTTTCAATCTGCTTGAGTACACTTATTAATTTATTATCCAAAGTTATTTTTGGGTGGCAAGAGCATCTGCTGCACGTGCAGAGTTATAAATTGCAAACATAGGGTAGAGTCGCTCCAGGCTGTGAAGTGTTTTTAGTGAGCCTGTCACAGTATTTTTTTTACCTTAGGAAAATAGGAAACAGACAATTCTAAGGGTAGGTTGTGTTGTCAGTGGCAATTTACATGGTTTTAATCAGTTAGATTAGCTGCTGGCTATATACATTTATTTTTACTCTTACATGAATGCTACAGCCTATCAGAGGAGTTACAGAATTGTTTTACTGCATATTAAATTATGTTGCTAGTTACAATCAATCAATTAATAAATCAATCAATCTCTCTATCTATCTATCTATCTATCTATCTATCTATCTCTATTTATATATATATATATATTTTAATGTGGATCAAAAATAATTTTGGTTTCTGCTTATTAACTCCATAAGTTGGGAAGATATTGTGAATGCAGAAGAATTTTCTGTAAACACAATGGGAATGTGGCCTCTATAGCAAGACTGAAGAGATGCTCATTAGTTTACAAGGACATACCCACCTGAGCAAAAGTAAGACACAGCAGCAAGCAGGAAAACAAAATGGAATCCTGCAGTAATTAATTAAATTCACATAAAAAGCTATAAAATATTAAGGTTGTATTTATTTATTTTTCACTTTCTAAAACATTTTGCTTTTTGTGAAGTTTAATTATTAAAAATAAAAATACAATGAAAACTCTATATTTATCAAATCAACAACAAAATGCTTTAATATTCAAAAAATAATAATTGTCACCCACCACATGGCGATCAAAATATAAATTAATTCAATCAGAATGTGGTTCTATGTATTCATGTGGCCCTCAGGAACGGATTAATGACAAATATAGAAGTTCCACTGTACAGAAATAAATAGCTACAATGGATCTTCAAATTGCCTGAAAGTACTGATAAGTGGTGGGTTTGAAAGTCTGTTTAAAAAAAATTGTAACTAATATTTTTCCCAACTCTGTTCTACCATGGGTATGTTTAGGTTTTATGTTGTCCTGGGCTTTCAGGTTTGTGTATCCCCATTTGCATCTCCTCATTTCCACTTTCTATATCTGAAATCATATATTTAAGTGTGTTTATATATATTCTATTATTACCGTTTATTTTTACGCAAAAACATATTACGTAGAGCTATACATTAGTTACGATCAAGGCAAAACAATAGCAGTAATAACACGTTGCAAAGAATGGAGGGCCCCATCTTGCTTAGAATCCTGTGTCCAAAGTGCTTTCCCAAAGCACCATGCAAGATTGACTCACAAACTTATAATCTAGAGTATATATATATATATACTAGCGACTTGCCCGTCAAAAATGACGGCAATAAATTGAAGCCTGGCAATTGTGTTTGTCACACACTGCGAGCCTCTCCCCCCCTCTACTTTATTGGCCTCGCGATAAGCGCCTTCGGCGCTAATCACGGGCCTCGCAATGAGCGCCGAAGACGCTCATTGCGAGCCTCTCTACCCCTCTACTTGACGGGAGGGGCTCATTGCGAACCTCTCCCCCCTCTACTTTACTGGCCTTGCGATAAGCTCCTTCAGCGCTCATCTCGGGCCTTGCAATGAGTGGCTTTGGAACTCATTGTGAGCCTCTCCCGCCCTCTACTTCCTCTCCCTTCCCTCTGTCTCTTCCCCCCCTCTCCCTCCCCTGTGTCTTTTCCCCCTCTCCCTCCCCTGTGTCTCTTTCCCCCCTCTCCCTCCCCTGTGTCTCTTTCCCCCTCTCCCTCCCCTGTGTCTCTTTCCCCCCTCTCCCTTCCTTTTTTCTCCTTCCCCCTCTCCCTCCCCTGTGTCTCTTTCCCCCCTCTCCCTCCCTTGTTTCTCCGTCCCCCTCTCCCTCCCCTGTGTCTCTTCCGCCTCTCCCACTTCTGTGTCTTTCTACCTCCCCTGTGTCTCTTCACCCCGTCTCCCTCCCCTGTGTCTCTTCACCCCGTCTCCCTCCCCTGTGTCTCTGCCCCCTCATCCCTCCCCTGTGTTTTTCCACCCCCTGACCCTCATCTCTTCCCCCCTCCGCTGTGTCTCCTCCCCCATGTCTATTCCTCCCCTCCTCTCCCTCCCGTTTCTCTTCCTCCCCTACCGTTTCTCTTCCTCCCCTCCTCTCCATCCCCTGTTTCTCTCTTCCCCCTCCTCTCCCTCCCCTGTGTTTCTCTTCCCCCTCCTCTTCTCGCTCCCCTGTGCCTCTCTTCCCCCTTTCCCTGTGTCTCTCTTCCCCCTCCTCTCCCTCCCGTGTCTCTCTTCCCCTCCCCTGTATCTCACTTCCCCTGTCCCCTGTGTCTCTCTTCCCCTCCCCTGTATCTCACTTCCCCTGTCCCCTGTGTCTCTCTTCCCCCCTCCTTGTCACTCTTCCCCCGTGTCTCTCTCCCTCACCTCATTGCTGTAGATGCGCGCGCACGCGTATGTGACGTCTTCGCCTGTCCGGCTACCCGCGCACGCGTGTGCGCGCGCACGCTTACCGGCTACCCGTGCACGCCTGCAGTAGGGCTGATGGGAGCCATGGTGAAACTGCGAGTTGTCATCATTTGCGGCCCTTCCTTTGCGAGGGCCGCAAAGCGTGACGACAATTTGCAGTTGGACAATTATAATATGTGATATATATATATATATATATATATATATATACAGTGGATATAAAAAGTCTACACGCCCCTGTTAAAATATCAAGTTTCTGTGCTGTAAAAAAATGAGACAAAGATAAATCATTTCAGAACTTTTTCCACCTTTAATGTGACCTATAAACTGTACAACTCAATTGAAAAAAAAACTGAAATCTTTTAGGTAGAGGGAAGAAAAAATATTTGAAAAAAATAATATGGTTGCATAAGTATGCACACCCTTAAACTAATACTTTGTTGAAGCACCTTTTGATTTTATTAAAGCACTCTTTTTGGGTATGAGTCTATCAGCATGGCACATTTTGACTTGGCAAGATTTGCCCACTCTTCTTTGCAAAAACACTCCAAATCTGTCAGATTGCGAGGGCATCTCCTGTGCACAGCCCTCTTCAGATCACCCCACAGATTTTCAATGGGATTCAGGTCTGGGCTCTGGCTGGGCCATTCCATTGTTGATTTGGATGTATGCTTTGGGTCGTTGTCATGCTGAAAGATGAAGTTCCTCTTCATGTTCAGCTTTCTAGCAGAAGCCTGAAGGTTTTGTGCCAATATTGACTGGTATTTGGAACTGTTCATAATTCCCTCTATCTTAACTAAGGCCCCAGTTCCAGCTGAAGAAAAACAGCCCCAAAGCATGATGCTGCCACCACCATGCTTCACTGTGGGTATGGTGTTCTTTTGGTGATGTGCAGTTTTGTTTTTGCGCCAAACATATCTTTTGGAATTATGGCCAAAAAGTTCAACCTTGTTCATCAGACCATAACACCTTTTCCCACATGCTTTTGGGAGACTTCAGATGTGTTTTTGCAAAATGTAGCCTAGCTTGGATGTTTTTCTTTGTAAGAAAAGGCTTTCGTCTTGCCACTCTACCCCATAGCCCAGACATATCAAGAATACGGGAGATTGTTGTCACATGTACCACACAGCCAGTACTTGCCAGATATTCCTGCAGCTCCTTTAATGTTGCTGTAGGCCTCTTGGCAGCCTCCCAGACCAGTTTTCTTCTTGTCTTTTCATCAATTTTGGAGGGAGCTCCAGTTCTTGGTAATTTCACTGTTGTGCCATATTTTCTCCACTTGATGATGACTTCACTGTCTTCACTGTTTTCCATGGTATATCCAATGCCTTGGAAATTCTTTTGTACCCTTCTCCTGACTGATACCTTTTAACAATGAGATCCCTCTGGTGCTTTGGAAGCTCTCTGTGGACCATGGCTTTTGCTGTGGGATGCAACTAAGAAATGTTCAGGAAAGACCAACTAGAGCAGCTGAACTTTATTTGGGGTTAATCAGAGGCACTTTAAATGATGGCAGGTGTATGCTGACTCCTATTTAACACGATTTGGAATGTGATTGCTTAATTCTGAACACAGCTACATCCCCAGTTATAAGAGGGTGTGCAGACTTATGCAAACACATTCTTTTTCTTCTTTTTTGTTCTTTCCTCCACCTAAAAGATTTCAGTTTGTTTTTCAATTGAGTTGTACAGTTTATAGGTCACATTAAAGGTGGAAAAAGTTCTGAAATTATTTATCTTTGTCTCATTTTTTTACAGCACAGAAACCTGACATTTTACCAGGGGTGTGTAGACTTTTTATATCCACTGTATATATATAAATACTACACAAGCTAGGTCCCAGCCCGATATTAATGAGAGGCAGTAACCTTGAAACAGCTGTCCATGGCTAGGTTTCCTGGCTTGTACATAATCCATCCTAAGCTTTGCTTAAAGCTGTATAATAGAGCAGGCATATGCTTGAAATGAGCCATGTTTGTAATGACTTGGAGTAAAGAGTAAAGCCTTTAGAGCACATTTGCATGTCCCCGCCCAGGTTTCCAGAATGCAGTGCTATAACTGTATTCAAATGTTAACACAGATATACTATTTATTTACTATATATATATATATATATATATATATATATATATATATATATATCACACATATAATTGTTGACAAACTACGAATCGTTGTCACGCTTGCGAGCCTTGCGTAGCGAGGCAAGCCGTTGAAGCATAGAAGCACTTAGCTGATGAGTGCCGAAGGCGAGCAGTTGAGGCATTGAAACACGCGGGACTTAGGCAGAAATGAGGGCCGAAGGCGCTCCTGCGAGCCTCGCGAGGCGAGCCCCTGAGGCATTTAAAAAATGCGGGACTTAGCCTACAAGCAGTTAGGAAACGCGGGATCGCCTTAGGCTGCAAGTAATTGAGGAACGTGGGACTTAGAAAATGAAAACAAGGCTACACGACCCGGAACGGCGCAAAACACCGCCACCCCTGTACCACTTTTACCCAGGAATGTACAAGGTACAACATACACTATTACAAAGGCCGGAAAATGCTTGCGAGCCGCGTATTACATAGACAATCGACGCCATTTTCCAACACTAACTTGCAACTAAAAACATTACGAACATAAAATGCTGCTTTACCCGACCACACCAGCGCCCTCGCACACACAGCCTATTTACACTGCACAATTGGCACATTGATGACACTTTCTCCTCAGGGCAGCAACAGTTCAACTGTACATTGTATGCTGCAGGAAAATAAAAAGAGATTGGTAGCTCTTCAGGCTATTGATTGCTGGATATATTAATTAGAAATAGGTACAGTATATTAATTTATTAAGTAACTAATTAATTAATTATTATTTAAAAAAATATAGATATATATATATGTTTTTGCGATGAGCAGCGATGATCGTTGCAAAGCACAAAACTGGAAGGACACGAGGGGAGAGGCTCACAATGAGCGGCGAAGGTCCTCAGATTAGAAAAAGCTTTACATTGTGTGACAAACAGCATTGCCATGGCTTCAAATTTTATTGCCCCGTCATTTTGGAAGGGCAAGTCACTAGTATCACATATAATAGTTGTCACTACGAATCGTCGCGCTTTGAGCTAGCAAGAACTGATTCCCTCGTTATGCGAAGGCGGCAGTTTGGGCCGCAAATGCGGACCATCGCTTCGCGAGGGGGGCGCATTTGCGAAAGGTGGAGGCTCCCACGTCGGCTGCAATGAGCCAAAGGCTCATTGCAGGCAGCAAATGCGGGGCCGCATTTGCGGAGGTGGAGGCTCTACGGCGCCTCACAAGCGCCGGACTTGGAAAAAAAACACAAAACACGCAATGAGTAAATACGGACTTACACAAAAAAATACGAGCCGCGGGACTTAGAACGAAAAAATTATGGACTTACACAAAAAAATACAAGCCGACCTTAACGGCAGAACCGCGCGCAGCTGAAAACATAAAAAAAACGATATATACACACAAAAATGACATAAAAAGGAAGGGGGGGGGGGGCCACCCAGGACCTCTACAAGTGAACTTACACCTCAATTTAAGTTCAAATTACAGAGTTCAGACACACGTAAATCCCCTAAGCGAGAGAAACAATGGCCGCCGAAAAAAACAAAAACGAGGCTATACGACCCTAAAACCGCAAAACACCACCAAGCACATACCGCTTTAAAAAAAAGCCGTACGAGGTACAAGATGCACTTTTAGCAAGGACGCTAAATCATCCACACCCGCGTACCACATACACTTTCGCTGCCATTTTACAACACTAACTTACAGAATGCGGAACTACACAGCTACCCTAACAGCTTTCCCTTGCGCACGCAGCCTATTTACACTACACACTGCACACATTGCAGACACTTACACCTCAGCTCCACAACAGTGCAAACCGACATTGTATGCTGCAGGAACATCAAAACAGATTGTCAGCTCTTCAGCACAATGCTTCCTGCATATATTACTTACAAATAGGTGTGGTATATTAATTTATTAATTATTTCATTAGCATACAAAAATACATATACACAAAAAATAAAAACAGTATAGCAATAAACACAAAAGCCATTCACAGAGCGCCTCACAACGAGCGCCAACGCTGCTCATAACACACAAACTACACCAGGGGACAGCCTTGGAATAAGCACAAAAAGCAGATCAGCGCCGACCTTACAATGACAGCAAAAACGCCTCTGATAAAAAAAAACAAGAGCCAACAACCAAGAGCCTCAAAATGAGTGCCGAAGGCACTCATTGCGAGGCATGCACCAAAGGTCCTCAGGGTAATAAACGGTTTCCATTATGTCTCAAACAGCATTCCCTGGTTTACAATTTTATGCCCGTCATTTTTTGACTGGCAATTCGCTAGTATATATATATCAGAAATTATCAAGTACACTGCCAGACAGAATTATCACTGTTAAAAGAAATTTCTGTGCACATACATATATATATTTGCATTTAACATACTTCAGTGAAAATGTGCTGCCCTAGGCCTTGGCCCCTTGGGCTTAGACAGAAACACACCCCTGCATGTGATTAATGAGCTATAAAGATAACAAAAGTGTAAAAGCCTGCTAAACAGCAGATCAAAGCTATTTTACTTGGACTATTCTGCCATGGTAATAGTTTTTTTTTTTTTTTCATTGATTTGCTTAATCGTTGCTTTAAATTATGTTTGATAACCACTCGAAAATTGTTATCAAAAAGTGAATAAAGATTAAGTTATAAAAAAATAAATCAATGCTTTTTTTTCCAGAAGTTATTTCAGGTTAAACACCACTGTATATTGTCATTGCTTTGCAGCAAACATGTTATTCTAAACATCGCATCTCTTCTGGATGAGTTACCCATTATCTTCCTTCTTACTCGCATACTTCTAACAAGTACCCAGATAAATAATAGATGCTGTGAATTCCACAGCTATAATTTCAAGTGCAGCCTAAACATCATCTCAGCAAAGAAGCTGAACCACAAAACAATCAGTATGGACAAGTGCACAATGGCAGACCGGGTGTCACTGACCTGTTGACTCATTAGCTGTAATTAGTGATTGTCTCTGAAGTTTGGATGCTGGTCCCTCAGCAGCAGTTGAAGTGAGTGTAACATGTCAGGAGCTTCCAGTGACAGTCTCAGTGGGAGGAGATAAGTGTTGGGTGAATTTCTCACAGCCCTAGCTCTGCATTAGGAGATGTGTGAAGTCTGGAGTAGGTGCTGCCACAGGCAGTTACACCAGGGCTGCTAATACACAGCCTTTTTTATTACCTTTGGATTTCACAAGGGGGAAAAGCAACTACTAAAAGAGCAGAAAAAATAAATACAATAAAATGACTGAGCCCAGCACTAGGAAAGAGGGATTTAAAAAATGCCGGAGTGCCACTTTCAGCATTGATGGATTTAGCTTTACAATAGGTAAGAACTTTTTTCTTTTTAACCTCATGCTGCGTGACATGCTGAGCTTAGTTTTAATCATTGTTGCACTATTTGAAGAAGTTTTCGCAGTTTTTAACACAGTACTCTTGTATTATTGAGCAACAATCATGGGAAGTCAATAGATGGACCGGGGTCGATAACAGGACCTCTTTGTACATAAATATATCAAATATATCACAACAGAAATGTGGAAAATAAGCTTAGGCTTTTTCTAAATCCCCTTGACTGCGATGTAAACTTCCTTCCTGTACCTTTCAAAATGACGTTATATTAAAATATATGTATGTGTATCCATAATACGTTTTTTAGACATCCAAACTTGCACACAAATATACTATTTTTTTACTGTACTCATCATGTTTTTGCCCCCCATAAATTAAATTATGTTATGTGTATCCATAAAAGATGTGGATTGTGGATCTTGGCTTTATTTTCATGATGACATTCAGACCATGATGAACTTTATAAACAATAATTGACTACCTCTGCCTTAGAAAATACAATTTAGCATCAAATAGTATTGTCGTGAATAAGTGTCAGATTATCCACAAAGTATATGGGATTTTTTGTGAGAAATGTTAATACATATTTAAAATCTAGTTAGTACATTTCTAATATCATTTTATTCTTCTCATTCAATTAAATAGATTTTACAGCTTTCTTTATATTTTTCATGTCCCGAGTAATAACATCTGCTTATTTCTGAGTTGGCAGCTTGGTACTAGGGATTATGTGGTTTGAATGAAAGTTTTGTCAAAAATCGAAAGCATTCCCACCTGTCTAGTAGCATCTAGTTTATTCATGTTTAATTAATTAGGGTGTTGGCATCGTCTGTCAAACGTGTCTTTAAATTACACGCTTGTTCTGATTTCTAAAGGCTCATTAGGCTCTTGTTGAGGTGCCATCCTCACACTGCTGTACCCATGCAATGAGGGCTAGGACTCATTAAAACAGATAGGCATCATTTCTTTTATCCACAGGATGGCATTGAAGAAATCTTTTTTCCCTGCATTAATACCGTGTCTAACTCAGTAGGAGATATGTAAGATGATTTATGCATAGTAAATTATATTCTGGCAATTTTTAGAAGAGTGGTTGAATTATTAAATACATATGTGAATGCTTCGTTGTTCATTTTTCCTTTGGTTAAATGTAACTCTTTGTAGTAACTTTTCGTGTTTTTTTCTCACTTTTTATTCATTCACACATTGTATAATGCACCTGTCCCATTGATATGAATCTTTGTAAGAACGCGGAATTACATTGCTGTGTTTAAGTATTTAATGCTTTAGATTGCAAAGCTCACAGGTTGCCGTTGAGTATAATCTGCTTTGAGATTCGTGTACTCCATACACTCCATTTTATTGTTGCTTTAATATGACAGGTGAGAGATAAAACAGATGTGAACACTGAATGTTATCTTTAAATTAGAGGTTGCAAAGGTTCCAGGAGGAATGAAAGACATGGGCCCTTAATGCCACACGACAATAATGACAGCTGGTGCCCTTTAGTTTGGTGGATTTATGGATTTGCTAAATCAAATCTTCAATAAATATGGTATTTGATTGGTTTTAAGATATGCGCCTAAAATTGGATCTTAAAAGATTTCATATTTGTAGCTTGAGCTTTTGAAGAATTATCTTGAAAAATATGTAAACTATTTTAAGAAACTTAAAAAAAAAATGCAGCTTTTAATATTCAGTATATTTAATTTTGTTTTAGTGGAGACTAACATTTGATATTGTTCCTTATAGGATTAGTTAACTTGGACAGACCTTGAAAGCACATACAATCTCTATTCAGTTATGCTGAACAGCTCTCTAAATGTTGTCGCATGTAATATTAGTATAACCCATCCTCTCAATCTCCAGGCCAACAAGCATATAAAAGCACCCGACTCGAGAAATGTCTGCGCAAATTAAAATTATCATACAAGAGTGTGACATTTCCCCAAATTCAGTGGTCCTTTATGAAAGCAAAAAGTAAAAATATGAATAATAAATCTGATCTGATAGTGATCTGAACACAAAACAAAATATTACAAAGAGTAATATTGTGGTGAATTTACAGTACACTCTAGTTTGGGAAGTTATAATGTACTGGTTATGTGTATGTATTTTTTATTTGATTGGGAGAGTGGTAAATACTGCCTTTGATTCAATAATTGCACATCCAGGAATCCTATAATGAAACATGAATAGGAAGCTTACACGTGCTGTATAGTCTGTAACAACCAGCTAAAGGAAACATCTGTCAATTAGCACAAAGCATCGTAAGGGAAATTCATTGTTACTGGCTTTCCAACCAAGATGTGCCTGATTTTTTAAATAGTAACCTACTGATTTTATTTTGTCTTTATATATGTGGGGAGGGGGAGAGACAGAGAGAGGGGGAGAAAGAGGGATATAACAAAAGAGAGAGACAGAAAGATAGAGAGGGAGACTTTATTAATCAGAAATGACCATGTGTGCGCACAATATATATATAATAGAATTGTAAGTCAAGGAATGCTGTTTGGCACACAAAGTAAGGGTTTTGGTTGTGTGAGTACCTTCGGCACTGATTGCAAGACTCTGGGTTGTTTTTTTTTGGGTTCTCAGAGCCCATTTGGAGCTGATTGCAAGGTCCATGCTGATGGGCTTTTGGCGCTGATTGGGAGACTCTCCACTGGTGTATTTTTGCTCCTGTGAGCACCCTTGGTGCTTCTTGTGAGGCGTGCAGTGAACGCCATTGGCGTTTATTGCGATTGTGTGTTGTGGT
The DNA here is from genome assembly GCA_027410445.1 of Discoglossus pictus. Classification (NCBI taxonomy): domain Eukaryota; kingdom Metazoa; phylum Chordata; class Amphibia; order Anura; family Alytidae; genus Discoglossus; species Discoglossus pictus. The sequence continues at coordinate 280,623,960 of CM050166.1, read as the reverse complement.
GGTTTTGAAATTTTTCTGTATATGTATTTTTTAATGATAATCAATTAATTTATTAAATCATAAATTAATACTTTACCAATTTGTAATGAATATATGCGGCAACCAATATGCTAAAGAGCTAACAATGTATTTTGATGTTCCTGCAGCATACAATGTAGATTTTCATTCTTGGTGAGCTGAGGTGTAAGTGTCAACAATGTGTGAAGTGTGTGGTGTAAATAGGCTGCGTGCGTGAGGAGAAAGCGTTTGTGTTGCTGTGTAGTTCCGCACTTTGTAATGTGAATGTTAGTATGTGCAAGTTAGTGGTGTAAAATGGCGGCGATTGTGTATGTGTTAGGCGGATTTGGATCATTTTGCATCCTTCGTATTAGTGTATTTTATAGCTGGTACGGTCCTGTGTAAAAGTCGTATGTGTGTGACGGAGTTTTGCTTCTTTAGGGGTCGTGTAGCCTGGTTTTCTTTTTTTACGGCAGCCGTTTTTTCTGTTGCTTAGGGGATTTTCGAGTGGCTAAACTCTGGATATTGGACTTAAATTGACATGTATCACTTCTAGATGTCCCCTGCTGTGTGTGATTTTTTTTAATTTAGTATTTTGTGTGTTTTTCGTGTTTGTTGCTGTGCGCGGTTTTGGCCGTTAAGTTCGTATTTTTTGTGGCTCGTATTTTTTTTTTTTTATGTAAGTCGCGTTTTCGCTTTGTAAGTGTTACATGCCGTATTTTTTTTTCATGCAATTTTTGCAAATGTGTAGTCCCGCGGGTCTTAGGTATCATGGTAAAGTTGTGCGAGGTCGTAGGGATGAGCGCCTATGGCACTCCTTCCCTGGCTGCAACCAGGGCCCTCACTTCACGAGGGCCGCTGTTGGCTGCGGGCTCGCTTCCCGAGCCCGCAGTTTCCCCGTTGGGTTACCAACGGATTTTGGCAACCCCGGCTGCTGACAACTATCTATGTGATATATATATATATATATAATATATATATATACTGTATATATATATATATATATATATATATATACATGTATATATAATTATTTATTTATGTATCTAGTTGATATATAAATACATACACGTATATGTAATTATATATATATATATATATATATATATATATATATATATAGCCTTGACAAAGGTTTTTTACATAAAATCTAAACATAGACAGTAATTTACAATAAAGCTACAGTTGGGGGATTCCTTTGTGTAGGCTGCTTATTGAATATACTGGAAGATTTCCTGCCTTGACACCTGGAGCAAAATATGATACCATGTAATGAATTTATGTGCTCATCTATTGTCTAAATCTCTCTCTCTCTCTCTCTCTCTCTCTCTCTCTCTCTCTCTCTCTATATATATATATATATATATATATATATATATATATATATATATATATATATACACAGTATGTGTGGAATAATTAAGAATTAAAGTATTGCAAATAGTGATAACTTTTTTATTGGACATACAATTTATTTAGAGAACAAACTCCCTTTAAATAACCTCTCTTTATCAAGTCAAAAGCAGATATGTTATCATTTATATTTATAATATATATATATATATTGACATTGATATATTTGACATAGACTCAAACTGGTTTACAGATTAACCCAAAAAATCTATATTTTTACTTAGACACTGTGCTTGAAATTGATGTTGATTTCTTGAAGAAAATCTGTTTGAATTTCAGTCTAGTATATTTGAGAGCAGTGGTTTCCAGTCCTGGTCCTCAAAGCACAGGAACTAGCCAGGATTTGAGGATGTCCCTAGAGAAGAACACAGATTAGCACACCTGTGCTCAAACAGGGATTTTCACAAATCCAAGTCTGTTGCTGTGCTTTAAGGAACAGTTTTGCGGAATCACTGGTTTATTTATCTGTCTTTCCAGATCTACAACAAAAATTTAGAAATGTAATATTAAACCTTTGATATTATTCCTTCAATCGTTATATATTTTAAGAGAGAAACATAGGGCCTGATTCAATTGCTGGCCCGCAACTCGATCGTTTTAGGCCGTATGTCTGTGGGTGTGTTGCGGGCTCCTGTTCGTCTCCAATTCCGGAGCTATTCAATTGCTTAAGGCCGCAAGTTACTGTACCAAAGCCGACTCCGTAGACCATGCACTAGTTCGTCACAGTTCAGGGTGGGAACATGATCAATTAAGCAAGCCCCTAACCTCCCATTTCGAATCAGCCAATAGAAAATTAAACCACCATCATTACAGCAGTAAACCATAGAGGTTACATGTCAATCAGTTAGGTTCAGTGGTCCGATATGCGATCAGACTATCAAACCCGCAAATGAAAGAATTATGAAAATGAATGCCAATACTGTTCTAGTCAATATGGGTGGCCTGATATGAATTAACTCATTGATGACCGAGATCGATTTAACCCTGAAATTAAACATAAAAATAAATCTTATATACTGTCAATTTTGTGAGTTTGAGACTGTTGTGCAATTAATTCTAATGTCTTTCATCGCTTTCCCCATTGTTTACAGTGCAGTAGTGATCTTTTATTTGCATTTACAGTGCTATGAATAGGTGTTTAACCCCCTTGCGGGTCCTCTCTAGCACTCGTACAGTGCCTTGCAAAAGTATTCACCCCCCTTGGCATTTTTCGTGTTTTGTTGCATTACAACCCGGAATTAACATGGATTGTTTGAGGATTTGCATCATTTAATTTATAGAACATGCCCACAACTTTGAAGATGTTTTTTTTTTTATTGTGAAGCAAACAACAAATAGGAAAAATAACAGAAAAAGGAAATACTTTGTAGAGCCACAGCTCCAAGTTACTTCGAATAAGTCTCTATGAGCTTGCCACATCTTACCACTGGGATTTTTGCCCATTCCTCCTTGCAAAACTGCTCCAGCTCCTTCAAGTTGGATGGTTTGTCCTTGTGAACAGCAATCTTTAAGTCTGACCACATATTTTCTATTGGATTGAGGTCTGGGCTGTGACTAGGCCATTCCAACACATTTACATGTTCCCCCTTAAACCACTCAAGTGTTGCTTTAGCAGTGTGTTTGAGGTCATTGTCCTGCTGGAAGGTGAACTTCCGTCCTAGCCTCAAATCACGCACAGAGTGGTACAGGTTTTGCTCAATAATATCCCTGTATTTAGCACTATCCATCTTTCCCTCAACTCTGACCAGTTTCCCAGTCCTGGCTGCTGAAAAACATCCCCACAGCATGATGCTGCCACCACCATGGTATTCTTTGGTGATGTGATGCGTTGGTTTTGTGCCAGACATAGTGTTTTCTTTGATGGCCGAAAAGTAAAATTTTAGTCTTAACAGACCAGAGCACCTTCCTCCATACATTTTGAGAGTCTCCCCTTTGCCTTTTCGCAAACTCAAAATGTGCCATTTTGTTTTTTGCTGAAAATAATGGCTTTCTTCTGGCCACTCTGCCATAAAGCCCAACTCTATGGAGTGTACAGCTTATTGTCGTCCTATGTACAGATACTGCAGTCTCTCCTCAAGGGTTACAACCTAACCCTGACTTCTAGTTCTAAACAAAATTGTCCCTTACTTGTTTGGAGAGTTCCTCGGTCTTCATGGCAGTGCTTTGTTAGTGGTGCCTCTTGCTTAGGTGTTGCTGCCTCTGGGGCCTTTCAAAAAAGGTGTTTGTGTGTAATGACAGATCATGTGACACTTAGATTGCACACAGGTGGACATCATTTCACTAATTATGTGACTTCTGAAGGTAATTGGTTGCACCAGAGCTTTTTGTGAGCTTCATAACAAAGGGGGTGATTTAAAAAATAGTTTTATGTATATATTTTTCTCATTTCACTTCACCAGCTTAGACTATTGTGTTCTGATCCATCACATACAATTCAGATTAACAAAACATTGAACTTAAGGCTGTAATGTAACAAAATAGGTAAAAATCAAGGTGTGTGTGGGGGGGAATACTTTTGCAAGGCACTGTAGGATTTTCTCCTTCTTTTGCCATTTACGTGTGTGAAAACATTTGCGGGCTTGGGAAAATAGAGCAATTGAATATCGATTTGCGATTTTAGCCATCGTAACACTTGCGAAAGTGAAAGATCAAAGGCTTTGGGAGGCTGTAAGTTCCTGGTTTAACCATCACAATTTTGTCTAGGCCGTAACGTGTAACCCATTTGGAGCCCGCAAAAATATGCCAATTGAATAGTAAATTAACTTGCGACCTCACTTACGGGCTACAGTAACATGCAAAAGCTCAATTGAATCTGGCTCATAGTTTTGTGTATTTGTGTTTTTGTGTATTTGTAAAACATTTATTGCATGCAAGGGAAGTGTAAGGTTCATTGCCCACTACTGGAATATGTTTCTCTGTGTTCACTGAAATGTCTTCATTATAGTGAGTTTTGAGAAGAACGAAAGAATCACCAGCACATCTCTTTTTTCTTTTTGCATAATGATAACTATAATTAACACTATAAATTAATGTAATAATAGAAACGGCAGGACTCATGCTGACTTAGTACATTAATTTTTTTGACTCAGGTTTTGTATTATAATAGAAGATGCACGTTATCTTTGTATATTTATACCAAATCTTTATGTGTTATTCTAAGTCTATATTTAGATAATTATATTTAATCTGATTGTTTGATATATATTTTCCAGTAATTACTGTGGAGTAGTGGCCTGTTTTGGCTCAGTGTCTCAGTGTCTGAATTACACACCTACTACAAGTTAGTAATGTAAACAGAGATCAAGTAGTGATTAGCCAGGCCACCAACGAGGAACACATCCTCTACATTGGCTATTGCTAGCAGATTGTGGCAGCATTACTCCTTATTGAATGTGGACATGTGTTTTGAGTGATCTGCTAAGACTTCCAGACGTCTTCCATCTCATGTTCCTAAGACAACATATCTCTGCAGGTCACATGACACAGCTCTGTCCATGATATTCAGGTTCCCTGTAAACGAAATAGCATATAAATGATTTGGGCTTATTTTTTAGGTTCATAGAAATGGGGTTAGATTTGTATTTCTGATAATTCAGAAGCTAATATTTTGGAAATGCAATTTTCCTTTACAAAAAGCAGTTGCTGTTGGTCAATTGTTTGCTTTCATTTTCAATCAGATGTAACTTTTTTTCTGAGCTAAAAGAGAAATATCTTCATGTAGAAGGTATTATTTCTGCTTACCAGTTTAAAACGTTTCACCTATTTTATGAATCATTATTTATAGGGACATGGAACAATCATATTTTCTATCATACATTTAAAAGAGTGTTGGACTGATATATTGAAGGTACCCAGAGTTTAGCCATTGCTATTCAATGACTGTGTTGTGTGAATGGCCTGTAGACCACAAAAAAAGAGACAATATGGGAGGTATTTATCTACTTTATTGTATTAAATAGTCGTTTGTTCTGGGTATATGATTTAAGTCTGTAATATATGCTAACTGATAATGTATGTTGTTGTCGTCACAGTGGCAGATGGTGAGGGGAGTCACCGGGACAGTGGTAAAGTGGGTGAAAGCCTATCCTACGGGGGTACGGCTGTTCCATAACGGTAGGCCCTGGACGAGGGTTCAGGGCGTAGGGCATTCTGTCTCTGGCCAGGCTCCTTCCCTCACTTGGTCATTGTTTATTTATTATTATTGTTATGGTTATTACGTTATTTGTGTTTACCAATAAACGTTGTGGTCGGTTTCCCTCCAATAAGTGGTCTGTGTTGAATTATTATATCCATAATGTGATTTGTGTCTAATCTTTTTATGTACTTACCAACTAGGCTTTGCTTAGGTCATGTTGATTGCTATAGACCCACATTACTATGATTGGATGACCATAGTGAGTGTGTTTCTTGCTATACATACTAAACAAGTGAGAGTTCCATGATACATAGGTAGAAGTTTTGTGTGTGAGGGAGATAACATTTCTGGAGAGCTATTGTTGCAGTGAAGGATGCAAGGTGACTTCTTCTGGGCGAGTGAGAGGGAATGAGCGTTGTATCTATTTCAGTATCATCCAATTATTTTTTACAATGACTCTCTGTTCCCTCCTCCACCCTTCCCTTCACTAAAAAAGCTCTAAAGGAAATGATGTTTCAAAATGTATTTCTTAACTTATAAGTTTTAAAAAATAAGATTTTTCCAAATAGCTATAATTATGGGAATTGACACTTCATCATCTTTCATACGGTGGTGTTGGATATTATCTTCAAATTGAGTTATGGAAGAAGATTCTTAGTGATAAAGAACACTCCCCGATTGCATAGGTTCATGATGGGAAGGGAGGCTACTAGCATACAAAGCTTAATGAACCTAGAGGAAGTCAAAAGAGGCTTTGATTTAGCTGCATTACGGGCCTCTGTAGCCCAGTCTAAGCTTAGTGAATATTTGCCACTGAGTAGTCTTTGAACTTCTCTTCACAGATAAGGCTGTTCCACACTGTTTACTGTTATATGTCTATTAATAGTACTTTTATTTTTGTCTTATTTTTATATTTTCTTTGACATACTTTCTATTTTTTGTTTCTTTATTAAAAATAATAATCTGATATAAATTATAGTTGAGGATATCATATTGTTGCAACTCAAAATATCAGATTTATTGTCCTTTTGGTTTAAAAAATATCATTTAAAAAATATAGTTTTAAATTAAGTTTTTTTAAATATTGTTCAATCTAAAATTCAGTTTTTGTAGGTTGAGAAATCTTTATAATTTAGCTAGCTATAGGCAATCACCCCTCTAACCTTACAGATTTTTTACTCTGAAATCAAGTACAATGTGTTACTAATATTATTTTATTTGTAGAGATTCTAATTCAGATTCTCTAGTTCTAGGATACCAAACACACATGGATAACATTTGATATATACCTGAAGACAGTATAAATAGAACTAGATGGAACATTTGTACAAATACATTGATATAGAAAGAGATGAGGGACATGTTTTCATGAGAGCTTACAAACAATGAAGTAATAAGGGTGGTAGATACTATAAATGAGGGACTTGCTCGATTCCTAGAGAAAAAGGTGTGAGTACCAGAATAGATAGACTTGTTTGAGTTAATAGTAGAGTTATTGAGGTAAGTGGTATGCTTTTCTGAACAGATGAGTTTTTATAGAACATTTGAATAGCTGAAGACACTGAGCTGATTGGTTCAAAAGTTCACACGCTAGTTCAAGAGCCAAACAAACTGCAGCTGAGTTCTGAGGTTTTACTGTTTTTACTCCACTATTTCAAATAACCTGACATACAGAGGCTTGGTAGCAATAAAAGACAAGTCCCAAAATATTATATATATATATAGATAGATATATCACTAATATAGTTGTCGTACTGCAAGTTTGTGTGTAACACTCGCAAATTGCAAGTTACGCTTGTAAGGCCCCTATTCAATTGCAAGCCCTCAGACATGCTGTCTGTATCACGTAAACTGCAGGCTTGCAATTGAATAGGGTCCTTATAGCCCAAAGAAGCATGATTTACTACAATTACAGAGCGATTCAATTGAACAAGTCTGCATGACACGGGCCGAAAGCCCAAACCGTAAAACATGCAATCATAAGTAGCATTTCAGAGCGTGATCATGATCAATTAAGCAAGGCCGTAACTACCCACTTAAAAACAGACACTAGTAAATGAGTCCGTCATCATCATGTCTGTAAAACATAGAGGTTACACATCTATCAATTAGCGTTTAAAGGTCCCATATGCGATCAGACTCACAATTCGGCAGTGTACTAAATAATAAACATGAATGGCGATACTGTTTTAGTCCATGTGGGTGGCCTGATTTGTATTAACTCATTGATTCCCAAGATTGATATGACACCAAAATAAAACCTAAAAAAAATAAGACTACTGTGCAATTAATTATAATGACTTTCAACTCTTTCCCCGTCTTTAAAAGTGCAGTATTGATTTTTTTTTCAGTGCTACAAACAGGAGCTAAACCACCTTCTAAATTAGCCGTTTATGAGTGTGAATACATTTGCGGGCTTGACGAATTGTAGCAATTGAATAGCCATTTGCGATTTTTGAGATTGTAACTTTTGTGGGCTTGAAAGATCAAAGGCTTCGATGGGCTGTAAGTTACAGTTTTGACAACCGCAGTGATTTTCAGCCTGTAACCCGTAGATCGTTTGTGGCTCGCTAAAAGACACAAATAGAATATCAAGTTAGTTTACGGGCTCCAGTAACTTACAATTGCTCAATTGTATGGAGGCCTAAGTCTGTGGGCTTGAAAATTGCAACGGTTACAGAGCTATTAAAATGACTCAAGCTCACAAGTACATGGCAGAAAGCCAAAATCGTAAATCATGCTTCTATATGTAGCATTTCAGGGCCTGATTATGATCAATTAAGCAAGACCCGTAACTTACTGCTTAGACAGAGCCAAACTCTTAACTTGCTGCAATGTACGATTTGCGATCGGACTCACAATCCAGAAATGTGAGGAAAGGGAGGGGGAGAGAGAAAGAGGGAAGGAGAGAGAAGGAAGGATGGGGGAGAGAGAGTGAGAAAGAGAGGGAGAGAGAGAGAAGGATGCAGAGGGAGAGCGAGATGGACGGAGGGAGAAGGACCGAGGTAGAGAAATAGAGCAAGAGAGAGAAGGAGGGAGGGGGAGAAGGAGGGAGAGAGAGAAGGAAGGAGAGAGAGGAAGGGAGAGAGAGAGAGAGAGAGAGAGGAAGGGAGAGAGAGAAGGAGGGGGAGAGAGAGAGAGATAAGAAGGGATGGAGAGTGAGCACAAAGAGAGAGTGCGCACAAACAGACAGTATTGTATAATTATAACATTATTTATAACAGGCAAATGACTAGTATATATATATATATATATATATATTTATATATATATATATATATATATACACACACATGTATACTTTTGTAAGTTAGTCATATAGCTAGTTTTTACTTAAAAAGATGTTGCTTCTGCAGGACCCGGAGGAATCTGTGATACTTGATGGTACTGTATGTGCGAGTGGTGTCAATTTTAATCTTATTCTAATATTCTGGGCTTATCCAGCTCTTAGGAAGTAATGTTATAAACACCATATGGATTCCTATATTCATAAACAGAATCTTCAAAAAGTTTGATTTTCCCAAAACTTGTTTTTATTAGTTTGGTAAAAAATGTACAACCAAATGTTTTGTTTTTTTGTTGACCTACAGTGGTCCTTTAAGATGAGGTCAGTTAAAAGGTATAAAGGCAAGAATCCATTGAAAATAAAAGTGAAAATATTGTGATGACACCAAGTTAGTTCAGCTTGGCACCTGTAGATAGATGTTGTCGTTTTGATCCAAATGTGAATTTTATTTTTTCAATGTATGTTAAAAAAAATTAGTTTAAATCTTGTATGTAGTAGTTTCATGTGGGACTAAAAAAACAATCATTGCTTTTTTGTCTGTCACTACCTTTGTGGGTAGACATTTCCTTCTGGGAAAGTATAAGAAACTAGCCTTGAATTGCCATAGAAACATGGAAAATGCTATACAGTTTCAGAAGTCTTTGTACAGTGAAATTTCAAAGTCCTTTACAGATAAATTTAACACACCAGTGATCTAATTATTTGCCGGTTATATTTTATGCAGTTAAATATGTGGAGCTGAAAAGAAAATGTGTTTTTCAGGTTAAGGACAAGGTGTTAAAAGTAAAATTTAAAAAAAGCATCTTTTTAAATACACCCTATAACTTCTACATTTTATTTCAAATCACCAGATAATAAATATTAAAGGATCAAAATATATATATATTTATATATATATATACCGTATATACTCGAGTATAAGCCGACCAGAGTATAAGCCGGGGCACCTATTTTACCACAAAATACTGGGTAAAATGAGTGACTCGAGTATAAGCCGAGGGTGGGAAATGTGCTGCCCCGAGTCCCTTTTGTGCCTTCTGTGTCCCCCCCTCTCTCCTGTGTCTCTTCTCCCCTCTCCCTTCCCTGTGTCTCTTCCCCCTCTCCCTTCCCTGTGTCTCTTCCCCCCTCTCCCTTCCCTGTGTCTCTTCCCCCCTCTCCCTTCCCTGTGTCTCTTTTCCCCTCCTCATTCTTAACCTCCACCCTCAACCCCACTCCTCATCCTCAACCTCCGTCCTCATAATCCCTCCTCATCCTCAACCTCCCTCCTCATCATCCCTCCTCATCCTCAACCTTCTCATCCTTAACCCCCTCCTCCTCAACCCACCATCCTCATCCTCAACCTCCCCATCCTCAACCCCCTCCTCAACCTCAACCCCCCTCCTCATCCTCAACCCCCTCCTCAACCTCAACCCCCCTCCTCATCCTCAACCCCCTCCTCAACCTCCCTCCTCATCCTCAACCTACCTCCTCAACCTCCCTCCTCATCCTCAACCTCCCTCCTCATCCTCAGCCCCCTCCTCATCCTCAGCCCCCCTCCTCAGGCCCCATCCTCATCCTCAGGCCCTTTCCTCATCCTCAGCCCCCATCCTCATCCTCAACCTCCTCCTCAACCTCCCTCCTCAACCCCCCATCCTCAACCCCCTTCTCAACCTCCCTCCTCAACCTCAACCCCCCCATCCTCAACCCCCTTCTCAACCTCAACCCCCCTATCCTCAACCCCCTCCTCAACCTCGCTCCCCAACCGTACTGCTGTGACGTCACATGCCAGCACCCTGTATATGCTAATCCCGTGACGTCACACGTGCGCCACGTCATTAGCATATACCGGGTGCCGGCACCCGGTATATGCTAATGCCGTGACATAACACACGCGCCGCGTCATTAGCATATACTGGGTGCCGGCACCCGGTATATGCTAATGACGTGGCGCGCATGTGACGTCACATGCGCGCCACATCAAGACCCGGAAGGAGCGGAGGCCGGAGCAGGTAAGTGAGGGGGTGGGGAGTATTTAGGGGGATAGTATGAGGGGGGGTAGAATGAGGGGGGGTTGAGGATGAGGAGGGGGGAGGGAAAGAGACACAAGGGGTTAGAGAGACACGGGGGGTAGAGAGACACCGGTGGATAGAGAGACACAAGGGGGGGTTAGAGAGACACGGGGGGGGGAGAGACAAGGGGGGGTAGAGAGACACGGGGGGGAGTTACTCGAGTGAAAGTCGAGGGGGCCCCTTTTAGCCTTAAAAAAAGGGCTGAAAAACTCGGCTTATACTCGAGTATATACGGTATATATATTTATATATTTGGAAACGTTTCATCTGAAAAGAACATAATTAACCAGCAAAAAAGTAATACACGTAGTTTTCACTAGAAAAAAAAAAATGTTGATGCCTCTGCAGGGTTCTGGAGGGATTCATAATACATTGGTGGAAGTTGTCGTCCTGAGGCTTTTACATTTCTGGAGAACTGTGGTTACTTACATTAAACAATGCAAGGTGTCTGCTTCTTGGCCAGTGAGGGGGTAAGGGTGTGGTATCCATTTTAATCTTAACCTATTATCCAGCAAAAGCTCTGGACTTTTGCCTATTGCCTTTTCTCTAAACTTCTAGACATATTCTATTATCTCTAACTGCAACTTAAGTGTCTCAGCCCCCATACGTAAACCATGTCTTTGTAAGATTAATGGGGCGTGATTATATGAGCTATTAAACTAAGCCCACAATTTACTCCAACCACACATCCAATAGAAAATGAGAACATCATCATGATCTCAGTAAATAATAGCATATAGTTATGTTTTAGTCCATGTGGGTTTCAAGGTTATTCAAGGTTGATCTAAGATCAATGTAGAATGTCTTTTATATTTTATTTCAAGCTCTGCTGACTCATACTCATGGAATAAATATATTTGTTTTTCCTCAAGTCTTCTTCAAAAGCAGGAGAAGTTGCCTTCCAGTTTGTGACAATGACAATTCTGGGTGATAGAGAGGCCTAATTTGACTCCCCACGACTTTTCTAAAATGATATACATTTCATTCAAAATATTAGCTATTTTAGGGCAATCCTACAGCAGAGTTGTAACCTGGCTGGGGGGAGATACCATATCATAATAGTTTTATAGGCACTCTCTCTCAAAATTACATTCTGGGAGGAATTTGCTGCGTTTCTCTAAATTTTGCTCCATTGCGAGTCGTCTAAGGTAATACTAAATTTGATTTCTTGTAAGGAAGTTTAATAGATGTGACCTGGTCAATTAAATAGTTTGAATTGTATATGCAAAATTTTTCAAAAGGGCTAGATTGGAGTTAATCATATCCAGGGTGAGCAACTCGTTGAGCTGGAGGGGAAGTTTCTCGCTAAAGTCTGCAAGAGACCAAATGTTGGACTTCTACTAGTATATCTGCTGCAATAGTTATGTTTTTGCTAATCCACAAAAATAACTGGGAATATTTATCTACCGAGGTATCTTTATGGGGTAGCCAGTGAGGAGTAAGCCATGACCTTTTCTCTACTAAATGTAATCTTTTGTTCGATTGTTTGCACAAAATGAGAGAGTGTGACACACTATGGGGGAGTAAATTTAGGTTAATTTTATAATGGAAGCTTAGCCAAAGCACCTGGCTGACTAATAAATTCTGTTCCTTAAGAAAATGCTGTAGCGGAACCCATCACTGTTTTACCCTGTTTTATGATTATTATGGTTAAAATATGATCCTACTATATGTATGTTGGTTGATGCTCTGCGGAATATTGTCCCAGACATTTGCAGCTACTTGGCATGGGAGATAATCCTGTTACAGCGACTCCGCATAAGATAAAGGAAGTCTATTGTATACAGTGTTTTCATTCTCAGATAAGAACAAAGAAGTGTAATTGAATCAATGTCTGATTGTATCAAAGTTGCCAGGGAGGTGTGACCCACCTATTGTTCTCTTTATGTGTATTGTGCGGCCAAATATGGGCATGTGTATTGCCTGTGGGAAGAGATGGGTATAAATATTTCTGCAATAACAAAATAAAGTCAGTATTCATTTGACTCCCAAATTGTGTGTCGTCCAATATGGGAGGTCGGGGATGGTGAAACTGTAGTGCCTCTTGGGTATTTTATCGTATACCAGCGGAGATATTGGACTGCGTGTTCCAGCTCCGTTACATTTGTTGGCAAGTGGCGGAATTGTTCCCACGGTCAGAAGGACAGCTACAGGAGACACCATTCAGTGGAGTACAAATTGAGGGCAACGCTAGTATCCGTACAGCGCCCCTGGCTACAACAGGATGGAACCGGCTAGTTTTCAGACAGCGTTCCATCATGAGGAGGAGGAGGCGGCCGCGGACTACAGGGATGCAGACAGAAAGGAACTCATGGTTACAGTACCTCTTATTACCCCACAGACTGAGTTTCAAAGAGAACTCCAAAGCAGACTGGCCTTTTTCCCAGGTACGCTTCCCATGAAAACCTTGGAATGGTTAATGACGGATGCCCACAAATCCATAATGGAAAAGCAGCGGGCACGGGAGCGGTCCATCTTGGGAGCTGCTAACCCACCTCCCACCATTAACCCCCCCCCCAGCACTGCGTCCGGGTGGTGGGAACTACCAAACCCCTCCACGGTACATCAGGTGCCACACGTGTAACCAGCAGGGTCACATGCAGAGAGACTGTCCCAGAAACAGAAACCGCTCCACGTGGAATAATCCAAATAATTCCCCCCCCCAGCGGCATTGTGTACCCCAGGGGGCCGAAGGTGTCGTCCTTCCCCCCCAGCGGCAGTGTGTACCCCAGGGAGCTGAAGGTGTCGTCCTTCCTCCCCAGCGGCAGTGTGTACCCCAGGGGGCAGAAGGTGTCGTCCTTCCTCCCCAGCGACAGTGTGTACCCCAGGGAGCTGAAGGTGTCGTCCTTCCTCCCCAGCGACAGTGTGTACCCCAGGGAGCTGAAGGTGTCGTCCTTCCTCCCCAGCAGCAGTGTGTACCTCATCTATCGCCCGCCTGGTCCAGCCTCTCAATTTCTGGATCATTTTGCCGCCTGGCTCCCTCACTTTCTCTCCTCTAACATACCCTCACTCATTCTTGGTGATTTCAACATTGCCACTGACACTCCCACTTCTCCCACAGCCACAAAACTACTTGCACTTACCTCTTCCCTTGGCCTCTCACAGTGGATAGAATCCCCTACCCACCAGGATGGGCACTCCCTGGACCTAATTTTCTCTAATCACTGCTCTATCTACAATCTTACAATCTCCCCACTCCCTCTTTCTGACCACCATCTCCTAACCTACAGCCTCATTACCCCTTCCAATCTCTACCCTTTATCACGCCCAACTACCAGAACCCACAGAAACCTGCAGACACTTAACTCCCAACACCTTTCCGATTTACTGCAACCCCTTCTCAGTCCTCTCACTACCCTCACTTGCCCTGATATTGCTACCACACAATACAATTTGACTCTAAATTCCACCCTGGACTCTCTAGCCCCCAAAACCACAGGTAGACGCCCCCGTTCTCATCTACAACCATGGCACACTACACAAACACGCTACATCCAGAAGTGCTCCCGTAGCGCTGAACGACTATGGAGGAAATCTCGCTCCTCATCAGACTTCCTTCATTACAAGTTTATCCTACGCTCCTATCACTGTGCCCTCAATCTTGCCAAACAGAGCTACTTCTCATCATTAATATCAAATTTGGCCTCCAAACCCAAACATTTGTTCTCCACTCTTAACACTCTCCTCTGCCCTCCCCCACCTCCCGCCCCTTCCTCTCTTACAGCTGAAGATTTTGCAAAATACTTTAATAGTAAAATTGAAAATATTCATAATGAACTCTCCTCTCAACGCGGCCATATCACACCTTCTCCTCAAAAAACAAACAGCAGTCTGCCCTCACCCTTTCCCAAACCTATTGCCACTATAAACTCCTTTAACCCTGTATCTGAGGATGAAGTTGCTAACCTTCTATCAACCTCTCGTCTCACAACTTGTCCACATGATCCTATTCCATCACAGCTGATCCCCCCCCCCTCTCTACCACACTTATCCCAGCTCTCACACATCTATTCAACCTTTCCTTAGACACTGGCAAGTTTCCATCACCTTTGAAACAAGCCACAATTACACCCATTCTTAAGAAACCCACATCTGATCCAGCTTCTCCATCTAATTACCGCCCTATCTCTCTACTTCCCTTGGCTTCTAAACTACTTGAGCGTGTCGTCTACACTCGCCTTACACAATTCATTTCCTCCAACTCCCTCCTTGATCCCTTCCAGTCTGGCTTCCGGCCCCAACACTCTACAGAGACAGCTCTCACAAAAGTTACTAATGACCTGCTCAACGCCAAATCAAAGGGTCATTTCTCTATCCTAATTCTCCTGGATCTCTCTGCTGCTTTTGACACAGTTGATCATCCTCTTCTTGTCCAAATTCTCCACTCTCTTGGCATCCGTGACACTGCTCTCTCTTGGTTCACATCTTATCTAGAAAATCGAACATTTAGTGTCTCCTTCTCTGGCACCTCTTCATCTCCTCGCCCTCTAACTGTCGGTGTACCCCAAGGCTCAGTCCTAGGCCCCCTCCTTTTCTCCATCTACACATCCTCCCTTGGTGCCCTTATACAATCTTTTGGATTTCAGTATCATCTATATGCTGATGACACCCAAATCTACATCTCTGCACCTGAACTATCCCCCTCTCTGCTAGCTCATGTTGCCAATTGCCTCTCGAGCATATCCTCATGGATGTCTGCCCGTCAATTTAAACTCAACATGTCTAAGACAGAGCTCCTTATTTTTCCACCCTCTACTACAGCTTTCACTCCACAAATTTCTCTCACTGTTGACAATGCCATCATCACTCCCACCTCTCAGGCCCGCTGTCTTGGGGTCCTACTAGACCCTTCCCTCTCTTTCATTCCCCACATCCAATCACTCACAAAATCTTGTCACTTTCACCTAAAAAACATATCCAAAATACGCCACTACCTCACACAAGACACAACTAAAATTCTTATTCACGCTCTCATCATATCTCGCCTCGATTATTGCAACTCTCTCCTTGCTGGCCTTCCTATCACCCGTCTGTCTCCACTCCAATCCATTTTGAATGCATCCGCTAGACTCATCTACCATACTAAACGATCAGTGTCTGCAGCACCTCTCTGTCAGGCACTCCACTGGCTTCCCATAGCGTCTAGAATACAATTCAAAATAATGACCCTAACATATAAAGCCCTCCACAATAGTGCCCCCTCCTACATCTCTGCTCTCATCCCAAAATACACTCCCACCCGCCCTCTTCGCTCTGCTAATGACCTTCTTCTCTTCTCCTCTCTCATCACCTCCTCTCACTCCCGTCTTCAAGACTTTTCACGTGCTGCCCCTATTCTTTGGAACTCTTTACCTCGCACCACCAGACTATCTGCCTGCCTCAGATCCTTCAAAATCTCTTTAAAAACACATCTATTCAAAAAAGCATATCATCTTTAGCCTCTTCATTCACTATGCATCTCTCACTCTCCTGTACCTCACCCATACCCTTTAGAATGTAAGTTTGCGAGTTTTAATCTTGTGAGGTGCTTTAGGGAAAGCACAGTGTATATCAGATTGAAAGCTCAATAACAGAGTCTTCCATTATTTTCATTGTGGGGTATCGTTTATACTTGTACCTAACCCCTGTATTGCGCTACGGAATATGTTGGCGCGTTATAAATAAAGGATAATAATAATAAAATAAATAATAATAATATTGTCCCAGACATTTGCAGCTACTTTGCATGGGAGATAATCCTGTTACAGCGACTCCGCATAAGATAAAGGAAGTCTATTGTATACAGTGTTTTCATTCTCAGATAAGAACAAAGAAGTGTAATTGAATCAATGTCTGATTGTATCAAAGTTTCCAGGGAGGTGTGACCCACCTATTGTTCTCTTTATGTGTATTGTGCGGCAAATATGGGCATGTGTATTGCCTGTGGGAAGAGATGGGTATAAATATTTCTGCAATAACAAAATAAAATCGGTATTCATTTGACTCCCAAATTGTGTGTCGTCCAATATGGGAGGTCGGGGATGGTGAAACTGTAGTGCCTCTTGGGTATTTTATCGTATACCAGCGGAGATATTGGACGGCGTGTTCCAGCTCCGTTACATATGCCTTTCAATTTACACTAATTTAGGAGGGGTTACTTTAATAAACTACTTAGATAATTGTTCCAGTCTCAAAGCTTTGTAATACCTTAACAGATCTGGTGTAGCCTTTGTTTTTAGGGGCTATCATAGCGGCTCTATTTATCCTTGGTTGTTTGTGATTGTGATTGCTGGAGATTGCTCCTTGAATGTTCAGTATATCTTTTGTTTTAATCGCTGTCTGGATTGTTCTCAAGAAATATAACAATTTAGGGAGAGTGTTCATCTCTATAGCGTGAATTTCTGTCAAACACCCCCATTGTTACTGTTAAGTAAAAACCCAAAATAAGAGACCAGGCCAGGTGGATCTTGAAATCTTAAAAAAAAAAAAAAAAAGCAGAGCAGTGGGTCTATAGTAGCAGGATGATTATTAATAGATTACTAGATTTGTGGTGATTGACAATATTATTGACAAATTATGAGCCTCTATGATTACACTCATTCAGCCAACTGGGCATGCTCTTCCTTCAAACTACCACTGCAGTGAATGTTAATTAATGACCCAAAGCAATAGAGCAGGCCAGGTAGGATCTTAAAAGGGTTATACCTAAAAAAGTAACATTGAGGGTCAAGAATCTAACACTAACTTAGAATTGCAGATATCTTCACTTATATGCAACATTTTTTAGGACTTTTGATGTGTCCTTTTATTAAAGTATGTGAATTCAGACATGCTTGTATTGCCACTAAATAGAAAAGATAATGTTAATTAATGAAAAAGGGTTGAGGTTTAAAAAAAGTATGGCCTAGCTGGGCCTAGAAGTTCTTATGCGCTGTCACGTTTTATGTTTCTATGGCAACTTTCATACAGTAAGCCCAATGCAGAAAATTGGTGCAGTTATAACAGAAAAAAAAAAGAGAGCTTTGTTATTTTATATATTTTTCCTTTCTTTGAAGTTTATTGTTAAAGATATGAGTAAGCCTTTCTTTAGTCTGCAGTCACGGATGGTTGATATGTTTTGTGTTTTAGAAAACCTGGTCATATTCCTTTATAGTTTGTGTAATGGATTGTGATGAGATACAGAAAACTTATGTTGGCATTAATACCTGTAGCTGAGTATCATGGGAATCAGTGACAGTGTTAATACAAAATAATGAAACATTTTCAACCACACCATTTATATAGGTCTTGCCAATATCGATTGTATAGTAGCTAGTGTTTTTGACTACTAAAATGTTATTTCTTATAATATATTGACTGACTAAATGAGTTGAACCTTTTTCCGTTTCGCCCCCATAAGCACTGGAGTGCAGGGGCCAGTAGGTGGTGGTGGTCAGATACAGATTACCTTTCTATAAAAATAGTTATCTGTTGCTCTCAGCTAATAGATTAAATGTTCCCCTTTACTCCAGGCAGCTGCTGGTAGCATAGGGCTCCTACCTTGTTTTGGTCTCCAGTACTTTGCACCTGCTGCACCGACAGCAACTCCACCACTGGCCTGTATAGTCTTAGGGCAACATATGAAAGGCCACATATGCAACCCGAGTCTTTAATGGGCTTTACTGTATGTTTTACCCTTTTGTTGGATACTCACTATCAATTGTTTATCAGATAATATGGATTGCTTACTATATTATGAGTGTTTAGTTCACTTGTGGACTTGTTAAATCCATTCAGCACCACTGCCATGTAATTATTACTATTTTATATTTATAATGCACCAACATATTCCACAGCGCCATACATAGGACAAGCACAAGGTAAAAACAATTTTAATACAAATTAACCCCCTGTCAGTATGATTATGTCAATATTTAAAAA
The DNA here is from genome assembly GCA_027410445.1 of Discoglossus pictus. Taxonomy (NCBI): domain Eukaryota; kingdom Metazoa; phylum Chordata; class Amphibia; order Anura; family Alytidae; genus Discoglossus; species Discoglossus pictus. The sequence continues at coordinate 280,605,182 of CM050166.1, read as the reverse complement.
TACTGACATAATCATACCGTCTTGTTTCACCCACCTGCGTCGCCTAAGCTCGCAGGGAAGGGATAATATATATATATATATATATATATATATATATATATATATAAAGTATATATACACACATACATATATAAAATATACACTGAAACTTTTTCTATATTCTGGACTATCCCCCACCCTAGCCCCCTAAGAGCACCATTACCCCTTCCCCCTATCCTCCTCCCTTTCCCCCATCCCCCTTATCCTCCCCCTCCTCCCTTCCCCCTTATCCTCCTCCTCCTCCCTTTCCCCACTTCCCCCTTATCCTCCTCCATTTCCCCCTTCCCCCTTGTCCTCCTCCTCTTCACTTTCTCCCTCTCCATTCACCTCCCTTTCCCCTTTCCCTTGCTCCTCTATGATCTGATGATCTGATGATGTGATGATAATCCTTCGCCTGCCACATCTCATTTGGCTGTGACCGGGACTGGCACACGCTAATGACGTGACGGGCATCCCTGAGTGACGTCACATGCACGTCACGTCATTAGCGTGTGCCGGGAAATTAGGCAGCACTGGGCCCCCTCCAGATCCTCCCCTGCACTTCAGTGTAATCCCGAGCGAAGCTCGGGGTTACCCCTTTAGGAACATAAAATTGACCACGAGCCATGCTCGGGATTACCTCTAGGCGGGTTAAACTGAGAGAGAGACCTGTCTTTTAGCTTAGTCTCTGGCATATAGAGTGCTTTCTCAAGCATCCTATATGATTAAAAGGAAGTTTTTTGTGATGAGAGCAGAGATGTAAGGGGGAGCATTATTGTTCAGGGCTGTATACCTTAGGGTCATGCTTTTATATTTTATTCTGGAGGTTATGGGAAGCCAGTGGAGTGACTAACAGATAGGTGATGCTGATATTGAGCATTGAGTATGGTAGATGAGTCTACCGGAGGCATTTCTTATGGACTGGAGTGGTGACAAGCGGGTGATGGGGAGGCCAGCTAAGAGTGAGTTGCAGTAGTTGAAGCGAGATATGATGAGAGAATGTATTATAATTTTAGTTGTATCATGTGTTAGATAGTGACATATTTTAGAGATATTTTTTAGGTGAAAGACAAGATATGAGTGTCGTCTGCATAGAGATGATATTTAAATCTGAAAGATTTTATTAAGCTTCCATAGTGAGGAAGTATAGATGGAGAAGAGGAGAGGGCCTAGGACTGACCCTTGGGGTATGCCAAAAGACAGAGGGCAGCTGCAAAAGTGGTGCCAGAAAAGGAGACACTAAATGTTAGACCTTGTCGGTATGATGTGAGCCATGAAAGAGCAGAGTCACGGATGCCAAGAGAGCAGAGAATTTGGATTGGAAGAGGGTGGTCAACTGTGTCAAAGGCAGAAGAGAGAAATAGGAGAATTAGAATAGAGAGATGATCCTTTGACTTGGTGGTGGGCAAGTCATTAATGATTTTTATGAGAGCTGTCTTTGTGAAGTGATGGGGCCGGAAACCAGATTGAGAGGTGTCAATAAATGAATTGGAGGAACTAAATTGGGTAAGGTACACTAGCCGCTCAAGCAGTTTTGAAGCCAGGGGAAGATATAGGGCAATAATTGGATGCATTAGCTGGGTCAGATGAGTTTTTTTAAGAATGGTGTAATTATAGCATGTATTAGAGATGATGGACACTTTGCAATGTTTAGGGAAGTGTTGAGAGGGGAGGGAGTAACTGTGATGGAATAGGATCTTTTGAGCAGGTTGTAAGGTGAGAGATTGATAATAGATCAGAGTTTTCATCATCATTAAATTGTGGGTTTGGGAATTTGCTACCCTTGGGCATGAGCGTTACTGATAGCAAGAGAAAATGACTGAGGAGCCTGGGTTAGAAGATATATCTCCTGCAACTAGCAAAAGAAGGAGAGAGAGAGGGAGGTGAGATGGGAGTAGGACATACGGAAGTGTTCTTGTTTATGAGCACTAGAAGAGGGAGGAGATAGTGATAGTAGGAAGAAGAGGAGCTCATGGGAGCATACAAGAGGAGGAGAGAAGGGAAGGAGAAATGGTTATGTTGGAAACATGGTGTGAAGAAGTTGTGGAGAAGAGCCTGAAAAAAAGGCAGGAGGTTATGATGAAGAAGAAAGCATGGGGAAACATTATGAGACCGTGTGTAATGTAAAGGGAATAATTAAGAATATAATTAATAGATGTTGCTAATTGGACAGGTGAATGTAATTGGTAAGAGCCAATAAATTAAGTGTAAATGGAAGCGGCTGGAAGAGGGGCAGGGAGGGAGGGGATTGCTTCTCATTTAGAAATCATTGTTCTTTTACTGTGAAGAGCTGAACTTAAAAATACTAAGTGATGTTTAGAGGTGTAAACCACAGATTAAAAATGTCTCTGTGAGAAAAAAATATGTATAAATAAGCATTGTTAAAGTCAGCTTTCCTTGATTATACTTTCATTTTCTTGCAAAGTATAAAAAGCGGAATATATTTTAATGTTAATTTATGCTTAACCCTCATGTAAAATTCTCAAATAAAAAATAATTTATTTTAGTTTTGTTTGTTGTGTAAGAAATGCAGAGGTGACAATGATGCACTGATTGCAATTTCTATAAAACCCCAAAGTGCACAAAATATATTTGGAATTCATTTTTTATATTCTCAAACATGGCTTTCACATAAAAATAGTTTTTCACCCAGTGGGACATAGCAGCATATGGTATACTTGTGGTAGAACCTAGAATACAATATATACGTACCTATACTTCCAGCCTGAAAATGATACATTTAGTATTTTCCATTTCTATCCATTTTTATTTTAAAGAATCACTGAGGTTTCATATTTATAACATTATTTTTTTAAAAACTTGACTTGATAAGGGACTAAATGTTCTTAGAAAGTTAAGAAAAGCAGGTTTCTCATGAGCAATCTTCATCTGCCCATGTGGCATGAAGGACTCAACGCGAGACATAACAGAGCCGATGGGCAGGCACACATTCCCAAAATGCATGACTGCTGGACATCTGCCGCTCAAGCCGGGCAGCGTTTCAAAACAGGCGGGCAGAGATCCCTCTGAAAACTGACCGGAGAGAACTAACTGGGAAATACTTCAGTGTGTATATTTATACATAATAAAGCAGTAATTAAACTTTTCTTGTGCCTTCAAGTATATTGTGTTTTCAGTCTAATAGCCATTGTAACTAGAAGAGAGGTTAACTTTTCAAGTTTTTGAAGTTGGCAAGTGGATGTCTTAGGGGTATTCTGTGAAAGTACTATTTTACATATAGGCCCCTATTAAATTGCAAGCACGCAGTTGCCTTCATACAGCCCGTACGTTTGCTTGAAATTTGCAGCAGTTACAGAGGGATTAAATTGAACAAGCCCACAACTAAATGGCTGAAAGCCAAAACCATAAACCATGCACCCGTAAGTAGCATTTCAGGTATTATCATGATCAATTAAGCAAGGCTGTAACTACCGATTTAGAAACAGCCAATAGTAAATGCGACTGTCATCATGACATCAGTAAAACATGGAGGTTAAACCACAATCAATTAGTGTTTAGAAGTCCGATTTGCGACCGGACTAGCGATCCAGAAATGTTGCAAACTAAAAAAATCAATACATCTACTATTTTAGTCCATTCGAGTTCAATGACATGTATCATTAACCCATTGATTGCTGGGATCAAAATAACATGGAAATGACCCATCAAAAAATATTTTTTATTGCAGATTTGTGAGCTTGAGACTGTTGTGCAATTAATTCTAATGTCTTCAATTGCTTTCCCCATATTGATTTTTATTAGTTTTTCCATTGCTACGAACAGGTGTTTAACCTCCTCTCTAGTACTCGTAGGATGTTTGTCTATGGGTGTGAAAACAATTGCGGGCTTGAGGAATTGTAGCAATTTAATCGCGATTTGCGATTTTATCGATTGCGGGCTTGACAGATCAAAGGTTTAGCTGGGTAAGAGTTACAATTTTGACAACTGCAGTTGATTTTCAGCCTGTAACCCGCAGATCGATTGCGGGTAACTAAAAGATGCCAATTTAATAGCAGTAAGTTTTGCGGGCTGCATTATGGGCTACAGTAACTACAATTTGGACAATGTAATAGGGCCCACAGTGTGATAGGTAAGTTGAATATAAGTGGCATGCCTGGAAAGTGAATAAGGCTATCCCAAAGTTTAATGAAGCAAAGATTTTTGGTTAGATAGAATGGGCAGACTAGATTGATCTTTTGATTTTCATCTGCTGTCAAATCTAAGTTTCCATGTGACCTTTTGTTTTAATCAAATATATTCTTGGAACTAAAGAATTGGTTGGACTACACATTTTGTAGCAGTAGCTAGGCCCCACAAGTTATGAGCTCTTAGATAAGTGAATGAGCTTCTGTATCATAAGCTTTGTTCTTTACGTTATATCTTTATTCTACTTCCATTTTTATTATTTTGTACATTGCGGGATTGCAAGTCTGTTTGCATACAGGACTTCGAAAAGCTAATTGATTGACATGTGACCTCCATGTTTTACTGACGTAATGATAATGGTCTCATTTTCAATTGGCTGTTTCTAAATCGGTAGTTACGGCCTTGCTTAATTGATCTGAATCACGCTCTGAAATGCTGCTAACGACTGCATGGTTTACGGTTTCGATATCGGCCCGTAAGTTGCGGGCTTGTTCAATTGAATCGCTGTTTAATTGTAGCAAATATCAAGCCCCTAGACATATGTAGCCTAATTAAATTGCGATTCGGCCAATTAAATAGGGCTCTATTTAAGCACATAGCATATTTTTTTACAGAACTTTTTAGTTAGTGAAGACCTTGCTTTTGGATAGAAGTTCACTAACTAAAAGCTTCTGTAAAAAAAATATGCTAGATGCTTAAATAGAGCCCTATTCAATTGGCCGATTCGCAATTTAATAAAGCTGATGGCCTGTACAATGCAGTCTGTGTGCTTGCAATTGAATGAGGCTCAATGCTTCTCTACTTAATGGGGTAGAAGAAAAACAGTATTTTCAAACACAAATATCTACAATTAATGCATAGAACCCTAACAATGTTTTAATTAAGCATTGATCATTCATAACATTAATATTCAGTGGTTTAAACAAAGCTATATTCAATATTAAACTTTCTTTCAAAGATCAAAGTCAGTTGCTGTTGACCGCCTACCACTATAAATTCAATTGGGGGGATTAGCTTTATTGAACAGGAGTGCTAAATGTTCAGACACAAAGTTATATCAACACAATTCTCTATTGGAGATATGCTGGTTTTTATTGCTTTCCCTTGGTAAGAATCTGCTGTTGGGGCATTTTAATTAATAGTGAATGCATCATTAAAACAACTAGCTCCTCTTTTCTGGCATTACAATTTATTATAACAATTTATTTAGATATGGTAGTACCCCTTTAATATTGTAATAGTTTTATCTCATGTACAGTCCTTAGAAATATGTAGATTGGCATAAGTGCATGCCTCATAACTTACAGGCCTTATTATCTATGTTAAAAGAGGACAAAATGATTTGCATATAAATTGCTCAAACTACCACGGTCAAATATTGATAATCATCATGGTAAAAATTATAGATAATCTGTTCAAAGCTCTTTTAAGATGATAGTTGAAGAGATAATGATTTCTTTACTTAAAATCTGGATTCACATCAGCGTAACGTTAGTGATTTCAGTGGGCTATATAACTTCATAAAATAATTTACAGCCTTATTAAATTGCAATTCGTCAAATTCTAAAGGGCTCTTTATAAGCACAAAGCATAATTTTTTTACAGAAGTTTTTAGTTAGTGAACTTTTATCCAAAAGCAAGGTCTTTAATAACTAAAAACTTCTGTAAAAAAATATGCTCTGTGCTTATATAGAGCCCTTTAGAATTTGCCGAATTGCAATTTAATATGGCTGCTAGTTATTAGTGATGGCAATGAAGAGATATGAGAGAGGAAGAATTTACTTACTGTACATTATCTTATAGTCCCTGCTATAAAAATCCTATAAGTGAAATTAATTAGAAATGTGCTGATTTTTGCATGTTTCCCATGTTTAAAAAAAGATGATTGTAAACTAATATATATATACAGTATATGTATATATATATATATATATATATATATATATATATATATATATACCACTCATTCCTTATCACTGACTAGTTGAAATTAGGTTATTTCCCCACAGAAAACCCTTACAATGGAGCAATAGTTTGTTTTATATATATATATATATATATATATATATATATATATATATATATATATATATACTGTACATATATATTTTTCACAGAGTGTTGGACATCACTTGAACAATAACAAAAGAATATATATAATGAAAATAGTAACTAAATCACAGTGTTCAATGCTAAATTAAACAAAATGGCAGCACCCTGGAACTGCCTAGTTACAGGAGCGTTTTGACCGGGCTGGGTGCTGGGTAGCTATTGGTCAAGTTAAATTTGTGGGTGGGGATTGGCAGGTTATATAGGGGGGGATTTTCCCGCCTTGGGGCACTTAACTATTAATCAGAGAAGAGTTTAGAAGAAGGGCAGAAGTGGACCCCTGAAGAGGAGGGTCGCAGTGACAAGAGGGGCGCAGCCTACCCTGAAGACCCCTGGAAGGAAGAAGCATGGAAGAGGGACTTACCGGAGTCCTGCAGCTGTTTCCACAGGATCCAGAGAGCAGCTGCAGCACCAGGAAGCATCCAGAAGGCCTGACAGGAGGTCTGAGCAAGGAGCAGCAACAGCAACACGGTCAGCGTCGCTGAGGTCTGCAGGGCAAGCAATAAGCCACAACAGGGGCCAGACAGGTGAGGAGGATGCACAAAAGAGGGGCAGCACAGAGGAGACAGTGGAGGGGAAGCAGAGAGCAGGCATATCAAAGGCCAGGGGGAAGGGACTGACAGGCAGAGGGCAGTCAGAGCAGCATAGTAGGGTTCTGAGAAGTGTGCAGGGCAGCATAAATAAAGGGGGTCCTAGAGCTACTAAGGATTTTTCAGCAACAGTGGAATTTATGGTAGAAGGAGGTAGAGAAGAGCCGTGGGACAACAACAAGGAAGGGGAAGAAGTTAGCAGTTTTTCTGGCAGCTTAGAACAAGCTAATAGTATGGAGGAAGTATTAAGTGGGAGTGAAGAGGAGGAGGAGCTACAGCCTGAAGTTGGGTTTGTGTCCACTGCTGCTGTTCCTGCTTTGTTGTGCCCTGTTTCCACATATGCTGATCCGGAGGAAGGGACATCCACCAGGAGCAGGTCACGACCGGGTGTTGATCCGGGAAGAATGCAGAGCAGACGGCATCAGGAGTTTGTAAGGTCTTCAGTGGCGCCTGACCAGCCCCTATCGCCAGGCTCAAGGAGGCGGGTAGAAGCAACAAGAGGCAGAATGGACAAAGAAAGGCGTGCAGGTGTACCATCTGAGTGCAGAGATAGGAGGTCGCCGGTGGGAACATATCGGCAGAGCAGAGGATATATTTCACAAACTCGCAGGAACAGGGGAACGCCCTCCCCCAGGCGGAGGTCAAGGTCAAGGCAGCGGTCTCCACCGCTTTCTCGATATGGAGGTGAGCATGAAAGGGATGAAAGAGGGAGGAGATCTTTTTATCCTCGTTCCAGGTGCAACAGAGATACAACAGAACGAAAGGACCAGAGACTGCCTTCCGGGGAGGACCGGAGGGTAAAAAGGAGTGCAAGAAAGGAGGCGACACCAGACAGGAGCAAGCAACTTCCCTTCTCCAGACAAGCAGGAGAACGGAATGAGACGAACACGTCAGCGGCCCCCACAGCCTCTGCGTCAGCAACCGACAAGAGGCATACCACAGGTGAATTTATAGACATGCAAAACACACATACTGACAATACACAAGTTAGCTTGGAAAAGGTGGTAGCTCACTTGCAGAATTTATTATCACAGATGGAAAAGAGGAAAAGCTTGGGACCAGGGGTAGCATGGGTAGGTCCCGATATGGTTATCAGTCAAGGGATAGGGGCGGTTCCATCAGGAGGTATTGCTGAAACGGGTACAGGGACGGAGTCAGAGGTTACGGGAGGTGATGGAGTACAGGCTAAAGGCGTTTCCCCGGCAGGCATTAGGGTAGCTGATACAGTAATGAACAAATCAGCATTGTGTTCAATTGGTCCTATCGGGGAACACGTAGCTAAGGAGTTGAAAGAAAGGATTTGGAATGGGAGTTTATAGAGATATTCTCGCTTCTCCCGCTGGATAATTTCATAGAAGTTAAGGCAGATTTGAAGAAGGATGAGCGTAAGCGCAGGTACAGGAAGATTCCAAAGACCTTTAGTAATTGGTTACAGGCCTATGTTATATACGCCAGTATAGTTGGGGAGCGTAATCCGGAATTTTGTTCTGCATTGTTTTGTTACCTGGATGAAATTGAAGGTATTCATAGGACTTACGGAGGCTTAGCATGGTGGGCATATGATAAAAAGTTCCGTCAGAAGTTAGCAGTCAGGCCTTCTATGAAGTGGGATGATAGGGATATGGGTAGTTGGTTAAAAATAGTAACACCTTTGCGCCCGGTGGTGGGGGCTGGCACTAAGCCGGCGGTATCCACTAGCGGTAAAAAAGGGTATTGCTTCGCTTATAATGAAGGTTCTTGCAGTTGGGGAGGTTCTTGTAAGTTCAGACACGAGTGTTCAGAGTGCGGCTCTGGTCATCCTCTTTTTCGCTGCTTTAAGAGATCAAAAGCTCAAAAGGTGGGCGAGTTTGGACAAAAAGGGGGAGAGCCCGGTGCGATTAGAAAGGATGGAGTGGTGGTTAAGGCGGTACGCCAGTAGAGCTGCTTCGTCCGAGGACGCTTTGTTGTTGCTCAGGGGTTTTTCGTTAGGTTTTTCTATCCCATCGTTGGCTTCCGCCCCGCTGGGGTGGCCAAGGAATCTAAGATCGGCTAGAGAAAATCCCTCGTTGGTATGGAGTAAGCTAATCAGTAGTGGAAAAAGGTAGAATGGCCGGTCCTTTTGACGAGGTTCCAATAAAAAACCTGAGAATATCACCGTTGGGCCTGGTACCCAAAAAGGAGCCGGGCTCTTTTAGGCTTATTCATCATTTATCATACCCAAGGGGGCTATCAGTTAATGATGGGATTGACAAGGAGTTGTCCTCGGTCTCGTACGCGTCGGTTAAGCAAGCAGTTCAGTTGGTCAGGAGAGCTGGTAAGGGGGCTTGGTTGTCAAAGGTTGACATAAAGTCAGTTTTTCGGTTGCTTCCGGTCAATCTGGATTCCTTTCATTTGTTGGGTTGCCAGATAGGGGGAAAGATTTTTGTTGACCAGTGCCTACCGATGGGTTGTTGTATATCGTGCTCTTATTTTGAGAAATGTAGTTCCTTTTTACACTGGGTACTCTGCGTTAAGACTGGTTTGTCCTCGGTCGTGCATTATTTGGATGATTTCTATTTATCGGTGCTGCTGATTCTTTGGATTGCATCCAGTTAATGCAAGTCTTCCAGGAGTTGGCGGTGGATTTTGGCATACCATTGGCGGAGGATAAGTCGGAAGGTCCGTCCCACATTTTGTGTTTCCTAGGGATCCAGCTGGATACAGTTAAACTTGAGTGTAGCCTCCCGAGGGATAAAATAACAGTTTTAAAGTTAAGTGTTTCGAATGTGTTGGGAGCTAAAAAAGTTACTTTGAAGTCTTTGCAGTCTCTACTCGGGAAACTCAATTTTGCCTGTAGGATTATTCCAATAGGGAGGATATTTTGCACGAGGTTATCATTGGCTACTGCAGGAGTAAATCAGTGACATCATCACATTAGGATTTCAGCGGAGCATAAAGCGGATCTCCGCATTTGGCTGGAATTTTTGGAACATTTTAATGGCCGTAATATGTTTATGAAAGAACCAGTGGCTAATGAGGTGTTGGAGTTGTTTACCGACGCGGCAGGATCTCTGGGTTTTGGGGCTTACTTTAAGGGTAGTTGGTGTTCGCAGGCGTGGCCTATTAGCTGGAAGGAGAACTGGTGGACAAGGAACCTGACATTGCTAGAGTTGTTTCCTATTCTGGTATCAATATTGTTGTGGGGTGATAGTTTAAAAAATCATCATGTTATCTTTAACTGCGATAACATGAGCGTGGTACAGGCAATTAATTCTATTACTGCCTCTTCGCCTCCAGTAGTTAGGCTACTGAGGCAATTGGTATTGAAGTGCCTTCAGTTAAATATATTAGTTAGAGCATCTCATATCCCAGGGGTTAAAAATGTGATTGCAGATTCCTTAGCAAGGTTTGAGTGGGAACGTATTAGGAAAGAAGCATCATTAGCGAAGGTGGAGCAGACACCATTTCAAGTGGAATGGTGGAATTTGATCTTATGAGCAGGACCTGATAAGAAACGGGTAATGGAACAGCTGCCCGAATCACAAAAAGTAAGGGTGCCGGGGCACTGGGTAATAGGGCTGCCCAGATGTCAACAAAAGCTGTATTGGGTATAGAGGACTGCCCATATGGCATTGAAAATTCAGGACGAGTAGAAGAGAAATGCCGGCAAAGGAAAGACCATAGTTTAAAGTATGGAACACGGAGTAGAAACTGCTTCAGTGTCCATAATATGTTGGTTAATGCAACAATAAAACTTTGTGATACGTATATACTATGTGTTTTATTGCAGGAACCCCCATACAGTTATGGATCGCAGGCCATTCATTCATTTATTGGGCCAGAAGGGCAGCAGGAATAACTGATCGGGGCCGGCAGCTGGGTTTTCCAGAGGAAGCAGTATTAATTAAGTGGTTCGGGGTCAGGGGTTTGAGATGGGAGCAGGTTTTATTAAGGGTAGCTAGTTTAGCTAGGTCGTCTCCTCCGCCGGAGATTCTGCTGATCCATGCAGGGGGTAATGATTTAGGTTCCATGTCCATGCGGGAGCTTATCGCAAAAATGAAGAGGGATTTGCTCAGACTGCGGGAATTGTTCCCAGGCTTATTAGTAATTTGGTCCCAGATAACACCAAGGTTACGCTGGCGGGGGGCATTTGATCATGCCAGGCTTGACAAGGCCAGGAAAAGGATAAACAAGATTATGGCATCTTTTGTTAGGCGTTTAGGGGGGGTTTTCCATTAGGCACAGGGACCTAGAGACCCCGGAGGCCCACGTGTTCTTTGGGAAAGACGGGGTTCAACTAAATGAAATTGGCCTTCAGTTATTTAATTACACTTTGAAGGAGGGTATTATGCAGGCCATGGTTTTGTTTGGCGGTGCTGAGCCCGTAGGGCTTGCGGGTGGCGGGGGTGCTGCATCACCTAAGGGCGGAGCTCATTAGCTGAGAAGGTATCCGGTCTGGGCCAATGCCAGAGGTCTCTTGGGCACGGGGTTCCACAGGGCCTCTGGCTGGGGATGAGCTCTGTCCTGGGGAAGGTATGCAGCCCCAGGTTCAGGTCAGGTTATGGTACCTGTTATGTTATGGTTAATAAAGCTGTGGCCTGTAATTACCCATACATCAGTTGTTTGTGTGTTTATTGGGTTAACGGGGGTTAATGGTATAGGCGGACCAAGTCACACATGCGGAGGTCATGGCAGCACCCTGGAACTGCCTAGTTACAGGAGCGTTTTGACCGGGCTGGGTGCTGGGTAGCTATTGGTCAAGTTAAATTTGTGGGTGGGGATTGGCAGGTTATATAGGGGGGGATTTTCCCGCCTTGGGGCACTTAACTATTAATCAGAGAAGAGTTTCCCTCCCTCCCTCCCTGTGTTATATATGTGTAATATGTTTATATTGTCACAGCTTGGCGGGGGTGCTGCATCACCTTAGGGCGGAGCTCATTAGCTGAGAAGGTATCCGGTCTGGGCCAATGCCAGAGGTCTCTTGGGCACGGGGTTCCACAGGGCCTCTGGCTGGGGATGAGCTCTGTCCTGGGGAAGGTATGCAGCCCCAGGTTCAGGTCAGGTTATGGTACCTGTTATGTTATGGTTAATAAAGCTGTGGCCTGTAATTACCCATACATCAGTTGTTTGTGTGTTTATTGGGTTAACGGGGGTTAATGGTATAGGCGGACCAAGTCACACATGCGGAGGTCATGTATGTGCATGAAACATATGAAAGGGATTCTTGTATATCTATTGTAATAGGATAGATCTTATATATTTATTTGTTATATAAAGTACCCATGGACTAATTCAAGGTCTTGGAGAAGAAAATCAAACTTGTTTCGTATGCATACACTATCTGATGAGTTACAGATATGATTTACCATTATTTTTAATGTATTTGTATAATTTTTGTTATATTTAAAATTTTAATTATAAATTACATTTTTACAAAAAAATTATTACATTAAAACATTTTGAGTTCCTGTTGGAAGAAAAGTGCTATGTCAATTGTATTAGTATTACTATTATAATTATTACTATAAATGTTTTTACAGACTACTAGATTTCTGCATTGGTATGTATTTTGGTAAACCCAAAGCAGTGTCGTCAGTATTCCATAAAAAAAAAGTAAAAAGAAAAAGAAAAGGACTAATTTGTGTCAGTAATTGTTATGTGTGACTTCAGAGAGCTGTCCTCTTTTCTGTTCAATTCAACACAATACCATATAATACAGTACACAGATGTGTTGTTCTGTTAAGCATATGCATACAAACATGTTCCGCTAATAATGATACATTTAGGTGATGCTCATTTTTGTATTCCATGAAATTGATGCCCATGTAAATATAGACATACTGAAATTGTTTAAAATGAATGAATGCCGAGCAATATAAATGTGCTATTTAGTTCTGTGGTGGACAGAGCTGATCTGCTGTACCCCAGTGTTATCATGCAGTTAGTCCTCGACTTGCACGGCTTCAACTGACATGGTTTTATACTTACACTGAATCATTTCACATTCAGAATATTGGTTAAATATTTATATAAATCAGACAGAAAAACAAAAAATGCAGAATCTGAGCTACAAATAACTGAATCATGTCCAAAGTATAGCAGATTCGCTTGCAGTTATATAAATATTACAAATATTTCAACCGATACCTTTGAAACTGTGTAAGGGCCTCATGTTAATCAAGTGTTGTGAATAATTTAAATCTTTAGCACCCGCGTAAATCCTACCTTATCCGCAAGATATTTCAGTGTAGGGAGTAGCCAAACGAAGCTTTACGAACCATTTGTTCCTAGGCAATGTGTTTTCTTGTATGTATTAACCCCTTAAGTGCTATGTTGTGTGTTACCCTTGAAACGGGCAAATTAATACAATATCATATTTTTTTATTTACACATATGTTGATATTGGACTGTTAAGTGTCAAATAATATTGCAAATGTATCATGTTTTATTGTTTTCTGTTGCTTTAACTACTATAACTACTGCTGTACCACTCAGCAATGGTATTACAACCATTTGCAAATGTTCTTTTGTACAAGTAAAATCTACTTCAGCTTTTTCTAGTTACGGCACTGCCCTGGTCTGCTAGTGATCTGTAAAATTTTATTAGAATATGGTTTTGTTGTAAAAGTCTAACATAGTAAATTATAATGTTTGAAGCAGTGCAAAAATCAATAGAGATTTGTGCCGTGCTTTTTGGCTTTGTTGTGCCACAGTCACTTGTAGCAGTTCTCTCGCAATGTTTTTGGGATGGGGGAATAGCATAGCTAGCAGGAATTACTTTGGACTAAAACATGGTGTAAACTGCGATAGAGGGGATTTACATAGGACCATTAGTAGGGGAGGTATGGTATTCCATTGCCCAGAAGCACAGGATCTTAAATCTAATGGATGGGGCACAACGAGGGCAAACCAAATAACATGGTACTGCATACCAAATAGTCATAAAATAAATTACATTTTGCCTTCAAATAATAATATAAACAAAAGCCTATCATGGGAATATGGCATTATGTTTCCAAACATGACGTTACAAATGTATGTCTAATTTAGACCCCATCCAGGTTTCTTTGTGACTACAAAAGGTTATATGTAAAGATATATCTAAAAATGGTTATATGTACAGATATATGTAAAATCACCAAAAAAAATACAATCTCGAAGCGACATTTGAAGTGGATCCAGGGATTTGTCTAGGTATCTTTAGTGATTTTGCAACATCTGCAAAGCTTAGACATAAATACAACTAACAAAATCAATATGAAGCTTCAGGTGACCTGTTCTTGATCAGAAACTTTGTCAGTTCAATGTGCTAATGTAAATTAGATATCTGTAGACTAATCAATGAGTAGAAGTGATCTGTGTCTACTTTTGAGTCCATGATAAATGAAAGGTTGTACTTATTATTCGAGAGATGCATCTAATGAAAACGCTACTAGATTTCCAGTCAACGCAGCAGTGATAGCTCCGTGTGAAGGGACAATGAGATTAAACTAACTGGGATCATTATGTGGTACTACATACTCTTTCATGTTGCCATAGTAACTATAATTATTTTATTAAGGGAAAAATGATTTTCTTGAAATTGGTAACCATTACAATCATTTGATGTCCTGAAAGCTTTTCATATTGATATATCCAGCTGGCTCAGGATGCAGACAACCATCATGTATAATCTAATGTGTAGTGATGTGGTAAATCTTAGCAAACAGGAAACTAAGTCTACGCAAGAAATATGACCCATGAAATATTATACATTATAGCAAATAGGGGAATAACAACAGCACATTATGCTTAATGAATAGTATTGTAAATTCACAAATGTTTATGTTCTGCAGATTTTCTTAAAAAAACATTACAACTGTGTCTAAAAGGGCCATTTTAACAGTCATATAATTGTAGTAGTCGTATAATACGGTGTAATTTGTTTATTTAGTTACTGATTAGAATAAATAAATTATTTGTTGATATTTTAAACATTCGCAGCCGTATTAAATTGCGATTCGGCCAATTGAATAGGGCTCTATATAAGCACAGAGCATATTTTTTTTACAGAAGTTTTTAGTTAGTGAACTTCTATCCAAAAGCAAGGTCTTCACTAACTAAAAACTTCTGTAAAAAAATATGCTCTGTGCGTATATAGAGCCCTATTCAATTGGCCGAATCGCAATTTAATAAGGCTGTTGAAGTTTAGCATATTAGGGCCCTCATTCAATTGCAATTTGGCCAATTGAATAGGGATCTAAATAAGCACATAACATATTTTTTTAAAGAAGTTTTTAGTTAGTAAACATCTATCCAAAAGCAAGGCTTTCACTAACTAAAAACTTATTTTAAAAAAATATGTTATGTGCTTATATAGAGCCCTATTCAATTGGCCAAATCACAATTGAATGAGGCCCTAGGTCTGCCCAGGTGGACTGTTGTGATAGAAATCCTTATCTGATGCCCTGATAACATTCTCTACTTCTGACATAACCTTTTGGGCAGAATAATTCCTGGACTCCTAACGGGATCAAAAGAGACACATCTACTGGAAGCTACAGTGCTAATTTAAAATGTCAGTTTTAAAAGCTACATTACACCTTCAAATACTGATTTTATTTTTAGTCAGTAACTAAATAAACAAATGGGGTCAATCTGGCCTTTTTTATGAATTTTCTATAGGGCAAATTTCAGCCTTGTTCTCTGGGGCAGCGAAGAGCTTGCAGGAAATAAAATAGGCTTTGTATCCCCTTTGTGGCCTTCTTGTTATTCAATAAGCTATGTATCTTAGTAACATCTTATCCTATTGTGAACCATCTCCATGGTGGTGTTTTAGGGATATATTCTATTTAAAAGACTAGATGCAATTATATATTCGTTTAGAATCAGCTAGCAACTTTTTTATCTGGATATGTAAAAGTGTCTTTTCACATAATTAGAGCTATTTTGTAACTATATATTATATTCACCATTTTGGCACTTTGTGAAGTATATAGCAAACTAAAAAAAATTGCAAATTTGGAAGCCATGGAAATAAAAATATTTTTTGGGAATTTTTTTTTTTTTTTATGTTTTGTTTATGAGTAAACGAATACATTTTGTATTAAGGAACAAAGAGAATTCAGAATTGATTGTTGTTACAGAAGCAGATAGTTGCATCAACCGGTGGAATAAGAGCTTTCCAGAAAGGTTAATCCCTCTCTCTCACACACACAATGTTCACCAATATATCACAGCAAACTCATAACATTTTATTTTTTTCTAATTAAAACCGGTCGTAATTACTTGTTCCATGCTTAATTATGCTCTTAGTCATAATAAGAGTTTTCAAAAATATTTTATTGTACGGTGGTCCTTTAAGCCATATCAACTAGAGTATCCTGGCAGGATAAGCTATATATTTTTTGCAAACATTTGTATAGTATGCTGTGGTTCAAAAATCCTCTATATTTTGTTAATTTAAGTTATTTGCAATTAAGTACTTAATAACACTGAAAAATTTAACAATTAAAACGAGTAAGCAGTGCATAAATAGTAATAATAATATTAGGAAGCTCAAATTACAGTATTTAAGAATTGCCCAAAATTGTAAATTAGTAAACATTATTTGCATGCATATTTATATACATACTGTCCTCATTACTATAAGTTCAATAGATAGTCATCAACCTTGCTGTTCAGTTTGAATCATGGGTTTTAATTAATTTTGGTAAAAAAAATAAACATATTGGGTCACAGACAACTGTGTACATTAAATTATGTTTCATCCTATATATATGTGTTTTAGCATTATCATATATATAATTGTCAGTTCAAGAACGTTGGTCACGTTTGCAGCGTTGTCTCATTTGCGTCCCTCGCACAGCGAGGGTCGCAACTGCGAGCCTCGCAAAGCGAGGCAAGCAGTTGACCCCGTGGGACAGGCTGCAAAGAGCGCTGAAGGAGCTCATTTCAGGCCTCGCAATGAGCGCCGCTGGACTTAGTCATGCCGCTGGACTTAGTGCATGGCTCCCCCTACCCCACTGATGCTTCCCCTGCCCCATCAATGCTCCCCCTGCCCCCACTGTTGCTCCCCCAGCCCCCACTGATGCTTCCCCAGCCCCACTGATGCTCCCCCAGCCCCCACTGATGCTCCCCCTGCACCCACTGATGCTTCCCCTGCCCCATCAATGCTCCCCCTGCCCCAACTGATGCTTCCCCTGCCCCATTGATGCCCCCACTGATGCTCCCCCAGCCCCCACTGATGCTACCCCTGCACCCACTGATGCTCCCCCTGCTCTCGCAATTACAGGCGTACCTGGTTCCAAAAAGCTGCCAGTAGCTTGCGGCCCATACTCACCGTCTTCTCCTCTACTCTGTGGCTCCAGTCCTCCCGCCAGAACTACTTTCTGGATCAAGTCGCGCAGTAGTTCCGGACGGCAGAATATAGTGACAGCATTTCTGATCAGTCAGGAGTGCAAAGTGCTTCTCACTAGTGCCTCTTAATGGAAATTGGGGTACCACAAACTTCCATAGTATCCTGGGGTTTGATAATCTGTGATCCGAAGTTGCATGAGACAATTGCCCCTTTCTGTAAAGCTATGTGATATCAATTAAAAAAGGCTACATTTGAGGTGTAAAGGATAGGGTAGGTGGAGTTCAATAGGAGCAATTTTGGTGTTGTGTGGTTTTAACAATCATTTTAATATACAAAACAATCATTTTAATATACAAAATAATGTCAACAGTGTAAATTTAGAAACAAAGAGCCAGATTCAATTTGAAACCCTCATCTTGCGGTATATAGCCCGTATGTCTGTGGCTCTGCTGCGGGCTCGCAGACTGCTACAATTCCGGTGCTATTCAATTGAACCAACCCGCAAGTTACGGGACAAATGCCGAAACCATAAACCATGCACTCGTCCGTTGCAGTTCAGGGCGGGAATATGATCAATTAAGCAAGACTACCCATTTCAAAAAAGCCAATAGAAAATGAGACCGTCATTATGATGTAAGTAAAACATGGAGGTTACATGTCAATCAATTAGCGTTTAGGGGTCCGATATGTGATCTGACTCGCAAAACCGCAAAATACAAAATAATAAAACTGAATGCCGATACTGTTCTAGTCCATATGAGTGGCCTGATATGTATAAACTCATTGATTCCCGAGATTGATAAAACCCCGAAATGACACATGAAATATTTAATGTTTTATTGACGATTTTTGAGCTTGAGTCTGTTGTGCAATTAATTCTAATGTCTTTCATGGCTTTCCCCATCATTTACAGTGCAGTATTGATGTTTTATTTGCATTTACAGTGCTACGAACAGGGGTTAAACCCCCTTGCGGGTCCTCTCTAGCACTCGTAGTATTTTCTCCTACATTTGCTGTTTACGGGTGTGAAAACATTTGCGGGCTTGGGGAATTGTAACAATTGAATAGCGATTTGCGTTTTTAGCTATCGGAAGTCTTGCTCACGGGAATTATCAAAGGCTTCGGGAGGCTGTAAATTCCCGGGTTTAACAACCGAAAAGTTTTCAAGCTGTAACCCGTAAACCGTTTGGAGTGTGCAAAAGGACGCCAATTGAATAGCAACTTAACTTAAGGCCTCACTTATGGGCTCCAGTAACTTACGATTGCTCAATTGAATTGGGCTCATGATGTAGAAGATGATATATAGTGCTCATGTCTGATCATTATACTTTATAAATGCATCATCCATTACCTAAAATCACGGTGGGATGGATCATACAAAAGGTTCTTAGGTGTGACTGGTTCCTGAAAGCTATATGACTTCATTTTGAAAGGCTCTGGGAGTCAAACCATCATCTCACAACACAAATGAGCTTATATTTATATAATATAATTAAATTATATTGACCATAAAATTGTGTCTTGAACTGAAATCTTAATCATTCCATGCTTCTCTATTTGTAGACTATACATTTTCCTCAAATTGGGGTTCCCCAGGAAGACAGAGGCACATTTTCCTGTTCCCACTCTGGCCTGGTGTCACTTTGATTCTTTAATGGTTAAAAGGACATGGATTTAAAAGAGCATGCTTTAAATATTACCAAAATTGTGTTCTGCATGTTATAATATTAAGTAAAACCTGTTTAAACGTCACTGAGACAAACAGGAAGTGTACAACGCATAAGGATGACTATATTTTATTGGCAGACAAGTACGACTTATACATTTATATTACTACTTAATAGCTGACAGGGACAAAAAAGCAAATCAGTAAACCATTTTAATAATTTTTTCTTCATTTGAATAAAAGAAAACACACAGTGGTACATCATCAAATACCCTCTTCCAGATGAAACAAAGAAGGAAATGCTTTCAATATTCCTTTAAGTGGTTGTCTATGGGTGAAATTGGAGTTCTTCATATGAAACAGCTTCAGAGAACACTCCACAGTTTTCAACTTTAAAATAAAAATAAAAATGATTTGAAGGATCTGCCATCCTTAAGTTAATCATTGACATGCATCTAAAAAAAAAATGCATTGAAAGGTACACCAACAAAAGAAAGCGACTTGCTATTAAAATATTTATCCACTGAAGCAAAGATAAATAACAGAATGAAAAGCTGTTTAGAAATCTCTTAAGACTCAGTGAATGTGATAGATGTCAAATATGTAATACAACAAATGTATAAAAATATACAGACCAGTTAAACTGAATTATCAAAAAGGACAGAATATGAGTGTAATAATGCATTGGTTAAAACATAAACTTGTAATGGAGCCAATGTGAATTTGTATTTAAAAGGACTCCATCATCCCAACACTCGATTAATTAAAGAGCACCACAAACTGGCTAAACATTGTCTTAGCAGTTTTTCTTTACAGTAAATCATTCATGAAATTCTGCACTGTTTGCTTGACTCTTTTGTGCCAATGTGCAACTCATTATGCTAATTAAAATCCCAGAGTGCTTCATTAAGGTGGGGGAGGACATCTAACAACATGATAACATAATATGTGCCAGAGTGTCTGCAACCATAAACAAACTAGCACCTCCAAATAGCTAATTTGTATTTGTGAGCCATTCATTTGCATAATGGTACAGAGCAAACAATGCAGAATATCTTAAGGATTTTTTACATCAAAATGGCTAGTACAATGAGCAGCTAGTTTTTCATTAAAAATAATGAGAAAAAAAATAGATTATGGGGTGATAGTATTGTCTTATCTTGCAATATTCCTACTCAGTTTTTGCCAGATATAGTGATGATTTAGGTTCATCTCTCAAACCAGAAAAATGAAAATGTATAGAGATTTCAGTCTCCACAATGTTGTTACAATTGGTGATAATTGGATTTCCTTGAAATATTAAATGGGCACCAAATTTTGTTCACTCATTCATCATTCATTTGAAGTGCCACAATAATCCTATAATTAAAATAAACTATTTTGAAGAACTGCACTTGATCAATAGAAGCAAAAATCATAGAAGGTCTGTATTGATTGGAATTTCTTATTTTTCTCAAGATTAACTAATACTGTATATGTTAAATTACAATTTATTTATACATACATTTTTAGACAAAACATTTAATATTCAGGAGCCAGGTAGATTTTTCAAAAGGCCTCTATTGCATTCCCAGTGCAACACTTTTAGATTCAGCCTTATGGTCCTACCTTCCAGTGAACAATTTGTCTTGATTTCTTGAAGTAATGATTGTTACAATCTGCTTTCTTCTTGTCAGGCTTGATAAGGCTGTTATGGCCAAACCTACCCAGCAGATGTTTCAGGTTCTTTTATTTCAATTCAACAAGCCAGCTAATGTCTTTAAAATACCCTTTGATCAGATGCAGCATTTAACCTACGCTATATAACTCTCTCAACTGTCAGTTACAGGCTACCTTATAACATTATAACTGTCAGTTAACTCCTTATCAACTGGACACAATTAAACATACAGTGATCAATATAACATAACATACCATAGCATAACATAACATATTAAATAACTATAAACCATACTACAAAATTACTGAGCCCAAAGGGTGGTCAGATGGATCTTGACACTGATTTATTGCATCTTCTTGCAGTCCAATGGACTCTAAGCAGTTTTTGCCAACACCACAAGGCATCTATGGTGCTCAGTCTTCTTTATGGTCCAAATCTCACATCCATATGTTATTACTGGGAATACCATATTTCTAACTATGTGGACCTTTGTTGATAATGTAATATATTTGCTTTTTAATAGCTTGTGCAAAATTGTCATAGCATCCCTCCGCTGAAGCAAATGTCCTATAATTTCATGGCTGCAGTCATCATCTGCAGAGATCTTGGAACTCAGAAAAATAAAACCACTGTCACTGCCTCCACTTCCTCCCCATCTATTTGTCAGAAATAAGAATGCTGTTTGCCATGATCTTTGGCTTTTGCACTCTCTTCGATAATCCTCATCAATAGGACCTTTAGTTCATCCTCACATTCAGCTTTTAAAGTAGTATCATCGGCGTATCTGAGGTTGTGGATATTTCTCCCAGCAATATTGATTGCTGCTTTGGATTTATCCATCTTGTGCATGATGTACTCCCCATATAATTTTAATAAATAAGCCTTCTTGCACTCCTTTCCCAATCGTGAACCATTCTGTGTTCCATGTTCGGTTCTGACCGTGTCTTCTTGATCCACATACAGATTCTTTAGGAGGCGGATGAGATGATCTAGTACGCCCATCTCTTTAAGAACTTGTCGTATTTTGCTGTCATTCATACAGTCAAAGACTTTAGAATAGTCTATAAAGCAGAGAGAAATGTTTTTGTGGAACTCTCCTCTTTTATAAGCCATTGGACATTAACAATTTGATCACTTGTGCCTCTGCAAAACTTGGCTTGAACATCTGTTAGTTCTCGGTCTATATATTGTTGGAGCTGAGTTTGCAGGATCTTAAGCATCACCTTACTGGCATAGGAAGTGAGGGCAATTGTTCGATAATTGGAGCACACTTTGGCACTGCCTTTTTTGGGATTGGGATGACTACTGACCTTTTGTAGTCAACTGGCCACTGTTAAGTTTTTTTTAAATTTGTTGGCATAATGCACCTCTTCTTTTTTTGATCTTCTTCTGTTAAGTCCCTACCATTTTTGTCTTTTATCACACCCACTTTGGCATGAAAGGTTATTTTGCGATACCCAATTTTCTTGAGGAGATCTCTCCCCATTCTGTCATCTTCTATTTGTCATTACAGAATGTCTCCTTGCCTCTTCTTGCTATCCTCTATAATTCTTCATTAAGTTGGACAAATATTTTCCTATCTCCACTAACTTTCGGTTTCCTTCTTTCCTAAGCTGCTTTCAAAGCCTCATCAGACAGCCAGTTTGCCATATTAATTTTCTTTCTTTTGGGGATATTCTTTGTTGCTATTTTCTGGACAATGTCACAAATTTCTGTCCTAAGTTGTTTAGGCACTCTGTCTAATATGTCTAGTCCATTAAATCTATTCTTTACTTCCACTTCAAATTCACTAGGGATATTATTTATTTTGTATCCGCTTGGTCTGATGGTTTTCCCTCTTTTCCTCTATTTAATTCTGAACTTTGCAATAAGAAGCTCATGATCTGAGCCGCAGTCAGCTCCAGGTATTGTTTTTGCTGAAATTATTTAGCAACGGAATATGTTGGCACTTTACAAATAAAGGATAATAATAATAATAGCTTTGTCTTGGAGTCTATTAAAAGAGGGGGTTTACTATGACCAGAGGATTATCTTGACTGAATTATTTTAATCTCTGGCCTGCTTCATTTTGTAGTGCAAAGGCAAGTAAAATATTAGCATGTATTAAGAAGGGTATAGAAGCAAGGGAAGCAAATATAATCCTGTCACTGTACAAATCCCTAGTACGCCCTCATTTGGAATATGGAGTACAATTTTGGGCACCACTTCATAAAAAAGACATTTTAGAACTGGAAAAAGTACAGAGAAGGGCTACAAAACTAATAAGGGGAATGGAGGGGCTAAGTTATAAAGAAAGACTAACCAAATTAAGCTTATTTTCTCTAGTAAAAAGGCTTCTAAGAAGAGATATGATTACCTTATATAAATACATGCAGGGTCAGTATAAAGATTTGTCAAGGGAACTTTTTGTGCCAAGAGGTTTTCAACTGACAAGAGGACATCCCTTGAGATTAGAAGTAAAAAGATTTCACCATAAAGAAAGAAAAGTGTTCTTCACAGTAAGGGTGGTTAATCTGTGGAATTCTCTACCAAAGGAGGTGGTGACAGCGGATTCGATAGATAACTTTAAAAAGGGATTGGATTTCTTTTTAAATAAAAAGGGCATTCAAGGCTATCCTAGATAACTAGCAAAGGAATATTGATCCAGGGAGAAATTTGATCGCCAGTTTCTGGGGTCAGGAAGGAATTTTGCTTTTTTTTCCCTTATGAGACAAATGGGTTTTTTTTCTGTTTGCCTTCCTCTGGATCAATTAACAATTAATAATAAATAGTGCACATTAAAAGATCAATAGAGATCTAAAAAGGTTGAACTTGAGGAACTAACTCTTTATTCATCCTCAAATAATATACTATTAATAATTATTTAATCAACAAATAAGTTAATAACTAATCTGCATATTGCAGATCAGAGGAGATCTTAACAGGTTGAACTTGATGGACTGAAAGTCTTTTTTCAACCTTAATTACTATGTCCAAACTTGCCTGTTATTCCAAGTATCTTTTGGTTCTCTGCTTAGTATTCCAATCTCCAATGATGAGAGTCACATATTTTCTAAGAGGGTATCAATATCCTTGTAGAAATGGACAACTTCAGCCTCTTTAGCATCCATAGTTGGAGCATAGACTTGAATCACTGTGATGTTAAATTGCTTGCCTTGAATTCAAATATTACAAATGTTGCTTTTTGCATGAAAAGGGTATTTAAATTGAAGGGAAACTAACAGGAAATGCAGACATTATACTTTAGTCTGTTGATATCATTGTCTGGCAGTGGGTAGCCCCCAAGAGCAGTTTAACATATTTTTGCTCTCTGAGAGCTTTATATGAAAAATGCTGTGGCGCCCAGGGGGCACTGGGGTCTCTGTAGGTTGATTCAACCAACGGGTGGCCTGAGAGGGCATGAGGTGCCGGGCACAAAGAGTCCCTTTCAGGACAAACATTGCACCTCCAATGGATATGTGGACTGAATCTGGACTGCTATTTCCCTGTGAACATGGTGATCATAATTGTGGTACCCCCTGGATCTAGGTTAGGGTTGCCCTGCTGGCATGTGTGGGTTTACAAAAAATACTGTTGCATTAAAAGCATACTGTATGTAGTTATAACTGTGAGATATTGTTGTTACCAGTGGAACTCAGAATGCAGTGTCAGTGGCCCTAGGGTTTTTGGTATACAGGGGCAAGGTCTGTGTTCTGGGGTACCTGGGTACAATAAATACTCCTCCCCTGTTTCCCTAAAACCATGCCCAAATACTTAGGTAATTGGATGGTCACCACCAGTTAATATGGCCTAGAATATCATGGGAGTTGTTTTGCTGTTGCCATGGTTAGGATTTATGATTTCCAGGGGACTGAGCAAACTAATATGGGCCCTGTATGGGCATGGGTTAAAGGGGCACAGGTGATCCCCTTTCTTCAAAGAGATTACCCCACCATCTGGGTACATGGACTGGTTTTGCCCTGTGGTATGATTGTAACATAGATGTCTTATATATGTACTGTTAAGTATGAGAATCCCTATATCATGTGTGGTATCAAAATGACAGGTTTTCCCAGAGGCATATAATAGAGCATGTCACCTGAATCATCAGGGAATAGGGTCAGAGTTATGGGGTATCAGGTTATGGGGTTTGAGAGGGCTTCCGAGGTTCAGTCTTATAGGATCCCAGGAAAGTTAGTTATGGTGAGAAAGGGAAATCTAATTAACCAGTGTTGTTCCCTTGTGACATATGGTCACTGCCACGTTTGGGAGCTTGTTACATAGGCTTGCCATCTCCGATCACAGGTGTGCTTTCATCTTGATCGTGGGCCAGGGTACATAGTCTCAAAGGCCCTAGACACACTGACTCCCTCTTTAGTTAGCCGGCTTGCCAACCTGACAAACAGAACCTGGGGGGAGAGTCACTAGAAAGTGATTGACAGTTGGGTCACATGTCTAGAAGCAGGAGGCTTGTGGATTGGCTAAGGGGACTGTTGCTAAGTGGTGTGAATTGGTGGTGAGGGGTGACAGCTGTGCATAAAAATGTTGGATTTGTGACTAATAATCACGTACTGTTGGGTGTGTCAGAACCAGGTTCTAGGTGAGCCCAATTGAAGTAGTGGTTGTGACAAACACAGTATACACACATACTAAAATTCAACAAACAACAGAAATCTGTCCATGTCCCTTTAAGATGTTACAAACGAATAAGAAAAAACATCTATAAAATTTCATTTTTGTTAATAGTTTTTATATCAATCCCATGATCATGACTGAAGCATTGAAGAATCACAAACATTGATACAGTTGTTTTATATTGCTAACATTTACATCGAAGCCAAGTGCATGTGTAAGTTTTTGAGAAAAGGGTTTCTACATATTGTATCTTGTGTTTACTTGTACAGATTGGATGCCTCTCCACTTGTTTGCTGTTGTATTGCTACTTTTCTGTATACAGTATATCTCAATGAACATTCTTTCTACCCATTCTTTTCTTGAAAGCACTTAATATACAAGCTATTTCATTTGAAAGATGAATTCACTCTGGAGAGAGAGGTAAATTAGGGACAGCAGATGAAAATAATAGTGAGTGGAAGAGCTTTGTGGGCTAATAGAAAAAGAGAGATCCATGTTATATGTATGAAAATATATGGTGTGACATGAGTAAGGGACATATATAAGACAGCTGAGTCAGGGCACTAAGGCCTAAAGCAGGCTATACATTCATTCAGTCGGTAAGAGTATTTAGCCCTGCCTATGCATAAAAACAATATTAAGTAAAACCTGTTTCACCTTTACCAAACAGGAAATGCAGAGAGTATACTAGAGTCTGTAAATCTCATTGGGTGCCACAAGGCATGACCCAAGAGCATCTAGAAGCTTCTTGCGCTCTGAGAACTGAACGCAGTTATAGATATACAGCCTTATTAAATTGCGATTCGGTAAATTTAAAAGGGCTCTATTTAAGCACACAGAATATTTTTTTTACAGAAGTTTTTAGTTGGTGAACTTCTATGCAAAAGCAAGGTCTTCACTAACTAAAAACTTCTGTAAATAAAATATGCTGTGTGCTTAAATAGAGCCCTTTTACATTTACTGAATCACAATTTAACAAGGCTGATAGTGTGTCACATGTAGTTTAACTCTGTTATAAATGTTCTGGACCTCAATGCCAATCCACATGAACATTAGAAGGTAACTAGCTGCTGCCAAGATCAAAAAGTGCCACTGTTCTAGAGTGTAGGTCAATTTCTTGTATCCAGCGGTTTCCTCTAATCTGGTTCTGACGCAAGTAATGGAGAATGATGGTTAAATCCACTGGTCTGCAGTGTGTACTTTCACTTTCCTCACATGGTAGTGATGACTTTTCTGCTACATGTTTTATACCCACAGCAAGCATATATGTGTAGTTAATGTTAATGGATAGGAGAAAAGATTGTTGACCATCATGATGAGAGCATAGATTATAATTTATCCTGAGAGCTGATCCCTAATTTCGTCTTGTATCACATACAATGTG
Source organism: Discoglossus pictus (assembly GCA_027410445.1). Classification (NCBI taxonomy): domain Eukaryota; kingdom Metazoa; phylum Chordata; class Amphibia; order Anura; family Alytidae; genus Discoglossus; species Discoglossus pictus. Next base: position 280,578,698 of record CM050166.1, on the reverse strand, counting down.
ATGTGTTTTCTTATCTACACTGCCTTGTAAATGTATGTACATTTTTAGCCATGTTTTAATTGTACCCTAGAGATATGGAATATGCTACAGCTCTAAAAATAAAATATTATACAAATATGGAGAAAAATAAGTATTACAGGGTCTCTTACAATAAATAAAGACTAGTAGGAGTTACACTATGTGTAGACTGTACACGTGGCTCATTATTTTGAGAAATATGGGTGTAATGTTATAACTCAGTATTCTCAGTACTGGATAATCTACATGTGAGGTAGAATGCTTGTGAGATAAAGACAAAGGTCTCCAGACATATGACCAATGATTTTTATTACAAGATTTCATAAAATTTGGCCGAAAGATGTGGAGGTGTTGGGAGTTCCTCACTGACTCACCTTGGCACTACTTGAAACCTCAGTCATTGTACAATATTTTCTTTTGTGGCCTGAGAAGAGAGAACTTCTAAGCCATAAATCCTCACAATAATGTCATAATTTGGAATAGATCGCTAGCTATTTATTTTTCAAACTACTATTTGAGGGTTCCAGCAAAGAGAAAGTTTAAATTGTACAGCTGTAAGGAAACATGGGACAAGTAAATACAGAGTGATAACATACAGCGTATTTCATCAATGTCACAATGCATCTTTTTCATAGTCACGGGAAACAAACAAGTAATTGGAATTCTTTTTTTTTATCTTGCTTTGTTGTTCATTTGCTGTTTCTATAATGTGACAAAAATGCACATATTGTATTACCTGGTTTTCATTTTAGATTTTAAACTTTGACACAAAGAGCTAACCAAACAAAAAACGCGCATGCATAATCGCAGTTTGACAATGATCCGATCGCCTTTGAGATCGGATCACTCGCAAGCGCGTGCGCAATGCCCATCGTGAGACGCACATTTCACATGCGCGGCACCTAAGGAGAGAAGAGCGGGAAAGGGAAGAGACACAGAGGGAGAGGGAAGAGACACAGAGGGAGTGGGGAAGATGCACAGAGAGAGAGGGGGAAGAGGCACATAGGGAGAGGGGTAAGAGGCACAGAGGGAGAGAGTGGAAGAGACACTGAGGGGGGAGAGACACAGAGGGAGAGGGGAAGAGACACAGGGGGGGAGAGATACAGAGGTTGAGGGGGAAGCGAAACAGAGGGAGAGGGAGGGAAGAGACACAGGGAGGGGGGGAAGAGGCACAGAGGGAGGGGGAAGAGACACAGAGGGAGGGGGGAGAGACACAGAGGGAGGGGGGTAGGAGACATGTGGGAGATGGGGGAAGAGACACAGGAGGGGAGTGGGGGGAAAGAGACACAGGGGAGGTGGAAAGAGACATGGGAGGGAGGAAGGGGGAACAGACACAGGGGGGAAGGGGGAAAGAGACACAGGCCAGGGGGAACAGGCACAGAGAGGGGGGGGGAAGAGGCACAGAGGGAGAGGGGGGGAAGAGGCAAAGAGGGAGAGGGCGAAGATGCACAGAGGGAGAGGGGGAAGAGACACAGAGGGGGGAGAGATACAGAGGGAAAGGGTTGAAGAGGTACAGAGAGAGGGGGAAAGAGGCACAGAGGGGGGAGACACAGAGGAAGGGGTGGAGAGACACAGGGGGGAGAGACACAGAGAGAGGAGCAGAAGAGGCACAGAGGGAGAGGGGTGGAAGACACAGAGTGGGGAGAGACACAGGGTGAGGGGGGAAGAGACAGGGAGGAAGAGGCACAGAAAGAGGAGGGGGAAGAGACACAGGGGAGTGAGAGGAGGGGGAAGAGACACAGGGTGAGGGGGGAAGAGACACAGAGGGAGAGGGGGGAAGAGAGAGAAAGGGAGGAAGAGGCACAGAAAGAGGGTCCGGGAACAGACACAGGGGAGGGAGAGGAGGGGGGGGGGAGACACAGGTGAGTGAGTTGAGGGGGAAGAGACACAGGGGAGTGAGAGGAGGGGGAAGAGATACAGGGGAGTGAGAGGAGGGGGAAGAGACACAGGGGAGAGAGTGCAGGGGGGAAGATACACAAGGGAGGGAAATGGAGACACGAGGAAGGGGGGAACAGACACAGGGGGAGGGGGAAAGAGACACAGGCCAGGGGTGAACAGACACAGGGGAGGGGGGGACACAGGGGGGGAAAGAGATGCATGGGAGGGAGAAGGGGAAAGAGACACAGGAGGGAAAGGGACACAGGGGAGGGGTTTAGAGACACAGGAGGGAGAGGGAGGTAAAAACACAGGGGGGCAGGAGATACAAGGGAGGGAGAGGAGGCAGAAGGAGACACAAGGGAGGGAGAGGAGGGGGGGGGGAAATTAGAGACAAGGGAGGAAGTAGACAGAGGGAGAGACTCGCAATGAGCTCCAAAGGGGCTCATTGCAAAGCCTGTGATGAGCGCCAAAGGCGCTCATCGCAAGGCCAGTAAAGTAGAGGGGGAGAGGCTCCCATTGTGTGGCAAACAGCATTGCCAGGCTTCACTTTTTATTTCCGTCATTTTTGACGGGCAAGTCGCTAGTTGATGAATAGAAACCAATTTACTTAATGCATTAGACTCAAGATTCATAGCAGTGTGAGATAATGTACCTTATTTTTGTGTAGATAATAAAATCATTATAATTTATTTAAATCTTTATAGAATCTGTTTTATTGTTAAGACAGTTATAATAATACAAATTCACCTGCCACTTGTATTTGAGCGATTAATCAGTATTTAAAGGCAGTCTCACACTTTAAAATTACTAGGCTTTATGCTGAAGCTGACCTCACTTTGTATTTCAACCTGCACCTCCCTCCTCCTGCTATTCAGGGTGAAACATTGCACTGTTTCTGCCCAAACCAGAGTTGAAAGGGAATGTATGGAGATATTTATTTAAGGACCACTTAAGTCATGATATCTGCTCTGCATAGTGTCAAAGGCCATGTCAAATACAGTACAGTAAAAGATGATGCTGTGAAATTTTTTCTTGCCAGCAAATTCAAAAAATTCAACAGTAACCAATAGACTGGAAAAGGTCAGTCTACATCCTAATCCCAAACTACATCCTAATCCAATACATAAACAACAACAGTCATCTTCATGTAGCACCAACCCTGTGAGCCCAGGGGTCCCTGGGATTCTCCCCTATTGTTCTTGAATACCTCTTCCTCTGGCAGATACTTCCTTCCTGGACTTTTTAAATGCTATGCTATATATTTATAAGGATTCTTTTATATATCTCCTATTCCTTCTGTCCACAAAGCTTTACATATTCAGGTCATGATAGGTTTTTCTATTTTTTACCTTTTGGGCCATGCACAATTTTGGTTGCCCTCCATTGAATTGTCTCTAATTTTTTTAAAATATTCTGTTTGAGATATGGTCCCCAGAGCTAGACAGAGTTTTGAGCAAATGTCCTCAACCTTTTAATAACTACCGCCCACAAGTGATGGTAACATTTCCTTACTGCCCATCGGTGCCGCAGTAAATTGATTTACCCTATGTCATTTCTGGTTACATAAATCATATGACCTTAGCTATGTATCGCCCTGTAGTTACTAGATAGTTATCCGGTCCCGACTGCTGTCCCTAGGCTCAATCACTACCTCTCCAACCAGCCAAGTGTGGGGCTGCGGGTCTCCAGGGTGTGACATAATTCCTCATGACGTCACCTAGTTATTACCCCGCCACCCACCATGAAGGCTGGAATCACCCACTAGTGGGAGGTAGGGACCAGGTTGACTACCTCTGGTTTAGAGGATGTAGTAAAGTACACTCGCCCTGCATTATTTGTGTACAACACAGTTACATGTAACAGTAACAGAGTCTGATAATTTTTGAAAAGCCAAGTTATGCTTTTAGGTATATAGATGGCTAGATTTATTAAGCTTTGCAACGCCTGCAAAGTATTTCACTGAGGCTTCGCTATTAAGTGGAAATAGACACTGCAGCCTTGAGTGATCTGCTTCACAGCTCATGCAAAGCTTAGTGAATCTTGGGTATATGTAAAAGGTTAGATGAAGCATTATTGATTCCACAGGATGCAGAAATACCTATAAAATACATTTATGAATTTCAGTGGATGGAGACATTGGGGATTCTTCTGATATTAAATAATTTAGATCAAAAGTGAATAACAGATGGCACTAAAATGTGCACATTCCTCTGTGCCAGTTACAGTTAGGCATATGAAGTATTGCACTCATTTTATCATGGTCAGCAAGTTCTGCAAGTGAAAGTCACCTGTGAAATATTGCTATGTGCTAGACAGAGGCGTTAAGCATGTGAAGTATTATATTACTTACTTTATTGTAAATAGCTCACAACTTGTTATTTCTTGAAATGTTTTAGCAGCCTACTGTATTTTTAAATGATTGGCCATAGCTAAGCATTTAAAAAACATTTATAAGTGCTTTCTGTCATGCCCACATCAAGTTGTTTCTTTAAAGGTGTACTTAAAGAGCATGAATAGTTAAATTGGGATTCCATCACCTCCTGCAGCTTTATTATCAGCAAGACATCCTAGGGCCCATATCACTTTGCTTTCCAAGATGTCTGGCTTCAACTCATTGGACAAACTATTGAGGTCATCACTGTTGTTAGAGCCTACCATTTTTGTCTTTTATCAAGTCCACTTTGGCATGAAAGGTGCATTTGAGATCCCCAATTTTCTTGAAGGGATCTCTTGATTTACCCATTGTGTTATCTTTATCATTATCTTTTTTCATTGTAGAATGTCTCCTTGTCTCTTCTTGCTATTCTCTGGAATTCTACATTCAGTTGGACAAACCTTTTCTTATCTCCACTACCTTTCACTTTCCTTCTTTCCTGGGCTACTTTCAAAGCCTCATCAAACCACCAATTTGCCTATTCACAAGGAATATTATTTATTTCTATTTGGTCTGGTGATTTTCCCTCTTTTCTTGAGTTTAATTCTGAACTTTGCAATAAGAAGCTCATGGTCTGAGCCGCAGTCAGCTCCAGGTCTTGTTTTTGCTGATTGTATAGAACGCCTCCATCTTTGGCTGCAAAGTATATAGTCAATCTGATTTCTATGTTGTCCATCTGGTGATGTCCATGTGTAGTTATCTCAGGTGTTTGCTACGACCATAGAATTATCTTGACAAAAATCTAATAATCTCTGACCTGCTTCATTTTGTACTCCAAAGCCAAACTTGCCAGTTATTCCAGGTGTCTTTTGGTTCCCTACTTTAGCATTCCAATCTCCTAGGATGATAGTAACATCTTTTCTTGATGTTATATTTATGACGTGTTGAATATCTTTATAGAACTGAACAACTTCAGCCTCTTCAGCATCCGTGGTTGGAGCATAGACTTGGATCAGTGTGATGTTAAATGGCTTGCCTTAAATTCTAATTGAAATCATTCTGTAATTTATTGGTTTGCTTTGGCCACCCTTTGATTGACCACGAGGGCTACTCCATTTCTTCTGCGGGATTCTTGACCAAAGTAGAAGATCTGGTGGTTGACTGATGTGAAATGTCCCATTCCAGTCCATTTAAGTTCACCAATTCCCATGATATCAATGTTTAACCTTGTCATTTCATTCTTGACCATGTCCAGTTTGCCTTGGTTCATAGCTCTAACATTCTAGGTTGCAATGCTGAATTGTTCTTTGCAGCATCGCACTTTCCTTTCCCCAGACACATCCACAACTTTGTGCCCTCTCTGCTTTGGCCCAACCACTTCATTAGATCTGGTGCTACTTATACTTGAATGTTAATAGTAAGATATAGCAAATGTGAATGTGTCAATATATAACTACACATTCTATACTGTATAATGTTGCAGTATGATACATTACCTATGTATTTACTTTTGGCAACACTGAAGGCTTAATCTCTTTTTAAAAAAGACACATTATATCCATGCAGAATGCTGTAACATCAAATGCACACTTCATTTAAATATGAATGCAAACTGTGGTAGAAAACTCAATGCATGTATACTCCAGCTTAAATCAACTGGTGCTTGAATTACTGAGACCAGGTAGCAGACTCAAAGAAATAGAATGTAACATTTTAGAGTACCAATTTAAAGACCATATATTTGTTGCCATACAATCAAAGGCAAACAGTAACAAAAGTCCCGTAGTCCCACCACGCGTTTCACCGCCGCTTTCACCGATTTCTCAAGGGAATAGCACTGTTATTTAGACTCTATGAACTACCACCAGGATTCCCCTCTTATATCAGTTGGTTTTAGCTGTCAGCAGACCCCAATATCCTCATCATCCAGGAGCATACAACCCCTTAATATGAAGGCTGAACACTTAGATAATGATCTATGGAGATAAAGGAGGGCATCTTGAAACAGCTCTTCTTACTAGTCCTTTTTTTATTGAACAACACATATACACAAGATAAACAAGCTAATCAAGAACTCTGCATGTAGTTCAGTTTGGCACCAGGTAGAGCAGCCTCAATGCAGCCCCTAGTTTATTCTTGCTAGGCTGGTGCCTGGACATGTGGGCACTTTGGTCCCACCAGACTGACAGCATATACTGTGCAGTAAACAATAGCCTCTTCCAGTCTCAAATTATCCCCTAGTGTATTGTATTAACCTGAGACTAAAACAGACAGAAAAGCCAACAATTAAGTGACAACTGAGAGAGGAGGATCTCACAATTTCACAACTCTATTCAAATCAGGGCAAATCTAGATTACGTTTTATTTGGTATGTGTGGTATCACCTTGTTAAAATGTCTGGAGACCAAATATAAGATGCAGATTTCCTTGTTAGACAGTAACAGAGACAACCGTAAAGATTGTATGATTTAGCAGCACTGATAAAATAAGCCCACAACAATGACACTATGTGAGGATTATTCTGTAGGTTTTGTCTATGGTCACAATTGTTTTTATAAATCAGTGTACAATATACTATGATTAAGTTGCATGTCATTTGCATGTTCATTTAAAACATCTGTTCAACCTACTTTATTAACTAAGGCACAGTGTGCTTAGCAGCACCCTTTTTAAATATGTATTAAAGTTTAAACCATGCTCTGTTAAATATAGGTAATACAACAATATGAGTTACATGACGAGTTTCATTCGGAATCTAATAAAAGAGCTTCTGTAACAGGGATTCGTCTTACACATGGTTTTATATTTTAAATGCAGTTTTAAAAGGTATAAATTATAATCAACATAATTTAGCAAGATATGGTTATCTGGGAAAACTATATTGCATGGAAATAATTACATTTACATTTTTTGGGAATCCATTAAATATGTATTAATGATAACTTTTCTAGCTTAGCCATAGATTATTTAGAAATAAATATGTAGCTTTTTTGGGGGGAACTCAGCAGACATTAAAGGCAATTCAGATACATATTAGAGTAAAATATATTTACGCTTACATGAAACTGTAAAGATGATGTTGCTTAATTTATGTACAAGTAATTATAATAATTGTTAGAGGAAAACAATGTAGAAATTAAGTTTAAATAACTGTAGTTAATTTTATTGGAATTGCAAGTTTGAGACACACCAGTGCTTTATTAAACAAACCTACTGTAGATTGGGAAAAATATCATACATTTGTGAAGTAACAAATTAACAGCATTAGCATCTGTATGAACCCTGGGCATAAATGCATTTTTAGGTAAAATATTTGTTTAGCCACTGCTTTTGCTTGATGGATGTAGTTTGTGTCTTCGATAATTCCTACTGGCTTGGAGAATGAGAGGGAGAGTTTGACTAAATTGTATTATTTAGCCAAGAGTGGAAGGAGGGGGGGAGGGAGGAAGCAGGGGGATTTGTTTATTCATGGGTGGATACAGATATGATTTCAGCACAGGGCATATTTCCCCTCCATAGCATAACTGCAAGCCTTGCTTGACATCCTCTGTAACCATCACCATGAAAAGAAAGTATTATTATCATGCCTCCTCCTATGCAGAATTTGCATCTCCTAAAATGAAAAAAAAAATATATTTGAAAATGTTTTAATGCAAATGACCTACTTATCTGCTAATATTGGGCCCTACTCTATTGCCTCCGTAATAAAAATTCACCCGCAATCACTACTGACGAGCCAAACTTGCAAATCCTAGCTGAAAACTCCATTGGTTTTAGCACTGCTCAAGATTTACGACTGCTAACCAATTAAGGTTACACAAAATGGATATTCTATTAGTTTTGCAGCTCTAATTTGCAAATATGTTCAAACTGAAAAAAGTATAGATTTTCTGTCAAAAATATTACAAGTTCTTAAGAGGACTCGCAAGGCATTTTTCAATCAAGTATTAGAGCCTTAAAAGCTATTAAACACGCAATACTGTACTATAAAAATATGAGAAAGCATAGAAATACATTAGGATTCATTGCAGAACAGTCTTCAAGGAACAAATGTGCAAATAAAAATTATTTTATGTTATTTCTTTTGTGTGGAATGGATCCCGGGACTTAAGGCGTTAATACATATCATGGAACCCGCATTGACTAGAACAGAAGCTTTAATTCATTTTATTGATTTCTACATTGCTGGATTACGAGTCCAATCGCTAAATCACTTCTTAACACTAATTCATTTGTAGTTTCTGAGGGAACTTTAAGTATAAACTCCATGTTTTACTGATGTCATGATGACGGTCTAATTTACTATAGGCTGTATCTAAGAAGTACTGCGAGTGTTTAAGAAGTAAATTACGTGCTTGATTAAATATTGTCAGATCATATAATCACGCCCCTTGAAATCAGACTTAAAAAGGCAGGGTTTACATTTATTCAAAAAACACCCACAGCCAAATTTGTGAGTTTGAGGCATTTGCAGGTAATAGAATATTATTTGTTTGTTGCATATTTCACAGTAGCTGTTTAAAGGTACATGCAATAAAATAAAAAAATGTATTCAAAAGAATGCTTGTTTTTTTTTTTTAAACACTACAAATACTGGGGTCTTTGCATGAAATGTTTTTCCATTCTGTAACTTTTTTCTTTTAAAATAGTAAAATCTGTTACAACAACTTTAAAAATAACAAGAAATGTTACTGGTAACAATGCCAAACCTCCCAGAATCAGTTTATTCTGCTGTAACACCTTCATTTGACAAAATAAATCACACTGTGACACATTAGCAAATACCTTCTTTCAGGAACAGCATAATACTAGATGTTTTACATGTCCCGTAAATGACAGCAATACAAAATTAAGCACCACCTCATTCTGATTTGTCTCTGCGGGAGTTATTACGAGACCTGGGTATAAGGAGGACTAATACTGTACATCATTATTCACTTTTAGTACATAAAAATATATATCACTGTCTGTTTTTTACAATTTTGTATTTTAGTATTTAGTATTTATGAACTAAAGAAGTCAGAGAAAAAGGGAAAACACAATGATTTAGGTCACATGTATTATAGGTGTATTTATTTTTTGTATGAATTTACTTGTTCGATAGTTTTTAAAACTGATATCGGTCTCATAACAATATTGTTTCTGGTTCCCGAAAGGAGTTTTCTTAACATTTGAAAAATAAAACATGTAACAGAACATATAATGGTGTGAGACTAGAGGCCCCTTTCCAATCTTTCACACAGGCACTTACAGTGCAAGTTTCTATGTAACTTGTGAAACTATGTATTCCAAGCCATCACATTTTCAGTTCTGCGTGAACGCAGCACTGAAAAGGCTAAAATGACCTGCGTTATCAAGTTATGCTTTGCTGTTCCGTTAATTTTCACTCAAAGCCTATTCCAATCACAGTTTACGGTCCTCACGTAAGTTACTAGGTGTACGTAAAACCTTACAGTAGATTATTTTTCTCTTAAAACTGATTGTTGGTGAATATGGGCATGCAATCCATGCTGGAGGTGAACCCCAACAGGCAAATGTCTATATAGCAGAGGCCATACACAGGATTATGTACATGTCATTGTTGTTGTGCATGTGAGAATATGTATACATATATTAAATGTGTTAAATTCAATCTAGTGTTTGTGTATTAATATATTATGAAAATAACATGTGCGCTTATTGCGCATTTAACACAGTAAATGTGTATAGTATCGCCTGCTGGAAACTATTATAGTGATTTTAGATTATATATTGATATAAAGCTCACTATAAAGAACAATAATAGAGTTGAAGAAGCATTTAGACATAGTTTCTTTGTCGTGCTAATTTAGGATGAATTTCCAACAAGTAGTTGTTTTGCTTTAGAACACCAACTCATATTTGTTTTTAATATTTTGCTGATTCCATGGTGGAACATTTCAAAGAGCATACCTTATACATTGCAGACATTTTGTTTTGTATGTAAAATAACTTAATTTAAGAAAATTACCAGTAAAGCATCACAGAAACACATATCAACAATGTGTTTGATCCGTGTTTATTTAGTTAATTGAGAGGAAGAGTTAACAAAGTCTAATGGAGAGCCTATTAATTGTATTTACTTATCAGATCAATGAGTGGGTATAATACGTTTCAGTCTAGGCCTCCATAATATGCAGTGCCCCTTAGTTTCCTCCATCATTATAGGACAGAGAAGAGAACAGTCGCACATATGTATCACAAATTAATGTAAATAATCTACTGTAAAGACCACTTATTTTTCAATCAAAAATAAATATTTTTTTGTAATGTTTAAAATATGATCTTTTAAATGCAAGATATACATTTTTGGACTGCAGGGGCCCTTTATTAATGTTTGTTCTGCCATGATGGCTACTGTGTCCCTTTAACAACAGTATCATCAAATATATCATCCTACTGCTTTTACATACAATAATGGTCTCTACTTTGAAGCAAAACATGAGGACCAAAACACGGCAATAACAGCTCTTGACTGTAAGTAATTGCCACCTAATAGCTAAACAGATGAGTTCATTGATGTTCCCTGTGAGGAGTCTGCATGGCCACCAGTACATTAGGACTAATTTATACCCATGTGGGTAGTACCAAGTGAAGCAACTCAAATAAAAACACAGCGTTGGCATGGGGACCACATACTCTTATCTGAAGCTGGAGCCTAGAAAAGCCTTATATATTGAACATCAATTTATTGTACACTGTTGTATGCTTTTCAAAATGTAAAGACCTGTTTTTCAAATGCAAAAAGGTGGATATTTTAGATTTCGATTTAAAAAGTTTTTTTTTTCATAGCAACTTAACATATATATATATATAAGGTTTTAAGGTTAAACTAATTACATTAGGTTAAAAATGCCATTCTGTTTATTGGATATTCTGTATAGAGTCTTATTTGTTTTGAATGAGTTACTCAGTACTCAGTTACGTTTAACTTGCCTTAAGGACCACTCCAGTTTGGAAAAAAGCTTCTTATATTTGTGATGTAACAAACAACATTAGCTACAATGTACGCCACAAGCATAACATCGGTTATAAACTATTGTGTCTGAGGACATCCACTCGGACCTTTGAAGTGCTCATTGTGAGCCTGAGTAAGAGGGTTATCCTACTGGGATTTGATTGTCTATTTATTCTTAATGTGGCAGTCTTTCAGGTGTCCAATCATGTTAGGAGCAAAAGCACATGTCGATGCCAGTAAACTAAAATATTACTAAAACATAACACAATAGCATATTAAATACCATTGTATATAACTTTCCTATTCTGTGTTCTATATCCCATTTCTATTTTAAATACATTTTTCGATCACAATGCCAATTGAGAATTTATGCTGATAATCCCTACATACTACACCTTTTGAAATACTTATTTGGTTGTTTTCTAGTAAGTACTTTTTACACAGTAAGAGGCAGGTAAACAACATAAGCATTTTTATAAAGCAAATAGCTTTACTAAAATGTGTAATGATAAAGTAAGAAGGAGTTTTTCATCCCATCACTTCTTTTAATTTCTTGATTTATTAACTGCATTTGCAGGATTAACTTTCATTAATGAAACTGCTCTCTGAATATACCCCTTGATGGTTCTCTTAGGGTAAATCTGCTGCTTTGAAGAGGCAAGTTCAGAGAACAGTTTGATCAATGACCTCAGCAGGCACAGATCCCACCCATGCAATATTTTCAAAATTTGAACACAACATATGGGCAGAGAAACTTCTCTTAGATTACCTTATGTACATTTGTTAAACACTTTAGATCAGTTTTCTTTTAAATATATACTTGCATTACTTGCTAGTACTTTCCATTAAATTGAAAAATATATACTTTCAGTGGCCGTTTAAGCTGGAGTATCTATAGAGGAAGGCTTCTGCAAATCACACTTAGGTGAACAGAGAATAAATAGAATACTTATAAAATAAGTACTTTATAATAGATAAACTAATTCATATATCCTACATCTAAATTAATATTAATATTATTCTCGTAATACTCTCCCGTGATCAACAGCACTAACATTCATAAAAACAACTGTCTTAAAAATTTGCTCCTGAATCATAGTGTGTGTTTGTAATATAATGATTGACAAGAGCCTTGAACGCAATGACTTTGATTAATGTATTTGTGCAGGGAATGACAGGCTAATTGTCTCCTCTGATGTTGAATTTTATCCTAATTAACTCAGTTCTATTGTGAATTATTATAACAAGAAATGTTATGTAGAGGATCATGTGCTACATCTTTATAAAGAACATAGGCACCTTCCGTAGCAACAAGATTTCAGGTTACAGCTTAGAGCCATAGTTGAAAAAAATATAGTCGTGCTGCAGTTCATATCCCTTTGGTGGCTAATGGATGGTGTATTATCACTCAGACATCCCTGTCAGCTTAACAGCCTTGTTAAACATCACAATGTCAATGCAGACAGAGAGGAACAAGAATAAAGTCAGGATGTGAAAGATGTGTGCAGAAACAGGGAGGATGTCATCTGACAGGGAAGCATTCAAACATATAGATAGATAGAGAGATAGATAGATAGATAGATAGATAGATAGACAGACAAACAGAGTGCATAGAAGCCATGTAGATTTTCTAGAAGGAGCCTATTCGTAAAGAGATGTTATGGAAAAATATGTACTTATATCCATCTGTGTACAGCCTGGTCCATAAAGCTTTCCTGCACTGTACTTCTGGAATGACCATTTTAAAGTGTTATTACTCATAATGGTACTTAACTTTTATAGCCATGCCATATTTCTTAATTTGGGTCACCTACTGCTAATGTTTCCAACTCTGCACAATGCCACACCATTGCTCTTACCCACTCTCACCTTGCGCTGCACACTTGGGTGCATCTGCTCCACATCTGCATGCAGTTGTTTTTATGTAAGCTTGCGGCTTGTATTTAGACCCTCAGGTTCAGAGTTATGGTGGTCAGTTGTTCTGTCTTGCCCTACAACTAAACATTATTCTTGTGATACTCTCTGACTTGGTCTCCCATTGTGACCTTTCCATCTTGTGACTCTCCGACAAGCAGCTTTGGACTTATCTGCTATGTCTACCCCTTGACATTGGCTTTTGTTTTCTAGTTCTGCTTTTACCAGGGGCACAGCCTGTATTATCTGTTATCCTCACTGCTACTGACTTTCAGCTTTGTACCCCATAGTACTTTGGTTGCAGCTACAAACCTTAAGATTATTATTATAATGCAGTACATTTTCACAACACTTCTTGTTGAGTCTGGAAAAGTGTACGTTTTTTTTAGTAAATATTTCATAACTTTCTAAAGTAATCTTAAATGTAGTCTATTTATTATTGTGATATGGTCAACGTGTACTAAATGTGTTAGGCTGTATATTAGCTCTTAATGAACATCTGCACTCAGAGATGGGGAAGGGGAAAGATGGGGAAAGACACAGATACACGAAGGGGAGGGAAAGATGAATGAGTAAAAGTGAGAGACAGGGATACAAATATGAAAATAGAAAGTGCAATGACAAAGCGGGTGAGGTAAGACAGATGGAAATACAAAAGGGGGTGAAAATGGTAAAGGACAGAGAGAGGACAGATAGGATACAAGCAGGAAAAGCAGTGGATAAAAACTGCAAATAAAAAATGGTAGAAAGGGTCAGACAACCGAGAGAGAGATGGGGATACCATGGAAGGAAAAGTGGAAGGATAAAGGGATAAGTGGGAAAAAAAACAGGAGAGGCAGAGACCGTTTTCTCCTGCAGTCTTGTTGGTTGCTTAGAATTACAACCGATTTGCTATTGCCCTACTGTCATGAATCAGCCAGGGGCCATATTGGATTTGGCGTGAACTATGCTGGGGCCATCTTGAGACTGGCAGCAGTGGCCTATATTGGGACTGGACTGTTATATACCAATAGCCGCCATCTTGGGGCTGGTATATCATCCACAGTTGGTGCCATATGGAGAGTAAGAGTTCTGGGTTTAGGAGACCCACTGTATATTGTGTTATGGGTTATAATATGTTAGTATTATATTGTATATTGTATTATGGAGTGATAGCTATGTTTTGATTAGTCAACCCTCCCCCATTGTATAAACTCTCAGTCAGGAGTTGCCCATATGGTCCTGAAGGTAAACACTTGAAATGATAGTAGTCAGGAACAATAGGGTCCCTTACAGACACTGAGGCACCATAACCCCAGGGGGTCTACAGGGATTCCCACTCAGAGAATCAGGGCAAAGTCCAGAGGGCAGGGAGATGTCTCTCTCTTGGGAGCTAGAGCCAAATTAATTAGTTAGCCCCACCTAGTGGGTGGACCTGGGAGGAGTCTCATGGTTCCCATGTAGGGACCCTGCATGATTGGCCAGAGGCAGTTAGGGGCTGACTAAATGTAGCCCCTCCTGGTAATGTTGTATGCCTGTTTAAAAGATGTTGTTTTCCAAATAAAGTGGTTCATAATTTTCATCAAGACGTGGCGTGTAGATGTATTATTTACCCGGGGACATATGCTTGCAGTAAGATTCGTCAGACTTACTGTCAATATTGCTCAGTCTAACCCAAGGGCTGAGACATGATGTTCCTGTAATCAAAGCTACCTCCAAGGTCCAGAGTAACCCAAATCCGGTCAACAGACCCCAACCAGAGAGTGGGTCGTGACACCTACCTTGTCATTTGGATTGTCAATGTCCAGCTGCTCCTCCAACCCCACACTGAATGATACACTTTCAATCTGCCTTATGCTTTGTCTTCAGTAGATATTGGTTGTCTTACGGCCCTTTTAAATTAGCTCAACGTGTAAAACCGTAGCCTGTAACGTAGCCCGCAAGACTTACAGCTATTAAATTAGACCCATAAAGCAACCCATCAACGACTTGCAGGGTAAGGGTGAGAAAAAGGCTAAGGGACGTTGAAATTTTTACTGCGCACCCGCAAATCCTTTCATCTGTCAAGCCTGTAACAGTTACGTTTCCAATCATGCTATTAAATTGCAATGAATTCACTGGCGTTCATGCCCGTAACCTGCAAATGGAGCCCAAAGGCCAATGGGTACTACTAGAGAGGACCCACTAGAGGGGTAAAGTCTAATCCATAGCACTGTAAATGCAAATATACACACACTACTGTAATTATATTAAAAGGGAAAGAGATGGTAGGTCTTAGAATTAATAGCACAACATTCTCAAGCTCACAAATCGGCAAAAAATAAATACTTTAATTCATGTTTAATTTCTGTGTTATATTGATCCCGGCAATCAATGTGTTAATAAACTCGCTTGTAATAGAATATCATATTTACGGCTTTATCAATATTGCATTATATCTGGAATGTGAGTCCGATCGTAACTCGTAATTGAACCCCATAAGACTTTGAAATCCAACCTCTATTTTTCTGTGACGCAATGATAACGATCTCTGTTTCCTTTGGATCCATCTAAACCCCTAACCACAGGTTTGACTAATTGATCATGTTCACGGTCGCACATTAAACGTTCGAAACAGGGTTTACGGGTTTGTGTCTTATCTTATCAGCCTTATTAAATTGCGATTTGGCCAATTGAATAGGGCTCTATATAAGCACAGAGCATATTTTTTTACAGAAGTTTTTAGTTAGTGAACTTCTATCCAAAAGCAAGGTCACTAACTAAAAACGTCTGTAAAAAAAAAAGCTCTGTGCTTATATGGAGTCTTTTTCAATTGGCTGAATCAAAATGTAATAAGACTACAAGCCTGTTCTAATTTAATAGCTATGTAACTCAGCCAAATTTTAAGCCTGCAGCCCTTGCAAGCTTCCCGATGCTGCTACAGGCTTCTAATTTAATAGGGCTGATAGTCAAATTAATGGATTCTAATATAATGATGGAGTAAAAATGGCAGTTCTCCTAAAAATATGAATACATGAAGGTACCTGCTGTCGGAACATAGAGAAATAGCCCCAACTGGTATAATATTGCATGGTGGCCTTTTAACACAATCAAAATAAGATAAGATTATCAGCCTTATTAAATTACGATTCAGCCAATTGAATAGGGCTCTATATAAGCACAGAGCATATTTTTTTTACAGAAGTTTTTAGCTAGTGAAGACCTTGCTTCTAAAACTTATGTAAAAAGGTATGCTCTGTGCTTATATAGAGCCCTTTTCAATTTGCCGAATTACAATTTAATAAGGCTGTAAATGTCCTAAATGTAAAGTTTATCAATCAAAAATTTACCTTTAGAATGTAATTAACTGAATAAACCAAAAATATTAGTGTCGAATGAGACATAATGTGTTCAAGGAAATTCTTGTCAGTCCTACAAATATTTAAACTAAGAAAACACTGGGATCATGGTAAGAGCTCTTGTCTCCTCCACCTGCCAGATCACAATGTAGATGTGGCGCCTGTGGCTAGATATTCAGCCAATCACAGGAGGCATCATGTGGTGCCTTTTTTTCTCTCACGGAGACTCAACAATAAGTGCTGAAGCTCCAACCACAATTTCACAATGCTTCTTGGTGAATCTGGAAAAGTGTAAGATTTTTTTAAGTAAATATTTAATAATTTTCTAAAGTGATCTTAAATGTAGTCTAGTTATTATTATGATACTCAATTATTATCCAGCACTTCACCCTTTAGTACATAAGACTATTTGTGCAAATAAAATATGATTAATTAAATATTTTTTTACGTTTTACATGAACTTCATTATCCAAGAAACGTCTGACTTGAGTTTCTTTGAGAACAAACAACAGGAAAAGAAGTGCTAATCAGGAAAGTATGGCTAAAAAGACTTGCATGAAGGGCCATCAGGACAAAATTTGTAGGGTTCTTGCGGATTTATAACTTAAACAATACATACTATGATTTAAAAAAAAAAAACTTTCCCTCAATTACTTTTTGTGAAGGGGCTCCAGGTTGGGCAAGATTGCGGTCCACCACAATAGCCATGCATAGAGGAGTACTTTTCTGGGCTTATGAGTACTTTTTTGGGTTGAGTTTTCTCATAGCGTGTTTATATGTGTTTCTTTGTAAGTAAACATTTGGCTTGATAGTAGATTTTGCCTATCTTAAATATCACACTATGAAGCTGTATTGCTCTCAGAGACACTTGTTATCAGATCTCAATTTTTGTTATAAAGTGGCATAAAAGTTAACCTCTGATTCTTAGTACTCTTGTTTTGCATTTGCGATATGCTAAAACTGTGGTGGCGGTGGGCTTTTATTTGCCTACCTTAGACCCATGCCTTGCTGACCTCTAACTGCAGGCCTAGAACTGTGTCCCCATGTAGTTTCCATTTATGTCAACACCTTCCAGTTTCAAACCATGTTGTCTTGTTTTGAAAATACACTTTACTTCTTAAATTTATTTTATCCCCCAAGATTATTTTATCCACCAATTCACACTGAACCCATCTCTCATCTAAATTATACAGTAGTGTCATGAAATATTTTCTTAAAGGGACTATTTAAACAATTTTTATTTAGTTTTTTCAAATGTTAATGAATCTAAAATATGATAGTAGCATCACTGTGAGAGAAGGAAAAAAGTTGCTGAGATAAAATATTTGTAGAGATAGAAAAACTATATAGATTGTGAGTTTTTGTCGACTGACTTGGTTTCCCAAATCAGGGCTGGGGGCCTCATAAGAAGTCTCTGAGGACCACATATGGCTTATGAATTGGAAGTTGCCTATCAATTATTTAGAGCATGCACCATGTTAACTGAATGCCTGCAAATGTACGGTATTTATTTATGAAGTTGAATGTTTTCAAATATATTTATGTTATCACGTTTTTTGTAGTCTTTGCTTTAATCGGCTTGCATTAATAATCTTGTATTGTCTTTACATAGCTACAGTACTTTTCAAATACCATCATTTACTTGTTAATTTAATTACTTTTGTTCTTCTTCTCTTTAATTATTGCTTAATAACCCGTCTGACAATGAGAGAGCTGTAGGTACTATCATATTTAACCTCATGACATGGAAGCTTTCTGCATCAAATACCTATTTTAGTTTCTACAAAGAAGCAAAGGGATTTGAAAAATGTAGAACTTGTATTGCTTAGCAACACCAAGCTTTGTTACCAGGAGTCACAAAGAGCATCTGGTTACCTAGCAACACATTCACCTCAGCATACTACACTGTGTATGCTGAGCTTGTGTTTTACTTAATATGTTGTATATATAT
This sequence comes from Discoglossus pictus, assembly GCA_027410445.1. Taxonomy (NCBI): domain Eukaryota; kingdom Metazoa; phylum Chordata; class Amphibia; order Anura; family Alytidae; genus Discoglossus; species Discoglossus pictus. The sequence goes on along the minus strand of CM050166.1, from coordinate 280,560,270 downwards.
ATATATATATATATATATATATATATATATATATATATATTTGTTGTTCATTCGTTAAGGTGTGTCAGACTCTAAGTGACCCTATAGACCACAGCTGTCATGTATTACCCTAGAAAAAGATAGTACAATTTATAGAATAAGAGTTTCCTGAAAGTTTAATTTTATGGGGAAAATAGTTACCCTTATACAGAATAATTTTAATTAAATGCCTCTATTCTAAGATTTCTTATATAAGAGGGCAGATCCTAAAGAAAAGATAAACTTCTTATTTAAAAGTTATGAAATGTGCTTAGTTTGTTATCCCTCCACACAATTTTAAGATCAATTGTTTATCACTAACACGGAGCTCGTGAGCTGATTGGACCATAAGATCAGGAATCAGCTCAAGAAACCAAACCGCAGCTGAGTTCTAAGGTGTGGCAGGGTTGTGTACAGCGGGCATGGAAGCTGCTGCTAGTGTACATTTAAAAAACACCCAAAAAACTAACCCTAACATGTACCGCTAACTCTAAAACCTAACCCCAAACCTTAACCCTAAAACATAACCCTAACCCTAAAACCTAACCCTAAACCTAACACCCACTACTTGTTGTCCTCCTTCATTTAAATGGTTCCCTGTTTAGCAGAAACTGTAGCGCACTTCAGCCTGCTCGCACCACCAACCGAACATAACTGCAGAGGCAGTTGCTAAAGCGTGCCTCGCACACTGGCAATCAGACAACAGGAAAGGTCCCAGTTACATTCATATTGTATTTTTCGGTAGCTCACATCACCCAACGCACAGAGGTCTTATGCATGTGCTTACGGTTTACATTTAAATTTGAACTTCTCTAAGTGAACTCTTCATATAAGAGCAACTTCTGTTTAGGGGTAACTGACAAAACAAAATGTTTTGACCCAAATTAAAATATTCTGTAGTGCTTAAATTAGTCCCCTGATACCTTTCAATATTTCAGTATCTAGTGGTGGTGGTGGTGGTGGGGATGAAAACATAACATAGTGTTTTTTTCCCCACAGAAATTAGTATAATGCAGAATCCAAGTAAATAAATGTAAATATGTGTCCATACAATCATGACCAGTTAGTGCAGGTAAACTGTCCTCCTTCTCCTTGACTTTTGGAGACATGCTTCCAACACATTTCACATAATGCTTACTCAGGGTGTAAATGCATAATTTGTTAGTCATGACAGCTCAAGTATGCTTATAAATTAGGTCCAAAAATGTATCTTGTAGGCAAATGTTAGTTTTCCTTGCTGTAGCTGATCCTGCTTTCCTATCAGATTGATGCTAAAACGGTTACACTAAAAAGAAGCATGTTAAGAGTTTTCCCATAGAGTTTAAAGGGACATGGAGCATAATTATTTTTTGATCATGCATTTAGAAGAGCATGTTTTAAACATCCCCAAAGTTGTGTTTTGCATAAAATCTGTTATTAAATATAACTGAATTTGACAGGAAGCAAACACAGCTACTTAAAATATGTGAAAGCGTATTAATTTATATGAAGCTTTTATGTTTCTTTATACATTTATCTTGGTGTTCAATGGTGTGAGAAGCAAAGCACCAGAGAGATTGTATTAATTATAGCATGGTATTAAACAGTGACAGAAACAACAGCCCTAAGGGAATATGGCAAAGTTTTGTCAAAATGACAAGGCTAACTAACCTAACAATAATCTAAAATATAAAAAATTGTCAAATCAAAGGGCTGCATCATCTTATTAGGAAAAAGATTAATTTGGATAAGTAGTTAAATATAGATATTAGCTTATGAGAATATTAGGTATGTCCAAATGTTGTCTTTCATACAAGTAGTAAAGATTCAGTCAGTTACTTCTTAGAATTTGGTAAAGGACCGCTGTGGTCATATGTTTAAAATGTACTATTTAAATGTAACACAATTTTAGAAAGTAAAAAACATAATACAACCTTATACCAAATAATTTGTAACTCAGATTTTAAATAATTAGTCCCAGGTGAGCCCATCTGATGCCATCATCAGTTGGGGACGGCAACTTCCTGTAGTGTCTGTCTGTAAAATGGGAATTTGGCAGTCACATCTGCCCGTGCTCTCGATTGGATTATAGTGAAACTCATTTGTTTACAAGGAAACATGGCAGACTGCAGTAAGTGAACATGGCAGACTGCAGTAAATAATAATCGTATAGAGGTTAAATGGACAAAATGTAAATTATGTGTTTATTTTTGTTTTGTTTTGTAAAATCATATTGATCACTATAATGTTTAGAAGCAGTTCTTAATAAAAATATATAGAAAAAAATGACCACAGCAGTCTAGCCCACTATACTTTTTATTAATTGTTTAAAATATAAAATTAAAATATTGGAAATGCAGCTTTGCAGCACCATCAGAACCTTTCTTTTACGCATCCATGTGGAAGTGTCATCTGTGGTAAATTAAAATTACATTGTGTAAAAAGTAATTTTAATGGTCAGAAAACCCTTTTGAAGCCCACGCAAAATGCACGAGTCAGGCCACCTGTTATGAATGTATGTATGATTTTAATGTGATTCTTCTCCTTTGGAGTTTGTAAATAGATTGTATTAAGGCAGCTTGCATATAAGAATGACATAATATCATATGTTGAAATAATATGGAAAGATATAAAATTAACATAATATGATAATCAAATAGGATGCTAATAGAGTGCGTATATGTCTCATTAACAATGTTCCCTTGGTAAAATTTGCAGTTTAATTTTGGGATATTAGTCCAATTTGAATGTATAGATCATTACATGGTAAATCGGTTTAAGTTGTATATTATTAGCATACAAAATAATTATTATGGTTTCTTTGTAATGCGCCAACATATTCTGTAGCGCTAATCATGAGTTGTGTCATACCTGTACAATGAGACATTATATTTTCTATATGTACTATTAGTACCCTTGAGATATATCAATTCAGTTTATGATAATAATAGTTTGTACTAAACACATTACTGTGTAACACAAGGTTATATTAATTTTATCATATAAATACATCATATTTAGGAGATGCAATTGTTTGTACTTTGTGAAAAGAATACTATGTTGTAATACAAGATTATATCAGTTCTCTCACAAGGAATTTTATATTCTGATATGGTATGAGATTTAACTCCTAGTATATTGTGGAAAAACACAATAAAATCTGTCCAAATTTAGGATAGTGTAGTTAGATTTTTGTCTAGTAAAGGGGGCAAGTATTGGATCTTAGTCCAAACTCCAATATATCTCAGACTGGACGTGATAAATGTAATTTTCTCTGTACAGATTGAATCTTAATCGTCTGTATCCATACTGGTTTTCCCTACCATTTTTAAGAAACTATATATAGTTGAACTGATTTATGGTACATGACTTACGCAACTATTATTATTTTATTTGGAAAACGCCAAAATATTTTGTAACGCTATACAGGGGTTAAGTACAACACAAAATACAATATTAAACATGGCAAAAAGTGGGGAGCCCTGTCTTTGAATTGAAAATGTTACATACATAGAGCCTCATTCAATTCGTAAGCCGCAACTCGATCAGAGTAGGCCGCAACTTATGGTGCTATTCAATTGGCTGGGCCCACAAATCCCGACCCGATAGTGTACATCGCAAACCCATGCTATTGAAAGTCGCATTTGCAAGCTTGAACATGAACGATGACGCTAGGCCGTAATTCCCGGTTAGAAACAGCCAATGCAATGTGGGTCCGATAGTGACTTGTGGTTCAAGCCCGTAGGGCTTTGAAATCCAACCTCCATTTTTCATTGAAGTCCTACGGGCTTGAATTACGAGTTACAATCTGACCCACATTCCAGATATAATGCAACATTGATCAAGCCATAAATATGATATTCTAGTCCATGCCAGTTCCATTATATGTATTAACACATTGATTGCCGTGACCGATATAAAATGGAAATTGAACATGAAATAAAGTATTTTTTTTGGGCCGATTTGTGAACTTGAGAATGTTCTGCTATTAATTCTAAGACGCCGGACATGTCATCAAGCCCTTTGCGAGACCTCCTTGGAACCAGTAACTTGTAGTTCGACTTTTGCCATTTGCGGGCTTGACGGAGAGGTTAGCGAGGGGGAATCGGAGCAATTGAATAACGATTTGCGGCCATGAAATATCAAAGGCTTGGAGGGGCATTTACTTGCGATTTAAAAAATCGCAATGAATAGCAGCCCGGACCCTGTAACTCGAGCTGAGCTTGCAAAATGATGCCAATTGTATAGCAAAGTAACTTGCTGGCTACATTTCCCAGCCCAGATGTCCCGAAAGCCTCAATTGAATGAGGCTTATAGTGTTTTTTTTGAAAGCACTTTAAAAAATGTAAAACCAGTAGGAGGGGCAGAGAGGGGGGAAATACTCTCAGAGTTATCCCAGAGCAAGGAGGCCAAGATGGTGATTTCAAAAGGCACCAAAAGAGGAATGGGAGATGGTGAGAGGGACAGAGAGACATGGAGGGACAGATAGAAGAGAGAGAGAAAGTAATGAGAGAGAAATTAGGAAATGGTAAAGAGGAGGTCTTATTAAGCAATGCAAGTGATAAAATCGGGATAGAATGGGGAGAGTGAAGCCAGATACAGCAGGGAGGGAAGACTTACAAGATATTGTAAGGAATTAAAATTTAGCAATAAATAATTTCTATCTTTCAAAACATAATAGCAGGCATACATTAGTAATAATAATAATAATGACATTAGCTCCTGAGATGGTTCAGAATCCATAGTCCTGTTCATACCTCAGGTCTGTAGCAAACTTCAGAATTCTCAGAGTTATCCCAGAGCAAGGAGGCCAAGATGGGGTTTTTAAAAGGCACTACAAGAGGAATGGGAGATTGTGAGAGGGACAGAGAGACATGGAGGGAGAGATATATGGTAACCAAGAGAGAAAGGAATGAGATGTGTTTAACTCTGTATGTTTCTGTATTGTACTAAACCAATATAATCAATTATTTTCCAGTGGCTAACATTGTTATGTGATTGATTAAAATATGATATAGGTTGAGCAGCTGATTAGTAAAAAATGGCGGCCGATAAGCAATAAGCAACAAGCATAAATATTTAAACTAAATGCCAATTTTGTGTTGCAAGGTCTGAGTGTAACTAATTATATCAAATCTGAGTGTCAAATTATTTGATATAAATTGTAATTCATTAATATTATAGGAATCAGGTTGGGGCAACGACAATTGATTTATCACAATGTTTTATTCAACACCTTTTACTGTTATATTAATTACCCAATAAAAGTTATTTTTTATCTATATGTGGGGATATCTCTCAAACTTGTCCATGACCCAGTAAGACTCATTATAGCCTACCCCACAAAATACATGTGACAACTGAATGGAGATACAACTGTCCACAGCGAGTTTATTAAATATAGCATAATTAACATGCAAATAATATGCAAATAACCTGGGAAGGGGGAGGCAGCAGACCCCCATGCCCCGAGCCCGTGCTCAGGGCCCAACCCTTGTGCTGTCATCACACCTTCCTAGGGGTAAGGAAGCCCTTTTTCCACTGGCCGAGGCAACTCCACCACCAACAATAATAATAAACGTGAACCAACATACTTCTAAATAAACTTCACTGCAACTACAAAACATTACCATAAAAGATTATCATACCATTTTGATTCTCTTCTTTTTTTTTATATTCCATTCTTTTCTTTTCTCTTCTCTCTTTTTTTTTTTAAACAGAAATAAAACGGTCATACATTACATAAACGTAATAATGAGCTTTAACTTACGGAGGGAGGATGTGTGCCTCCTTAGATGCTGGCCACGGAGTGATCCCAAAATGGCGCCTGTGCTGCAAAAGGGGGGAGCTAACAGCTCCCCTCGCACGGGCCACCGGAACACTCCTCCATGCGGCCAGCGGTTCCCACATGTTAAGGGACCCCCGCAGCAATAACCAGCGAGGCTGGTTCCACTTTGGGGGTCCTACAGCATTATTGAAGGTGGTTCATGTGGGTTAATGTTCTGACTGGTCTAATGGTGCTCTTTTGTCTACAGATGTGGGTAAAGGACCATAGAAATAGTGCAGATTCATAGATGAATTGTTAATATTAAATGTTGATTTATCGTTGTTTTAACGTTAAATTAATTTTATAGAATTAGGAAATTGCCTGTCAAATGCACGGCAATAACATTTGAAGCCTGGCAATGCTGTTTGCCACACAATGCGATGTTCTGCCCCCTCTGAGCACATTCAACGCTCATCGTGAGTTGTTACAACAACTCACAGTTCGACAACTATATATGTGATCAACAGATTGCTCTCCAAAAATATAAACTCCCCTATCACAAACACAACTTCCACCAAAGTATCATGGATGCCTTCAGGCCCAAGCCGAGGCATCAACATTTATTTTTGTTTCTATTTAGAAACTAACTATGACTTTTGCATGCTTAATTTAGCTTTTAGGCAGACTCAAGGTTTTCAATTACATATTTTTCACACCACAGTGGTCCTTTAACAATTCGTTTATATCTTTCTCCACTTCTAAAAACATGCTATGTCGTCTTTTAAGTAGTAGTACATAATTCATGAAAAGTAAGAATAAAGAGAGAAGAAGAGAGAAAAAAAAATCAAATTTTTTGGAGACATTTTGCTTTAATCGTTTTCTGTGATTATTATTATTTGTTTCCAGTTGACCTTTAGAAGGAAGAGTGTCTAAGCCTAATATTCTTCTAAATTTGCTTTGTTGAAATCAACTGTACTTGTGCAGGTGGTGTATGAATACCTCTACCCCTGAGACACTTCTTTGTCAGGATGTTCCTCTAATCTATAAATATTAGCTTTGTCCTGTATAAGCTTTCAAGAATGGCACAGGTGGCTAAAGTGGTAGCAGGCAGTGCCGGAGTGACGTTAATGTCAGATAATCCTCTCCATAGGGCAATCAGGGCCTAAAATAAATGGATGCTTGAAATAACAAAGAGATTAGGAGTTAGAATTTACTATAGCCACTGTATTGTTCATGTAATTCGGTAATGTTAAAATGAGTTATTTGCTTATATTTATTAATATTTTTGTCATGTGTTATCAGCTAGAATACTCTACTTGAATGATTGTTAAGTAATATGTTTAAAAATTTGCAGCAGCATAGATAGTAGATGAATTAAATGGACCAAGTCACCCTAACAACAAGAAAAAAACTGGCTGTACATTGTATTATCTGCTTTTCTCAACAGTAATTCCTTTGATATTCAGCATTGTTTGTGCTGCAGTATAATGCTAATATACGGCTCAGTTTTCTAATTTTCAGCTCATTGTGCTCGGTGAGGTAGTTTATGGGATCTAACTGAATAATAACTGGGAGTAGGTCCTTCTTTATGTGTTTGCAAGGACAGTATGTTACTAATCAGCTGCTCAACCCGATAAAAACAACAACCAAGTAGGTAGGTTCTATTGGTCTGGTAACCTACTCAGAGAGCAACCTCTTTTAGCTCACTTGTGCTGTTCAGAGGGAGAAATATTCTGTACTATATAAGTCTGGACTCACTCAAAAGAGTGATCCAGACCCGAAATACACCTTCCCTGTAGGTGTGGCCTTAGATCACAACTGTGAAACATGGCAGTCTACATGCAAGAAAACCAGAAGAAGGGGGGAGACACAGAGAAGGAAGGAAGAGACACAGGGGAGGGAGAGGGGGAGGAGACACAGGGGGGAAAGAGACACAGGGGAGGGAGAGGGGGGAAGAGACACACGGGGGAAGGGGAAGAAACACAGGGGAGGGAGAGGAGGGAGGAGACACGGGGGGAGAGATCAAAGGGAGGGAGAGGGGGAGGAGACACATGGGAGGGAGGGGAGGAAGAGACACAGGGTAGGGAGAGGAAGTAGAGGGGGAGGCATGCGATGAGCGCCAAAGGCGCTCATCGCGAGGCAGGCAGGTTAGAGGGGGAGAGAGGCTCGCAATGTGTGGCAAACACCATTGCCAGGCTTTACATTTTATTGACGTCATTTTTGACTGGGCAAGTCGCTAGTATTTATATAAAGCAAAAACGAAATTGCCTAAATATTCTAACAGGTGTGACTGTCCCTCCATAAGTTGGGAGTTATCCTACTATATGGTATACAGAACCAGGCAGGTTATAATGCAGCATAACACAGAAATAGAGTAGCAGAACAATATTTTATAAATGTCGCCGTTTAGGTTTGCTCAATAAATAATCCACTATTTAACTTAACTGATTGGATAAATGTATTAGTATATTTACTTAAAAATTATTTACAAAAGAATACGGATGTACTAAAGACCAGTTAGTTCCATCAGCGTGGTATCTGAAACTGATAAGCATCACCATTGACTTTGAATGAGAAATTGATTTCTTAAAATGATCATGGATGAGGCTTAGCACATTTGTATATTTTTACATATTATTTTTTATATATGTTTACGTAACAGATTACAGTCATTCCATATGGTCAGTTACTGGTGAGTAATGACTCATTGGCTATGTTAAGGAATAAAATATAATGTTTTGGAACTTAAACATGTCTAATTTGCATTTAAACGGCTAATTTAAACATTACATTAGAAAAAAAGGGTTGAAGCATGTGAGTAATGCACCTATCATGCAATACTATGTCATCTCATTGGCTGTAGCAGTTATTTTACTGCTTATTGTTTGACAGTGACAGATCCTTTAAGGCTGCCATACACTTGAAAAATGAAAGGAAAGAGCAGTACACCATACATCAAGGGGATATTTAGATTATGTGCCCCTCTAGGCCTGTTTAGATGTATGCACCCTTCTCTTGCTACAGTATATTCCAATAATAAGTTTACCAAACCCTTATGTAGATTAACAGTGTATATGAGACTATGTACGGTAAGTATACAGTAAGTACTAGCTACACTTACAGACAGATTATTCTCTGCATATAGACATTTTATGTGCATGTTCCATGTTATTGCATCAGCAATTTCAGGCAGCCTGCTGCCCCTTGAAAATATGCTGCCCTAGGTCTGGTACTCGTAGGCCTAGGCTGAAACACCCATGCCACACATGGTGAAGTACACCCAAAATATTTATATACCATATATATTCAAGTATAAGCTGACCCGAGTATAAGCACCTATTTTACCACAAAATACTGGGAAAACTTAGTGACTCGAGTATAAGCCGAGGGTGGGAAATGTGCTGCCCGTGTCCCTCTTGTGCCCTCTGTGTCCTCCTCTTGTGTGCCCTCTGTGCCCCTTTCTTGTGTCCCCCCTCTCTAGCCTGTGTCTCTTCCCTCTCTCCCCTGTGTCTCTCCCCCTCCCTCCCCTGTGTCTCTTCCCCTCCTCTCCCTCCCCCGTGTCTCTTCCCCTCCTCTCCCTCCCCTGTGTCTCTCTCCCTCCTCTCCCTCCCCTGTGTCTCTTCCCTCTCTCCCTTCCCTGTGTCTCTTCACCCTCTCTCCCTTGTGTCACTTTCCCTCCCACTCCCTTATCACCCTCCTCAACCTCTCTCCTTAATCCCCTCCTCATCCTCAACTCCCCTCCTCATCCTCAACCCCCCTCCTCAACCTCCCTCCTCAACCCCCTCCTCATCCTCAACCCCCCTCCTCAACCTCTCTCCTCAACCTCCCTCCTCAACCCCCCTCCTTATCCTCAACCTCCCTCCTCAACCTCCCTCCTCAACCCCCCTCCTTATCCTCAACCCCCCTCCTCATCCTCCCTCCTCAACCCCCCACCTCATCCTCAACCCCCCTAAGGAGACTCATTGGGTTCATTCCAATATCCCGAGTTTTGGTAATAAACTTTTTGGATTTAAATATTATTCCACTTTTAACAAAAAATCACGAAGTGTTGCAATCCTGTTTATAAATAATTTATTTCCAGTTGAGGAATTTACTGTATCTGATCCCTATGGCCACTATATTTTATGGGGCGGAACAATCAATGGCCAAAAAGTCACTTTGGTTAATTTGTATGCCCCTAACGAAAACCAGGGGAAATTTCTAAATCGTTTCTGGAAAACCATCAATAAGTTTGCTTCTGGTTCTCTGATTATCGCAGGAGATTTCAATGTTATACCCAACTTAGAAAAAGACAGAAAATCTCAAAAATCATGTAGAAATATACATAGAATCTATAATTCTTCATTAAAATTGATTTAATAGTAACAATTTATATGATGCATGGCATGTGCTTCATCCAGGTCAAATGGATTTGACCTTTTACTCCAATGTTCATAAGGTATACTCTCGAATAGATCTGTTCTTGGTTGATATTAACACTTTGAACAAAATCACTAAGACCGATATTGGATCAATTGTATTGTCAAATCATGCTTGCATTTCAATGGAACTTAACTTCAATTTTAGATGGAACTAGGCAAGGATGTCCTCTCTCCCCCATCCGTTGGCAGTAGCCATACAATCCTCTTTGGATATACTTGGCATCCGGTTGGGCGAGAGAGAACACAAAATAAGCCTTTTTGCCGATGATATAGTGCTATCGATTACACACCCTAGGGAATCTTTGAAATCTCTTATACTACTGATAAATGAGTATAGCACAATCTCAAATTATAAATTAAATTTGCAAAAATTCTAGGAGATATTTGAAAAACGTTTACCTATTCAATTGGGATTCCAACTCTTTTGCTCATTTGGGGATTACATTTGTAGAAAACTGTAGTAAAATGACTGTAATTAACTATAAAGCCCTGTATCTCACATTTTTGGATATTCTTAAAGGATGGAAGTGTGTAAAGGCACCCTTTAGTGGTAAAATAGCTATCATCAAAATGGCCCTTTTGCCCAGGTTTAATTACTTGGCGAGTTGTATACCTGTTAGAATTCCTTTGTTTCCTTTGTCAAAAAATTCCAAACTATTACTGATAAATGTATTCATTCTTCAAAGCATATTAGACTTAAAAGATCAACTCTATCCAGCGAGTTCTCTCAGGGAGGACTGTCCTATCCCTTGTTGCAACTCTATCATGATGCCAACATGGTGGTGCATGCATTAAAATAGTTATATTCAAGCAGGTCCCATGTTTGGTACCAAATTGAGAAAGTTTTGGCGCCTTGCATGTACCTCAGATTGTTTTTCTGTATGGGTAATATTGTATTTAAAGGTTTTGAAGGCGGATCGCATCTAGTTAAGAATATTTACAAAACGTGGAGATCAATTAATAAAAAATATAATCTTATCCCAAAATCTAGTGTTTTAATTCAAAAACTTCCCTTACTCACCTTTCAAAACCCTTGTATGAGATCTGATGCAAACTATGCCGTTCTTAATATAAAAGATCTTTATTTTGAGGGCCATTTGCTCTTTTTTGATCAGCTATTGACCAAATATGGGCTCCCTTTGAATTGTTGGTTAAGGGTTAAACAACTCTCAATGTTTTTGTCTCTACGTCCTCCCCTAAATAATATTGATGGAGGCTTAACGACTTTGGAACAACTTATTAAGTCTCAAAAAAGTTCTCATTTGCTAGCTAAATGTCACAACATTTAAAGGAAACTCTTGGTGTATAATAAAACATCAGGCATGGAACTCTGGGAAAAGGACCTTCGTGTCTCTTTTACTTGGGAGATATGGGAATCCTCATTTTTCTTGACAAATAGGTTTGTTAAGTATCCTTCGTATAGGGAGCTTCATGTCAAGACAGTAAACAGATGGTATATGGTGCCCTCAAAAATGTACCAGTTTTCTCATAAACAGTAGTTGTTGGAGACAATGTGGAATGTATGGTGGCTTCCTCCATATACTATGGGCTTGTCCATTAATTAAAACTATATGGACTGATGGTTTCAAGTTTATTGAGCGTACATTAAAGAACAAACTTTCTTTTCTACCGCAGTGTAGTTTACTCTATATTTTCCCAGATACGCTTAACATGGAGAAAAAAGCTTTTATCATCTTAATTTTCATGACAATAAAAAGATCAATCATTTCCCGTTGGAAATCTAAAGAGACCGCAAATTGGAATGACCAATTCATGATAAAAAACTGTAAGCAGCGCTGCTAATACTCCAACGGTTCTCAACAAGGCCAAATCTGTAACCTTGTAGTAGTAGGGCAAGATTGAGTATATCAGTCTACCATGGAAGAGTAGAAGAAAAGGGTCTGACTCAAGATCTGAAAACACATAGAAGAAACCATTATTTCCTTAAATGGTAGATACCATCCTCTTATTATATTATAGTATTGTGCACTTTTTTCTTTCATTCTTTTTATACATTCATAGTAATTTATTTAATATCGAGGTGTTCATTTTAAAAAAAAGAATCACATGGGAAACATCCCAGTCCTTGTATAGATGCAATAAGGAAAAAAAATGTCCTTTCTGTGGCACTTTAAAGTACACTATCAATGTCTTTTGTGTGTCATATACCTCAAGCAAGTCTCATGTGTATTCCTTGAATTATATTAAATCTACAGGAGGTGTGGAAAGCTTGGACCATTACCCTTGAAGGACTGGTGTTTGATACACACTGGTGAACATGATGGATCTTGTTATGAAACCTTCTGAACAAGGTTGTAGGAACCAAAGAAAATTAGGGATTGCCTACTGCCGGATAAGTGTAGTTGCTGGTTGCTTGAGAGTCACTAATTTAAAAGCCCTAATTAACCCTAAACCCCCTAAAAACCACTAAACTATCGATAAAACAGCTACTGCTAACTAATGAGTAATTTTAAGCTAAAAAAAACAAGGGGAAAAAACATGATTTTAAAAGAAAAAAAATGTGTGGATGCCGGTTGTGCCGGATAATGCAGATTAAGTGAGAGTTTTTGTCAAACGGGGGAATAGAGGCAAGTGCCGGTTGCTTAACTGTATATATATCATTTATATATTATAGATGTGTAGTACATCCCCCACTGTCTCCCCACTTTCTCCCTAGCACCTCCCTCACTCTCTCCCCACGATTTCCCCCACTCCCTCCCCAACTCCCTGGCCAGCACCTCCCCCACTCCCTCCCCAATACTTCCTCCTCACCTTCTACACTGTGGGGCTGTCTGGATATTTCTGATAGTTTGGCTCACGCAAGATTACCTCACATGATATCGCGAGAGCCGGCTTTCAGAGTTACAGGCAGCAGGAGGTGAGCGCGCAGTGATCTATCTACTGCTAGGCACCAGGGATAAGGAAATATACTTTAGAATCTGGGGGGGTTAGCCCCCCCTCATCCCCCTGGTTCCTACACCCCTGCTACTGAATCATCTCGCTACATGCCTTTCACTCGTGCATAATAGTGTTCATTAAAGTTTTCAGAACGTGCACTACTAATAGCTAAACTCCAAATAAATGCTAGTGTCTTGTTCAAGTTCTTCTGATATTTCTGTTACTACATGGGCAGTTGATAATGAGATGTGTATTTAGCAGGATTACTGTCCTTAGAGAACATAATGTGCAAACAGCTATTTGTGAGAAATCCTCCCTGGGCCTCAGCCTCACCTGCCTGGAGGCTGCAAGATGAAACCTAATTACCAGTGAAATAAAATAACCTTAACACGACAAACAGCCTGTGGCTACTCAAAGCGATCCTATCTGTCTTAAGAATGGAACATGTTATACATAATTATAAAACATTGCAAAGAAAAATTTAATAGGAAACAATAATGGTAACTTGATTGTATAATAAAGTAGATTCATGTGATTTATTATATATTTATAAATTGTGGTTATTCAATGTATTAATTTTCTTCATACATAATTATATTCTCTTTTGTATTTTAAACAATCACTGTGGTCATATTTTTACAATTTATTATTTTGAAATAGGAAACATTTCTTTCTGGGTTATTTACCATTTTAGTTTTAGCAGATTAACTTCTTTTGGTTGTAGGAATCTTTAAATGCAGAGAAATTTGCATAGTGGGAATATAGCATCTACAACTATCAGTGCATTTAGCAGGTATAAAGGACAGCTACTTACAAAAGAGAAAGTAGCAGGCATAAAAGAAAATGGAACCAGGCAGTACAGAATAATTGCATATAAAAGTTACAAAAATGTTTTTTTTTTATCTTTTGCTCTTTTTATCGGCCTAGATCATATTCATCACAGTAAGTTTAACAAAAGGTTTACTAAACAGGAATATCTATTGAGATATGTGCATATTCCTTTCAGGTAAAGCTGCTGACAATGCTTTCGGAAGCAATATTATTTGCACTTAAAGGGACATTGAATTCAAGTTTTCATGCTTTTAAAAGAGTATATTTTAAATATTTATAAGGGTTTATTTTTCCATGAAAAAATATTTAGTAAAACGTGTTTAAACTTATTGGAAACTGTCAAGAAATGCCACCAGAAACACCTCTGTGTGAGTAGAGAGGATGTACAACTCTAGATCTCATTGGCAGACACTTATAACTCATACAGCTGTATTGCTGCACATTGGCTGACAGGGACAAACCCCCAAAGACATATACGTTAAAAGCAGTTTACTCTGCTGCAGGAGCTTAAGAAAAAAAAAAAAGAAAATCACTGTTTAACATTATCAAATGCCCTCTTTTAGATGCAACAAAGAAAAATGCCTTCAATGGCACTTAAAGGAAATAATAACTGCAAAAATATATTTAGTTTTTTTCTGCCCAAGTATACTAAGTATTTTAAGCTTGTATAAAAACTCCCAATGTTCCTATTTTAAAGTGACTCTGTCATTGGAAAATCAAGTTGTTTTTTTAAGGTTATTCTTAAAGAGCATGAAAAACTTTATATATGTTGTATTATCCATTTTTTCTAAAGTAAATCAATCTTAGGGAATTCCATGTTGTTGTTGCTGCATTTATATGCAAATGAGCAGATTACACATATTGATTAGCTGCTTTGATGAGCTAATAAGAATAACAATTTGCTTGCCTGTCTCTCTAGTGGCGAATATAAAGACCTGTAATGTTATCAAGCACTCTGAGCTGAGCATAAGCATACTGAGTCGCCACAAAATCAATTTTAAGCATTACAGAAATAATTCACTGTAGAGAAAAACTGCTAGTACAATATATAGACAGAGTCTCTTTATCACGAAGAGACATGGAAATATTTTTTTTCTTTGTTGTACCTGAAATTATTATTATTTTTCTTTTTCAAATGTTATATTTAACAGCTCTTGAGCGCTTGCACTACAGTATGTGCTATGCATTTCCTGTTAATTTCAAGGACGTTTAAACAGATTGACTTAATATTTTGCAGGGAACACGTTTTGTAATACTGAAACTATGAACTTTTAAAATGAATGAAAACAATTGTGTTCCATTTCGCTATAAAAGGTTGTTGTAGTAGAAGCTTTTCAATTTATTGTGACTGAAGAAAGTTGATCTTTTGTGGGAAAACTTACACTTACCATTAGACTCCTGCCATCCTTTGTGATTGGTTTTGTAGTGTATGGCCTCTACTTGACTATAACTATATTGTGCAGCACAGTGAATTTTAAGCATTTTGAAAATGACTGGCGTTGCTTCAACCTATTTATGTAATAAAAATAGAGTCAGACCTATTTATGTGCCAGAGAACCAGATATTTCAGTGTGAGTTTTTCAAACTAGATCAACTATTTAAAATTTCCATAAAAGTAGTTTTTACTAATCTTTGGTATCTGAAAGTTATAAAATCTGGATCATTACAGGAACCAGTTTAGGTTATCACGATCAGTGACTTTTTATGCAGACCAATGCAGAGGGGGATAGTGCTCTGATAGTGCTCTGGTGCTCCATGTAGCTCCGTGCAGTGATCAAACAAAAGAATAAGCCCCTAACAAATCTTTCTGTGCGGGCAAGGAATACTGGACTCACATAAAACAGTAAAGCTATGGGTAAACTGGTCAGTGCAGTGTAATCTGGGTTTACATGGATGCTGTGCCTATTAGTCACAGCCTTCACCTATAGAGCCTCACACAGTGCATGCTGCATTATGCAATCTGCTAATTTCTCATGCAGCAGCCAGGGCTGGATCTACCTTTTTGGAGCCCCTGGGCTTGGAAGTGGAGGAGCCCCTGCAAGTGCGTGCTCAAGGTATGCATTCACTTGCACACACACAGAGTTACAGACATACATACACACAGACAGTTACAGATATCAACAGATACACACATTTACAGACTCACAAACACACACACATACACAGACTCACACAGACACCCACGCACACAGATTCATACACAGTTACAGACTCACACATACATAGACTTACCCATACACATTTACAGCCACACACACATACAAAAACTCACACATAGGGTGTTGACCCTGACAAATCATCTGCTTGCAAAGAGATTTAGCAAACTTATGGGTAAGTGTAATAATGTTTATTTTTTTATGAAAAAAAAAAATGTTTTCATACATTACTGATTCTCCTCTATCAGATGTATTCATAATACATAACACTTAAATATACCTTTAACAGCCAGAGGAAGGAGAGCAGGCTTTGGCATTACTTGATATTTTAAGCAATAAAACATTAGTATGATTTTTTTTCAAGGAATAAACAGTTCAAACCAAATATGTCCTATTAATAACTCATAAAACTTATAGAGGTTTGGTTTATTCACAAAATTATTCCATGGCTGTTGAATTCAACTTGACCTGTTACATTGATGCATGAATTAAAGGTGTTAATGGACCTTGTAAACCTTTTTCCAATTTAGTAGTTGCATTTAAATGCTTTTCTTTTGACAACTGTGTTCCTGTTCAAAGTGGCTGGGAAATGTAATGTTTCCACTTTGCATTAGGAAATCATTGCTAATGACACTTCCTTTTAGGTCATGAGTCTTACTGGCAATGTCCAGAGTTATACAGCATTTCATTTAGAGACTCTACATAAACAGCAGTATAAAAAATAAACCAAAGCACAGTGAACTTTACAAAGCCAATTAATGGTGTGTTTGAATACATTCATAACTTAATATAAAAGTAAAGTTATAATGCAGTAAATCTCATACCTGGCTAAAAATCCACATCTTACACTGTCTAATTTGCAAGTAGAAAGCTTTAAGCTACGGTTGTTAAATGTACATCTCATTTCTTTTTTTCTCATCAGTTAACATGGATTATGTGCAGCCAGAGGGTCTGTAGCAGAATATTTTATACTTATATTAGAATGAATATTGTGATAGTGTTTTTAAGAATTTATATTGTAAGTTCCAAGTAGAAATTAGATGAACTGAACTACTACCACATTTAAATAGAAAAGGCCAATGAATGTATTAAATAGTATTGTGCCATAAAACATCACACAGTGCTGGATGACACTATTATTCATAAAATTGCAAATTGAAATCTTGCTATGAGCAAGATTTGCATAATCATACCACTAGTTAAAGACACGCTGGATTTGCAAATGTTGAATTATACATTAAGAGACCAGGTTTTAAACATTACATAAAAATATTAGTGCTGCAAAAAGTTAACAAAATACATTTAATGAGACATTTTTTGGCAAACTGTGATTTGAGCATACTGGGGGTACTAAAACATACATGCATTTCAAATATTAACATATTGTCAGTTATTTACCACCTTGCAAGGACTAAATAGTTTGCAAGATCTTATGGTAGGTAGGTTTTTCTATGGTGGGTGTCAGGGCTTGACTGGAGAGCTCTAGAGGTAACAAATTACTTTTCCACACTGACAATCTAATGATGCATGTTCTTTCTGCCCTCACTGTGTGTTAATAAATTACCATAGATAATATTACTGTTTATATTTATTTATATATTTAACTGTCCGCAGTAACCAGGAGCTTTTCTGTGTCCTTCTTAGCACTGTTACTAAGTATGTTGGCTATAGTTGCTTCTAATCAAATCTTAAAGATCAACATACATTTAAAAAAAAAAATAAAGATGCAAAGAAACCCACAAGCCACTATTACAATCAATGAATTTCTGTCCCCTAGGCCTCAGCTATATAAAGGTAAAAGACAAGGCTGCCCTCTGTCTCCTCTTTCATTTAATACTAGCAACTTGCCTGTCATAAATGACGGTATCATAGAATGTAAACCTGAATTGTCTGAGATGACTGTCTCTCTCTCTAGATGTCTCTATGTGTGCTGTCTCTCTCTTTGCTGCCTTCTCTCTCTCTCTCTCTCTCTCTCTGTCCTATCTGTCTCTATCTGTCCTGTCTTCTCTGTGCTCTCTTCTGTTTGTTCTCCTTTGTTGTCTTTCTCTCTTTGCTGTGTGTCTCTCACTTTCTTTGCTGTCTGTTTCTATCTTTGTGCTGTCTATCTCTCTCACTCTATGATCTCTCTCTCTGTCCTGTATCTCTTCTCTTTCTGTCCTGTCTCTTTCTCTCTCTTTGCTGTCTGTTTCTCTCTCTTTCCTGTCTCGTTCTGTCTTTTCTCTCTCTCTCTGTGAGCTCTGTCTCTCTCTTTTTTCTCTGTCTTTCTCTTTGCTGTCTCTCTCTGCTGTGTATCTCTCTCTCTCTCTTTGCTGTCTGTCTCTCTATTTGTGCTGTCTCTCTTTCTCTTGGATGTTTCTCTCTCACTGTGCTGTCTTTCTCTTTGCTGTCTGTCTCTCGTTCTGTGCTGTGTCTCTCTGTGCTGTCTCTAAGGTGCATAATGGCCTTAACAATGCCATGGCCCTGCTCTCTATAATGTCATTCCCCCGTCCCCTTGATGACATCATTGTTACAGACAACTGTTAATCGTTATAGTAGATAGCACTGTAAATCCTGGCCTGTAGGTTATGAGATAGAGTGGAAGTTATACAAGTGGGAAAAACTATTTTGAAGGTTGCATACTATTGTTCATCACACATCCACATACCTCTACCCTGACTATCTATTATCTACCCTGATAATAGATAAATGCAGTTCCTTTTCAGAGTACAATATAAATACAGTTAAGTATGAATCCCCTTCTGGATCGCTACCTTGTCGTGGTGAAGGATCTTGTGTACTTCAGTGAAGCTGTGAGCTTGAAACCATGTAGGGTCACCCAAGTTGGGCAGATATAGCAGAGAGGTCAGACAAATTGTGGCCCAATGGAAACCCTTATGGATAGACACAACCATACACAAGACAAGCCTAGCATGCTGCTGTCCATAGTGTCACGGAGAGTCGATCATGACTGAATGACAACAACAACATGAATTATTGTGGATATATAAGGTGTGAATGCACTCCTTCCAGGAAGCAGCTAGTTATGTGAGATACTTGGGAACACAGATTACAGCAAAGATAGCAGAGTTATCACATTTAGTAAGAAGACATTTGTAGTTAAAGAGACACAGTCATGCAAATCTTTAACTTTTTCTAACGGGAATGGTTAGTTCAGTTAAGTTGGTCACTTTCCCAAAATCCTTTACTACATACATGTTACCCCTAATGATTCCAAGGAAAGCCTTGCACAGGTTCACAAAAGCAATCTGTATGTTTATTTGGATGCAGAACAAATCTAGGATAAGAACAAAGCGCTGGATGGCTAGGTCCAGAGGAGGTATGGCACTTTCAAACCAAAAATTATACAACTGGGCAGCACTCTTCAGACAAAGCCTACTTAACTCTCCATGGGTTAAAGAATATTACCACAAATGTCTCCTGTGTGGATAAAATATATAGGCCCTCATTCTATAATCGGCCGCTACGCTGCGATTCCTTGCGGGGCTCCCGTTACCTTGCAATTCAATTATACAGCGCCGCAAGGATATCCCCTTACGGCCGGCCGTATATCTTGCAACCGGCCGTAAGCTCAGAAATCTTTAAAAGCAAAAATAAATTCAAGATGGCACTGTAAAGCTCTGTAAATGCTAGGGATCATAATGGGGGACATGAGGATTAATAGCAACCCCCTCTCAAGCTTGCACATCAGCTCAAATCCGAGATTACATTAACTGTTTATTTTACGGCCGCAGCGTGGGCGGGTCCGAGGTGCTCAAAGCCCTCTGGACTTTTTACATGGATATTTGACATAAATTAAAAAATTATTTATTTACGGATTTGAGTGTAGGGGAATGTTGTGCTATGAATGCTAACACCTACAATCACTTTATAGTCTCCTCAGAGTGCAGGATGGCTTTATTATGTGCTTATTTGTGTGCCTGCGGGACCTTTTTGCTGCAAGTAAGCTGCGGCTCGGTTTTAGCCTTGCAGAGAGGGTTCCCGGAGCAATTAGCCTTGCGGCCCCGCATCTCCTACGGCCGATAATAGAATGAGGCCCATAGTCCATTACAGAAACAAAGTAGTTGTTTAAACTTTTGCCAAAAATACATTTCCAAACACCATTTTTTTTGCTTATTTTCAGCTTAGGTATTATGTAACAGATAAAATAAGTACTATGGCCAAGACTTCGCAATACTTTGAAAAAGGCTAGCAATGAGCATGATCTCGCGAGATGTTCTCGCTGCTATGAGTAATCCAGCAGCTACAGGAGAGGGAGGTATTGGAAAGGGAGTGGGAAAGGCACAAGGGAGGGAAGTTTATATATAATCTGGGGGGGGGGGATTTGTACCCCCCGGTTCCTATGCCCCTGCATCCAAAACGATTGTACTCTCAGAACACCTCAGAGATAAATAGTTTACAATTATTAATTTAAAATTGATCCATTTGGGTTAATTTTCCTGCACATTCTTTCTAAATTTAAAGACTCACTTACCAATATATGTTTAAAATGTTGAGTAAGCAATCCTGATAGCATGCACCTGTTATGGACATGTATAAAGATTAGGAAGTTTTGGCATAAATGCTTATAATAGCTGAAGAAAATGTTAGATATACAGTGCCTTGCAAAAGTATTCACCCCCTTTTTTGTGTTTTGTTGCCTCACAACCCTGAATTAACATGGATTGTTTGAGGATTTGCATCATTTAATTTACAGAACATGCCCTCAACTTTGAAGATGTTTTTTCTTTGTTGTGAAGCAAACAACAAATAGGACAAAATAACCGAAAAAGTCAATGTGCATAACTATTCACCCCTCTAAAGTCAATACGTTGTAGAGCCACCTTTTGCGGCAATCACAGCTCCAAGTCGCTTTGGATAAGTCTCTATGAGCTTGCCACATCTTACCACTGGGATTTTTGCCCATTCCTCCTTGCAAAACTGCTCCAGCTCCTTCAAGTTGGATGGTTTGCGCTTGTGAACAGCAATCTTTAAGTCTGACCACAGACTTTCTATTGGATTGAGGTCTGGGCTTTGACTAGGCCATTACAACACATTTACATGTTTCCCCTTAAACCACTCAAGTGTTGCTTTAGCAGTGTGTTTGGGGTCATTGTCCTGCTGGAAGGTGGACCTCCGCCCTAGCCTCAAATCACGCACAGAGTGATACAGGTTTTGCTCAAGAATATTCCTGTATTTAGCACCATCCATCTTTCCCTCAACTCTGACCAGTTTCCCAGTCCCGGCTGCTGAAAAACATCCCTACAGCATGATGCTGCCACCACCATGTTTCACCTACATTTTGGAAGTCTCCCACATGCCTTTCACATGCCATTTTGTTCTTTGCTGAAAGTAATGGCTTTCTTCTGGCCATTCTGCCATAAAACCCAACTCTATGGAGCGTACGGCTTATTGTCGTCCTATGTACAGATACTCCAGTCTCTGCTGTGGGACTCTGCAGCTCCTCCAGGGTTACCTTAGGTCTCTGTGCTGCCTCTCTGATTAATGCCCTCCTCGTCAGTGAGTTTTGGTGGGCGGCCGTCTCTTGGCAGGTTTGCTGTTGTGCCATGTTCTTTCCATTTGGTTATGATAGATTTGATGATGCTCCTGGGGATCATAAAAGATTTGGATATTTTTTTATAACCTAACCCTGACTTGTACTCTCAACAACATTGTTCCTTACTTGTTTGGAGAGTTTCTTGGTCTTCATGGCAATGTTTGGTTAGTGGTGACTCTTGCTTAGGTGTTGCAGCCTCTGGGGCCTTTCAAAAAAGGTGTGTATATGTAATGACAGATCATGTGACACTTAGATTGTACACAGGTGGACATCATTTCACTAATTATGTGTCTTCTGAAGGTAATTTGTTGCACAAGAGCTTTTTTATGGGCTTCATAACAAAGGGGGTGAATACATACGCACATGCCAATTTTCAGTTTTCTATTTCTAAAAAATAGTTTTATATATATATTTTCTCTTTTCACTTCACCAACTTAGACTATTGTGTTCTGATCCATCACATACAATTCAGATTAACAAAACATTGAATTTAAGGCTGTAATGTAACAAAATTAGTAAAAAGTCAAGTGGGTGAATACTTTTGCAAGGCACTGTAACTATTATCTCCTCCCACTCCCTGATTATTTTTGGATGGTCTCAAACATAAGAAGAACTCCATAAAATAAAGATCCCTTTCATGACCAAAAGCAGTTTCATCCTAGGTAAAAAGCTAATTCTATTGCATTGGCTGAAAACCCTCTGTGTGTCTCCTTTTACACTTATAATTAATGCTAAACACGCACATCTATATAAATAAATTAGGTGCAACTTTAAACAGAGGGAATCAACCAACCAAATAAGAGATATTTTTGCAATATCTTTGATAAGTAAGAAGTATGAAATATAGTAATGTTTTTTTAAATATACAAAGTCCTTGGAAGAGGTAACTTTGAGGGGGGATTGGAGTTTGGAAAGGTTTCAGAGTGGATTGTGGCTCATGGGGACGAGGAATGTCAATAGTCTGGAAGCTTGTTGTGTAAGGTATGACATCCAAATGTGATTCTTGTTCATGAGAATATACTGAATTGTAGTTGATAATCTGAAAGTATGAGTCTTTGCTATTCTTTCATACATGTAACAATTGCTTTTTGGGAAAATGACCTTTGTTAATTTTGATGAAACTACAAAATAGTTGGTATGTAAGAATTTTTTTTAAATATGGTGGAATCTTAACTTTTTTACTTAACAGCTTTTATACGTATCATTGTCCATCATTGAAAAGCCAGTAATAAAAACTAATAAAAAAAAAAGAATAGGCAACATGTTTTTAGATTGCAAAAAAAATGCAACCTCTTATTTATTATCTTGTATATGCAGTTATGGTGCTACGGAAACTACAATTTTGGCTTCAGGAGATTAATTTGTTGAGATGGTAGGAAACTTTGAATACACAGTAGTGTCTGTCTGTACAATAGCAATGTGTTCTCAGTAGGACTAAATGGAAGTTTAAACATCCCTACGACCCTGTATGACTTTGGCAGTGAACGCTTTAAGCGCTCATCCCTACGACCCCGTACGACTTAAGCATCATATCTACGATTCGCAGGAATACAAATCAACAGAAACACAAATACAAAATTCACACTGCGAGACCCGTAGCACTTTGAAATAATCCCCTGCAAAAATTACGGCCCGTAACACTGTGAAAAGGAAACCACCACTTGGAAACTTTGAGTCTGACTAAGAGCATGATTAGCTAAAATCTTAGTTTTTAATTGGGAAATAATTTTTCTGATGCCTGTGCTGGATCCTAGAGGAATCCATGATACTCTGGTGAAAGTTGTGTGTATGAGGACTGCTTATATTCATGGAGAGCTGTGATTGTTTTGAATGATGCAAGGTGTCTGCTTCTCTACCCAGGGGTTTGGTGACAATTTCAGTCTTATGCTATTATAAAATAAACACTCTGGCCCTCATTCAATTGCGATTTGGCCAATTGAATAGGGCTCTAAATAAGCACAGAGCATATCTTTTTTAAAGAAGTTTTTTAAAATATGTTATGTGCATATTTAGTGGCCTATTCAATTGGCCAAATCGCAATTGAATGAGGGCCTCTGGGTTTTCTGTTCTCTCATCTTCCTCCACTGATAGCTACAAAGACACACCTTTATGATCCAGCTCTCAGGATGTGATGTATTGTTCAATAGTACATAGATTATAGATGAAACCCTAATGTATGAGCACTACCGTGGTCCTACTCATTAACACCAGGAAATTAATGCTTATCAAATTGTAAATTAGATGTACAAAATAAAATAAATAATGAGAAAAAAAGCATGTAACATATTACTATTTCTCCCAGATTCATTTATATCAGCTCCATGGCATAGCTCTAGAGATAAAATATTCTACAAGTATCTTCCTTTTTGTACATCTCTCTGCACAAAGTGGGTTCATTATAAGTTTGTTCAATGTTTCAAATACTTTTACAGCTTTGTTAAAACTTTCTGAGATGATAAAGAAGATAAAGTTCTCCAGCTCATCTTTGAAGAATGATTCACTTAGCCAGCTAAAAGTTATGACATATGTATACATTTATACCACAACAAAGGCCTTTTAATTAACTATTATTTTAATTATTGTTGCAAGCAGCACATGTTCGTGACTATGTAATCTTTTTTTAATCATCGAAAGTACCATTGTCCAAGTAAAATATATATTTGAACAATTGGGTCTGACTAAGGATTATTAGGCACAATGCCATAAAACTAGTATTTAAAGGGCCATTTACCTCACTGTAAGCTCTCTTCATGGTGTGAAAGAGCACATGGTTATATGTTAGAATTATTTTTTTTTTAATTACATTAATAACAGATAATAAAATAAAATCTAAATGCTTAAGCCTCTGTTTACATTCAAAGTGTATCCTGCCTACTGCCTACATATTGGAATGCACTGACAAGTTAACTCATAACTGACCTGCACCAATATATTTGTTAAGGGTTAAAAAAAAAAAATTTGATCTCTACATGGACTACTCCAGAGCAGAGCGCTACCTTGCATAGCTCAAATTCCAAGAGAGCAGAAACCTGAAATTTCTGCCATAAGAAATTAAATCTGAACTCCAAGGTCTGTTCTCTTAAAACTGGACTCACATGCCTAATGTAATGAAGCAAGACGCAGCCCCCCTCCTCTGATCTGTGGAGAAGTCAGGGTCAGTCTTTCAGACATGTAAACACATCTGGAACACAGATTTTATACAAGGGTCTTCAATCAAGATGCAAGTGACCCTTTTAATTGCCTTAAGAGGAACTCACTAGTTTTTTTAAGCAACCTGAACGTGCCCACAAGAGAGCAATAAGGGTATTTCTTGACAAGGTTGGTTCTGGTAACCAATTTGTTTTTTAAAGGATTTTTTTTATTTTCATTGTAATGTTTCGTTGTTTTTATGTATTTTTTTTTAAGTATTGTGGCATTTTTTTCTGTAATTGTTTTGCAACTTACTTGCTGTCATTTGTATTTTTTTGTATTTGTCATTTAGGGACCATTGGGGTCCATATGGGCCACCATGGTGGATTAGGACCAGTGTTTGGGGCAATATTTGTCAGTGCAAGGGGTTGTGTAGGTCCATAATATCCACCATGGTGTGATTTGTGCTAAGACCCCTGGGGGTCCTTGAGGATCTCCATGGGTGATAATGGTAGAATAAAAGCACATGGATCTGCGTAGAGAAGTAGTTTATGGGTGTAAATATACAGGATGTGAATTTTCAGGATATAAGAAAATGTAGTCTCCCCCAATGGATGGTGGATCTGCCACACATTGGTCATGGAGATCCCCATCAGCTGCACTACAGGACATTGAGAAGATGAAAGGGAAGAGCAGTAAGTGATAGGGAAAAAGGAATATAATGGTAAACAAACCTGTAAAATGAAAAGAGTGTACATTCCCATTCCTCCTAGTAAGAGCTATAGTAAAACACTGCATTATCTTACACATATAGCATATCTTACCACATATAGTATAAAAATACCACACAGCTGCTTCTCTACCCATAAACAAACACATTGAAAAATCTGGACATTATCTACATATCTAGGTTAACAAGGTTAAGCTTGTGTTTTCACTGGTTTGTTTCAACTTTTTATCAATAAAAATGATAGTCATATTAAAATAAAGCACTTTCTATTTTCTTTTCCATTGTGTTTAAAATGTTTCACTCATATTTTAGGCACAGTGGGATGCTGGCTTAATGGCTCTTTTCTATTAACGATGCCCTTAAATAATATTTTCTTCTGATTTGTCTGTACTGTATATTACTCACAGTGGTATAGTTGATTTATAGGTCTGTTTTATTGCTCGGTTTTGCATGAACAAACTGGATTATAAAATAAACTTTTATGTAACTGTAGATTGTAATATATAAACATCACAGGGCTTCCCCCGCATTTTCTCCTTACCATGTGGTGTAACTTTTATAAATATAACTCACAAACTTTTTTATTAAAACACTCAAAACAAAAATATGTAAAAATGTGTGAACATTTGAATTGTGGTCACTCTAATTCCCAGTGGAACCTTACTTACTTATTAAAGAGTGGATCAAATAAGTCCTGTTAAAATACCTTAAATTTGTAGAAAACTGTGTAGAATAATGGGCGAGTTTACTGCAGCTCCATATTAAAACTTCAAAGTTAAAAAACTGATTAATTAACAGAGCTTTGTAAATTGAAGCTGCTGAAGAAGTTGAAAGGATACTTGAGCACAGCACAGTAATATTATAAATTCAATAGATAACAGGACTCAAAGAGCATTAAAGGTAGATCAAAACATTTTATTAGCTTCAAGTTCTGTGCTAAACTATGGAAAACATAGACAATTTGATACATAGACTATTTAGGATAATGTAGAAAGAACTTTTCTTTAAAAATAAGATTACTCATCAACATGATTTTAATTATTTTTGAAGCCAGTCACTCCAAATCAGCTCAAGATCGGACAGAAACAGTGTGAAAACGCACCCTGATCTGATCTTGCTGGCAGGTCCGATTGACCTTCCCAGTGTTATTCATTAAGATACTGCATCAATTCAGGGTGCATTTTACTTAAACTGCAATTACCCTGCAGTGGACAAATCAGGTTCAATATCCAAGGAATTCAGCTTCAAAATAAAGCTGAGTAGTTTTGACGATTCAAGCTTCTTCTTACTCTACTTCTTCATTTACTTTCGTAGATAACCACTAATTAAAAGCCATGGCTCTGCTGTATCACTGGTTGACTCATACATTCTTTACTACGCATGTTTGCAACAGATTATTAACAAAATTGCCTCTTCCACCAGCGCCTTCAAATAGTGTAAACAATAGTCCAAACAAACCAGTATCAGTACACCTGTTTGAGGCACAACAAGGCTTCTGATTGGTACCAGGCCAAAGAAGGCTTCTGTGATTGTAATAACACTCACAATTGCATTCTATTCAGTTTTAAGTAATTTGTTATTTTGTATGACTAAAGCTTCCTTTCAATGAAACAGCTGAATTGTTAAGAAATAGTATTGCAAGAGTGAGCAAAATAGTGGGCTAGCCACCCTATGTGGAGTTCACTTAGGGGTCCGATCATGAACACAGGAGAGAGTGAGCCATCGATCTACACTGCTAATGAAAGAAGGGATTGGGGGTCTGAAGTTGATTTATGTTCAAGTTTGTGGGGAAGTCATGGTGTATTTCCTGTAGGAATATTTGCACACTTGTATAAAACATTTGGCTGAATGGATTGTGTGAGAGTTTGCAGTGTAATAGTGATCGTAGAAGCCTCCTTTTTTGGAATTTTTTAGATAGCGTAAGCAGGTTTTAAGATATAATAGTCTAAAAAAATTTAATAATGCCCAATAGAGACTTGTACACATTACCAAATCGGATTCCATGCATTGTTATTGGTCAGTTATGGTCAAGTGATGAATTTAGTGGTTTGAGAGACAGAGAGACAGAGAGAGAGACAGGGAGAGAGAGAGAGAGAGCAGTCTCTGGCTAGGTAGGATTGCTAGAATAGTGTGAGCTCTGCTATTCCTGTATTGACACTGCACACAGGATCTGTTTAGTACACCTTCATATATACAGTGTGAGCACTGCAATTCCAGTACTGACAGAACACACAGCATCTGGATACTGCACCTTCATACATACAGTGTGAGCTCTACTATTCCTGTACTGACACTACAAACATTCATTCTGATACTGCACATTCATACATACAGTGTGAGCTCTACTATTCCTGTACTGACACTACAAACATTCATTCTGATACTGCACATTCATACATACCGTGTGATCTCTGCTATTCCTGTACTGATACTACAAACATTCATTCTGATACTGCACATTCATACATACAGTGTGAGCTCTACTATTCCTGTACTGACACTACAAACATTCATTCTGATACTGCACATTCATACATACCGTGTGATCTCTGCTATTCCTGTACTGATACTACAAACAGCATCTGTATACAACACACTCATACAGACAGTATGAGACTACTGTTCCTATACTGACAGTACACACATCACCTTCATGTAGACAGTGTGAGCTCTGCTATTCAAATAATACAAAAAAATGACACAACTAGTTTTAATAAATGTATTTTAATAAAATAAAGAGAATAAAAATAGTTAACTACAAAGATTTTCATTATAACGAAAGCATTATAAGAAAACAAAGATACGAGATAGGAAAAATACAAAGTTAACGTCCAAACCGTGTAAACACGAAACACACACACACAAAAAAATACAACAAAAACATCACACACAGAACAGGGAACAGCCAGGATGTCCGGGAGTGGAGGAGGAACGCAATTTAACTCCATTTTGCCGAGTTTGAACACTCGACAATCGCCTAAGCAAGAAAAATAATGGCAGGCAAAAAAAATGAAAACAAGCTTTCACAAACCTGGACCGCGCAAAACACCGCCAACCGCGTACCACTTTCACTCAGGAACGTACAAGCTACAAAGACAAACAATTCTATTTCAATTCTACAATCCTAACTTGCCACTAACAACATTACGCATCTAAACTAGCGCTTTACACAAATAAACCAACGGTTTGCCCTCGCGCACGCAGCATATTCCTAATGCACAGTTGGGACATTCATAACACTATCTCCTCAGGCCAGCACCAGTCCAACTGGACATTATATACTGCAGGACAATAAAAATAGATTGTTACCTCTTCAGGCTATTGATTGTTACATATATTAATTAGAAAAAGGTAAACTATATTAACTTATTATTCAATTAATTTATTAATTAGTATTTTAAAAAATATAGAGAGCCAAAGGACACGCAAGGAGAGGCTCGCAATGAGCGCCGAAGGACCTTAGTGTATAAAAAGCTTAACATTGTGTGCCAAACAGCATTGCCATGGCTTCAAATGTTATTGACCAACATTTTTTGACGGGCAAGTCAGTAGTATTCAATATAATGCTGCTGTTTGTTATTTGCTAAAAAAACTAATCTAAATATATATGGATATCTGCTATTGTTTCTGGTTCAGCAAGTGTGCTGTTGGTAGTTGGGCAATCTTGGGTGAAGATGTTGTGAATTTGCATGTCCAGTCTGGTGTGTGAGGGTCTGGATAAAGGTGTCTGTTTGGCTGGCTGGTGTGCCAAATGTTCAGTTATATAAGACACGAATGCATAGTATAATTTTGTGCCATTGTGATTTAATTGATCAGTATTAACCGGTCTTTAATTTAACTTATGCACACGGCCTAAGGAGTTTTTGATTTGTTTACTTATGGTTGCCATGTAAATGACTGATTTGATTATGAGACACTGACATCAATAAGTAGCGCCCAGCAAGGCTTTAAAGCCTGACGATGCTGCACAACAAATATCAGTGATGGAGAGCATCTGAAGAAGCTCCATGTCTGCGCCACGTCCCGTCAGGCACATATGCAATATCCTATGACTAAGTACCCTCCTGTCTGTTAAATAAAAAACCTGTGTGAGACAAAGCATAAAATCATAAGAGGTTATACTTGATATCAAGGAGATAGTTACAGTAAGACAAGTTGACACAAATGCCTTTTAAATAATCTGTGATTTATTTAGTAATGTAGAAGCTTTTTTATACACAGATGTGTAGTGTAGAGTTACCATGAATCATTCAAATCTTGAAACTGTGGTTTAAACATTTCTAAGATGTCCTTGCAAAAGCAAGTATCTATTGGGTGTAATTGTTTCTTGTTTACTTCAACCAAGATAACGCCAGGTTGTCTTGTCCCTGGACATTTCTACAAAGCTAAGCATTGTGAATATTTTTCTATCACCGTCTAAAAAATGTTTTATAAGGTTATGGTTACAAGATTTTCACAAAAAATGTGTTATGTCCATGACTTAAATAGCTGTGAATACTATTAGTTTTGTAAACACTTGAGAAACAAGCATCTTAAGATTGTTGAGGAAAAAAATACAGAAACTGCAATAACAAATTTCATATTGATGCATATTAAAAATTCCATATTAAAGGACCACTGTGGTTGAAAAACATGTTTTTAGAATGTAATAAAATATAATACAGCCTCTAATTTATTACTTCTATATGCAATTATGTGGCTGTGGAATCTAGTTTCCAGTGATCTACTTCCTGATATGGAAAGTTTGTACGTGCACAATGGAAATGCTAGTGCATTCATTAGTTCTAATGGAAAGCTCATTAGTTTGCAAAGACACACACTGCTGAGACAGAAGATGAAAGAAGGAGGCTTAGTAAAGAAAATTAAAACCTACAGTAAAGATTATAAAAGTAAAGGTCATAAACGTAAAAAATGTAAAGGCTGTGGTTATTTTTATTATTCTTTTAACAACACTTTGCCCATTATCAAACTTTTGTTTTACCAAGGTCCATATAGAAAAAAAAAATAGAAAAATAAAAATTGACCACAATAATACTTTGATAACTGCTGCAGTACAAGGCATTGGAAGCAAATTATATACACTACAAGGTGTGTAAGCTGCAAAATATATATATGTGTGTTGGTTCAACAGCATAATTTAGATAAATACATTTTAAGATATTTATTTTCAATGAACACATGTGCAGTTGCACGCTGGATGGTCTGTGCCACACTTTAGTAGCTTTCCATGTGTGTGTTTTTTTTTCAGAACACGATGGCCTAATTTTTTCAATTCCCAGCTGAGACTGAACAAGCGTGTCTCTGTCTCTGTGCATCAAGCTCTTTGGCTACATTTAGTTTCTTGCACTAAGGGAAGAATTATATTTTATAAAATGCAATTATGTCAAGATGCAGTTTATATATAGTAATGTATCAAATTCTGTCATTATATAATATAATGTCCTCAGGAAAGTTGGTTTGTTGTAATTGGTGGGTATTTGTTCATGTATTTGACCAAGGTGTCTGCAGCAATAAATTGGATTGTAGTGTTTTTTAATGAATAGAAATATAGATCTGACAGCAGATAAGAACCAATTATGTAATATGATCTACTCAATAAAAAGGTCATGCTTAATTACTACTGAGGATAGTTTTTACTGTTTTATCCTTCCTAGTCTGATGGAAGATGTCATATACTACCGCCTTTTCTGTAAGGTAGTACCTTAGTGTGAAACCTCATAGTTCCTTATTTGTAGAAAATAAAACATATCTTTTACATATATAGAAAGACATACATAGCTTTCTTATATATATATATATATATTATATATATATATATATTATATTATATATACATCTCTGGCATCTATAGTCTAGAAAGATGAACATATCTGGCATGTCATATTTAGCGTTCTTATATCTAGAAATACATATATCTCTGGTATCCCTAGCCTTCAATCTAAAAAGTCATACATTCTTAGTCTTCTTAAAGCCTTCACTTGCATCACTAGTCACATATATAGTTGTGAGCGTACGAGTTGTTGCTAACGCTGCGGGCTCGCGTAGCGAGACGCGGGCCTCGCGTAGCGAGTCGCGGGCCTCGCGTAGCGAGGGCCGGGGCTCGCGCAGCGAGACACGGGCCTCGCGTAGCGCGAGGCCCGCGGCCCTCGCGAAGCGAGGGCACTGTGCCAGGTTGTCAGTTGCTGGCTTGGAGCGCCGCAGGCGCTCCATGCCAGCACCTGAGGACTTTGCAAAGCGAGGTCTTCAGTTGCAGCAACTGCGACCCTTGCAAAATTTCAAAAAAAGTTTACGTCGCAACACATTACGACACTCACAAACAACATACGACACACGTTCACACACATTACGGCCTCGCAACACTCGGACGCAACTCGCGAACATTAGAAAATTAAAAACACAATACATACACACAGCACATACATAAAAACCTTACCTACACCAAGAGGGAGCACCCAGGACCTCAAAAATGCAACTTACAACTTAATTGCACTCAAAATAAAAGAGTTTACACACTAAATAGTTTGTTAAGCGACACAAAAAATGGCCGACGAATAAAACGAAAACGAGGCTACACACGCAAACACCATACGAGACACGTTACCACACATTACGACTTCGCAAACATCGGACGCAACACGCCGACATACAAACATTTAAAACTTAAGAAATACACACAACAAACACATAAAAAGCTTACCTACAGCAAGAGGAACCAGCCAGCACCTCAAAAAACAAGTTACACCTACATTTAAATCAAAATAAAACACTTTAGACACTAATACCATCGCTAAGCGAGAGAAAAAATGGCCGACGAACAAAACGAAAACGAGGCTTCAGACGTAACTACACTACACTTACTCGCAATAATGAAACACATACTATGCGGAACGTATCACAATCATATTAAACACCATTTTGAACAGTAATACGCACAAAATGGCGGATGGAACGCAAATTGTAAGCTGGAACGCAAATAGCGCATGCGTATTGTGTTCTAACGGTCTCACTTTCCAGAACTTTCTACAAGTTTATAAATACTGCCTATTTCACACAAAAAAATACATTTCTCCTCAGGTGATCAACGGAGTGACTTCTGAGATAACTGCTGCTTTTACTTGAGAAGACAATTCTTTACTAATTTACTACTTTACATTGTGCAAATTACAAATGAGAGGTAAGCTATAATATATTACATTTTATTATCAGGACAGGTCAAACAAATAAAAAAATAAACTAGGATTTATGTAGTGACATATATGGCACATTTATGTGTATAGGCTCAAAAAAACAACAACAAAAAAACTAAATTCTATATTAAACAGAGGTTTATGTATAGTGACATGTGACACGCACATATATGTCTATAATGTATAGTGACATCTGACACGCACGTATATGTATAGAATGTATAGTGACATGTGACACGCACATTTATGTCTATAATGTATAGTGACATCTGACACGCAGGTATATGTATAGAATGTATAGTGACATGTGACATGCACATTTATGTGTATTGCCCATGCATAGTGACATGTGACACGGACATATATGTGTATCATGTATATTGACATGTGACACACACATTTATGTGTACTGCCCCTTCATAGTGACATGTGACACGGACATATATGTGTATAATGTATAGTGACATGTGATACGCACATTTATGTGTATTGGCACTGCAACAAAATTAGCTTAAAACAAAATCTGTAAACAACTACATTTAAATGACATTATATGTAATGTATACTGATATGTCACACGCACATATATGTGTATCGTCTATAGTTACATCTCACACACACACATTTATGTGTGTTGGAAAAAACAAATATAAGGTTAATTTAACCATTTAAATATGAGTCATGTATACTGATATGTCACACGT
Source organism: Discoglossus pictus (assembly GCA_027410445.1). Lineage (NCBI taxonomy): Eukaryota > Metazoa > Chordata > Amphibia > Anura > Alytidae > Discoglossus > Discoglossus pictus. The sequence continues at coordinate 280,526,917 of CM050166.1, read as the reverse complement.
ACACAAAATAATTACATTTAACTATGGAATGTGCTTCATGTATGTGACATATGTGTGTAGCCCCCCAACAACAAATAAGGTTAATTTAAAAAAATTACACGACTATATTTCAATGACATTCATTTACTTACATTCAATAGATCATATAAAGCTGAATCTTTTTATTTCTTGGAATATTCAAACAGACTCTGCATCAATAGCGTATCTCAACAATTTGCACCGTGCACTGTGAAGCACAATCCCTTTTAAAGAACACCAACAAAGAAGAAGAGGTAAGATACAACAAGACATTACATGCTCAAAAGGCCATGCTTTGCTACATGAAAAATTATAAATATACAAATAACTATTTCACTTTCTTTTTCAAAAAGACACTACAAGAAGAACGGCGCATTAAGATTGGCAGGAGGGGACCGTCTGTCATTCAAAACTTCAAGCAAGGTAAAGTATTAAGTATAAACAAGAAAGAACCATGAGCCTCATTCAATTGCAACTTCCTCAATTCAATAGGGCTCTATATAAGCACATAACATATTTTTTATACAGAACTTTTTAGTTACTACTTCGAACCACAATCAAGGTTTTCAATAACTAAAAACTTTGCTCAATAAATATGTTATGTGATTATATAGAGCCCTCTTCAATTGGCAAAATTGCAATTCAATGAGGACCTATATATCTTTAATGGACAAGGGCCTCACTCAAATGTGATTTGCCCATTTCAATAGGGCTCTATATAAGCACAGAGCATATTTTTTAAAGGAACTTTTTCTTTTGTGAACACGTTGCTTTTGGATACAAGTTCACTAAATACAAAATTACATAAAAAAATATGCTCTGTGGTGATATTGAGCTCTATTTCATTGGCCAAAACACAATTGAATGAGGAGCTCACAATATAACAAATGCAGTAACCAAAGGCCCTCATTCAATTGCTATTTTGGGCAATTCAATATGGCTATAAATAAGCACTTTTAGGCCCTTATTCTATTTTAACAAATATATGTGATGATGTGCTTATTTACAACCCTATTCAATTTTCAACATTGCAATTCAATGACGGCCATACGGCCTGATTCAATTGTGAATTGGCAAATTGAATAGGGCTATAAAAAAGCACATAGCATATTTTTTTTAAAGAAGTTTTTAGTTAGTGAAAACCTTGCTTTTGGATAGATGCTTACTAACTAAAAACTTGTTTTTAAAAAAGTATGTTATGTGCTTATTTAGAGCCCTATTCAATTGGCCAAATTGCAATTGAATGAGGGCCTTAGAGTACTATTACATTGTAAAAAATGCAATTGAATGAGGGGCAAACTATGCAACATATGGTACACACAAAGGCCCTCGTTCAATTGCAATTTGCCCAATTGAATAGCGCTCTAAATAACAACATAACTATTTTTTTAAAATAAGTTTTTCGTTACTAAGAGCCTCATTCAATTGTGAGTTGGCCAATTGAATAGGGCTCTATATAAGCACATAACATATTTTTTATACAGAACTTTTTAGTTACTGAACTTCTATCCAAAATTAAGGTCTTCACTAACTAAAAACTTACGTCAAAAAATATGTTATGTGCTTATATAGAGCCCTATTCAATTGGCAAAATTGCAATTGAATGAGGACCTAAAAATATATCCAAAATAAAGTTTTTAAATGACTAAAAACTTATTTAAAAAAATATGCTATGTGCTTATTTAGGGCACGATTCAATTAGCCAAATCGCAATTGAATGAGACACAAACTGCTACACACAAAACTGAATTTCTTATTCAATGTTTAACAACCTATAAGCCTTACAAAGAAGAAAAAATAAGAATAACAAAAGTGTTGCGCACCTAATAGCATTGTACAAAAAATCACACAAACTCATAGGAAACTAAATTAACATTCTTCTTTAATGTTTAACAACCTATAACCAGTACAATCAAGAATAAATAACTTTTGCACAAGTGGTGCACACCAAACAGGATTGTCAAAAACTAACACAAACACATAGCAAACTACATTAATTATATTATTTCATGGTTCACTAACTATAAGCATCACAATAAAGGTTAAATAAGTATACCACAAGTGCTGTGCACAAAACAGGATTGTACAAAAAATAAGAACAACACAACAATGGATTATTGATTCATATTTGCAAGTTGAGGCAAATAATTTAAACTTTATAAAATATCAACAAGATAAACTACGTGTAGAACAATATTGTGGACTCATGGACTATGTTGCTGACGTGGCTACAAGCAGAGACATGACAGCTGGCAAAGCCATCATTTTACCATCTTCCTTTCAAGGATCTCCTCGAAATATGAGAGAAAGATACAATGATGCTATGGCTATTGTGACAAAATTTGGAAAACCAGATTTATTTGTGACATTTACATGTAATCCACAATGGCCAGAAATTAATCAAAATCTACTTCTTGGACAAAGTGCTTCAGATCGACCAGATTTAGTAGCCAGAGTTTTTTAAGATAAAATTAAATGAATTAATACGTGACTTCACTATAAATCAGTTATTTGGCAAATGTCTTGCTTATGTATATACCATTGAATTTCAAAAAAAGAGGCCTTCCACATGCACATCTTCTCATAATACTTCAAGAGAAAGATAAATTAGATACTTCGGACAAAGTGGATGCAGTCATAGTTGCTGAACTACCAGATCCAGAACTATATGGTAGACTATATGAGATTGTTACTCATCGCATGATTCATGGACCCTGTGGAGACCTTAATCCACAATCACCATGTATGGAAAATAATCAATGTTCAAAAGATTTTCCAAAAGATTATAGAGACAAAACATATGCAAATTGTGATGGATATCCACTTTATAAAAGAAGAGAAGGAGATAGTGCCATTATTCGTGGAAAAAAAAGTGGACAATAGATATGTAGTACCCTACAATCCACATTTACTCATGAAGTACAACGCCCACATCAACGTAGAAGCCTGCACTTCCATCAAATCCATTAAATATGTCTACAAATATATTTACAAAGGTTACGATGCAGCTACTGTAGTCGTCAAAAGTGCAGACAACCCTGAAAGTAGTGAGTTAGTACATGATGAACTTGCATCTCATGTAGATGCTCGCTATGTTAGTGCGCCAGAAGCTATGTGGCGGCTTTTAAAATTTGAAATGCATGATAGATCACATGCAGTATATAGGTTAGCAGTACATTTGCCACAACGACATTTAGTCTATTTCCATGCTGGAAATGAAATGAATGCATTGGCCCAAAGTGAAGATCGTCACACTACACTAACTGCATGGTTTGCATTAAATTCCACTGATGCTCAAGCAACACAATACTTATATATTGAAATTCCATATCACTATGTTTTTGTGAATGGATTATGGAGAGCAAGAAAAACCAGAGGCAATAAAATAATTCCACGAATTTACACAGTCAGTCCAAGAGATGTTGAACGATTTTGCTTACGGATATTACTTTTAAATGTTCCAGGAGCACAAAGTTTTGAACAATTAGGAACTGTTAATGACATTGTATATGAATCCTTCCATTTAGCTGCAAGAAATAGAAACTTACTCGCTGATGATACAGAGTGGGAAAGATGTTTAGAAGAAGCAGCACAATGTCAAATGCCACGACAGATGAGAGAACAATTTGCTTTTATTTGTATCTTCTCAAATGCTCCAAATGCATTAGCTTTGTGGGAGACTTTTAAAAGTAATATGGCTGAAGACTTTATGCGACGATACAATGAACCCATTGCACACTTAAAAGCCTTAATGGAAATTCAAGAAGTCTTTTTAACTCATGGATTAAGTTGTGCAAGTTTTAATTTGCCTGATCCAGGTCTAATAGATGACATTAACTTTGAAGACTATGACATTCAACTACAAGCAGAAAGAACAGAAGAAAGACTTGCAACTTTAAATACACTACAATTGCAAGCATTTCATGCCATTAAAAATGCTATAGATGATGACATGGTGACAGAGCGTTATTTCTATCTTGATGGACCTGGCGGATCAGGGAAAACATATTTGTACAATTTATTAATGAGTTCAGTACGAGCACAAGGACAAATAGCAATGGCGTTTGCCACTACTGGAATTGCTGCACTTTTATTAGAAGGTGGAAGAACTGTTCATAGTGGATTTAAACTGCCAGTGCCTATTTTGGAAAATTCAGTGTCAGATATTCGCATGACATCCTTACAAGCAAAGAAATTGAAGAAATGTAAATTAATTATAATAGATGAGGCCACAATGATGTCATGCTATGCCCTCCAATGTATTGACCGTTTGCTTCGTGAAGTCATGAATAATATTTTTCCATTTGGTGGAAAGGTAATTTTGTTGGGTGGCGATTTTAGACAAACATTACCTGTCGTTGTACATGGAAATCGAACAGACATTATTGAAACATGTATAAAGTCAAGTACAGTATGGAAACATTTTACCCATCTTCAACTGCAAAAAAATATGAGATCAGAAGGCCAAACTGATTTCAATGATTGGCTTATTAAAATTGGAGAAGGCGGAACAGAAAAAATACTACATTTACCTGACGACACTGTAGAGATCCCACCTCATATGATTTGTCAACAAGATATTATATCGGCTATATTTGAAGGGAGCATAAATAACGAAGAATATTCCGAGCTTGCCAACCAAGTTATACTGACGTGTAAAAATAAAGATGCATTAATACTCAATAATGAAATCTTTAAAAAAATTAATGCACCACAAAGAAATTATCACAGTGCTGATTCTGTACTTGCTGATGACAATGAAAGTCAGGCAAACCTTTCAACTGAATTCATTAACTCTTTAACTCCTTCTGGAATGCCACCACATATTTTGCAGCTAAAGAAAGGTGCAATTATCATGTTACTGCGAAATATGAACCCCAAAAAAGGCCTATGCAATGGCACAAGATTAATGAAATTTTAACTGGGACCCATAAAGGAGAGAGAGTTTTCATACCAAGAATAGATTTAGCACCAAGTGAAAGTAGTCTCCCTTTTATACTTCAAAGAAGACAATTTCCCATTATTATGGCATTTGCCGTGACCATTAATAAATCACAAGGTCAAACTTTCAAATCTGTGGGTATTTACTTGGAAGAACCAGTTTTTGCAAATGGTCAATTGTACGTTGCGTTGTCACGCTGCAAAAATCCACAGGCTATTAAAGTTTACATTGAAAACAATGAAAGTCAAGGTGATTTATTAGAAGATGGACGTATTTTTACTAAAAACATTGTCTACTATGAAGTACTATGACTTTGCAGGATACAAACTAAAGCCATGCAAACATTTTGAAAAAACATTCAAAAATACAAAACAATTGGTTGTTTAATTCAGTCATAATTAATGGAAGTCATGTTTATGAATAATTCGCCTCACAAAATACTTGCCTTGCATTTCTATTAAAAATTAGGTTAAAATGTTAAGTCACTATGTTAATGTTTCTAATGTTACAAGTTTAAAAACAATATTTTCAAGTTATTTCATTCAACATATTATAAAGTTCATGTTAAGAGCTCAAGCACCTTTTAAGTCACAATGTAAATATTCTATGTTATCTTAAGATTACTACATACATTAATGTTTATCGACAGTTTATGTGCTCTGTAATGAATTACTTTAATTACGTACGGTTTAAGGAGAGTTTTTACTTTATGCCTTCCTCTACATTCAATGTATATTAAACTTAACAATTATCACATATATAGTTGTGAGCGTACGAGTTGTTGCTAACGCTGCGGGCTCGCTACGCGAGCCGAGGCCCTCGTGAAGCGAGGGCACTGCCCGAGGGTCTCAGTTGCTGGCATGGAGCGCCGAAGGCGCTCCTTGCCAGCAACTGAGGACCCTCGCAAAGCGAGGGACTCAGTTGCTGGCATGGAGCGCCGTAGGCGCTCCATGCCAGCACCTGAGGACCTCGCAAAGCGAGGGCCGCAGTTGCTGGCATGGAGCGCCGAAGGCGCTCCATGCCAGCAACTGCGACCCTCGCAAACTTCACGTCGCAACCCAAACAGTACGACACACACATTACGACACTCGCAAACAACATACGACACACGTTCACACACATTACGGACTCGCAACACTCGGACGCAACTCGCGAACATTACAAAATTTAAAACACAATACATACACACACCACATACATAAAAAACTTACCTACACCAAGAGGGAGCACCCAGCACCTCAAAAATACAACTTACACCTCGATTTCACTCCAAATAAAACAGTTTAGAGACTAAAAAAAATTTGAAGCGAGAGAAAAAATGGCCGCCGAACAAAACGAAAACGAGGCTACAGCACTCTAAACTCGCAAAACACCACAAGAAACTCGCAAAACACCACAAAACACCTACGGATATTCCGATACAAACGTATACCACACATTACTCGCCATTTTACGCCAATGCGGAAGTACACGACAACGGTTTGGGCTCGCGCACGCACAGTGTTATACTGCACACATTCAGCACGCTTACACAGCAGATCCACACCACTAATGCTGCAGCAACATCAAAACACATTCACAGCTCTTCCACACAATGCTTTAAAATAGGTAAAGTATATTCATTTATTCATGTATTATATATTTCATTATTACACACTGAACAGCATTAGCTACCTTACAATTTCATTGCCGTCATTTTTTGACGGGCAATTCGCTAGTTCTGATATAAATTGCATGTTAATACTGATTAATTTCAAGTTAAACTGTTTTTACATTCAAATGTTAATACTTTTAATTCAAAATTATGTTACAAAATGTATTTACTATGTTCCTGTTTATAATGTTCTAAATTAGACAAATGTTTTGCAAAAATCACAAAGTTACATAAAAAATAAAGTTCCATTTTAAAAATATATACTTTCAAGGTTATTGCTTACATATATTTTAAACTTCATGTTAAAATTTGGTACGTTTAAAAAAGTCTTTTTACTTTTTACTTTTATATGCATTCTATGTATATTAAAGTGAACAATTCTTCAGATACAAATTTCATTTTAAAAAACCATTACATCAACGTTTTACAAAAATACATCTTCATATCACAATACTTACAAGGGTCAAAAATATATTTAAATAACTAAACAACTTCACAAACATATACATCACATTGCCGTCATTTTTTGACGGGCAAGTCGCTAGTATTATATATAAAGAGGTGTACACTTCTGGCCTACCATCCCTATCTTTCTTATACTTTCTTAAGTTGAAAGATTTAGATCTCTGGTGCCCCTAGTGTTCTTATTTAGAAATACGTTCATCTCTGGTATCCACAGATATGTTTCTCATGTTTCTTCCAATCAGCAAACTTGAGTAAGTACAAAAAGAAATCTAGTTACCGCCCTAGTTTGCCTAATGATAAATATGGCAGGAGAGGAAGCTTCCCAAATGAATTATTCATAATGAGATGAACATCAAAAGTTGTTTTTATTTTCTTATTGTAGAGGCTTTAGGCAGATAGGTTCTTTGTTCTACATTTAGTGGACCTGCCCCAGCCCCATTAACGAACTCACATTCCATATCACTCACTGGTAATTTCAAGCAAAAACACAGATAGGCAACCTTTTACTTCTATTGCCAAAAATAAAAGATGATATCTACTATTCTTCCAGCTAGACATCTTGGCATCTCTGACTTGTTGAACTATGTGTCATGTATTGATGTATTTTACATATGGAGAAGTTTATAATTAGTTATAATTAGATATTCTCAGCAATACATAACAGAGGGAAAATAATTATTGGGGTTGATGTGATCCCTTTTCCTTCAGTGCTCTGTACCTTGGCTCTCACGTCTCCTTCTGAACAGTTCTAAAGATTCAGATATTTGGCTGGCTTTTATTTATGTACTAGTAAATTGTCCGTCAAAAATGAAGGTATTATTTTAAATATTTCTCTTTCTCCCCCCTCTCCCTCCCTTGCGTCTCTCCTCCCTTTCGATGTGTCTCCCCCTTCCCTCACCTGAGTCTCTTCCCCCCCTTCTCTCCCCTGTGTCTCTTTCTTCCTCTCCCCTCCCCAGTGTCTCTCTGTCCCTCTACCCTCCCCTGTGTCTCTCTGTCCCTCTATCCTCCCCTGTGTCTCTTTCTCCCTCTCCCCTCCCCTGTGTCTCTTCCCCCCTTCCCTCCCCTGTGTCTTTTCCCCACCCTTCCCTGTGTTTCTTCCCCACCCTTCCCTGTGTCTCTTCCCCCGTGTCTCTTCCCCCCTCTCCCCTACACTGTGTCTCTCCACACCCTTCCCTCCCCTTTGTCTCTTTCCCCTCCCCTGTGTCTCTTCCCTCCACCTCTTCCCTCCCCTGTGTATCTTCCCCCCTTCCCTCCCCTGTGTTTCTTCCCCGGCCTCCCCTATGTCTCTCTCCCTCCCCTGTGTCTCTTCCCCCTCTCCCCTCCACTGTGTTTCTCCCCATCCTTCCCTCCCCTTTGTCTCTTCCCAAGTTCCCCTGTGTCTCTTTCTTCCTCTCCCCTCCTCGGTGTCTCTCTGTCCCTCTACCCTACCCTGTGTTTTTCTGTCCCTCTACCCTCCCCTGTGTCTCTTTCTCCCTCTCCCCTCCCATGTGTCTCTTCCCTCCCCTGTGTCTTTTCCCCACCCTTCCCTGTGTCTCTTCCCCACCCTTCCCTGTGTCTCTTCCCCCCTGTGTCTCTTCCCACTCTCCCCTACACTGTCTCTCTCCCCACCCTTCCCTCCCCTTTGTCTCTTCCCCCTCCCCTGTGTCTCTTCCCTCCACCTCTTCCCTCCCCTGTGTCTCTCCCCCCCCCTTTCCTCCCCTCTGTCTCTTCCCCACCCTCCCCTGTGTCTCTCCCCCTCCCCTGTGTCTCTTTCCCCCTCCTCCCCTGTGTCTCTTCCCCCTGTATCTCTTCCCCCTCTCCCCTCCATTGTGTTTCTCCCCATCCTTCCCTCCCCTTTGGCTCTTCCCCCCTTCCCCTGTGTCTCTTCCCCTCGTGTCTCTTCCCCCCACCAATGAAGGTATCATTTTAAATATTTATCTTTCTCCCCCCTCTCCCTCCCTTGCGTCTCTCCTCCCCTTCGATGTGTCTCCCCCCTTCCCTCACCTGAGTCTCTTCCCCCCTTCTCTCCCCTGTGTCTCTTTCTTCCTCTCCCCTCCCCGGTGTCTCTCTGTCCCTCTACCCTCCCCTGTGTCTCTCTGTCCCTCTATCCTCCCCTGTGTCTCTTTCTCCCTCTCCCCTCCCCTGTGTCTCTTTCCCCCTTCCCTCCTCTGTGTCTTTTCCCCACCCTTCCCTGTGTCTCTTCCCCACCCTTCTCTGTGTCTCTTCCCCCTGTGTCTCTTCCCCCTCTCCCCTACTCTGTGTCTCTCCCCACCCTTCCCTCCCCTTTGTCTCTTCCTACTCCCCTGTGTCTCTTCCCTCCACCTCTTCCCTCCCCTGTGTATCTTCCCCCCTTCCCTCCCCTGTGTTTCTTCCCCGGCCTCCCCTGTGTCTCTCCCCCTCCCCTGTGTCTCTTCTCCCCTCCTCCCATCCCCTGTGTCTCTTCCCCCCTGTGTCTCTTCTCCCTCTCCCCTCCACTGTGTTTCTCCCCATCCTTCCCTCCCCTTTGTCTCTTCCCCCCTTCCCCTGTGTCTCTTTCTTCCTCTCCCCTCTTCGGTGTCTCTCTGTCCCTCTACCCTCCCCTGTGTTTTTCTGTCCCTCTACCCTCCCCTGTGTCTCTTTCTCCCTCTCCCCTCCCCTGTGTCTCTTCCCCCTTCCCTCCCCCTGTGTCTTTTCCCCACCCTTCCCTGTGTCTCTTCCCCACCCTTCCCTGTGTCTCTTCCCCCCTTTGTCTCTTCCCACTCTCCCCTACACTGTGTCTCTTCCCCACCCTTCCCTTTGTCTCTTCCCCCTCCCCTATGTCTCTTCCCTCCCCTGTGTCTCTTCCCCCCTTCCCTCCCCTCTGTCTCTTCCCCACCCTCCCCTGTGTCTCTCCCCCCCCCCTCCGATCCCCTGTGTCTCTTCCCCCTGTGTCTCTTCCCCCTCTCCCCTCCATTGTGTTTCTCCCCATCCTTCCCTCCCCTTTGTCTCTTCCCCCCTTCCCCTGTGTCTCTTCCCCTCGTGTCTCTTCCCCCCACCTCTCCCCTCCTGTGTATCTTCCCTCCACCTCTTCCCTCCCCTGTGTCTCTTCCCCCTCTCCCCTCCTGTGTGTCTTCTCCCCTCCTCTGTGTCTCTTCCACCCTTCCCTCACCTGTGTCTCTTCCCCCCTCCCCTCCCCTGTCTCTTCCCCCATGTCTCTTCCCCCACCTCTCCCCTCCCTTGAGTCATCCCCCCTCTCCCCTCCCCTGTGTCTTTCCTCCCCCTCTCCCCTTCCCTGTGTCTTCCCCCTTTGTCTCTTCCTCCCTCTCCCCTCCCCTGTGTCTTTCCCCCCTCTTCCCTCCCCTGTGTCTCTTCCCCCTCTCTCCCCTCCACTGTGTCTTTCCCCCTCCCCTCTCCCCTGTGTCTTCCCCTCCCCTGTGCCTCCTCCCCCCTCTCCCCTGTGCCTCTTCCCCCCTCCCCTGTGTCTTCCTTCCCCTCCCCTCTCCCCTTTGTCTTCCTCCCCCTACCCTTCTCCCCTGTGTCTTTCTCCCTCTCTCTTCTGTGTCTTCCCCCCACCTCTCCCTTGTGGCTTCCTCCCCCCTCCTCCTCTGCAGCTCACCGATGTGCGCTGCCGCAGCTGCGAGCTGCGCATGCGCGCAGCACTGTACAGACTTCGGAAGTAGTGGTAAGTGTGTATGCTCCCACGGAGCGTTACACACTTACCAGAGTTATTATAGTTGATTTCCTGTAATATATTAGGTAGAAAAGAAACATTGAAACTTAGATTTGATCACCAATAAGAACCAGAAAAAAGCTCATCCAGTCTGCCCAGTCCAGTTACTTAAAAAGTTAGGACTAATTAAACTTCAGGTTAGTCTTTTGCTTACCCAAAGCTAACTTCCACTTATATACTACACTTTCTCTGAAGTAGTACTTTTGCTTATAACTCCTAAATCTTCCACCGTCCAACCTCTTTTTCTGGAAGATACTTTATTAAATATGTAAACCTACTGAAACTAATACTGTTTATTTCAAGGTTGTATCCACTTTTGTTTGACAGTACCTCTATTTCAAGACTCTGTTATTTGATAATTCTGTATGTTGTACTTTTTGTGATGTATATTGATATATTTGTACTTTGTTTATGGTTGGACAATAACTTTGGGAAACTTGAAATACACCAAATAAATTGAATGTAACAGAAAATAGGAACATTTCCCTAGTACAGTGTTGTATGTGTTATTTGGGTAGTGGTTCTAGCAGAAAGAAATTTAACACAGTAGCAGAAATCGGCTGCACATTTTATAGGCATAACACTATCCTTAACATACATCAGAACCAAGCACCAAATAAGGTTGAAGGTTTAAAAAGAAAAACACAAAATTGCCAAACTATACAGGCCAACAGTTCTTATCTGCAGTTGAATGTTATGCTTCTAAGTTTCCTTTAATGTGTTTATTATGAATGCTGTGTGCAAAAAATACTATATGCTGTGCCAGACAGAACAAACACATTTTAGAAATTGCATTTTGCAAATGGGTTTTTATTGTTGTAAGGCTTTGTCGGAAATACAATTTCCCTTGTACGTTTATGCATCTTAAAGCACCACAGAGCATATTTTATACAGTACAAAAGTTGTTGAAAGAAAAAATAAATAAATAATAACTTTTTAAACTCCCTTATAGGAAATAGGAAGGGCAGAGAGTGTATTACTCATACAGCTATATTACTGATCACTGGCTCAAAGTGCAAGCCCCCCCAGAGCGGTTCATTATTGGAATCAATAGAGATCTGAAATTGAAAAAAGAAAGCACACCGTGACATATTAACTAATGCTGCCTTTCAGATAAAAAATAAATAAATAAGTGTAATATATATAGTAAGTACTTGAAAATGGTTTGCATCACATTTGCTTTGGTGAACACAAGACACTGTCTAAATATCATAAAAATAATCTCTTCAAACTATTTAAAAATTACTTTGAAAATTGTAATTAGTACTATTTTGAAGATGTGTTTTCTTACTAGCAAAAACAGGTATTTTCTTTTGATTTAATTATATTAGATTTACAATATTATAATCTCTGCACTGATTGGCTCATTCAGTAGCCAATCAGAGAAGGATAACACTATTATTAAGCCCTATTCTGTTTGATGGGTATGTTAACCAATCGCAATAGTGAAAAATAGAGCTCTCTGATTGAATAAAAGGCAAAACTATCAGAATGAACAGTTTTCATTTTCTGCATATAGTTATGTTAACATGGGGGTCCATAGGGACACAATGGTTTTGTGGTTAATCTTAGGTGCCATGGAGGTTCAAAAGGACCCACATGAGTAAAGGGTTAGTATAGCATGGGTCGTCCATGATATAGGGTTTAATGTTAGGAGCCATGGGGCTCCATAGGACTCCATGATTATAGAATAGTATACAATGAGGGTCTATATGAACCCCCATTATATAGGGGTTAATGTTAGGAGCCATGGGGGTCCATAGGACTCTATGATTATAGAATAGTATACAATGAGGGTCTATATGAACCCCCATTATATAGGGGTTAATGTTAGGTGCCATGGGAGTCCATCAGGACCCCCATGGTTTCAGGTGTTATATTTAGCAGTGTATATTATATGTTAATGGCTGAATATTAACAATATAATTTTATTGAAAGATACTTGTATCAGAATCGTGAATAGTTAAAAGCAGGATGAGTGTTTAGTAAATTCAGAGAACTTGGTATGCCGCACATAACACGACCATAGAACACTGTTAACGAAAATCTGTGATAAACCTGCTTTGAACTATTTGTTAAACAGATAATGGCTTTCAAAAATCACACAATGAGCTGAGAAGTAGGATGCCTTAGTAAATAACTTGCCAGATACAATGCAAGAAAGTCTGTTTTTGCCCATAGGAAGTAGTACACAGTAATTCAGGAGAAAATATGAGATGCACTTGAGATGCTTAGCAAATCCCCCCTAGGTGTGTGTCTCACCTACACTGTGCACATACTAAAGGGAAAGTTTTTCCTCAAAACAGCTTGCTGTTATATGAAATATTTCATATATAGAATACAAATATATATTTATTGCTAACAGTGCTTTATATATTTAAGAGATGTAAGCTGCTGAACAACACAGAATCATGAAACTAATTATAAAACTAACACTATTTGTGTGTGTGTTTCTCCTAATAGCAGTATAATTACACTTAATATTCATGATTCATTGCATTATTCGCAACATTGCAATTATATTTATCTGAACAAATAAATAATTTATTGTGATACTTAAATTTATATTTGTGAAGAGACTCTAAAGTAATCCCTGTAGAGAGTCACAAAGAACTGTATATATCAGACTGTAAGCTCTGCGGGTGGGGCAATCACTTGCGTTAGTATATCTAAACTCTTCAGGGCAGGGAGTTACTAAGCACTGTATATATCACACATTATAATCTGGCTAAACAGTGCATGGTTGCCATGAGCACTTCATGAGGTGCACTTCCAGATAACCTCAAACTAGGAGGGTGCCAGAAAGTCTAACATAATAGACCCCTCATATGATGCAATATCAATGTATACATACTTACTAAGGCCTTCCGCTGTACATCCCATAGGATGAGAGCAGCAATACAGAAGATAACACAGAGAAAAACAGTATCCTGCCATACTCTAAGAAGCTCACTACTAGGTTGTAGCTTGAGTAACACCTGCGCTGTGCCCACTGCACAGGCACTACTCATAGCTACTGTCTGGCACAACATCAAGTCCTGCAACAGAGGGAGGGAGAGAGAGACAGAGGGCACAGAGAGAGGCAGGGCACAGATAATTAAGCATAACATATATGACACCGGGCAAGTTACTAGTATATACAGTATATATGTATGTATATATATATATATATGTATATATATATATATATATATACCCGTTAGCCTGCTTGGAGGGCTAGGAAGAGTAGTTTGATTTTTTATAGGGGGAGGAGGAATGGGTTGATTACCCCCCCCCCCTGGCATTTTTCGTGTTTTGTTGCCTCACAACCTGGAATTAACATGGATTGTTTGAGGATTTTCATAATTTAATTTACAGAACATGCCCACAATTTTGAAGATGTTTTTTTTTTTTTATTGTGAAGCAAACAACAAATAGGATAAAATAACAGAAAAAGTCATTGTGCATAACTATTCACCCCCCTAAAGTCAATACTTTGTAGAGCCACCTTTTGCGGCAGTCACAGCTCCAAGTCGCTTTGGATAAGTCTCTATGAGCTTGCCACATCTTACCACTGGGATTTTTGCCCATTCCTCCTTGCAAAACTGCTCCAGCTCCTTCAAGTTGGATGGTTTGCGCTTGTGCACAGCAATCTTTTAGTCTGACCACAGATTTTCTATTGGATTGAGGTCTGGGCTTTGACTAGGCCATTCAAACACATTTACATGTTTCCCCTTAAACCACTCAAGTGTTGCTTTAGCAGTGTATTTGGGGTCATTGTCCTGCTGGAAGGTGAACCTCCGTCCTAGCCTCACATCACGCACAGAGTGGTACAGGTTTTGCTCAAGAATATCCCTGTATTTAGCACCATCCATCTTTCCCTCAACTCTGACCAGTTTCCCAGTCCTGGCTGCTGAAAAACATCCCCACAGCATGATCCTGCCACCACCATGTTTCACTGTGGGGATGGTGTTCTTTGGGTGATGTGATGTGTTGGGTTTGCGCCAGCGTTTTCTTTGATGGCCGAAGAGTTCAGTTTTAGACTCATCAGACCAGACCACCTTCCTCCATACATTTTGGGAGTCTCCCACATGCCTTTTCACAAACTCAAAATGTGCCATTTTGTTTTTTGCTGAAAGTAATGGCTTTCTTCTGACCCCTCTGCCATAAAGCCCAACTCTATGGAGCGTACAGCTTATTGTCGTCCTATGTACAGATACTCCAGTCTCTGCTGTGGAACTCTGCAGCTCCTCCACGGTTACCTTAGTCTCTGTGCTGCCTCTCTGTGTAATGCCCTTCTTGCCCGGTCCATGAGTTTTGGTGGGCGGCCGTCTCTTGACAGGTTTGCTGTTGTGCCACGTTCTTTCCATTTGGTTATGATAGATTTGATGGTGCTCCTGGGGATCATCGAAGATTTTGATATTTTTTTATAATTTAACCCTGACTTGTATGTATATATATATATATATATATATATATATATTGTGAGGTAATTTTTAAAACAGTAAAAGTCACATAAAACATTTTCTAAAACAATCATTGTCATTGAAAGAAACAGTGACCTGTGACCTGCTGGAAACATTTCTCCAATGTTACTTTAGTTCTGCAACTGTAGTAACAGGCTCTGATAACCTGTCCTTTACATAGAAAAAAATAAAAGTGGCTTTCGCTTGTGTCTGGTGTGTTTAATAAAGCCTGAAAAAGTTCAGTATCTCTTTCTAAAAATGGCTGAACTGGAGTTTGTGGTTCATTATATTTAAAAGTACTGATCCTTTGCTCACATGCTGTCATCTCAGAATTCAGCGCTAACTCACATATTTTTTCATGGTACCCTAAAGAGATAACCATTAATAAGAGATAATTAAGTAGAGTAGTGAAAAGCTGCTGAAACCTCAATACTGAATTGTCTGGTTTCTTTCAAGCTTCTAAAGCAATAGCATTTGCCAATGTGTTTTATTAAAGATATATCTTGCTGGGGGGCTTGCTCTTTATTCAGTCCTGTTGTAAACTGTGTCATGCTTTTAACAGAATTGAATAAAGCTGTTTTCTGAATCCAAGAAAAAAGTTAGAAACAAAAGAAACATTTGATACATAACTAATATAGGGATAATTTATAAGCACGTTCTTTCCTGATTTGAGGTGGGGAGACCTGAGATAATGTAGGAATTTAATAAGCATCTCAAGTACATTTCACATTTTTTCCTGATTTACTTTGTACTATTACCTATGTGGAAAAACAGCCAATATCATGTTATCTCAGGTGTTCTCACCTTATCTCAGTTGAGAGCATGCTTAGTAAATTCTCCCCAGTTGGAGAAGGGTTTTTTTCCCCCATAGGAAACAGTACATATCAAATCATAAGTACATAGTAAATCATACCATGAGATGCTAAGTAAATGCCCTCCACAATATTCATATGCTGCCCCTATGCTGCATTAGAATTCAATGTTCAACAGTCCCAGAGGCACAAATGTTATATTAGAAAATTATTTTTTTTATTAATATGTCAGAGTTATTATACATATTGGTTAAAAGGATTGCTGAGACCTGCAAAATCAGTGAGACTGTACAATCATAACAAATCATGGAAAACATGTAACTGTATTAGATATAAATATGTAAGAGTTCCATAGGCACAAATGTGCAATTTAATAACATGATTTGTTTATTATTATATTTGTGTCATTATACAGTATCCAGGGTAACATATCAGGAAACCTACATGGACTGAAACAGATGCTCTAATGCATTATCTAGTAAAGGGATAGGCCGATCAGCAAACTTTGCTTATTTACTCTCAAATTGCTTACTCAAATTGTGGGCGCTTATTTCATCTCATTGTAGCTACATATACAATATTATGATGTTCACGTTTTCTTTTGTTTCCCAGGGCTGTGTCTCATCAAGTATTTAAGTAAAATGCTGGGTTTGGTGAATTAATAGTTTTATGTATAGTACCTACAGTATTTTCAACAACTCTTGGAAGATGTTTAGTAAAACCAGTAACTTTTCTGGTCCAGTTTGGCATTGATTACTGGTTTCATATTATGGTTGGTAGTAAGCAAAGCAATATCCATCACCAAAACGTTCAACACTGATGCAAACAATCACTTGAAACATTTAATTAAAGAATATACCAAAAACTTCTGATATGGTTGTAGTATATATTGTATTTGGCAAACAGCAATCTCTCAGCCCTATTAAATTCTGTGTAACACAGTAGCCGTAATGTAACCCACATTACTTGTGGATATTAAATCAGCCCCATAAAGCAACCCGCCAACGACTTGCGGGGTAAGGAGGGCGAAAAAACCCTACGGAATGTTGAGAATTGAACTCCTCAGCCGCAAATCCTTTGATCTGTCAAGCCTGTAACTGTTACGTTCGAATCACGCTATTAAATTGCAACAAATTCACTGGCGTTCAAAAAGCCAACAGGTACTAGAGAGGACCTGCTAGGGAGTTAAAGTCCTATCCCTCGCACTGTAAATGCAAATATACACACACCACTGTCCTTATAAGTAAAGGGAAAGTGATGCTAGGTATTACAATTAATAGCACAACATTCTCAGGCCTGCAAATCTGCAATGTAAAATTGTCACAATCTGCTACTTCAATTGGACTCGGTAAGAACCTAGTTCAAACCTATCCAGCAGAATTGTGCGGTCCTTGTACACGTCTGATAGCAGAAGTTGGACCAAACACAGGTACCACACCCAGGAGCTTGCTTCAAGGATATCAGGAACACCAGGATATCAGGAACACCATATAATCCCTTAGAATTAGGATTAATTCACCTTGTTGTAAATTCAGTCACAACTTTCATACCTTTATTAATTGTCACATTTTATACAATTTTCTGGCACACAGACTGGCCATCCCTAAATAATAGGCTGCCCCCTGCTTACTGGGAAACCTTGTACATCTGATGAGCTCAGGGCTTTAATCTCATCCTGGTGATTATATTTAGGTGGGGCTGAGTGAGTTATCACCAAATAACAACACTGTAACATAATAGGATGTTCCTGCCCACTGGGAAACACAGCACATCTGATGAGCTCAGGCTCCTAATCTCATCCTGGTGATTATATTAACGATAACCCTTTGCTGTAAACTTGAAGTGTGTGGACAAGGATTATCTATGAGACTAGGGTCGTGGACGTTTGGTCGAAGCAATAGCCTGCAGAATATCTAATATGCTTTTTTACAACAATTCTTATAACATGAAACATAATACATAAACCAACATACATACAGTATAACAGTGTAATCATAGTTTAACCATAAGCACAAAGAAATACATAATAAAAAAAAGGTAAATCTGGCCAAAATCTTTTTATTTTCAGTTTAATTTCCATGTTATATCGATTATGGCAATCAATGTGTTAATACATATAATGGAACTTGCATGGACTTGAATATCATATTTACTGGTTTATCAATATAGTATTTTTTCTGGAATGTGGGTCCGATCGAAACTCGTAATTGAAGCCTGTAAGGCTTTGAAATCTAACCTCCATTTTTCAGTGACGTAATGATGATGATCTCTGTTGCCATTGGCTCTGTCTAAACCCGTAACTATTGATTTGACTAATTGATCATGTTTACTGCCGAAAAAATGGTTTACGGGTTTGCGTCTCAAGCCCGTAACTCGTGGCATGGTCTAATTTAATAACTCTGTAACGCAGCTGAATTTCAAGTCCACAGCCTTTGTGGGCCGCTGCCGCCACGGGCTTCAAATTTAATAGGGCTGACAGTATTTTATGTTCTGTTGGAAACTGTTATGTTTGAACATAAATAATTGTTTTAACATACTCCATACTTCTTTCCCACAAAATTAATAATACTGATAATTCCAAACAATAATGTACTGTCTATGCAATTTTTTAATTGTATATAATTCAAATATATGTGTTTGTTTATCTGAAAAATAAGATGAGTAGTGTCCAAAACTATGTGCCATATATTTAATAGAACATTTTTGAAGCATTGCAAGTGTGTTGGAGGAATTGTCTAACTCTAGTACTTTTTATTCTGTAACAAAAGTATGTCTTTGTAGTCCTTAAAGAGAGAACATAATCCACAGTGTGTGATCTGCACCATGAAATATAGGGTGGAAATCATGTGAAAAATGCATTTACATTTTTAAAACTCACTTAGATATTGTCATTTTAGTTTAACATTTGAAGCCCTCCCATAATAACCTGCATAAATAATAAGGTTGGCGTCTGTAACTGCTAAGAATTCCATTATAGATAAATTAAAGCGAACAAAGTTTTCTGGGTATAGCTAGGAATATAATATACCTATGTATCTTTTTACCTTTATGTTCTTCATTTTAGTAAGAAGTACTTAAAGCTCTGCTGTTTTTGCCTATAAGCATACAATGTATACCTGTTTACGTCTGCCCTCTGCAGCTCATGAATACACAGAAGTGCAGTGTTTAAAATGAACCTGTCAGTGATCTCTCTCAAATAGCACATTGCAGGATGTTGCCACTGATAGTGTCCATTGTCTTCATGAGCTGAAGAAAGAAACCAGTTAGCAACGATTTGTAAGATTTAAAGGAGAAACAACAGAGCTTTTAAGCAATTTTAATAAAATAAAGTACATAAAAGTAAATATAAACATAAAAGGTATATTTTACACCCATGTAAAGCACATGGTAAACATGGTAGACAAAATACATTGTAAATATTGCATGCTTGAAAATGCCTTGTTTGTATATGAGGTACAATTGCTCTCCCAGATGACGGGTTGCTTCCGGGGTTGGTATTGTTTATATTGGTGGATGTTCCCTTTGTTGAAGTTGAAATAGAAACCTCGAAATGCATGAACTACTGTCCCTCTAATTTAAATGTAATAAAAAAGTTGAACATTAGAAATGCACACTTCAGTCAAGACACAAGACTAGAGAATATTCATTCAAATCTACCAGTGGTGCAGGTGACGCAGAGCATTTAATTGTTTTCTGTAGTGTATGGGTCCCCCCACCCGGCCCCAACCCGCCACAGCCCTCCTGGTCCTCCCCTGGGCCCACCCTGGGCTCCCCTGTGCCTTCTTGGCTGCACACATCTTCGGTCTGAAATGAATGTGTGCCGGTTTAATTAATAGCATTTCTACTGAAGTTCCCAGAGGTGGCAGTGTGGAGCAGATCAGCAAGCTGGGTATGTGTGTCAGGGAAGAGGTGAGAGAGCAATGGCTGGACCACAGAAAAGTACAGGGGGGATGGGTTCTGTGACGGAGAGGGAGGAAGAAAGGAGATAGGGATGTGTGATATGTGAGGTGGGTGCTGAGAGGGGTTGTGTGCTGTGCGTGGATGTATGCTGAGAGAAGATGGCTTCTGACAAGGACTGGGTTGGAATGGATGCTAAGAAGGATGGGTGCTGTTTATATATTTATAGTAAATAAAAAGTACATCTATGTTCACATTTGAATGTCTAAAGCAAGTTAAAAAACCTGCCTCCAGCTCAGACTTCCGAGAAAAACAGTTATTACACTGCACTCTGGGAAGTTGAGCTGGGACACACAAACGTGCCTACAAATGCCTCGCTCTTCATTCTGTAGCCATTATCAAACATGGCTTCCTTTAAGCTTAGCATGCTGTATTACACAGCTTTAATGCAAAGCCAAGGTTGGAGTAAACACAGGCTGAGTATCCAATCCATGTACAGCTGTTTCAAGCTTACTGGCTATCATCAGCATGGAGCGGGATCCAGGATCTTGGGGTGAAGCAGCAATGGGGACGGTTTGCTGTTATGAGAGGGGGCCTTCAGGAGGGGATTAGTTATTGGGGTAGAGCAGCAATTGGGACCTTTTGCTGTTATGAGAGGGGGCCTTCAGGAGGGGATTAGTTATTGGGGTAGAGCAGCAATTGGGACCTTTTGCTGTTATGAGAGGGGGCCTTCAGGAGGGGATTAGTTATTGGGGTGGAGCAGCAATTGGGACGGTTTGCTGTTATGAGAGGGGGCCTTCAGGAGGGGATTAGTTATTGGGGTGGAGCAGCAATTGGGACGGTTTGCTGTTATGAGAGGGGGCCTTCAGGAGGGGATTAGTTATGGGATGGTGTCTTGCGAAGGAGCACTGTGTTATTTGGTTGTAAGAATAGTACTTCTGAAAACATCCCACCAATATTGAAATCAAATAAACGTGAAGCTGCTACAAATTTGGGACATTTTGCTGAGTTGACACAGGGGAATTCTTTTAAATTGAAGCTGGTATATGCCATTGGAATAATTAGTTTCAAAAACCTGCCATGTAGATTTAATACATTATGAAGTCTTCCCACTCATAACTAAAGCTCTTGCGATCAGTAATTTGCGGCTTAGAAAAGAGTAAATTATTAATCCCTAAGGATGACAAGGAAAACATGTACTTTCCTCCTGCTGAGGTCGGTGTAGCACATTCATTTAGATCTGTGAGTTTAAAAGTCTGCCAATTCCAAATGAAATTCAGTAGAACACTCGGCATCGCCTGTGGTCGCTCTGCATATTTATACCTTGTGCTTTCAAGCAGATGTATGATAAATACAAAAATAAATGCTAAAAGATGGTTGTTAGCTAGTACAATTAAATAAATATGAGAAGATACCTTAAAGGGATTCTGGCACCCCAACAGGAAACTGATTTCATTTTAAAACTGACTATACATTGTACCAGCAGTGGCTATTGTATGCTAAAGTTTGACTCAGCATGTTTGATAAGGATGGCAAAGGGTTCTAATTACCAGATAGCATTGGGGGCTTTTTTTGGACATACAGAGATAGACAAGCAGACTGCAATCCTAATTAGCACATCAAATAAAAAAATGGTGTCGCTCAGTCGTGTCCGACTCTCCGTGACCTCATGGACAACACACCACGCTGATCCACTTGGATTTCATGGCAGAGATATTGGAGTGGGTTGCTAGTTCCTTCTCCAGTGGGCCACAGCATGTAGCTCCTGGTATTCCCAGGTGGTCTCCCATCTAAGTATTAACCAGTGTGACCTCTTGGTTTTTTGGCTGCATTCAAACCCAGGATGCTGTGGTGAAAGCATCTGCATCTTAACCACCGAGCAACCAGGAAACCCAGCACATCAAAGAAGCTATTTAATATGTGTGGTCTGCATTGAATTTCCCAGGACTAATTCACTTTTGATAATATGGTTAAAACATCTGCTCTTTAATAATAACTAAAAAAACAACAACTTGTTTTTGAGGTGACAAAGTCCCATTAAGGTAACTAGCAGATCTTAAATTGTATACAACTGCCACACATTATCATATGTTTAGATTTCTGTATTCAGTATTCACATATAAATATATATATATATATATATATATATATATATATATATATATATATATTTATACTAGTAACTTGTCTGTCATAAACTACGGTATCATGTAATTTTCTCTCTTCTGTGTCTCTCTCTCCCTATGTCTTGTCTTTCTCTCTCACTTTTTCCCATTCTCTCCCTATCTATCTCCCTTCTCTTACTCCTTCTCACCCCTTCCCTCTATCTCTCCCTTCACTTCTTACCACCATCTCCATCTCTCCCTTCTCTCACTCCTCCCCCTCTCTCTCTCCCTTCTCTCACTCCTTCCCACCCTCTCCCTCGCTCTCTCCTCACTCCTTCACTTCCTCTCTTTTCCTGATTCCTCCCTTCCCTCCCTCCTTCCCACCCTTTCACTCTCTCTCCCTTCTCTCATTCCTTCCCACCCTCTCCCTCGCTCTCTCCTCACTCCTTCACTTCCTCTCTCTCCCTGATTCCTCCCTCCCTCCTTCCCACCCTTTCCCTCTCTCTCCCTTATCTCACTCATTCCCATACACCCACCCTCCCTTCCAATCATTTTCCTCATGTGCTGCACTCCCCCCCCCCCACCTTGTAGTGCATTAGCACTACAATGCAACAAGTGCACAATTTACTGCAACTTAAAGTTAGTCGCTTGTAACACCTGCGCAGAACGCATCTCACAGGTATTACTCACAAGCAAACAAGCTTTGAACCAAAGCTCTTATCCAAAACCCTCTTACACACCGAAAAATGATTCCATATAATTTACAATGCCAGTAATTTTTTCAGTGCAATGTCTGCTGAATATAACAACTTATGAATTGTGTTTGTATTTTACGGATAAATCAATGTTCCACAAATCTATAAGAACATATTCAGTTCAGTATATATATATATATATATAGATATATTTATATTTATATATATATATATATATACACACATATACAGTATCTCACAAAAGTAAGTACACCCCTCACATTTTTGTAAATATATATTTTCATGTGACAACACTGAAGAAATGACACTCTGCTACAATGTAAAGTAGTAAGTGTACAGCCTGTATAACAGTGTACATTTCCTGTCCCCTCAAAATAACTCAACACACAGCCATTAATGTCTAAACCGTTGGCAACAAAAGTGATTACACCCCTAAGTGGAAATGTCCAAATTGGGCCCAAAGTGTCAAGATTTTGTGTGGCCACCATTATTTTCCAGCACTGCCTTAACCATCATGGGCATGGAGTTCACCAGAGCTTCACAGGTTTCCACTGGAATCCTCATCCACTCCTCCATGATGACATCGCAAAGCTGGTGGATGTCTGAGACCTTGCATTCCCCCACCTTCAGTTTGAGGATGCCCCACAGATGCTCAATGGGGTTTAGGTCTGGTGACATGCTTGACCAGTTCATCACCTTTACCTTCAGCTTCTTTACCAACGCAGTGGTTGTCTTGGAGGTGTGTTTGGGGTCGTTATCATGTTGGAATACTGCCCTGCGGCCCAGTCTCCAAGGGGAGGGGATCATGCTCTGCTTCAGTATGTCACAGTACATGTTGGCATTCATGGTTCCCTCAATGAATTGTAGCTCCCCAGTGCCGGCAGCACTAACAGAGTCTTCAGAAGTATAGAGTTTCTCTAGGCACACTCAACTACATGCTCTATCCAATTCCCTAATTGTTAAAGTTACACCACTAAATAGTGGTCAATAACATTACTCAGTTGGACACTCTCTTTACCTCATTTTTACCAATGCCCTGATATTGCTACCACACATTACAACTTGACTCTAACTTCCACCCTTGACACTCTAGCCCCCATAACCACAAGCAGACGCCCTTGCTCTTACCTACAACCAAAGCACACTACATCCAGGGATGCTCCAGCACCGCTGAACAATTATGGAGAAAAATTCACACCTTATCTTACTTCTTCCACTACAAGATTATCCTACACTCCTATCACTATGCCCTCATACTTGCCAAACAGTGCTACTTCTCCCCATTAATATTAAGTTTGGCCTCCAACCCCAAACGTTTATTCACCACATTCAATACTCTCCTCTGCCCTCCCCCACCTCCCTCCCCTTGCTAGCCACTTTAATAATAAAATTGATAATATTCGTAATGAACTCCCCTCTCAACGCGGCCATATCACACCTTCCCCTCTATAAGCCAATAGCATCCTGCCTTCATCCTTCACCAAACCTATATCCATTATGAACTCTTTTGACCCTGTAAGTGAGTGAGTCTTCTATCAACCTCTCGTCTTACTACTTGTCCACACGATCCTATTCCATCACAGCTGATCCCTCCCCTCTCTACCACACTTATTCCAACTCGTACACATCTATTCAACCTTTCCCTAAACACTGGCAAGTTTCCTTCACCTTTAAAACATGCCATAATCACACCCATTCTTAAGAAACTCTCATCTGACCCAGCTTCTGCATCTAACTACCACCCTATCTCTCTACTCCCCCTGGTTTATAAACTGCTTGAGCATTTTGTCCACAATCCCCTTACTCAATTTATGTCCTCAAACTCCCTCCTGGACCCCTTCCAATCTGGCTCCCGGCCCCAACACTCCACTGAGACAGCTCTCAAAAAAGTTACTAATGACTTGCTCTCTGCCAAGTCAAAGTGTTATTTCTATGCCTTTGACACAGCTGATCACCCTCTTCTTATCCAAACCCTCCGCTCTCTTGGCATCCATGACACTGCTCTCTCTTGGTTCACATATTATCTAGAAAATTGAACATTTAGTGTCTCTTTCTCTGGTGCCTCTTCTTTGCCTCGCCCTCTTACTGTTGGAGTACCCCAAGGTTCAGTCCTAGGCCCCCTCTGGTATCAAAATAAGTTTCCACCCACCCTCTTTGCTGTGGTAGTGACCTTCTTTCCTCCTCTTTTAGAACCTCCTCTCACTCCCTCCTTCAGGACTTTTTTCATGCTGCCCCTATTCTTTGGAATTCCTTGCCTCGCTCCACGGACTATTTTCCTGGCTCAAATGTTTCAAAACCTCATTGAAAATGCATATGTTCAAAGAAGCCTATCATCTTTAGCCTCTACATGCACAATGCATCTATCACTCTCCTGTACCTCACCCATGTGTGTTTGATTGAAAGATCAATAATAGGGCCCTCCATTCCTTTGCATTGAGTTTAAATTGTCTTTGACTTGTACTTAACCCCTGTATAGCGCTACAGAATATGTTGGCGCTTTACAAGTAAAGGATAATAATAATAATAATAATAAATTTTACCTGTTTTTCATGACAGCGAGTGAGCTACCCGTAATGACAACAAGCAAGCCAAACACACAAAATTAAATCATTCTTTCAATATTCGTATGGTGGCGTGAATGTCAAGGGTGGAACTTAGAGTCAAGATGTATCATGTGGTGGCAATATCAGCGCAAGTGAGGGGACCGCAAAGGGGTTGTAGCAAACTGGAAAGATGTTGTGAGTTAACTGCCTGCAGGTTTCTGTGGGTAGTCAGGGTTGAAGAAGGGCAGAGATTTGAAGTTTTGAGGCTGTAGATTAGGAGATGGTGGTCACCAAGAGGGACTGGGAGATGATAAGGTTGAATGATAAAAAAGAGGTCAAGAGAGTGTCCATCATGGTGAGTAGGGGATTCTGTCCATTGAGAGAGGTCAAGGGAAAAACTAAGTGAAAGTAATTTTGCGACTGTAGGGGAAGTTGGATTGTCAATAGTAAAACTGAAATAACCAAGAACGAGTGAATGTATGTTGGAGTAAAATAGGCAAAATAATCTACCAATTGAGAGGATGGTCAGGGCGAGAGATAGATCACAGCAACTCGGAGAGAGTTGCATGAGAAGTGGCGGATAGGGTGAACTTCAAAAAAAGACACTGAAGGGAGGAAACCAGTGGAATGCAATTGAATGACCAGTGGGAGAAAAGTAATATGCCCCACCTCCACCTTGCTTATTCCCAGGTCTAGCTGTGTAATTGAAGTGTAAGTCAACTTATGATAGTGCAGCAGGGGAGTGAGCCATTAGATTGAGGTAGTTGTAAATAAATAGGTCATGAGTATAAGTGAATTTATTGCAAATAAATGACAAAGTGGAGGATTTATGGCACGTGATGGGTATTAAGTAGTGATGTCGCGAACATCAAATTTTCGGTTCGCGAACATCGGACACGAACTTCAATCAAATGTTCGCGAACGGGCGAACCCGGCGAACCGCCATAGACTTCAATGGGTAGGCGAATTTCAAAACCCACAGAGACTCTTTCTGGCTACAATAGTGATGGGAAAGTTGTTTCAAGGGGACTAACACCTGGACTGTAGCATGCCGGAGGGGGATCCATGGCAAAACTCCCACGGAAAATTACATAGTTGATGCAGAGTCTGGTTTTAATCCAAAAAGGGCATAAATCACCTAACTTTCCTAAATTGTTTGGAATAACATGCTTTAAAACATCAGGTATGATGTTGTATCGATCAGGTAGTGTAAGGGTTACACCCGCTTCACAGTAACAGACCAATCTCCCCGTTTAATGCACCACAAACAACCGCAATCAGTCCCTTTGCACAACCGCAAACTCCCCATTTGCACAAGGTTGGATACCAAGCTAGCCATGTCCCGCTCCTTGTCCTCACTGATGTCATTGATGGTCTCTTCCTCCACCCAGCCACCAATGGTCCCCGAAAGGTGACAACAAGCCCCCTGGGACGCCTGCTTTGTTTGGTCTTCCACCTCCTCAAAGCCACCTTCCTCCTCTGACTCCTCTTCTTCAGACTCCTCTCTCTGCGTTGCCTCTGTCTGCGTTATTATAAGGTGTGTACTGTTAAGTAGTACTATTCCTATCGGTTTAATCCCTGTTACGTCCACTTTTAGGGGACATGTATATGGCATTGATTTTTGGAACAGGGAGATGTAAAAAGATGCTTGGTCGGACCTCCTACTTCAAATTTGGGGCACTGCGCATGCAATCTAAGGTGCCACCAGATATGAGTGTCACTGTGCACTGGCAAAAGTTGGCAGAGTAGGCGCTGTAGGCCTCACACACACGCCTGTAGGCAGGCAACTGATATTCAGTCGATTACAGTCAAAAAAGTGTTGTTTTATGTCACTGTACACTACGGTTGCACCAGATATGACGTATCACTGTGCACTGGCAAAAGTTGGCAGAGTAGATGCAATAGGCTTCACACACACGCCTGTAGGCAGGCAATTGCTATTCAATCTATTACAGTCAAAAAAGTGTTGTTTTATGTCACTAAGCACAATATAAGCTGTGAGCCTGACACAGGCAGGCGACTAAAAATAGATTACAGGAAAAAAATGGTTGTTTTCAATGTATGTTACACCACCAGGTATGAGTAGTGAAAATAAGCACAATATAAACTGTTAGGTGTTAGCCTGTCACACACACACGCTGGCAGGCAGGCATAGATTACACACAAAAAAAATATAAAATAAAATAAATGATGTTCAAAGTTTCCTCAATGATAAAGTATAGGGGGCGAACCAAAAAGCGCATGTGTTCGCCGTTCGTGGCGGACGCGAACATGCGAAAATCGCCGCAAATAGTTCTCCGGCGAACTGTTTGGGACATCACTATTATTAAGTTATGGGGGTTTTGCGTGTTTGTTTGACCTGTATGCTGAAATTGATGAGGGGCTTAGGAGATATATCTCCAGCAGACAGCAAAAGAAGGAGTGAAAGTGAGAGGAGATGAGAGTGAGACTTACAGAAGCATTTCTGCTTATTGACATTAGAAGGAGGAGAAAGTGACTGTAGGAAGGAGAGGAGCTGGCCAGAGCAAGGAATAGGGGAGGAGAGCAGGCAGGGTGAGAGGGTTATGAGGTTGAGCCATAATGTGGAGAAATTGAGGAGGAGAGTCTGAGAAACAGGCAGGAGGTAATAAGGAAGAAGGAAGTAAGAGGAGACATGTATTTATACACCTTTCACTTTACTGACTAGACATGGATTTACATATTTTGAGATACGTAATATTAGGAGTAAGCTCAATTGAATACAAGTGTAAATTTACTGATAACATTTCCCACATTTTAAAAAATGTATCTTTGCAAGATACAAGTCTTGTATTGGATGAGGCCCTAAGTCATCATGTTCATTCAAGTGGCTGTTGGCTCTTAAATGTACCTGCTTTTTGCCTTAGTAATCTCTTTAGATATTGAATTTCATAAACGAAAAAAACAAAGTCACTCTGTCTACAGCCATCCTGCTGTAATCAGTCCAGGAAAGCAATAGGGTTACCAAAGAGCATGCACAACTCTCCATTCGAGTTAGAACACACATTCATAACTGTTGCTTGGCTTCTGTAATTCATTTCCCTTTTGAGATCAAATAAATAATACTCTAAAATCTCCTTGTGATTGCCTCTGGTTGAGAGACATTAACTTGATAACTGGTGACTTTACTGTGTAATTAACGCTTCCACAGCCTAGAGCAGCCATTCCCAATGCGTGGGTCGTGATAGATTTAAGACCTGTGAGATTAAAAACCAAGTATGACATTAATGTTAATTAATTATAGCTTTGTTCTCTTATGTCAAAACAATTATGGTTTAGTGCTTCGTTAATAATTAGTTTGGTACCTTTAACTCTGCTCAGTAAAGCATTCATTATTGAATTATATATATTCAATATATTTTACTGAAACTGTTAATAGTTTTGTGTAGTTTGATCACATCACAACAATGTGTTATTTAGTTTTAAATAGACGTGTATGATCTACAGTTTCTGTCATTCATGTAAAATGGCCTTTTTGTTTCAATGCACATATTTTACTGCAGTCAGTCCACAAATCCATTTTGCTTCAATTAATCAAAAGGGTTTAAATTTTTGCTGTTGTACAGAGGTACTTAGTGCATAGCTAAAAATGGTGAAGGAGAAGCGAAAACCACTTCTAAGCATTTTTACTATGCTAAACTACAAATTTGAGCTCCATGAACCTTCATTTAGGTTTAAATAGATTTAACTTGCAAAAGCTGTTGATAAATGTATTCACTTTAAGGTGAACTGGATCCAAGATGGTATTTATTAATCAAACATGAGGTAAAAAAATGACAAAAACAACACTTTATATACAACTAGCGACTTGCCCGTCAAAAAATGACAGCAATAAGATTGTAAGGCAGGTAATGTTGTTTGTGTGCAAAATTAATTTTGTTGGTGTTTTAAGATCCTTCGGCGTTCATTGCGAGCCTCGCGCTGAGCGCCTTCGGCTCTTGGTTGTTTGTGTGCTATGAGCAATGGTATGGCAATGAATAATTAATAAAATAAGAAATGAATATACTTTACCTATTGTGAAGTAATATATGCAGGAAGCATTGTGTTGAAGAGCTGATAATCTGTTTTCATGTTGCTGCAGCATCAGTGCTGTGGAGCTGCTGTGTAAGCGTCATGAATATGTGCAGTGTGTAGTGTAATAGTGTGCGTGCGCGACGCAAATCCGTTAGGGTAGCTGTGTACTTCCGGATTGTATAAGTTAGTGTTCTAAAATGGCGCCTAATGTGTGGTATGCGGCTGTGGCTGATTTAGAGTCCTTGTTTTCGGATGTCGTCTGACTTTTTCGGTAAATCCGTAGGTGTTTGGTGGTGTTTTGCGTGTTTAGGGTCCTTTAGCCTTGTTTTCGTTTTGTTCGGCGGCCATTTTTTCTCTCGCTTAGGTGATTTTCGAGTGTCTAAACTCCTAAATTTGGACTTAAATCGATGTGTAACTTCACTTGCAGAGGTCCTGGGTGCCCCCCTTGCTGTGGGTAACCTTTTTATGTGTCTGTTGTGTGTATTAATTGTGTTTCTAATGTTTTTCGGGTCGCACGGGTTGCGTCCTTGTTTTGGGATCTTGTATTCGGATCTTGTTTTCGGATCCGTAGGTGTTTACACTCTTGTATTTCGATTTAAATTGAGGTGTAACTTCAGTTTTCGAGGTCCTGGGTGCCCCCCCCCCTTGCTGTAAGTAAGCTTTTTATGTAATTGTTGTGTGTATTTATTGTGTTTTTCATCTTTTCATGTGCGCAGGTTTCGGGCTTTTTTTGCGAGGTCGTAATGGGTCATAAAGCGTCTCATATTTTTGTTTTGTAAGTCCATAAATTTGACGAGGTCAGCAGTTGCTGGCAAGGAGCGTCTTCATCGCTCTATGCCAGCAACTGAGGCCCTCGCTTCGCGTTAGCAACAGGCTGCAAGCTCACAACTATATATGTGATTTTTGTGAACCTGTTTGGCACAGTGTTTCGGTTATTACATGTTTTGATGAATAGGCTCAATATTGTCACACTAATAACTTGCCCATCAAATGACGGAATAATATTTGATGTGTCTCTTCCCCCCCTCTCCCACCCCTGCGTCTCTCCCACCCTCTCACTCCCCTGTGTCTCTTCCTCCTCCTTCCCCTGTATATCTTTTCCCCCACTCCATTCCCTGTATCTCTTCCCCCCTCCCCCATGTCTCTTTTCCCTCCCCCTCCCCTGTGTCTCTTTTACCCTGTGTCTCTTTTACCCATGTCTTTTCTCCCCCTCCACTGTCTCTCTCCGCGTGTCTCTTTTCCCCTCCCCTGTGTCTCTTTCCTCCCCTCCTCCCTCCCCTGTGTCTTTCCCCCCTCCCCTGTTTATTTCCCCCTCCCCTGTGTCTTGCCCCCTCCTCTGTGTCTTTTTGCCCCTCTTTTCCCTCCCCTTTGTCTATTTCCCTTTTTGGATGTGTGAATTGCGAAATATTGTGATTTGGTTTCTATTGATTTTAATGTAAATAAATAAACTACCTCTTAACTCACTGGTAAGATAAAGGCAGATCAAATACAGTAATACCACGTTAAGCGCGGTATATGCGTTCCTGCATGCAGGAGTGCTATCCGAAAACCGCACTACAAGGGGCATTTTAAAGCGATATAGTGAGATTTTGCATTTTCCTAGACTGGGACCAAAAAGAGCGCTAACGAGAATCAGCGCTCAGCAGGGTTTTACTGTACACTGTTTTTTTATATGCCTATCCATTGTTTTAGTATTAATCTTCTTTAATTAATTTAATCTACTTTCCATAGGGAAAAAAACTTTTGTAATGTATAAACATGCTCTATTAAATGCATGACAGAAAGTCTTGGACTACAGTGGACCCTTACAGTGGGTTAAAATATTGTTTTTGTTGACCTGCCCTAGATTATATATTTTATATATATATATATATATATATATGTCTTTGTCAAGTGAACTTTTTGTAGCAAGAGATTATCAACTGACAAGAGGACATCCTTTGAGGTTAGAGGAAAAAAGATTTCACCTTAAACAAAGAAAAGGGTTCTTCACAGTTAGGGTGGTTAAACTGTGGAATTCTCTACCAAAGGAGGTGTTGACAGAGAATTCGATAGACAACTTCAAAAAGGGGTTAGATATATTTTTGAATAAAGAGGGCATTCAAGGCTATCCTAGATAACTAGCAAGGAATATTGATCCAGGGAGAAATTTGATCGCCAGTTTCTGGGGTCAGGAAGGAATTTTGCTTTTTTTCCCCCTTATGAGACAATTGGCAAAGTTTCAATGGTTTTTTTTTTTCTGTTTGCCTTCCTCTGGATCAATTAACAATTAACAATAATAATAAATAGTCCACATTAAAAAGATTAATAGAGATCTAAAAAGGTTGAACTTGATGGGCTAACTCTTTATTCATCCTCCAATACTATACTATTAATAATTATTTAATCAATAATTTAATTAATAACTAATCCGCATATTGCAGATCAGAGGAGATCTTAACAGGTTGAACTTGATGGACTGAAAGTCTTTTTTCAGCCTTAATTACTATGGCCCTCATGCAATTGCGATTTGGCCAATTGAATAGAGCTCTAAATAAGCACATAACATATTTTTTTTAAATAAGTTTTTAGTTAGTGAAAACCTTGCTTTTGGATAGATGTTTACTAACTAAAAACTTATTTAAAAAAGATATGTTATGTGCTTATTTAGAGCTCTATTCAATTGGCCAAATCACAATTGAATGAGGGCCTATGTAACTATGTAACTATATATATATATATATAGTGGATATAAAAAGTCTACACACCTTTAATGTGACCTATAAACTGTACAACTCAATTGAAAAACAAACTGAAATCTTTTAGGTAGAGGGAAGGAAAAATATAAAAATAAAATAATATGGTTGCATAAGTATGCACACCCTTAAACTAATACTTTGTTGAAGCACCTTCTGATTTTATTACAGCACAGTCTTTTTGGGTATGAGTCTATCAGCATGGCAACATTTTGACTTGGCAAGATTTGCCCACTCTTCTTTGCAAAAACACTCCAAATCCCTCAGATTGCGAGGGCATCTCCTGCTCACAGCCCTATTCACACCACCCCACAGATTTTCAATCGGATTCAGGTCTGGGCTCTGGCTGGGCCATTCCAAAACTTGAATCTTCTTCGGCTGAAGCCATTCCTTTGTTGATTTGGATGTATGCTTTGGGTCGTTGTCATGTTGAAAGATGAAGTTCCTCTTCATGTTCAGCTTTCTAGAAGAAGCCTGAAGGTTCTGTGCCAATATTGACTGGTATTTGGAACTGTTCATAATTCCCTCTACCTTAATTAAGGCCCCAGTTCCAGCTGAAGAAAAACAGCCCCAAACCATGATGCTGCCACCACCATACTTCACTGTGGGTATGGTGTTCTTTTGGTGATGTGCAGTGTTGTTTTTGCGCCAAACATATCTTTTGGAATTATGGCCAAAAAGTTCAACCTTGGTTTCATCAGACCATAACACCTTTTCCCACATGCTTTTGGGAGACTTCAGATGTGTTTTTGCAAAATGTAGCCTGACTTGGATGTTTTTCTTCGTAAGAAAAGGCTTTCGTCTTGTCACTCTACCCCATAGCCCAGACATATGAAGAATAAGGGAGATTGTTGTCACATGTACCACACAGCCAGTACTTGCCAGATATTCCTGCAGCTCCTTTAATGTTGCTGTAGGCCTCTTGGTAGCCTCCCAGACCAGTTTTCTTCTCGTCTTTTCATCAATTTTGGAGGGAGCTCCAGTTCTTGGTAATGTCACTGTTGTGCCATATTTTCTCCACTTGATGATGTCTGTCTTCACTGTGTTCCATGGTATATCTAATGCCTTGGAAATTCTTTTGTACCCTTCTCCTGACTGATACCTTTTAACAATGAGATCCCTCTGATGCTTTGGAAGCTCTCTGTGGACCATGGCTTTTGCTGTGGGATGAGACTAAGAACATTTCAGGAAAGACCAACTAGAGCAGCTGAACTTTATGTGGGGTTAATCAGAGGCACTTTAAATGATGGCAGGTGTATGCTGACTCCTATTTAACAAGATTTTTAATGTGATTGCTTAATTCTGAACACAGCTACATCCCCAGTTATAAGAGGGTGTGCAGACTTATGCAAATAAAAGATTTCAGTTTGTTTTTCAATTGAGTTGTACAGTTTATAGGTCACATTAAAGATGGAAAAAGTTCTGAAATTATTTATCTTTGTCTAATTTTTTTACAGCACAGAAACCTGACATTTTAACAGGGGTGTGTAGACTTTTTATATCTATTGTGTATATATATATAAATATAGTGCATTTGTGTTCACATTTGAATATCTAAAACACTGCCTTCTGGGAAGCTGAGCAGGGACATGCAAATGTGCCCACAAATGCTTTGTTCTTCAATCCATAACCATTTTAAACATGACTTCCTTTAAATTTATGCCAGCTGCATTATACAGCTTTTTTGCAAAGTCAAGGTTGGTTTTTAGGGAACTTTGTTTTCTATTCTAAAATAATTATAAATATATTTTATTCGCTGTATAACCATCATCAGTCAACTGTAGTGGAATCATAAACAATTTCAGTGGTTGGTAACTAATAATAATAGAATGGAAAACTTTAAATTCATTCTATAATGGGATTCTAGGGTGATATATAATGTGAATAGATTTGTTTGAAGATTGGCTTTTAAATATTACATTGTAAACATTGTATATAATGCAGTCTCATGAAGTAAAATAAGTATAACAAATGTGTGCATCTATCAGACAGACAAATAGAGGTACTAGTGCAACCCTGTAGATGCTTCGTTAAAAATCATATGGTATATTATGTTCAGTTCTGGAAACTGGGAGCGAAGTGGGGGGCCGCATTTGCGGAAGGTGGAGGCTCCAACGTCGACTGCAATGAGCCGAATGCTCATTGCTGGCCGCAAATGTGGACCCTCGCTCTACGGCGCCTCACACGCAGTTACAAACACCCACACAAGCGGCACTTTACCAAAATAGATCTAACACGCAATCACTATATACGCACATACAAAAAAAATACAAACCACAGGACTTAGAACGGAAAATTTATGGACTTAGCATAAAAAAATACGAACCGCGGGACGTAGAAAAAAAACATTACGACCTCGCAAAAAAACGACCTTAACGGCCAAACTGCGCGCACCTGAAAACATTAAAGACACAATAAATACACACACAAAATACATAAAAAGCTTACCCACAGCAAGGGGGGGCACCCAGGATCTCTGCAAGTGAAGTTACACCTCAATTTAAGTCCACATTCCCGAGTTTAGACACACGAAAATCCCCTAAGCAAGAGAAAAAATGGCCACCGAAAAAAACGAAAACAAGGCTGCAGGACCCTAAAGCCGCAAAACAACACCAAGCACAGACAGATTTTTCAAAAACCTGTACGAGGTAAAGATACACTTTTAGTAAGGACGCTAAATCATCCACAGCCGCGTACCACATACACATTCGCCTCCATTTCACAACACTAACTTACACAATGCGGAAGTACACAGCTACCCTATCGGCTTCCCCTCGCGCATGCAGCATATTTACACTACACACTTCACACATTGCTGACACTTACACCTCAGCTCCAGACCAGTGCAAACCTACATTGTATGCTGCACAAACATCGAAACAGATTGTCAGCTCTTCAGCACAATGCTTCCTGCATATATTACTTAGAAATAGGTAAAGTATATTCATTTATTAATGTATTCATTATTT
This sequence comes from Discoglossus pictus, assembly GCA_027410445.1. Lineage (NCBI taxonomy): Eukaryota > Metazoa > Chordata > Amphibia > Anura > Alytidae > Discoglossus > Discoglossus pictus. The sequence goes on along the minus strand of CM050166.1, from coordinate 280,491,917 downwards.
CATTGCCATACAAAATACATATACACAAAAAAGTAAAAAAATAAAAACTATTGCAATAAACACAAAACACATTCACCGCGCGCCTCACAACCAATGCCAACGTTGCACATACCACACAAAATGCACCAGGGGACAGCCTTGCAATAAGCGCAAAAAGCACATCAGCCCCAACCTTACAATGACAGCAAAAGACCCTGTAATAACAAGAAAGAAAAAAAACATCTGCGCAATGAACGCCGAAGGCGCTCATTGCGAAGCATGCCATGAGCGCCAAAGGCGCTCAGCGCAGGCCTCGCAATGAGCGCCAAAGGTCCTCACGGTAAAAAAAGCTTTACATTATGTCTAAAACAGCAGTCCCTGGTTTACAATTTCATGCCCGTAATTTTTTGACGGGCAATTCGCTAGAAATAAAATATTGTATAATCTTTTAACCAAATTAATTTCTATTTGGTTAAATAACTTGTTCCTAGATAATCATTGTAAGAATAATCTACGCTATTATTGGTAATAATATTTTTGTTAATGATATTATTTAGTTTAAATTTGATTAACCAATTTTTCACAACCGTTTTAATTATTATTAACTTATTTATGCTTTTTTCTATTCTTTTCTCAATTAAAACATTTTTGAACATGGGGATTTCTATTGTTGTTCTTAATGTTCTTGATATATATCTAAGAAACCAGAGTAGATATAATAGAGGATAGGGTCCCTATTTGGGAGCCCTACTCCCCCCTGACGCTGTTCAAGACAATAAAAAGGATAAGAGGATAAAGTGTTCATTACACTAAGATTTTTCTATCTCTTGATGCATATAATCCTTATAATTTAAAAAGAAAATACTTTTTCACATAGTATTGTTCCTAAATTTAATGAAGAATAAGAAATGTTATTAGAATCAATAAAAGTTATGTTTTAAAATAAGCAAGAGTGCAGGAATAAAAACTGTGTTTCTACCCTAAAAATTTTTTTCAATTGCACATTAAACTACAGTCACGTTCACAGGGGTGAATGGACTGGGTAGCCACATGTCAATGACAGGGGCTTTAAGTGTGGCTATATTATTTAAATGGATTAGTTTAGAAGATTCTATATATTGGGAATATAAAAGCAATTTGCTAAATGTTGTCCGGAAATGGTCGTATCAGCCAGTAGGAGAGAAAAGACTTTGCATTTCTTGGAAACTAAGTAATAGAATTATTTTTGATTGAAATATATTTTTATAAAATGACAAGTGACATGTTTCTAATTACAAGAGTGATTTGTAGCATTATTATAAGACAAATAATGAGAAGCTTCCCAGAATTATGCTAGCATACAAGTCAATCCATCATCCACACCAGTTTGATGATTTGCCACTCTCTTTATTGTATCGTTTACATTGTATATTGTCCTATATGTGATAAAGACTATTTAAACACCAACATTTTCACAGGCCTGATATTTATTATTTTGTATATGTATCCCAGCTCTCATCTTCAGTGATGGCTAGCAGATCATGTTTCTAAGATATGAGAACGACATTCGTGAGTCATAATAAAAGGAGAGGTAGTCATGGAGGTTTGAATGTCGGTGATAATTCAGTCAAAGTTTGTGCTCCATGGTTTAATATAAAAGGGTTCACAATGAAAGGGCTTAGAGTAGGAACGTAATTTAAATGGTGATTCGCTTTAAGTATTTAGAAGCTTTAGAAGGGATAAATAGTAAATGTAATATAGCAACAGAGGTAAGGAAGTAGGAGGCCATATGTTCAGAATCAGGAAAGTTACCTATTGGCTGCCCACTGATGTTTCTTCAACTTAACAGATGTTAGGTTATTTAACCTAATAAGTACTTAGAGCCAGCAGGTACACCATAAACATATTAAATAGCTTTTGATTTAGTTAAAAAGGCATTTTTAAACAAAGTTGAAAGCAAGATAGGAGGATTGTATCGCTCCACCCATTATGCTCAGCACAAACATTGCATTGGCTTGGCCAGAGTCTCCTGAAGCCATTGATTAAACTAACGTGATATATGTAAACAACAGTTTTTGACAGAAGTTCTATACAAGAGAACATACTTCAACTTGCAACAAGTTTTCAAAGAAGTGTTTAGAATTTTTGTCAAAGTGAGCTGTCAAAATATTACTCAAGATCTCTTTAACATCCCATGCAGGAGTACAGTATATTGATCAAGCAGCTTGACTCAACTTACCCTCAAGTTTATGATAAATCAATTTGCTTTTTTTTTCTTGAAAGTTATGCAGTTTCCCAACGATTTATATTTCGGTTAGTATTATATTTTATTTGTAATGCGGCAACATATTCTGTAGTGCTATACAAGGGTTAAATATAAGGCAAAAACTATTTGTCTTTATACTTTCTTTAAAGCACCTTGCAACTGTCAATCTATTGGGTATGGGTGTGGTACAGGAGGGTGATAGATGCATTGTGCATATTAAGGCGGCAGGGGATAAGCTTCGTTTAACAAATGCTTTTAATTTATTTTTTGAAGGTTTATGAGGAAGACAGTGTAGGGAGTGAGGCAAGGGGTTCCACAGAGTTGGGGCAACACAAGTAAAGTCCTGAAGGCAGGAGTTAGAGGAGGTGTTAAGAGAAGAGGCACGAAGAAGGTCATTTGCAGAACGAATAGGGCTGTTGGGAGGGTATTTTATGATGAGAGCAGAGATATAAGAGAGTATTTTATGATGAGAGCAGAGATATAAGAGGGGGCATTATTATGAAAGGTATATGCAAGTGAGCTGGATTATGAATGCATCGGATAGAGGGAAATTAGTAGTGTGTGATTATATTTATTTGCATGCACTGTGTTTTTTAGCTTTGCATTACAAGAAAAAAAAAACTACTGCAGGTGATGTTTACACCCCCAGGATTGAGCTAGGCTCCTGAGAGGGTTCGTTTTTGTAAAAGTGTACCCTGTCTATGTGAGCATGCCCAGCTTTGCAGCCAATCAACAGTGCTGTATGCAGCCATCTAGATCAGGCTGCTACATTGGGTCGTTAAAGGACCATAAATCGACATTCAAGTAAAAATGGTTGAGCGGTTACACAGTAGACATACACCCTCTCCTTGATAAATTCTGACAAATTATTATTGTACTGAAACCAAACATTTCAGCTTCTTCTTCCTATTCTAATCTGTCTTTTATTCAAATGAGCATTTATGCTTGAAATATGGTCCTGCAATGACCTGCAAAGTTTGAGGAAGAGAACGTTCATGGTCTCTGTGCATGTGTCTCTGTGTGAGTGAGTCCATGCAATTCACTGGGGCTGGGAGAGATCTCAGGGGCAAATCACCAGGCTGGGAGATGTGATGGGACAATTCATTGGGGCTGGGAGAGATCACAGGAGCAATTCACTGAGACTGGGAGGTGATGGGGTAAATCACTGGGGCTGGGGGGGGGGGGGGTTCAGGGGAAGTTTCACCTGGGATGTGGATAAAACTATCAGTGAATGAGGGGACACAGACCTTGTTCTGGGTATTACAGAAATCTAGATACAATGTATTATGTATGCTAGTTTTCACTGGGATTTTAGGGGGTGTCAGCATTGATAGAAAACAGTTTGCAAATGCAAGAAAAATCAGCAAAGTTTAGGGTAATCATTTAAATGTTTATTTTGGTATATTTTCATGCAAACAATTTTTTTCATACACTACTAATTGTCCTCTATCAGATGCATTCATAATCCAGCTCACTTGCATATACCTTTAAGAGCTTTATATGTTAGGGTCATGATTTTAAATCTTATTCTGGAGGCTATAAGAGATGAGTGACTGACAGAGAGGTACTGCAGAAACAGAGCATTGAGTAAGGTAGAGCGGAGGGATATGAGAAATGAAACAGAAGGCAGGATATTTTTTCAGTGTCACTTTAAAAACAGTACTTTAGTATTTTCTTTTTAGAAGTTATTATATTTTACATTATATTATAATTAATTTATTTTCACATCTTAATTTTAAATTACATATTTTAGTAGTTCACATTATCTAGAGATACAAAAAAGAAAAGAAAATGTCTCCCTAGAAGCAGGGGTAATAAAGGGGTAAAGGAAAAGGACTGTACCAAAATGTATCAACATATGATAGTGGTGTACAAGATAAATGATCTTCTAAATGACGTGAATAATGAAAACCTGATCATCAACCTAACAAATATCACACTAAGTGAAAAACAAAAAAAGATCCTATCTAAAGGACTGTCTTTCATACCCTCTAATTATACGAATCTATTTACAAACATAAAAGATATTAATCTTTTTGTAAGAAAGTTGGCGCTGAAAAAATTCTTCTTTGACAAGGATAAAAGAAGACTAGAAGAAATGGGGCTAACGATAGAAGACAAAGATACGTTAGACAACCTGATGTCTCTATTAAAAGAGGAAGATGCGAATGACCAAAAACAGAAGTCATTCAAAAAGAACAGCAGATTTACCCCAGAATTAAAGCATTATGGTAATTTGCAAATGTTTCTAGAACTAGTCACTAAAGATCTCGAAATCCTGGACCAAATTAATAAGTCTAATGTTCTAAATATATCTAAAAATAATATTACGCAAGAAGAACGAAGAGCGATTGATGAAATCAAAAAACTTGATATAGAAATTAAGAAAGCAGATAAGGGGGTAATATTGTACTAATGCACAAAGACGACTATCTAGAGATGTGCTTAACCCTTCTACGAGATTCTGATACCTACGAAATTCTTCAGAGAAACCCAACAGGGGAATACTCTACAGAATTACAAAGGCTCCTTCTACAAGCAATGGAAGAAGGCATAATAACAAAGGCGAATTATGAATATCTTCTCCCGAAGGATCCAACGGCTGCCACGTTTTATGCACTACCAAAAGTGCATAAAAAACGAACCCCTATCCCGGGTAGACCGATAGTCTCCAGCACTAACTGCTTAACCGAAAAAGCGAGTCAGTTCATCGATCAAGAACTCAAAGAAATAGTTAAAAGTCTACCATCCCACATAGAAGACACCATGGATACACTTAAAAATATAGAAGGATTAGAGCTACCCCCTACTTCTATACTAGGGACAGTCGATGTGGAGCAACTCTACTCTAGCATCCCTAATGACCAAGGTTTGAAAGCTGTGAAATACTACCTGGATATGAGAAGCTCAAAAAAGAAGACAAGAAATGATTTTATTTTAAAACTCTTGGAATTCGTTCTGACAAAAAATTTCTTCTTCTTCCATGGTAAATGGTACCACCAAATAAGGGGTACGGCTATGGGCACAAGCTGTGCACCAAGTTACGCCAATCTATTCCTAGGAATGTGGGAGAATACTCGAGTCTTTTGTGATGAAATTGATACGGATAAGATCCTATTATGGAAAAGATACATCGACGATGTTCTTCTGTGCTGGGAAGGAACAATAAAAGAATTAGAAATATTTGTGCTTCAACTCAACAAAAACACTATGAACATAAAACTGACATGGGAAGCCGGTGAAAATGAAATGAATTTTCTTGATCTAAAGATCACAAAATCCATCGAAGGCAAACTCCACACCACCCTATTCAGAAAGGAAACGCCAACCAACACAATACTGGCATGGACCAGTCAACACCCTAAATCACAGAAATCAAGTATACCGTTCGGTCAATATTTAAGACTTTGCCGTAACTGTGATACATTGGATGAATTCAAAATAAAAGCATCTGAACTTAAAATGAGATTAAGATATAGGGGCTATCCAAATAGAGTGTTAAAGAATGCCTATAAAAAGGCTTTAAACAAAGATAGAACTGAACTGCTTTTTAAAAAACAACCCAGGAAGAAAGATGAGAAAACGAGATGTATCCTTTCCTTTGGTACAGACAGTGAACAAGTTAATGAAATCATCAAGAAACACTGGTACCTCATAAGCGAGGATGAAGCACTCAAGAACACACTATCAGATCACCCGAACATCACATATAGAAGAGGAGTTAACTTAGGAGATCAATTTGTTAATAGCTTCTTTAGGAATAAAAAAGAAGAAAGTAAGAACTGGTTGGCAAAGACCAAAGGTCTCTTTAGATGTGGAAACTGCAAAGCATGTGATTATATAAAACCAGAAAAATCGTTCCATCACCCATGGACAGATAAACTATATCCTATTAACTCATTCTATAACTGTCTATCTACCCACGTTGTCTACATTATAGTTTGCAAATGCAATAAGCTCTACTTGGGTAAAACTATAAGACAAATAAGGAGAAGAATACTGGAACATGTCTACTCTATTACTAACAAACTGGATACACCTATCTCCAGACATGTTAGACTTTACCATCAAGGGGACATTAAAAGCCTGGAATTCCATATTATCAACGATATCAAAACCTCAATAAGAGGAGGCAACATTGATCAAAAATTGATGCAGGAAGAATGTAAATGGATATATTTAATGGGGGCCCAGGGCCCATGGAGCCTTAATGAAGGGTTTACCTTCAGTCCATTTATATAGTTCTTTCGTGTAAGATAAAATTTCCCTTTTCTTTAAAACCTGTAAACGAGTTCACTTATTTCCTAACCATTGTATTTTTTATTTCGATAAACTACTCTTGTAATAGAGATAATAGTGATATAAATATATTATACTTCTCTAAATTATCATCTAATCAATATTTTCATTAAATTCTATATATTACATACTATATTATTCTTTTTTATTTTATATTTTCATTTAGTAGTGGCTTTGTTGCTCTCCCTTTTTTTAGCAGGAGCCGGTAAGGGTCTGTCCTCATTAGTTAAACACCCTGAAAGGGTTTAGTAATCTATTCCCTCCTCTAACAAATAGTGTTGTTTATATTAGGAACAATAAAGTTGGTGACTCCAAAATTCAGAATATGAAAAACCTAAGGTTGGGGTTTCCCTAGGGAAACTCTCGCAAGGCTTTTTTGTTATGCCTTTAAACCCCGTTGCTCTATGTGAGAATTTGTAGATATAGCTCAATGCATTGGGCCGTATGGGAGGCCTGACGTCATCACGTCACGTGCGTCGGTGTAACAGCGTCACGTGCGTCATTACGTCACGAGCGTCGGCGTAACAGCGGAGTGACGCAACCCCGCAGTGAGGACGCAGACATTAGGGAAGGGAATTCCCCTTACCTTCTTGCTATCTACATACACACGAGTGACAGGGGCGCGATTACAAGCCCAGTCAACGCCGTCATCACGTCACGTGCGTCGGCGTAACAGCTGAGTGGCGCAACCCTGTAGTGATGACGCAGACATTAGGGAAGGGAATTCCCCTTTCCTCCCTTCTTTCTACATACACATGAGGGATAGGGGCGTGATTACAGGCCCAGCCAATCGCCCATAAATGCGTATAACGATCAACACATAAAAACCCTGCGAATCACTAACCCATTCACTCACTCTATGTGCCTTGATAAAGATAGTGCTGTAACTATCGAAACCGGTCGGCTTTAAATATTTATTTCTTTTTTATGTATTATTACTAGGCTATGACTACATCTTGATACCCTCCTTTATCCTTTCTCCTTCTTGTTTGGAGTATCTGGAGCACACTGGTGTGTACTTGGAGCCGCAAGGTAAGAGCAGGTGGAGCAGGACTTTTTTCCTTCTATGATACAGCGCAGCCACATTTTAAGCTGTGCTCTGGTGTACTGTTCACCATTGTTGCCCTGTTCTATGTTCACTTTGGGTACTTCAGTACTCTTCAAGATACCATAGGCCTCTTAATATTTATTTTTTCTGTATTTTATACCACTCCTTTTTCTATATTTTTCACCTTTTGATTTATATATAGTCCTATGATTGTTTCAACAGATATATGAGGACTCCATTAATAGGATACTAGGATGTTTAAGTAATGCTTAGCGTTGCTTACCTAGTATTCCTATATTATCTTGTACACCACTATCATATGGTGATACATTTTGGTACAGTCCTTTGCCTTTACCCCTTTATTACCCCTGCTTCTAGGGAGACATTTTCTTTTCTTTTTTGTATCTCTATTATATAGGTGCTAAGCGCCTTCTTTTCTTTTTTTCTTTTTTTTTTATGAAGTTCACATTATCTACACTAAATTCTAAACTTCAACGTTCCCTTTTTCATGTATACCATCCTTTGAGGTTTTAACAACTACCTTGTTATTTTATACAACAAAAAAAAAAACAATCATTATTTTATTTGTTTTTTTTAGTAAATGGTATTTTTCTTTTACTAGTCAACACAATAATACCTCATACACACAAAACAGAGCATGTGTGAAATAAGGGCACTTAAGAGCCATTAAAAGGGACATAGAATGGTTTTGCCACCAGAAAGCCAAGAATGAGGCTGTCAGTGCCCCCAGACTAATGGCAACTTCTCTCTAAATCTGTCATTTGAAAGTGATAATTTGTCCATATTACATTAGCCTAGCACCTAAAATTGCTTACAAAGCATTGATTGCTAAGGGTAATTACAAGTAGTGACATATATTGTTTCATGACAGATGATGAAAAACTGCAAAGCCAATAAATAACTAGAGGCAACTTCCCATTGTTGCATAAAAGTAAGATATTTTCTATGTCATTCCACTTGCCTAACAGATCAGCAACAAGAAAACCTAATTAGAGTACCGGTACTTTAAATAATCAGTGCTTTAAATTATTGATTGATAACTGTGCAGTATCACAATAGCAAGATAATTTATGTTATTAGAGTCTTGCTAAAAAACTGAGGGGAAAACAGATCTCCTGCCTGCTTGCGACACGCAAAGGTGGTCAGAATGATCTTTTCTTTCCTTATTGTTTATATCGTGGAGAGCAATTCAATCACCTTTCTCCCCACCACAATGGGCCTCATTCTATTATCGGCCGTAAAACGGCTGCAAGGCTGCGATTCCTTGCGGGGGTTCCGTTATCTTGCAATTCAATTATACGGCCCCGCAAGGATCTCCCCTTACGGACGGCTGTATATCTTGCAACCGGCCGTAAGCTCAGAAATCTTTATATATTCAAGACGGCACTGTACAGCTCTGTAAATGCTAGGGATCATATTGGGGGACATGAGGATTAATAGCAACCCACTCTCAAGCTTGCACATCAGCCCAAACCCGAGTTTACATTAACTGTTTATTTTCCGGCCGCAGCGTGGGCGGGTCTGAGGTGCTCCAAGCACTCTGGACTTTTTACATGGATATGTGACATAAATTAAAAAAATATTTTTTTTTACGGATTTGAGTATAGGGGAATGTTGTGCTATTTTTGCTAACACCTACAATCACTTTATAGTCTCCTCAGAGTGCAGGATGGCTTTATTTCGGCTTTATAATGTGCTTAATTGGTGCTAGCGGGACCTTTTTGCTGCAAGTAAGCTGCGGCTCGCTTTTAGCCTTGCGGCCCCGCATCTCCTACGGCCGATAATAGAATGAGGTCCAATGTATTTAGTGTGTTGGAAGTTGTATGATAGAGTTAGTACTTAAAGGACCACAAACAAATAAAACTAATAAAAACTTTACAGATTCCAATGCCTAATATTAAATTAAAAAGTATAAACTTTTTTTTTTAAGCAATCACCTTATCAAGCAATACTAAAATGGTGACATCCATTTGTCTGTAAGTGCTGCTGTGTAATATCCCTTGCAGGCACTCAAACTAGCTTACGTTCTTTACACACACATTATAATTACTGTGCCACAAACAAATAAGCCGCTTCACCCACTGTGCAATAGTCCCAATCAAACAGAACACTATAACTAACGTGACAATTACCATGGCTTCATACCGATAAGTGTGAAGCCCCTCTCTGTGTGCATGGCTTTCACTCACACATGTGAAATGTGGCATCCTACATGAAGGAGAATAGGAGGTTGGGGAGGTTCCAGAAGATGAGAAGCTGTTACCCTGCTGTCACCTATTTAAAAAAAAATATATAAAACAAACAAAATTGCCCCATGAGTACCTTTAAAATCACTTGCATGAAATAAATGTGTAATTTCTGTTCTTTTAATTGGTCAAAATTATATGTCATGATATCCATAGCTTTTCCATTTCTGCTGTACCTTATTGCATTGCAAATAAATACATTTCCACAAGCAAAGCTTTATATCTATGATTTATATTAATTATTTCTCCACCAACTCTACTGACTGCTTATATATTTAACTAGCGAATTGCCCGTCAAAAAATTACGGCAATGAAATTGTAAGTGAGCTAATGCTGTTTGGTGTTTAATAATCAAATAAATAATACATTAATAAATTAATATACTTTACCTATTTTGAAGTAATATATGCAGGAAGCATTCTGTTGAAGAGCTGACAATCTGTTTTGATGTTGCTGGAGCATTAGTGGTGTGGAGCTGCTGTGTAAGCGTGATGAATGTGTGCAGTGTAATAGTGTGCGTGCGCGAGACCAAACCGTTAGCGTAGCTGTGTACTTTCGCATTGTTCTAAAATGGCGGCTAACGTGTGTTATGCGTCTGTAGCGGAATATCCGTAGGTGTTTTGTGGTGTTTTGCGTGTTTCTCGTGGTGTTTTGTGTGTTTACAGTGCTGTAGCCTCGTTATTGTTTTTCTCTCGCTTAGAGAATTTTTTAGTGTCTAAACTCTTTTATTTTGAGTTAAATTAAGGTGTAACTTCATTTTTTGAGGTGCTGGATGCTCCCTCTTGCTGTAGGTAAGCTTTTTATGTATGTTCTGTGTGTATTTATTGTGTTTTTCATTTTTTCATGTCCGCAGGTTGCGGACAATTTTTGCAAGGTCGTAATGGGTGGAAACGTGTCTCGTATGTTGTTTGCGTTACGACGTAAAGTTTGCGAGGGTCGCAGTTGCTGGCAAGGAGAGCCTTCGGCGCTCCATGCCAGCAACTGAGGCCCTAGCTTTGAGAGGGCTGCTGCTTGCTATTAGCAACGGCTCGTATGCTCACAACTATATACCGTATATACTCGAGTATAAGCCGAGGCACCTATTTTACCACAAAATACTGGGTAAAATGAGTGACTCGAGTATAAGCCGAGGGTGGGAAATGTGCTGCCCCCTGTGTCCCCCCTCTCTCTCCTGTGTCTCTTCCTCCCTTATCACCCTCCTCAACCCCCCTCCTCATTCTCAACCCCACTCCTCATCCTCAACCTCCCTCCTCATCCTCAACCTCCCTCCTCATCCTCAACCCCCTCATCCTCAACCCCCTCCTCAACCTCAACCTCCCTCCTCATCGTCAACCTCCCTCCTCAACCTCAATCTCCCTCCTCATCCTCAACCTCCCTCCTCATCCTCAACCTCCCTCCTCATCCTCAACCCCATCCTCAACCTCCCTCCTCATCCTCAACCTCCCTCCTCATCCTCAACCCCCTCCTCATCTTCCCTCCTCAACACCCCCTCAACCTCACTCCTCAACCCCCCATCCTCATCCTCCCCCCTCAACCCCCCATCCTCCCCCCTCAACCACCCATCCTCCCCCCTCAACCCCCCATCCTCATCCTCAACCCCCTCATCCTCAACCCCCTCCTCATCCTCAACCCCCCATCCTCATCCCCCTCCTCAACCTCAACCTCCCTCCTCCTCATCAACCCCCTCCTCACCCCCCCTCAACCTCAACCCCCCTCCTCCTCATCAACCCCCTCCTCAACCCCCCATCCTCAACCCCCCATTCTCATCCTCAACCCCCCCATCCTCATCCTCAACCCTCCCATCCTCATCCCCCTCCTCACCCCCCTCAACCTCAACCCCCCTCCTCAACCTCCCTCCTCCTCATCAACCCCCTCCTCACCCCCCTCAACCTCAACCCCCCTCCTCAACCTCCCTCCTCCTCATCAACCCCCTCCTCAACCCCCCCATCCTCAACCCCCCATCCCGCGAGGGCCGCGTCAGCAACGGCTCGTATGCTCACAACTATATATGTGATGTTGAAATCTGGCCTCACTATCTTGTGATGTTAAGTGTAATATAATGATGCAGTTTACCGTTTGATTATTTGAGAGTCACAAGGTATAAGTGAATATTAAAGAGACATGGAACACACCTATTTTCATGCATTTATAAGAGCTTGTTTTGATTTTTTTTGTATGAAAAAATATTAAGTAAACTTTTTAAAGTAATTGAAACTAACAGATAATTCAGAGAGCGCACATTTATTTGAAAAAAAGAAAAAACATTGTGGCACACGATGAACAAAGAAAAATAGTCGTTCCATGTCTCTTTAAATACCTGAATTTAAAAAGAGAAATAATTAGAACAATTCAGTCAAAAACATTCACAGCCTTATTAAATTGTGATTTGGCCAATTAAATAGGGCTTTATTTAAGCACATAGCATATTTTTTTACAGAAGTTTTTAGTTAGTGAAGACCTTTCTTTTGGATAGAAGTTCACTAACTAACAACTTCTGCAAACAATATTCTATATGCTTAAATAGAGCCCTATTCAATTGGCCGAATCGCAATTTAATAAAGCTGTCAGGGTTTAACATTCAAGACAAAGACATTTTCTCATACAGAAAGTGTCTCTAACCTTGTCTAAGATATGATATATCCATAACCTTTTCTGAAAGCCAGACAATTAACATCATCATCAAGGGAAGCTGTAGTTCTCTTTGACTTTATAGGAAAGAAAACTTATATTGAAATATTTTGCAGCAAGTTGCTTTAAAAAAAATCATATTTGTAAATCAAGATTAAATAAAACACCAGGCAGATGACCATGGCTATAGAACTAACCTATTAAGGTTGGTTCGTTCTCTGATGAGTACCTCTGACTTTGTTGTTTTGTATATGCAAATTACCTTTAGGGTTTAGTCTCCCTAAGGATGATAGGGGACTCCAGACGTGGACCCCTTGCTCACTGTGCCTTTGGGAGTTCAGCTGCACCTCACTGACGAGGCCCATAAAGGCAGAAACGCGTCTGGGGTTTGCTGTTTCTCCTGTTCAGGGTAGAATTGCCTGGTATTTCGGGGCTGCGTCACTCTTTTGAGTGGCACCAGACTGATATACTAAAGGATATTTCTCCCTGTGAAGGGCACAAGTGAGCTAAAAGAGGTTGCTCTCAGAGTGGCTTATCATGGCTATAGAACTAACCTATTAAGGTTGGGTCATTCTCTGATGAGCACCTCTGACTTTGTTGTTTTGCATTTATATATAATATAAATTATAGGTCAAAGCTTTTATGGGAAAGAAATACTGTACCTCTAGTGGCCAAATCTATTTCTATTTTTTGTTTCCCTTATTCATTTAATCTGGGGGGATTTGTCCTCCCCATCCCCCCAGTTCCTATGCCCCTGATTATAAAGAATATACTATATAGAATATAGTATGTCTCATCCACTGACACTAAGCTGGCCTTTGGGGTACCTGTAAGCAGGTTACAATAGAGCTGTTACCTCTGTGTAGGCAGTAGGAGTGGGGATAATAATGTAAAGTGGCAGGAGCAGTGACATCAGCCCACCCTGCTTCCAAGCTCCATAATAGTCCAGCACACAGACAGAGATGACCACACCCTGATAGACACAAGTAGGGGAGATATAAAGCTAAGCTTGAGGGGAAAACTGACAGTTTAAAGGCTAATACAAATGTAAAATTGTATTTATTTTAAATTTCATACTGTTTTTAATAACCTATACCCAGCAAAGAATATATGAACCGTACTACAGTGATAATTTAACTTACTGGTAAAATAAAGACGGATCAAAGCAATTGTTTTTAACTGCATGTCTGTTGTTTTCATGTTAATTTTCTTCAGTTCATATAATTTATTTTCATTTATTTCCATTTAGTATATCTGCTCCAAGGATGTTAGATTCACCTTTCTGGGCAAAATAATTTAAATAAAAAGTCACATAACAGATGACAAAATACAGTAAAACCTTATAGTAAATATGTAATAGCATGTGTGTTCAGTAGATGCTGTGGGTTCATGAGAGGACACAAGCTTGGAGAGTGGAGGTTGTTCTGTCACTGTACTGCTGTTTACATTGGACCACTAATGACATCTTACATATTATATATTACATTAAATATAAAAAATGTAATCATAATAAAATAGATCTATCAGTTAGAAACTTATATTAATGTTACTGCTGGGGGAATAGATTTCTCTCCATTGTTCGTTAAGGTTTAAAGGGCCACTGTAGTCATGAAGTTAAACACATTTCATGAAAATGGTCAAATATATATCAAGTTTGTACCAAGCTAATAACATCAGCAAGGGTTCCCTAGTGGTCCAGTGGTTAGGATTCGGGGCTTTCACTGCTGAGACTTGAGTACAACTCCAGCCAGGGAACCAAGAGGTCATACCACCCTGAAGCCATACAAGGTTGGGTCTGGTCAGTACTTGAATGGGAGACTACTTAGGAATACCAGGATCTGTATGCTATGGCCCACTGGAGAAGAAACTGGAGAGCCAATCCAGTATATCTTCCAAGAACCCCAAGTGGATCAGCATGGTGTCCTTTTGTCACAGAGAGTGGGACATGACTGAGCAGCACAAACAACACAAATAACATCAGTTGCTGTGTAAGCCATTTTGAAGACTACAGGAATTCATGTCTGTTTGTTACATCACTTCCTGAGAGTAGACTGTAAGTTTGTGAGTTTTCAATCTTGTAAGGTGCTTTTGGGGAAAGCACTGTGTATGTTTGATTTTAAGCTCTCAGGGCCCTCCATTTTTTTTGCATTGTGTTAATATTATGTTGACTTGAACTTACCCCTGTAGAGAGCTGTGGAATATGTTGATGCGTTACAAATAAAGGGAATAATAAGAGTGAAGGGAGGGGAATAAGGTGTTTGGGTAGTTGGATAAGATTGAAATTGACACCACACCACTCCCACTTATTGGCCCAGAGGCAGTAAATTGTACCAATAGATATAATCACAGATCCCCAGAAATGGAAACTTCCACCAATGTATCATGGATTCCTTCAAGGTCCAGTAGAGACACCAAATGTATTTTTATTTTTTCTAATTAAAAACTAATTGTATGACTTTTTTCCTGCTTAATTAAGTTCTGGGTCAGACTTGGACTTTTCAAATGTATTTCATTTTTTTCATTGTACGAAGGCCCTTTAAAATATACCCGTTACAAAAAAACGTGCACATGAAAATAGGCCAAATGTTTTTAGATTAGTTCAGCTGCCATTTTAGTTCCCACTTATCTGCTTCTTGAGGTGGGAGGAAATGTTGAATGCACAGGATGCTTCTATCTGGATAATGGGAATATGGCAGCTAAAACTGACAGTGCTTTTATGAGGACAAATACAAAGATACACCTTCCTGAGACAAACACAGCAAGAAACAGTCAGGTAAAGAAAATGGAAGCCTACTATAAAGAATTAGGTCCTCATTCAATTTAAATTTTGCCAATTGAAGAGGGCTCTATATAAGCACATAACACATAGTTCAGTAACTAAAAAGTTCTGTATAAAAAATATGTTATGTGCTTATATAGAGCCCTATTCAATTGGCCAACTTGCAATTGAATGAGGCTCTAAATATTTAAAGACTGATTATGTTTTATTTTCTATAAACTAGATGACAGGCTAAAAGTTTTGTTGTTCAAATAACCATATAGATAAAATATGACTGCAGTGGTGTTTTAGTGATTAGTATATGTTTGAATGTAGACTAAACAAACACAGTAGTCAGGTCTGTTCTTTACTTTGTTCTTGTTGTTGTTCAGTGTTTCAGTCATGTCCAACTTTTCGGTGATCATATGGACCAAAGCACACCAGGCACATTTGTTTGATTTTATGCTAATTCCTTATGGTTTTCTTGGAAAAGATACTGGAGTGGATTGCCAGTTCCTTCTCCAATGGACCATGATTAGTCTGACCTCTCTGCTATGACCTGCCCATCTGGGGTGACCCTAGGTCACAGCTTCATTGACACAAGCTCCTTCACCATTACAAGGTAGCGATTCAGAAGTTTTTTCTTTTACTTAGAGGGTAAATCTTGTTTACTGCCTACTGTATACAGTCATGCATTTAAAGGAGTATATTTTATACATTTTAAGTGGAAAATAAATTATATTAACTGAAGACAATTAACATTTAAACAACAGACCAAAAAAAAACAATGTGTTTGACCTTCCTTGCTTACAAAGGAGAAAGTGTAAACAAAGACTCTGTTAATCACTGATTTACAGTAAAAATAATGCGTTAAGTGACGGCTTATATATCCATAAGGCTCACTGCTCAATTTCCTGCAACATATAAGTAAAGAGGAGGAAAAGACAATTTCGTGCTGTCTATATTTAATGTAATTTTCCCTAAATTACTGATTAAGATCTTATACAAAAAAATCTAATAGTTTAAATGCCTTCTAGAAATGTTTGATTTACATCACATTATACGGTTAATCCTTTGCAACTTATATTAAAAATGTAAAAAGATTAGTTCTGTTTTATCCACCATACCTTATCTGTACAGTGCCAGGCCCATTTGTAAGTGATCCTTTAAGATCCGTAGGGTATTTAATAAATACTATAAGACTATTATTATCTGACAAAGGTTAAGTGGCAAAAGTGCTTTTACTTTGACACCTGTAAGGATAATTAGAACTTATTTGTCGCTATGTACTGTAAATGTGATTTTTAGTAGTATACTGCCATCTAGTGGCAAAGTTGGATTATATGGTTGTTATGTTGTAGCCACTAAATAACAGCTTTTCTTAAATCTCAGAAGCCTTATAGTTTCTAAAGAACTTATTTTAAAGATCTAATTCAGGAATTTCCTACAATAAGATAGGTACCAGAGAAGTGAATTAAAGGGCCAGTGTAAGTAGTTTTCAAATCAAATCTATTTTTTTTATTAACTATTAATGAAAACTACAATACATGTGCAAACAGTAGCAAAGAAAGGTTTTAGCAAGAAAATATTATTTCAAAATATAATTTCCCTCAATAATAGTCACTGCAACACTTTTCCTCCACCCCTATTTTGTTCTGGGCACTATTGCCTGGTTGACTATCAGCCCTATTAAATGTGAAGCCCGTAGCGGCATCGGGAAGCTTGCAAGGGATGCGTGCTTGAAATATGGCCGAGTTACATAGCTATAAAATTAGAACAGGCCGCGAGTTACAGGCTTGAGAAGCCAACCCATAAATAATTTTTCGAACGTTTGATGTGCGGCCGTGAACATGATCAATTAGTAAAACCCGTTGTTATGGGTTTAGATGGAGCCAATGGAACCAGAGATCGCCATCATTGCGTCACAGAGAAATGGAGGTTGGATTTCAAAGTCTTATGGGGTTCAATTATGAGTTATGATCTGACCCACATTCCAGATATAATATAATATTGATAAAACCATAAATATGATATTCTATCACATGCGAGTTACAGTACAGGCTTGAGACGCCAACCCATAAATAATTTTTTCAAAAGTTTGATGTGCGGCCGTGAACATGATCAATTAGTAAAACCCGTTGTTACGGGTTTAGATGGAATCAATGGAACCAGAGATCGCCATCATTGCGTCACAGAGAAATGGAGGTTGGATTTCAAAGTCTTATGGGGTTCAATTATGAGTTACGATCAGACCCACATTCCAGATATAATGCAATATTGATAAAACCGTAAATATGATATTCTATCACATGCGAGTTACAGTATATGTATTAACACACTGATTGCTGGGATCGATATAACACGGAAATCAAACATGAAATAAAGTATTTTTAGGGCCGATTTGCAGGCTTGAGAATGTTGTGCTATTAATTCTAAGACCTAACATCACTTTCCCTATTAATATAAGGACAGCAGTGTGTGTATATGTGCATTTAAAGTGCTACGGATTGGACTCTAGTACCCGTTGGCTTCTTGGCTCCATTTGCGGGTTGAACACCAGTGAATTTGTTGCATGATTGGAAACTTAACAGTTACGGGCTTGACAGAACAAAGGATTTGCGGCCACAAAGTTCCACGTTCCATGTCCCGTAGGCCTTTTTTGCTTGCTTTACGGGTCTAATTTAATAGCAAAAAGTCTTGCAGGCTATGTTACGGGCTACGGATTTACACGTTGGGGGAATTTAATAGGGCTGTATAAGTCAACATAAGTTGTATAAAGTATGCAGGCCAGGTCACCTACAGCATGCTCACGTTGGAGAGTTGAGGGCTATGGGATTGCCGCCATAGCACCCCTGATCCTATAATGTTATCATATATAAGGTATACCTAAGGTCTATCTAAGCCTTAATGAAAATGTAATGTATTGTATTGTATGAAGTAAAAATGTAAAGGGACATGGGATGTATCAATGATGGTCTATGTCTGAGCACTGAAAAACAAGTGATTATTTTTAATTGATGAACATTTCCCAGAGTTTTATGTATCCTACGTTGTCTAGAGGTTCCGTCACTCCACAGAGTCTGAAAGGCAAAAAACACAAGCACCCTACATATGGCAATGCAGGATTGCAGCAACCAGTAAACACCAGTTTTTTTGGTTTTATTAGAAGTTCTAACTCTAAATGAAATTTAATATTGCAATGAAGAGAGTATCATTCTGAAGGATGGTCCTTGCAGGACCTGAGAGGAGATATTTATATTAGTTGGTACACAGTTTGAGTCATGTAAAAGCTAACACTGCAGCATTTAAAAACAATAACAAAATTATTTTATATTTACTGCTCTTTCAGAGTCCTTCTAAGGGGTAGAAAGAGAGCTTGGTATTAGGGGTAGAAAGCAGGAACTTTGGCATGGTGTTGGGGATGATAAAATGTTTTGTTAAATAATGGCTATACAGTATTTACTAATTCTGCGTTGATGTATAAGGACTACATTAAACAGAATGAACGGGTTTAGGAGCCAGTATTATTGGGGGGGGGGGGGGGGGGGGGGGACTGTTCTTTCTATGCACAGGCCATAAAATAGCTTATATATACATACATGCAAACATAGAAAAATCGGGAGGAGGGGGGCATTCTCCACCTCTCTCATTGTCCTGGACACTGCTGAAGGAAAGTGAAATATTTCAACTGTGATGACATTATTCAAGCAGTACCAAGATATTCTAATCAGCTTTTATCTCAGTTAAAATCTTTCACTTTCTTTCAGTAGTGCACAAGACAATAAGAATGATGGGGAGGGGTACAGCAGTGGCCATTAATGAGGTAAATTGTATTTTTAATTATATTTATCTAAAAACTTGCTTAGCTGCTGTGTGCACGTGTATTTATGTAAATTAATAGTGAACTAAAAAGGGTTTAACATGAACAGTGTGTACACGGGCCCTTTACAAAAGTTTTACTTAAATAGTGGGATCTTAAAGCAAATACCATTGTGTCCAATTTAACAACATTATAGCTGTTGGGATTAAACATCTGGTTCATTCGTTATTAAAATGGGCCCAAAAATAACTAATCATGGCGTATGAGTTTATGAAAACATAGCAAATATAACTTTAAGAAACACTATTCCTGATTTAACAAGAAGTTACCAGGTTGTACCTCAGTCTTATGAATATACTATAACATTTATTTTCATTGTTTTGCAGTGGCAAATGAAGCTGGTGATAAAAATGCCCGGCCTCTGGCAAGATTTGCAAGTAAGTGTCACCCAAACAAGTCACATAATATTAACATTAAACTGAAACTGTTATGCTGCCTCAAAGAAAGAATATGGCTAACTGCTGTCACAAGTAAACTTTCTTAAAGACATATCTAAGTATCCCTGTTTCTACTTTTTTTAATCTAACACCTGCTGCTTATATCAGAAACATACATTACATTAAGTCTTACTATACGCACACAGATTTATTTTATTTACAAAAATAACTTGTTTTCCACACCCCCATAGCTGCCTATATAGGCACAGTGTACCTACCAATAGAAACACTGCATTCAAGTACGAATGTTAACTCTTTACTAATTTTCAACCTAACAAGCAGCACAATGCAGAGATCTGCAGATCAGTGTCTGACTCCTCCTACTTCCTTCTATAGGGGGACGACACATCCCATGATTCCTTCCTGTACAAACGGCCATCATTGATTATTACATTGCATAGCTGCCTGTGATTGGCCAAAAACAAATTATAAATTTGTTGCCATTTTTAGCAGGGATTTTTACGGGTGTCAACTCACAAATGCAACTGCTAGCAATAGATTTAGCAAACATTAGAGTGAGATTATAAAGGTTTATTTTGGTATTTTCTCATGCAAAAACATGTTTTTATACACTACTGATTCTCCTCTATCAGATGCATTCATAATCCAGGGAATTTATGTGTGCCTTTAATGATGGAAACATAATCCAAACCAAATGTGCCAAAACAAATATTAAATGGTGAAGAAAAAGCATTTTTTTAAAATGTTTACTTAAAATATTACTGTTGTGTATGAAATAATTACTACAGTAATCAGTAATAAAAGAGTTTAAATTGGAACAAACCTTATCAAAAGTATTTAAAAATGTAAAGAGCTGTACTCAATCACTGTATGAGTTGCACTGTAATATTCACCTCCACAAGGGAAAGGGTAGGTACTAAGCCCCTCGAGGGGAAAAAGTTTTTATTATGTTTTAATGATAATCACCGTAACTATTTGACTATCTGGCAGTGTCTTACTAAGCATGTTGGGCTTTTTTTTAAATAGCACATTGATATGGCCTGTTACAAATAGTAAGTGTGCCAAACCATCGTGTGTCCTTATTATATTTTTATCTCGGATGAGTTACTATTAAGTATTATATAGTTGCTTGTATTTGTTCATGTACAATCTTGAGGATTTTGTATTAATCCAATATTAATAGGTGCTGTTGGACAGCTTTGGAGCACCTTAGCCTTCCAGATAGGAGGTTCCCTTGAGGAACTTAGTACTTTCTGTTTACCTTTTATAAGGCTTTAAATTGCTGGAATTCTGTTGGTATTACATTTCGAGGATCTTGTATTCTCTCCAGTAATGATAGGGACTACTTTCCAGCTTTGGACCAGTATAGCCTTCCAGACAGGAGGTTCCCCTCAACGGATTTAGTACCCACACTTTTCCTTGTGTCAAGGTGTATTTTAGAGTGCAACACATACTGTGATTGAGTGTGGTACTTTTCATTTTAAAATAATTATAATAAACTTTGTTCCAACTTAAACTCTTTTTATTATTGTACTAAATATTTTTAAGCACTGGGACTTAATTGAGACCTGTTTTCTTGTGATTACACATTAATCAGTATAAATCCACTTGTAAAGCTTAAAACAGTCTTGTCACAAAGAAACTACTCTGGATACACACATTTTTAAATACCAAATTTCTTATCAATTTTAAAAATAGTGATTAAAAAATACATAAATAGTGTTTCATCTATAGACAGTAGAGTCAAGAGAATCAACAGATTAAACAGCGTGCTTCTCCATTTGTTCAGATAGATGCATTAAAGGACCCCTGTAGTGCATTTACAAGTAAAGCTCATATGTTTGTTGGGCAGAGACTATTAAAAAAAGTGTGCAGTTTAAAATAAATAAAAGTTAATATATTTTGGTTACTTTTGAATGTGTCAGTTTCCATTTAAATAGAAATGTTTATCTTTACCTCCCTCTGCCTTGGTCCCTGGACTAAAAAAAGGTATTAAAGAACAAGAACAGGATGACATAGGGTTGGGGAGATTTTTTCAAGAATTCTCCAAAACGCCATCTATTATTTCTTATAATTACTTTAGCAGCACGCCTTTAAATAAATTCTGTATTCAAAATGAGTATTGTCAGGTTAGATTATATATCTCACATCACCACATGGTGGCAGTATAGTGTATATTTAATCTTGTTAACAGATTAGCCTGTAAATTAAATGAAATACACAAACTTCAAAGGTAATTACAATGTTCAATCAGCAGAAGTTAAAATAAGATAAACATAAATCCGTTGTTATTGGATCACTACTATATTTTATGATCTCAACTATATTTACAAAATATAATACAAAATTAACAATAAATAAAGTTTTATGACCATGGGATCCTCATTGACCTTGATGCACAGAATATTTACCTCTACACTATGAGGGTGATTGATTATTGACCTTGTGGCACCTAATATTAACCTCTATACTCAATGGATCTCCATGGTATACTAAGCTATGACCATTGGGGTCCTTATGGACATACATGGCAATTTATGTCGTTTTTTTTTTCTTATGGACCCCTCTGGTGGTAGGATGATATCCCTTGAAGAATCCCATGGTATAGGTGACATGGAGGTTCATAAGGATAAACCTTGGTCACAGTTTAGTATACTATAGGTCAGCTGAGACCTACATAATATAGGGGTTAATATTAGGTGTCACTGAGCTCCATAGGACCCCTGTGGTATCGGGGTTAATTTTGTGTACCATCAACAGTCCATGAGGCTCCCCCTGGTCATAGCTTAGTGTACCATGAGGGTCCACTGAGACCCCCATAGTATAGGCGTTTATATTAAGTACCACTGGAGAACATAAGGACCCCGATGGTATATTGGTTAATTTTGTGTTCCATGGGGTCCATGAGGATCCCCATGGTCATATCTTAGTGTATCATGAGGGTCCACTTAGACCCCATAGTATAGGAGTTAATATTAGGTACCACTGGAGAACATAAGGACCCCGATAGTATAGTGGTTACTTTTGTGTTCCATGGGGTCCAAGTTTTGTATAGCATGGGTATCTGTAGGGACCCTCATGATATAGGGATTCATTTTAGGTACCATAGGAGTGCATAGAGACCCCCATGGTTATAGTTTAGATCTCCATGGGGGTTCTTAGGCACCCCCATGATAGTCCAACTAGTACAATTTATATACAGTTTCGATGTTCCGTTATTGATGTGTCAGTATCAATTTTACCTGACAATGCTTTATTTTCATTTGTATATGTCTTTAAATATGTAATAGATACAAAAAGCACAAAACACTGATTATCATGAGTGTATTTAGGTTTTATTCTGTCATAGGCCATTCAGATGTGTGCACCCCCCACACACTACTTGTGGCTGCTCCTTTACCCTCTAGATATCTCAAATCATAAGTTTACGTGTGTTTATGAATATATATGGTATGTCAGAAAGTGTCAAGTACACTTACAGAGATAAATATCACAGGATATAGACATTTCTGCACATATACACACATGATTCAATGTATTGCACTGCAACTTTAGTCAGCATGATGCCCCCTGAAAATGTTCTGCCCTAGGCCAAGTCCTCATTGGTTCTGGGCAGAAACACACCCCTCCTGATTAAAAACACCCCTGCTGATTAAACACACCCCTGCTGATTATATTACCCTTCAATTGCAGGATCCAAATCTCAGAACAGCCTGTGGAACACCATTATCAGTGGACTGAATCTCAAAGAAAAGCAGAAGCCAGCGATCGTCACCGACCCGCGGACTCCCGAGGAAATCTTAGCTGATGAATTGCCCCAGGTTGACAGCCCTGACGCCATTCCGAAAACATCTATCAGGTTTGGGAGATCCCACGTTGTATCTTGTCTACCTAAAATTAGAATGTATTACAGGTGCACAGAAAAGCAATATACTTTTAAACTCTGTTTCCTTGACAGTTGTATAATTACATGTTAAAGATACATAAATTCAATGCTATTTATGCTGGATTTTTTCGTGACATTAATTTGATGGTTGATGTTGCTCGGTACAATTTTGCATAAACTGATGACCATTTTTTAAATAAAGCACTAAACGCAGACAGGCTTTGGAATTAAAAGTAATCTTGCTAGTAAAGCTGAGTTTTTGTGATTGATAATAGCAAAGTTAATTTGATGGAAAATGCAATTACTGTTGAACTAAGGTATGAATTCAACATCTTGTTGCAATTTTTGGCTATCTTATATAATGTGTAAAACTTGTATTTGCTACATGATAATCCATTCATAAAGATGGCACAACTATTTCTCATGTAATTTGTTGTTAATAGTGTTTTTGTGCCATAAATAAAGTAAATTTGTATGCATTTTATAATGTTAATGTGTTTGGCTGTCAAACAGATTTTGTGAGAATAATTGTGCGGACTAGCATTCAGGCGTGATAAAACGGTGTTCAAAAGTCTGAATCCAAACTCATAACTCTGCATTTACTAATGTGATTGGCTTTCTCTTACAAATTTGTCTGAATGATTAGCTTTTTGACATTCAAAGTACTATATAAAGAAATCCTATCTCACTGGAGTGGTTCTATACACCCATTCACTTTCATAATCTGCGAGTACAATATCACTAAAAATAGCCAAATTTCTTTATATGTATAACGAATAAGGCTTTTTTCTTGAAATATTTTTGAACTCTGTGCCTATGGGGTCCAACAGCCAGCGGCTTTAGAATTGACAAAAATTGTACACTTTAAAAAAAAAAAATTATTGTAGTTGTGAAAAATAATACAAGATACGTACATACATTTTCGTATTATATTGTCAGTGTGTTTTGTTTTTTGTATCTGTACCTCCCGGATTAAGTTCTTGTAAGTTGCTAAGTGGATAGTGTTTGTTTAAAATAAGAATCTTGGGTTCATAATGTCGGTCAACCTATAGTCCACACCAATGTCAAGTGTATGGTCTTGAGCAATACCATTAAAAACCTACAACAAACATAAGCCATGGAGTTGGATATACACTATCTAACAAGTGTAATAAAAACTATCACATTGGGAAATCATTTAGAATTTATTTATATTAGTTATGTAAAAAAAATATCTCCACAACTTTATCTCTCTATAAATATTACTGTACAAGTATTTTTGGATTTAAAAAGATCAGTAATCATCTGTATAAGAAAGACCTAATTAATGCATTTATTCATTCTTTCTACTTTCATTCATTCTTTCTATACTTTTGAAACATATAAATTATATGTTAAATTAATATGCTTGGTTTTATAAATTGAAGTTCCATTAGTTGTCTGTTTTGAGTGATGATGTGAAATATAAGTGTAAGGGACACATTGACATGATTTATTAAATTCTTACAGTTTGTACAATTGTTTTTAGCTACTTTTTTCTAGCTGAAATTGAAATATAATGAGATCTAGAAGGTTTTTAGATTTCACTAGGAATATAATACACCTATTTATCTATTTACTTGTGTGTACTATTATTGCTTTGTGTTATTTTATGAAGAAATGCTTAAAAGCTCTTTTTTCTGCCTAAATTCTTACAAATAGTTCCCAATTAGCTTTCCCCCTCTGCAGCTCATGAAGACAGTGTCATTATAAGTACAAGGGTTACCCTGTCTCATAACATCCAATCAGTGGAAACATATTCTTTGAGGTCACTGACAGGGTAATTTGAAACACTGCACTTAACACTCTGTGTATTCAGGAGCTGTATGAACTACAGAGAGCAGACCCAAACAGGTACAGATTGGATGATTTTAGGCAAAATAAACAGAGTTTTAAAGTACTTCTTAATAAAATAGTGATACATAGGTATATTATATTTCTAGTGAAAGCCAGAAACCTTCCATGTCACTTTAATTTTCAAGTTTAATTTTATAGACAGCATGAAACTAAGTTTTCTTGAAGTATGTACCTAGACAATGATGAGAAGCATATTTAACTTGAAGTGACACATATGTGACAGTCCTCAAGAGAGCTGCATATACTCTCCATTTTGTTAGATACCATGAAGTATAGACATTAAAGAAATAATAAGAGAAGGTATTTTGTGTACAACATGGAGTGTTATGCCAGGTGATAATGGAGAAAAAGGCCTGTGAGCTATATAAAATAGTCATCAGTAAGGAGAATTTTAGGAAACTACCATGTGTTAAAATTAGTCACATACAGGCAACCCCCAACAATCGCGGGTTTCTCATTTGCGGATTTGACACCCCCTGTTTATTTCTTCTCAAGTTTTCACGCAAGATCTGTATGATGTCTAGGGAGCCCTGTGCCCCCGCCCAAAAAGAACGCTTGGGCCATCGCAAGTGGGCCAAAAGCAACCCTCCCTTACCCCTTGTACCATTTCCGAAGAACATCAGGGGGGTAAAGTGACTATTATGCCAGGTGAATATTAATGAGATACTGTCATCGAGGCAGAAAGTGTGATGACAGTATCTCATTAATATTATTAATAATCTTCCTCTATAATACATTGTTCTAACTTTTCATAATGGTTTGTATCTACCTTGACTGCTTTATGTAACACTGACAATGTCAGGAATAATGGGCTAGTATTATAATTGATTTATGAAATGGTATATTGAAATTTAACCTTGTTTGAAAATATAAACTATCAACTAAACAATATAAATGTATTTTGTTGAAGTGTTTTCAAAAGTGTCTTGTCCTCAGTAACATTATACATCTGTATATAGAAAGAATAAAGTATGCAGCAACCATTATTTTTTTCACAACTGCTGCCCCATAACACTAACAGCATTTGTATTGATAAGATATTTTACATCATCCTTACTACAAGTGTCCAATATGGCATTTTCATATTGAACCAACCAATTATGAGAGACTCTGAAGAATACAGTATGGAAGTTCCCATAATAATACATGTAAAAGTATTACAAAATGTTTTGTTTCTTAATACATTGGTGGCTAGTTAATTGACATAGTTAAATGAATGTATCAAAAGCTTCAGATATGACATACTTTAAAAATAAAGGTTGTACTAAGTACTTTATAAACTGTTAGTCTTTCAGTAAAAGTGCAATGTATTTTTTTTGTCTGTTAAACAGACTTCCTGAACTTTACCACCAGGTTTGATGTCTTGTATTGGTGTTGGAGATTAATCATTCTAATCAATTACTATTATACTTGCGAGGTTCCCTAAAGGGCATTAGGAAGGGCTAAGCAATACCATTGCTGAATGTTACAGCCTGGAAGTAAGTTATTTATGTTATGACAGCAAAGCACTTCAAACATGATACTTATGTGTAGACAAATTCTTTGATTTTAACCTACCCTTATCCCTCTTTCTTTTTTTAAAAACACTCATACATCCAATTTTTATTTTTCCTTCTATTTATAGTAGGATATTTAGTTAGCTGTCAGGCTTCTGTTAAAGAGCCTTCCAGGCAGGAGGATCAACAGATATCATAGGTTTTATATTCTACTAGTGACTTGCCCGTCAAAAAATGACGGCAATTAAATATGTATGTTTGGAATTCTGTTTTGCATGTAATATGCGCAGTTGAGACTTGTAACCTTTTTGTTATCTATAAAGAAGTACAATTATTATATAAAACATGTTTATTTTTTTGACATGCAACTTGTAGGTGTCCAACTGTTAAATGATAATTTTTTAAGAGTAGTAATATTTTAATGTAGGAACAGGTCAACATTGTATTAATGAGAATTGTAAACATGACATAATGTTTTGTAACATGCAACTTGTAGATTAACAACTGGTAAACTAAATATATATTGAATCCAGAGGAAGGCAAACAGTAAAAACCCTCCTTGAAACTTAGCCAATTGTATCAAAGGGGGGGGGAAATAATTCCTTCCTGACACCATTAACTGGCGATCGTATTACTCCCTGGATTAATATTTTGCATTGAATGATACATTTAAATTGTATAACAAAAGGTCCTCGTCCTCTTAACATGAACTTTGAAATATATGCAATTAAACAACTTTGCTCGTTTAAAAAAAAAATATATATATAGTAACATTATAAACAGTAACATAATGAATTAACATTTAAACTGTAATTGTTGTAAAATGCAAGCAAAGTGTTTTGTGGGGCTAATCATGCTAAAAGTCTGCTTCCATAAAATTGTAATCTGTTATTTTGTCGATTTTTGATGGTTGACATTTCGTTGTTATTGTTGTAATTTGTGAAAATGGCACATAGAGTTTCCTATGTTAAATAGTGGTTCTCTAAAAAGAGAATGCCAGACATTAAAGTTCGTCAGCGGGGTGTAACCACTGTTCTCTATGTTTTTTGCCATCTTATAGAGTTTCTTATGGAAATAGTGGTGTTCTAAAAAGAAAATGTAATTCTTGAATTTAAACCACTGTTCTCTATATTGTTTTTTTTGTTTGTTGTACATTTCTTCTTGAAATTACATTATTTTTTGAAAATGGCACATAGAGTTTCCTATGTGAAATAACGGTCCTCGTAAAAGAGTCCCAGAGATATCTAAATTTTTCCTGGAAGTAAAACCACTGTTCTCTATGTTTTTTGCCATTTTAAAGAGTTTCTTATTGAAATAGTGGTGCTCTAAAAAGAGATCGGGTTACTTAAAAGTTGTTCCCCGAAAAGAAACCACTATACTCTATTTGTTTTTTTGTTTTTGGTGTAAAATTTTCGTTGAGGTGAATTTTTTTTTGGGATGGGTCTGTGCCATGTCTGGTATTTGGTGGAATTAAAGTTATAGTACTTCATAGTAGACAATGTTTTTTGTAAAAATGCATCCATCATCTAATAAATCACCTTTACTTTCATTGTTTTCAATGTAAACTTTAATAGCCTCTGGATTCTTGCCTCTTGAGAAGGCAACATACAGCTGGCCATGTGCACATACTGGTTCTTCTAAAAAGATACCCACAGATTTGAAAGTTTGTCCTTGTGATTTATTAATGGTCATGGCGTGCCAAATCTATTCTTGGTATGAAAACTTTCAGCATGTATGAAATAATCCTTTAATTCTTGAACAATTAATCTGGTCCCGTTACATAGGCCTTTTTGGGTTTATATTTTGCAGTAACATGACAATTGCACCTTTCTTTAGCTTCAAAATATGTGGTGGCATTCCAGAGGGAGTTACTGAGTTAATGAATTCAGTTGAAAAGTTTGTCTTTGTCATCACCAAGTACAGAATCCGCACTGTGATATTTCTTTTGTGGTGCATTTATTTTGTTAAGTATTTCATTATTGAGGAGTAATGCATCCTTATTTTTGCATGTTAGTATTACTTTGTTGGCAAGCTCTGCATAGTCCTCGTTATTGTACTTTGGAATATAGCGGATATAAGATCCTGTTTGCAAAGCATTTGAGCTGGGTTGTGCACAGTGTCATCGGGTAAATTTTGTATTCGCTCTGTTTTTCCTTCTCCAATTTTAATGAGCCAATCATTGAATTAATTTCTCCTTCTGATCTCATATTTTGTTGTAATTGAAGATGGGTAAATAGTTTCCATAGTATACTTGCCTTTATACATGTTTCGACAATGTCGGTTCGATTTCCATGTACAACGACAGGTAATGTTTGTCTAAAATCTCCACCTAACAACATTACCTTTCCACCAAATGGCAAATTATTATCCATGACTTCACATAGCAAACGGTCAATACATTGTAGGGCATGGCATAATTGTAGCTTCATCTATTATAATTAATTTACTTTTTTAAAATTTTGCTTGCAATGATGTCAATCGATTATCCGACACTGATGTTTCCAGAATGGGAACTGGCAGTTTAAATCCACTATGCACAGTTCTTCCACCTTCTAACAAAAGTGCGGCAATTCCAGTGGTTGCAAATGCCAGCGCTATTTGACCTTGTGCTCGAACAAAACTCATCAATCTATTACATAGATACGTTTGCCCTGATCCGCCAGGTCCATCCAGATAGAAATAACACTCTTTGACCATGCCATCATCTAGGGCATTTTTGACTGCATTAAATGCTTGCAATTGTAATGTATTTAAAGTTGCAAGTCTTTCTTCTGTTCTTTCTCTTTGTAGTTGAGTGTCATAGTCTTCAAAATTCATGTCGTCTTTGAGACCTGGATCTGGTAGATTAAAACTTGCACAACTTAATCCATGAGTTAAAAAGACCTCTTGGATTTCAATTAATGCTTTTAATTGTGCAATAGGCTCATTGTATCGTTTTGCAAAAGTCTTCAGCCATATTTGTTTTTAATTTGT
Organism: Discoglossus pictus; assembly: GCA_027410445.1. Classification (NCBI taxonomy): domain Eukaryota; kingdom Metazoa; phylum Chordata; class Amphibia; order Anura; family Alytidae; genus Discoglossus; species Discoglossus pictus. The sequence continues at coordinate 280,462,185 of CM050166.1, read as the reverse complement.
CCCACAAGGCTAATGCATTTGGAGCATTTGAGAAGATACAAATGAATGCAAATTGTTCCCTCATCTGCCGTGGCATTTGACATAGTGCTGCTTCTTCTAGCTATATTTTCCATTCTGTATCATCAGCTAGGAAGTTTCTGTGTTGCGCAGCTAAATGAAATGATTCATAAACTATGTCATTAACAGTTCTTAACTGTTTAAAACTTTGTGCACCAGGAACATTTAGAAGTAGTAATCATAAGCAGAAACGTTCAAGGTCTCTTGGACTTACAGTGTAAATTCTTGCGATTATTTTATTTCCACAACTTTTTCGTTTTCGCCATAATCATGAACGAAAACATAATTATATGGAATGTCAATATATAACAATTCCTTTGCCTCTAAGTCAGTAGAATTTATATGAAACCATGCAGTTAGTGTAGTTTGGCAATGCTAACGTTGTGCCAAAGCATTTGTTTCATTTCCAACATGGAAATACACTAAATGTCTTTGTGGCAAATGTACAGCTAATCGATATACCGCATGTCAGCGATCGTGCATTTAAAATTTTAGAAGACGCTACATTGCTTCTGGCGCACTTACATAGCGAGCATCTACATAAGATGCAAGTTCATCATGTACTAACTCACTGTGTTCGTTATTTTCAGCACTTTTGACCACTACAGTAGCTGCATCATAGCCTTTGTAAATATATTTGTAGACATATTTAATGGATTTTATAGAAGTGCAAGCTTCCACATTAATGTGTGCATTATACTTCATTCCAGTAAATGTGGATTGTATGGTACCACATATCTGTTGTCTACCTTTTTGCCATGAATAATGGAGTTTGTCCTTCTCTTCTTCTATATAATGGATAGCCATCACAATTAGCATAAGTTTGGAAGTTTTACCTTACCTTTTTGACAGCAACTAACGAACTCGCCATCTCTGGGTCTTTGAAATGATAAGCCCCACAAAACTGACAGACAATATTCATATCACCCTAATTATGAACCTCTACTGCTAAAGATTTACGTAAAGGACAATTGTGAGAACATATATCAATATGACTCTCTAAACCATCATTGGAAATGTTATCTGATTGTTCAGCAACACTTTCTAAATGCTTTTGTTTTTTAGTTGCCTTCTTAGGGGTAGATTTTAGTTTGTCAGCTGATAGTCTTTTGTTTGCAAGTCTTTTGCGTTCTTTTTCTCGTCAAATTTCTTTCTGCTCCGGCGTCTGATGCTTTGCCCATGTTTTTTGACGTTCTCTAATTTGCCGTCTTTTATCTTTTCCTGTTTCTTGTCAGCATCTGCCATATTAATCTGTAAATAAAAATATTATATTAGTATTTTTGTTCCTTATTGTAATTTTTTTTTTAAGTGCATTTTTTTTTGTTTGTACTATCCTGTTTTGTGTGCAGCACTGTTGTCATTAGAGGTTTAGGTTCTGGGTTTAGGCTTATAGGTTATGGCAGACAAAACAGGATTTATTCTTAAATTTTGTATGTTACCAATATTTGTTGTACTATTCTGTTTTCTGTACGCCACTTTTGAGATTATAGATTTAGGTTATGGTTTAGGCTTATAGGTTAGGGCACACAAAACAGGTTTTATTTTAAAATTTTGTATGTGTTAACAATATTTGTTGTAGTATCCTGTTTTCTGTACACCACTATTGTCATTAGAGGTTTAGGTTCTGGGTTTAGGCTTATAACTTAGGGCACACAAAACAGGATTTATTCTTACATTTTGTATGTGTTAACAATATTTGTTGTAGTATCCTGTTTTCTGTACACCACTGTTGTTATTAGAGGTTTAGGTTGTGGGTTCAGGCTTATAGGTTAGGGTACACAAAACAGGATTTATTCTTAAATTTTGTATGTGTTAACAATATTTGTTATACTATCCTGTTTGCTGTATGCCACTTTTTGGATTATAGATTTAGGTTATGGGTTAGGCTTAGAGGTTGGTGCAGACAAAACAGGATTAATTGTTCCATTTGATATATGTTAACAATATTTGTTGAAGTATCGTGTTTTATGTGCACCATCATTGGTATTAGGGGTTTATGATTGTATTTTGTTTTTCATTTTGACATTGGCGCACAGCAAACAGGAGAGGTGTTTTTTTTTACTTGTTATACTATACCTTGGTTAAAGTATTAGTTGTGTATCAATGACAGAGGGTCCCCTGCTGCCCATCTTCCTCAAACAGTCTTCAGGCAGTGTCTGTTAAAAAAGAGAAAGAGAAATAGTTTTTTAGTTTATTGTTTTTGTTTTTTTTAACAACAGCATCTTCTTTTTGTGAATCCAATGTATATTTGTATATTATCTGTTGTTCTTTCTTTGTCGTGTGTAAAATTGTGCAGATTTGACGGTCCGTGTGAAACTGTGCAGCCCTGCGAATTATTCAGTGACGCTGTTGAGGCAGAGTCTGTTGGAAATGTGAAGAAAAGTGAAATATTGAAATGCAGGATGAATATATACTGTATGTGTCTATATTTTATTTGTAAAAGGCTAATATTTTTTTAAATAGATATGAATAAATTCTATGTTATATATATATTTTTTTTAAATTGAGATTGTTTTAGGGAACATACACATATATGTGTGTTTGAAATCTTAGTATACATGAATACGGTTGTTATTGGCAATATTTGAAAGCAAAGCTTTTTGTTTTTTTTGTTTATGGATTTATTAATTAATTAAATGTATTCTAGCTTACCTCTTTGTTGTAATTTGCAGATTGTAAACTTGTAAAGTGGTAAGGAATTTGATCCATGTGAGCCTGCAAGCGTTAGCAACAACCTGCATGCTGACAACTATATATGTGATGCCATCCCCTTCCTCGTATTCACCATTTTTTCTTTTGAGTTTGAAGGTCTGTTTTGTGTTAAAGTCAAATAAAATTAAATAAAGGGACTTTTTAGGTTTCATTTTTGTTCGTTCAGACCATTTGTAATGTATCCTCTATTTAAATCAGGTACAGTTAAAGCAAAGGTAACCAAAAATCTAAAGCTTTTCAGCTAAAACTTTTAAATCAGTGACAAGCAACCTATTTAAGTTGATGCAAGGTTCACTTCTGAATGATATTTATTATTATTGTTATTCTATACAGACTCTAGCTTATTTTGTACAGATATTCGAATCTATAAAATTAAACTTTATCAAGACGTAATATATAGTTTTCTATCTATCTATCTATCTATCTATCTATCTATCTATCTATCTATCTATCTATCAATCAATTTATCTATCTATCTATCTCAGATGGATTTTTATGTCTATCTACCTGTATTTACATTTCTATTAACTTTCTGTTATTAATAAAAAATAATTCCTTTCTAAAGTAAAACAGAATATTAACTGTATATACTATAACATAATATTGTGTTCATATTGTTGTTTCTCGACACATAGTTTCTACACATATGTTCTACAAGTTAAAATAGGTATAATATTCATTCCACTTGGTAATGATTTAACGTAGCTTTCTTATAAATTATTAAAAATATTGACATAAAAAATCATTAGAAATATAAGTCACTTATAGCTTAAGGGTATTAATTAGTCTTAACAAAGAAGCTGTTGGATGATTTAATGATTTGAAAATAATAGGGGTCCACATGTTCCGTAGTATTGATCAATATATTTAAATAGTACTAAAAACTGCCAGTTGTATAACATTAAATATTTAAAAGCCAAATATTTAAGAGCTTTAAGAGTCCTCGGATGTATCACATATATCGTTGTCAGTGTTGGGAACGTTTGCCATGTAGGTCACGCGAAGCGGGGCGAGCCATTAACACGTGCATGACTTAGGCTGAAATTGCACTGCGAGGCAAGCAGCTGAGGCACGCAGGACTTAGGCTGCAATGAGCGCCATAGGCGCTCATTGCACTGCGAGGCGAGCAGTTGAAGCACGCAGGACTTAGACTTCAATGAGCGCGCAAAGGTGCTCATTGCACTGCAAGCCTCACAAAGCGAGGTGAGCAGTTGAGGCACGCGGGACTTAGGCTGCAATGAGCGCCATAGGTGCTCATTGCACTGCGAGGCGAGCAGTTGAAGCACGCAGGACTTAGACTTCAATGAGCGCGCAAAGGTGCTCATTGCACTGCAAGCCTCACAAAGCGAGGTGAGCAGTTGAGGCACGCGGGACTTAGGCTGCAATGAGCGCCATAGGCGCTCAATGCACTGCGAGGCGAGCAGTTGAAGCACGCAGGACTTAGACTTTAATGAGCGCGGGAAGGTGCTCATTGCACTGCAAGCCAGTTGGTTCAAATGCGTAACTCGAAAACACAGAAAAACACCAAAAAAATAAATAATAACAAACAGCATTGCCAGCCTTACAATTTTATTCCCGTCATTTTTGACGGGTAATTTCCTAGTAACTATATAAGAGTGACCTAGTTTACCATGTTATTACTCCCCCACCGCCCCTTAAGTGTTTTTTTCCTTGAATTGCAGTGGTCCTTAATATGTGAAGTATGTACCTCACTAGCAATATTAGCATCTGCGTAAGTCATGGGCATATTTTTTTTTGAGAAACTCTGGAATTTTGGAGTCAGGAAACCATCATATATTTGTTACTTCACACCCTAAGAACTACATTATAGGTGTGTGTTTGTAGTTATCAGTGGAGGGAGGGTTTTGGGAGGAGGGAACAGGCAGAAGTCCAGAGCCTTTGTTTGACAATAGGATTGAAATTGACATTGTAACACTTTCCCCTCACTGACTCATAAACAGACTCCTTGCATCATTCAATGCAACCACAGCTCTCCAGAAATGTAAATGCCCCTCTCATACACAGAACTTCCACCAACATATCATAGAGTGTTCCAGTGTCTGGCAGAGGCATCAAAATTTTTTTTTTCTGATTACGTATACTCTTAGTCAGAGTTAAACGTTTTCAAACATTTTTTTTCACTGTGTGCTGGTCCTTTAAAGAATATATTAGTAAATTATTGGAATGGTGATATGTACAAATGTAACAAACTGAATAAATAAATGGTATTTTAAATGAATGGATTCTTTCTAGCACAATATGAGGCCCTTTATCTGATACATTGTGGCCCTCAGCATTTCTACCTGTTCTGTGGCCCTTAGTACAAAACAAAGCTGTTATATTTCATGGACGTTTCATCTAAATACATGTTACTCTTTCATGACATAGCACAACATATAAGTAAACGTTTTAGCATTGTTGCCATAAGGTGATTTGAGCTGTTGAAGAACACAGACAAATAAAATGTGACTTTAATACTTTAACTGTAGTCTGATTGGCTCTTACAGGACCACAGTGGTATAAAATGTACTTTCTTGAGGAACTACAATTAAAAATAGACAATGTGCTTTTAGAATGTCAAAAATGAATTAAGTTCTAATTTGTAAGTCTTTTATGCATTTATGCTGCTGTGGAACCTACCATTTTGGTTTCCAATGATCTACTTCTGGACGTGGGAGGAGAGTTCTAAAGCAGAGCTGAAGTTTTTAACCAAACAGATATAACTGACAGTGTTCTCATTAGCACATATACAAATCCTATTAGTTTATAAAGACGCATCCTCCTCATATGGAAACCTGCAGTAATCAATAATTTCATATAAAAGCAAAAAATAAAATGGCCATGTTTGTAAACATTTTGCCAATGATGATCAATTATTTAAAAAAAAGAACGATAGACAAAATGACCATAGTAGTTCTTTAAAAAAGAGTTCTCTTTAATGTAAAAGAAAGATAAGTTTAGGTAGGACGTGTCCTTTAAGACATGCTTTTTTTAAAGAATAATATAATTAATTATATTCCTTTAATGCTTTTCCATCCTGTATTCCCTATTAGTACACAAATGATAAAGAAACATAAACTTACAATTGAATTTTAGTATGCACAGCTAAAGCAATATATACAAACAGAACAATAGACTACACAGTGAAAAGATAAAATCAGACCGGTAATAAACAATGATTTAACTTTTGTCTTTAATAAAAAAATAAAGTCATTTTAAATAACTTGTGCGTGCCTTGTCTGTTACCTCTAGCTATTTGCCTTTTTTGAAAAACAACAGAAAGTACCAGACTGGATACATGTTCCAAAGTTATTACAGTACATTTTATTTAATTAAAATAGATGTTCATTTTTTATACTAGTTTCTTAATTTTAGTTTAGTGTACCTGAGAAACCTTTGGGATATCTATAAACTTTAGGACTGGAAATGATTATATAAATTATTTGGACTGTGCCATTGTAATGCAGCCCAAACGATAAATACAAGCCTAAAATATATTCCTTAGGGTACAATTAAAATCCACTATAGATATTACTGTATATACTCGAGTATAAGCCGAGTTTTTCAGCCCTTTTTTTAAGGCAAAAAAGGGCCCCTTCTGCTTATACTCGAGTCACTCTCCCCCCCCCCCTTGTCTCTCTAACCCCCCCCCCGTGTGTCTCTAACCCCCCCCGTGTGTCTCTAACCCCCCCGTGTGTCTCTAACCCCCCGTGTGTCTCTCTACCCCCCGTGTCTCTTTCCCTCCCCCCTCCTCAACCTAAACCCCCCTCAACCCCCCTCCTCCACCTAAACCCCCCTAAATACCTCCCCCCTCTCCCCTCACTTACCTGCTTGGAGGGGGGTTAAGGGGGGTTTAGGTTGAGGAGGGGGGTTGAGGAGGGGGGTTGGGGTTGGGGGAAATGAGGGGGGAGGTTGAGGGGGGTTGAGGTTGAGGAGGTGGGTTGGGGTTGAGGGGGGTTTAGGTTGAGGAGGGGGGTTGAGGTTGAGAAGGGAGGTTGAGGATGGGGGGTTGAGGATGAGGATGGGGGGGGTTGAGGAGGGGGTTGAGGATGGGGGGGTTGAGGAAGAAGGTTGAGGAGGGGGTTGAGGATGGGGGGTTGAGGAGGGGGTTGAGGAGGGAGGTTGAGGATGAGGAGGGAGGTTGAGGAGGGAGGTTGCGGATGAGGAGGAGGGGTTGAGGAGGGGGGTTGAGGAGAGAGGATGAGGATGGGGGGGTTGAGGAGGGAGGATGAGGATGGGGGGCTTGAGGAGGGGGTTGAGGATGGGGGGGTTGAGGAGGGAGGTTGAGGAAGGGGCTGAGGATGGGGGGGTTGAGGAGGGAGGTTGAGGATGAGGAGGGAGGTTGAGGATGAGGAGGAGGGGTTGAGGAGGGGGGTTGAGGATGGGGGTTGAGGAGAGAGGATGAGGATGGGGGGGTTGAGGATGGGGGGTTGAGGAGGGAGGATGAGGAGGGAGGTTGAGGTGGTTGAGGATGAGGAGGGAGGTTGAGGATGAGGAGGGAGGTTAAGGAGGGAGTTTGAGGATGAGGAGGGAGGTTGAGGATGAGAAGGGAGGTTGAGGAGTGGGGTTGAGGAGGGTGATAAGGGAGGGGGGAAGAGACACAGGGAAGGGGGAGGTTGGAAGAGACACAGGGAAGGGAGAGGGGAGAAGAGACACAGGGAAGGGAGAGGGGAGAAGAGACACAGGAGAGAGAGGGGGACACAGAGGGCACAAGAGGGACACAGGGGGCAGCACATTTCCCACCCTCGGCTTATACTCGAGTCCCTCTTTTTACCAAGTATTTTGTGGTAAAATGGGTGCCTCGGCTTACACTCAAGTCGGCTTATACTCGAGTATATATGGTATTTAAGCACTAGCGACTTGCCCGTCAAAAATGATGGCATACAAATTTGAAGTCTTGCAATGCTGTTGTTTTTATCACACAATACGAGGCTCAAAAAGGGCAGAATAAACTATATATAAACAGAGATTTAAAACTTCAATGGCCCTTTAGCTACGCACTTGATGTTATTTTAAACAGTGCTGCAATCTGTATTTTTTTTAAATAACTTTTTGTGTAATGCTCAAAAAATTATCTTAGTTTGTTTATTGGGCCTAGGTTTTATTACTTAGATGCGTACCAAAAAATTGTCCTATGGATCCTATTTAGGAATCCTTGAACAACCAACCAAGGTTGTGTACAGAAACACCTTTTATGCAGCCTTTATTTTAATTATGATTGCCACATACTATTTTTTTTTAAATTCAATCTTTATTTGTACATTTAAAATATTGTTAAAAATTCAACGATTAAAAAATTCATGTTAAACCCAAGGTTTTTAATCCTTTGGGTTTTTTGACGTCCAGTTTAACTTTTTTGGCAAAATCATAAGAGTTGCCCTTTTCGGGGCACAGGATAACTATAAATATTAACCATTATATTTAGTATTTTTTATTTGGATCCATTAAACCTTGTTGTGATATTATCCTGATTTTATTGTCAATGTACAGTTCCTCTGCTGAAGTGTCAGTGTGTCACTTGTAAGCTTGATATATTATTGATAAAAAGCTCAAATAAAGTACTTTTTTAGATATACTTCACCATGTGCGGCTCTATGCACTCTCTGTCTTTCTTGTTTAGTTATGTGCATAATAATTGTCTTACATATGTATTACCATCTCTTTCTAAAGTAGCTATCTAAAAAACAAAAACACCTATCAGCACCCCACGGCTTCTGTAATGTGTTTGCGGAATGGTACAGGTATTGCAAGCTTCAAATGCACATATTAATGAGATAAAGTGAGATATGTGTTGATGAAACCAAGGGTTGCATTTCAGAAGGGTTTTCCTTCACAATTCCATCTCATCAGGCAATGGGTGCAGAATTTTTCGAGATAGCGAGACGGCAGCAGAGAAAGGCAGATATAGACCATGTATACGACAGATACAGTATGCACACTGCTGGTAAATGTCAAATAGGTGATAATGAAAACGGAATATAATGTCGGCTCCAACACCAACCCAAGGGGATACTTTAAACCTACAAGAACCTTAGACACTTCTCCCTAATTCTGTGATATGTACTAGATTTACAAGCTAACAGGAACATTTAAAAAATGAAACTAATCTAAAACTGAGATATAAAGATCTGTATTTGTTAAGCATTATTGCTCTGTAATGTTTTCTGCCTACTTTACATATATTACACAATATACTGCTTTCTTTTTTTCTATATATTATAAGGTATCCAGTACAATAGAATAATGACAGTCAAAACATAAAGCGATATTTACCGCCCCATAAAGTTTTAAATATTCTTACATTGTATTTTTATCGCTCACCTGTATGGGTGAACCTGTTTCAGTGACTCTGTCTGCTCCCCTATTGTGTCTTACTCTTACTCTTACTGCTGTATTGTTTACTTCTGGGTGATTGCACCACTCCTTTGCTCCCTCTGCGCTAATTGCACTCAGCTACAACTAGCAATTGCTGCCACCACAAGTAAACAATTCAAAATATTGTGACACAAAAGAAGAAAACAGGCAGAGACACTGAAAATGGATTAACTGTAAACCAATGAACTGTAAAAAAGTTAATATAAATATATCTTATTCGACATTCTTATTGAAGCTATTTTAGATTTAATTGTCCATGTGTAACAAATTTAGCAGCTGTGTAGTCCATGGACATAAAAACAGTTTTTGGGAAAATCAGTGTTGTTTAAGACTGTTTATGATCCATGTAGTATTTCCAGTATTATTATTATTATCTTTCTTTGTTACGCTCCAACATATTACGTTACGCTGAAAAAGGGTTAAGTGCATGGCAAAAATAAAATTGACACATTGCAAAGATTGTGTAGAGCTTTGCCTAAAGCACCTTACAAGATTGCAAACTCACAAACTTACAATCTAATGGATTTGGGTGTGGTACGGAAGGGTGACAGATGTGGTTGTGCATGTTAAGGAAGAAGGTGATAAGCTGTTTATCAATGAGTGGAGGGAGATGTAGGGAAAGAGGGAGCAGGTAGGGATCAGAAGCTTTTATTTGATAATGGATCTTGAAATTAACACCACACCACTTCTCCTTAGTGGCCTCCAAAGGCAGGCTATTTGCATCAGAGAATGCAAGCATCAGTCTACACTGACATATCATGGATACCTCCAGGGTATTACAAAGGCATAACTAGCTTAGTGACATTGTCTATGGTTAATTATGCTCTTAATGAGCTATTCCTCTAACTCCAATAGAGTTTGCAGTAGCTGCTAAACCAATCCATATAGAGAAAATTGTCACTGCACCTCTACTTAGTTTAGTAAATCTACTCCATCTGTTGCACGATTAATCATTTTAAAAGTGAGGGCAATCTGCAGTTGGCCTTGGAAAATAAACCATGATATATGAATATATTAGTATTTTTAATAAAATTAGATAGGACAGTCTTACTTTTTCTGTCAACCATTGTTATTATTATAGTTCATTTAAAACGTGCCGACATATTCCGTAGCGCTGTACATAAAATAAATTCAGACAAAGATAAATACAAATTAACATATTGCATAGCAAGGAGGGCCCTGTCTTTGAGCTAGGAATATAATGTCCATGGTGCATTCCCAAAGTACTTAGAATAGAAACTCGCAGACTTGCAATCTAAGGTATAGTGAGTGGTAAAAGAGGGAGAGAGAGGTGATAAGCGTGTTAGGGTGGAAGGTGATACGCTTCTTTAAAGAGATGCGTTTTAAGTGAGGGTTTAAATGTTTTGAGGCAAGAGGATAATCTGGTGGAGCAAGGCAAGGAGTTCCAGAGACTAGGAGCAGCACGAGATAAGTCCTGGAGGCGGGAGTGAGAGGTGGTGACAAGAGTTGTAGAAAGAAGAAGGTCATTAGCAGAACAAAGAGGGCGGGTGGGGGAGTATTTGGATATGAGAGCATAGATGTAAGGGGGAGTATTATTGTTGAGGGCTTTGTAAGTTGGGGTCATGGTTTTAAATTTGATTCTTGAGGCTAAGGGAAGCCAGTGGAGTGATTGACAGAGAGGTGATGCCGACACTGTGATGCCGACACCATAGTTACATTTATTTAGTAACAAAAGAAGTCTAATAGAAGCTACTCATTTCACACTAAAAATGCTCTAAAATGGCAATAATTTAACAAGAAATTACAGTATCCTAATCATTGTTCAACATGCATTTTATCTGATTTTAGGATAAAGGTACACAGTTGCATGATATAAAAGATGTATCAGTTTAGTGTATGGGCTGGAATATAATGGAACCACTATATTTGAGGGACGGACAAACACTGAATCAGACGAATATAGAATTACATTATCATTGAATTAATTTATGTTCATTTTTGTGACTAATATAACTTAAATATGACTAATATAACTTAAAGTGTGTGAAATGTGATGCTTAAGGTTGTAGTTTCTTTTGAGAAAGGATTAAAATCTAGTTTTATATGGTACTATCCGTTTGTATATAAAATAAATGTTCTTTAAATATATACACCAAAGTTGTTGTTTTTTTAAATATAGGCATCCAAGCATTGGTTCCCATTGTCTTGACAACAGTTGATTGTGCATAAAGAGACTAGGGCTCCTATTCAATTGCAAGCCCACAGATTATGTTATACCGGCGTATGTCTGCAGGCTTGAAATTTTCTACAAGTACAAAGCGATTCAATGGAACAAATCCGCAATTTATGGGCCGAAAGCCAAAACCGTAAACCATGCAATCGTGAGTAGCATTTCAGAGTGTGATCATGATCAATTAAGCAAGGCCATAACTACCGATTTAGAAACAGCCAATAGTAAATGAGACCGTCATCATGATGTCAGTAAAACATGGAGGATACGCGTCAATCAATCAGCATTAGAGGTCCCATATGCGATCAGACTTGGCAATGTACAAAATATTAGAAATGAATGGCGATACTGTTTCAGTCTATGTGGGTGGCATGATATGTATTAACTCATTGATTCCCGAGATTTAGATAACACCAAAATGAAACTATTTTTTTATTGCAAATTTGCGAGGTTGAGACTTTTGTGCAATTCATTCTAACGTCTTTCATTGCTTTTCCCGTCTTTTAAAGTGTAGTACGTGGCAAAATACCAAAATAAACATTATTAAACTTACCCTAAAGTTTGCTATATTTACTGAGTTTGCTAGCAGTTAATTTTGAGAGTTAACACACCTATAAATCCCTTCTAAAATTAGCATACAATTCATCATTCGTTTTGGACAATCACAGGCAGCTATAACATTATTTAAATATGTAATGACAGTTTGTGCAGCAAAGTATCATGGAATGTGTAGTCTTGTTTTTCCCCTGCACAAGGAAGCAAGAAGGAGCCCAGACTTTGCTCTGTGGATTTCTGCACTGTGCTGCTGTTGACTTGAATGTTAGTATAGGGTTAAAAACCATACCCAAATGCAGTGTTTCTATGGGTAGGTATAATGTGCCTATGTAAGCAGCTCTGGGGTGTGGAAAACAAGTTTTATTTTTAAATAAAATAAATCTGTGTTGGTAGAAAATGACTCAATGTAATGTGTGTCTCTGATATAAGCAGCATGTGTTAGATTAGAAATAGACAAGGAAACATAGATGCACCTTTAATGATAATGATAGGATTTTTTTTTTAAATAACATACAATTGATATAGCACTTATGTTTTTATATAATAAACTATTGCTATAGATTCTAGAGACTAGACTCATTTGATAGAATGTAATCTGAGAGTAAGTGGCATCAAAGTAATGTTGGATTTGTATCAGCCAAACAGGAACTAATTATAGTTATGTTATTTAATTGAATAAAATATGTAAACAAATGTGTTCCAAAATTCATGTACTTATATTTTTATAAATAAAATAAAATATATTAATACTTGCATATTTCTTATCTGTTTATGTGTGTCTCATTAAGAGACTTCGTTGTGGGCATGGAATAAAAGAGAGAAAAAAAACAATCTGTTTCCATTGTTTCTGTAATAAGAATACTTGTTTGTGTTCACAGATAGGTGTCATCAAACATTTCACTTAGTAAAAAATGTAGTACAGACAACTGGAAACGTGTGAATTCTCTGAGCAATACACAGCTGAGCTCTCAATTTATTGTGAGATCACATGGCCTCATTTGCATGTCAAATTATAAATATAGCAAAAGAAAAATTGGATGGCATACCTATTTATAATTGAGCAATTTTCAACACTTGTTTTTGCTCCCCATTTTGGTAAGTAGCCATATCAGAGAGTCTGCGTGGAAGTCAGTTTTCTTTTCTCTTCCAACCTGTGATTTGGTTCTGAATATGGGGAGAATTTGCTAAGCATCTTATCACCTCATCTGAGATAAGAAGTGCAGTGGTATCAGTTTCTTCCCATAGTAAATAGGACATAATAAATCAAGGGATGAACGTAAGATGTATTTAAGATGCTTAGTAAATGATCCCCTCTTTGTTATAAAACAAAGGAATCCATGTCATTTTCCTCCTAATTTGCATGGCTCCATCCAGACTGACTGGAGAAAAAACTTTATTTGCTATGATTTAAAAAAAAAAAAAATTGCCCAGCACTTCAGCATGTAGCCATTTATGTGATTCGGTTGGTATCAGCCATCTGTAATCCAAAAGGTTGAAACAGCTGTCTGTGAACCTGATTGTTTTATAATCAGTTCCAACCTGTGCATTGCTTCACAATTTGTGTTATAATGTCAGAAACAGCATACAAAAATACATATATAATAGATGACATATAAAGTTGACAATGCAGAGTTTTCATATTTGCATGGCTCCGCCCAGATTGTCTATCTGGAGTAGCAATATTGTATGCAGTGAGTAATTTAGATCGAAGCAGACGTGTGAACATTTGTAAGTATATTCTAAGTAAATTGCTTTATGAGCATCTGACCTCAGGACCTTCCACTCCATAGACTGCACCTTAACTTGTGCTATTTGTTCTGCTGCTACAATAGTTAGTTGCTAGAATAGTTGCTAAAATGTAATCTAGTAGTTACAAATCACTTAGCCACTCTGACCCAAAGGCACTACACCTGATTCTAATTCATTTTCATTACCTCCCAGGTAGGACTCATTACTCATTCAGGCAGAGGCAACACACTGAAATAGCCTGACTTCTATTGCTCATAACTCCATGAATTCAGCATCAATTTTAAAACGGAAAACACATTGTCCACATGTTTGTTTACCCTCCAGCTAATGGAAATGGGCACATATAGTGACTTCAGTGCCTTTTAAACTAGAGGCAAATTCACCAAGTTGAGATACAGTAAGGTGTTAAGAAGACCATTACAGTTCTTATGTTATGCAATAAAGTATATTTTAGTTGAAAGTATCTCTCTAAAACCTCTCCATCTTGGGAGTATAACACATAATTTGTTGTGGATATATCTTAGGTCACAGCTCTGCAACGTATCAGCTCTCATGAGACAGAACAGGAAGAAAGGGGGAGGTTCTAGAAGGTAAGAATCTATAACTTTGGAGGTCTCTTAGAAGTAAGTGAAGTGTACATATTATATTCTAATTACAATGAGGAGAATACAATTAACTAGTTCATGTAGTTAAAACATTTATATAAAACAATAAATGCCCAACAAATTCCTTACAAACAAAATACCTGCACTTCCTATTATTATGGGAGCTAACATGAAGCTGAAATAAACTTTAACTCTGTTTCATGAACAGCTCCTATAGAAAACAAGAAATGGGAAAATGTAACTCTTCTTTTTTATACCAACTTTTATCCATGCTTGAAAGATATACCGCTTTATCTTTATTTCCTCATTCTGTTACTTCCATAGTTTTATTTTTCTTTCTCCCTCTCTCACATTATATATTTTCCCAGTTACTTTCATTCATTAATATTTTTCTTATCAATCTCTATTTTATATTTTTCTTTCTACATCAAATTCAAAAGATACACCTTTAAAATTGCTGTAAGGGGAAATATTTCTATCTTTGCTCCCCCAGAGCATCTGCTCTCACCACATGTAGCTATAAAGACATACAGCACCTCTTCTAAATTCAGTGAATGTGAATTCTGCAGATTTGGCTGGTGGATGGATAGAGAAAAAATACTGTGACAGTTTTATGAACATATTAACCCCTTTATCATCACAAATGTTAGCAAAAACAATAGTAAAGTTTGATGTTGTTATACTCTAGTGTAACATCAAATTCAAATAAACAAATATCATACTGCTGTGAATGTATTGTTTAATATTTTTTTTATTTATTGAATCTGTAAAGCAATTTACTGTCTGAGAACATGTATGTGAAACATTATTTGTATCTCCTAAGGTTATTATTAAAATAAATTATAGAACAAAACTGCACAATTCTCCAAATATAAAATAAACTTGCATGACCCAGCATCCTTAGTTAGTGCTGGTACAGTGCAATGTCTTACCGCCCCACATTTATAAAAAAAAGAGACATTTGAGAGTTGTAGGGACTCTTAAATCAGGGACTAGAGGGATAGACTGGATGTATGTAGTATCCAAATGCCTGAAATAAAGAGAAAACTGGAGACCATAATAGTATGTATTTGATACATTTAATGAACACTATACAGTTAAAAAATATATATGTTTAAAAGTGTTAGGGTTTGATTACATGCATATCATAAGAGATCTTACCAGTGAAATGTCCACTTAGGGAGCTACAGAGCAATTAAATACCACTTGCAGCAAACCCTTATAAGTGATCGTACTTCTCTCTGCTCTACAGGAGAATTTATCTAAAGTTCTGTTACATGGCTCCCATAAGAGTTACTGAACATCCTACGTGTTCTCTTAAAGCTCTGTGAATCTTTACATGTAAATTCAACCTCCTCCAAAGCAGATACAGCCCTTATAACAACACTTTCAAGGCACTTAAGGAGCTACCAGTAGGAGAAAAAATAGCCTAAAGAAGCACAAAAAAACCTTCCTAATGGTTACCCCAATCCTATATTAAAGAATAATTAAATAAATCACAATGTCAGTAACACTGTGTATCCATCTTAAAATAACTACACTGACACATTGCATAATTTTTTTAAAGTTTTATTTAAAGCTCAGTGATACAGCAATATACCCAGCCTATACAGAATAATAATCAGTGTTGTACAAATAGATCCCAGGTGGCCATGATGCTGACTAAAAATAAAACCAACTTATCTAACCCATAACACAATAAAAATGCATAGTACTTACATATCAGTCATATCTGGTCTGTAGAAACCAAAAAACTATTAATTTGAGAAGGAATTCTTGAATAATTGAATTCCTAAAATGTAACTAACATTAATAGTGCATAGCATCTACATATTTTGTTCATCACCTAGGGGAAGGGAATTCATGTACACACAGTAGGTATCATTGAAATGTTTTAAAATAGCATTACACAGCCATGTGTGGTGAAATAATCTTAAAAAAAGGTTGAGGAGAAAAAATGGATGTATATATACAGTAACAATAAACAGTAATGTTTACATTGTAGTGATCCAATTATCATTCCTACCTGCTGTTGATCTCAAAGCATTGCTATCAATGCTGTGTTATCTGTCAAACCTTAAAGTAATATGATGTTTGTTACTGATCTGTGATCTCACAAGGATGCATTGGGGTTTCACTAATTCTAAATCTCTATCTTGAATGTGTATTTTGTAGGGAATTACATAGGCCCTCATTCAATTGCAATTTGGCCAATTGAATAGGGCCCTAAATAAGCACATAACATATTTTTTTAAAGAGGTTTTTAGTTAGTGAAAACCTTGCTTTTGGATTGATTCTTACTAACTAAAAACTTCTTTAAAAAAAATATGTTATGTGCTTATTTAGGGCCCTATTCAATTGGCCAAATTGCAATTGAATGAGGGCCCATAGTGTTTACTAATAAGCATGACATGGCTACATCATGCAGATATTCAGCCTTTATTGCATTGACAATAATGAGAGCCTATTACATAATGCAGGTCATTTTATTTGAAAGATTGTCATCCTACTCTTGTGGTGGTAGCTACTCTTGTGGAACAGTAGAAATGTTAATAGTTATATTCTAATTCTCATAAGCATAACTTCAGTCAGTGTTGGTAAGCACAGTTCTCATTTGCAGGATGCATCAGCAACGATTATGATACATCTTGATAATATTAATCAGCCATATATGATGTCATATGTCGTGATTTACATAATGTATGTGGTCATCTTCCTTATATATCCATTGTTTGTCATAGATTTTATGTGAAACCAGGGATTTGTCTCATTATACAGAGCAGCCTGTTTTTAGTATATTATCATTATCATCATATTATCATTAATATAACATTACACTTTTCTGCATGCTTTTCTGGCCAACTTGATTATTCATTCATAGTCATCAGCTGCATAGCTTAGTTGCAGAGTCATTGTCATGTGATGTAGGCCATATCAGTTAGCTGGAGGCTGGTCCGTTTCCAGCAAGCCAGGAATCCAAACAGCGGTGGCTTTGGACATCCTGTCCCTCAAAATGTCCTCCCACAGTGTGTATTCCTCTACAGCTGGTGGACCACCACCTCTCTGCAGATATCTTCTTCTTGACTTAGAGCATGGTGGTTGTCATAGTGGTGCTTCACACTCTACATCCCTCACATGCACTGCCACAGCGCTGACCTCAGCTGTCACCTCTCTCCACAGTATTGCCCTCTGACTAGCTCTAACTTCTCGGCTTCCACAGTAAATGGCATTTTGGAGGACAAAAAAATTCCTTCTTGTAGCAATTGGGAGCCCTGTGCTTTTTGCTAGCCTCATGACAACCTAACTGTGCTTGGAGATCTCCCCCTTCTCTCCCCTCTAGCCCCAGAAGCCTCATCCAATGTCCTTACTAAGCTAGGGACACTTGGAGTCTCCCTCTCTCCTCTTTCCCTAACCCTTTCTATTTCTCTCTGGGGTAATGGGTTGGGTATGTAGCAGAAGGTTTGTGTGGTAGATATGTAGTAATAGGAGTATGTGTATTGTATATGGTAGGGGGTAAGTGTTGGGCTTACGGATGGGGTGAGGGTATGTGTTAGGGTAGGGAATGCATGGGCTATAGGTTGTATTGGATAGATTGAGGTAAAGCTTATGTAATTTGTATTAACATTTATTAAAATAGGTTTATATAGACTATCTGAAATATGTACTGGTAAATTTAAGTGTAAAATATATTGTAGCAAAAAAGCACCAGCCTCATACACTCTCTAAACCAAAGCTTCTATGCTCTCTTGCAAAAACACTCTCCTCCACTCCTAGGACAGTCAATGTTAGACTAGGTAACACTTAGCTTTATAGAGTAAACGTTGCTGGGTCCTTGCCCTGATTCCTTAGTTTAATCCGCTAGCTGCTATGTAACACGTCAAAGAACCCTTGCAAATTATCAGAAGCTCTTTTTCTTATATGATAAATCCCCTGGCTACATAACAGTAAGTTCTTACATGAGCTACCTTACCTTAGTCATGAAATAGCTCAGTAAGATCCCCTGTAGTTACAAGTGAGCCGTATGGAAGATTCTACGGGAGCCATGTAATCCATCTCATAAACACAAAAAAGTAACCTGTGTAGCCACATTTTTCCTATATGGTGTTTTCAACTAAACTCAAGTAACTACCGGTAATTGTTTTTTTCTAACCTGGTCCTTACAGCTGCTCTCTTAGGCCCTCATTCAATTGCAATTTGGCCAATTGAATAGGGCTCTAAATAAGCACATAACATATTTTTTTAAAGAAGTTTTTAGTTAGTAAACATCTATCCAAAAGCAAGGTTTTCACTAACTAAAAACTTCTTTAAAATAAATATGCTATGTGCTTATTTAGAGCCCTATTCAATTAGCCAAATCGCAATTGAATGAGGCCCTTAGGAAGCTTTCTCTTAGCTTTCCATTAGGCCTTTTAAAAGCAGTGTTGGCTTTCACTAACACTTTTTCATTGTGCAGACAGTCTCCTCCATCTGAGGAACTGAAACAGCAGATTTGCCTATAAAAAGTAATACATTGTTAGTTTTACTTCCTTACTTTTACTTTGTCCCCCAAAAATAATCTCATTACAAGATACAAACTTGTTACTGCATTTTAATGCATCTCTATGAGTCAGCATCCTACCTGGGCCCTAGAAACATTGTTTCCTATACATTCTGTCTGACTCCTATTTATTACATGTTTCCGCTCACAACTGTAAATATATACTACAGTTAATTTGGCAGGCAGGATCCTGCCTCCATCATGACATCAGTGCCAAGCATTAAGTACTGCCCGTGTCTGGGCACTAGTGTTTTTTTTGCGTAGTTTGACCCAGAAGCAATGATTATCACTTGAATTATAATTATTTTGAACCGTTTAAGATATGTAATTTGTACACATGAAGTTACCTGGCAACTTTTTACTTAGATTCCTTTTCTCTTTACAATGTAATTATCAATGGATATTCATTGTTTTATTATAATAATTATTATTATTATTATTTTATTATTATGCTAAATTAATTATCGTAATTGGTAAAGGGGACAACTTCTCCATTACCAATTACAACAATATATTATAGAGAGTAAAATATTATTCAAACTATAGTTATCATTATCTCTATCTATCTATCTATCTATCTATCAATTTATCTATCTATCTATCTATCTATCTATCTATCTATCTACCTACATGTATATGACAACATTATTAGCTATGTAAGGAATGAACATAAAATCAGCATCTTTCAAGACTGTTTATTTAAAGAAATTGTGGAGCATTAGGAGTGTGTTTTTTATCTATCAGTGGAGGGAGGGATAGTGGAAGAGGAATTATGGTGAGGTGAGGGAAATTAGTTTCATACCTGCATCTCACTGATTTTGACACAAACCCCTGATCTCTAGAAATGTAAACTCTTCTAACATACAAAGGTCCTCATTCAATTGCAATTTTGCCAATTGAAGAGGGCTCTATATAAGCACATAACATATTTTTTTGACCGAAGTTTTTAGTTAGTGAAGACCTTGATTTTGTTTAGAAGTTCATTAACTAAAAATTTCTGTATAAAAAATATGTTATGTGCTTATATAGAGCCCTATTCAATTGGCGAACTCACAATTGAATGAGGCTCAAAGGGCCTTATTCTATTATCGGCCGTAAATCGGCCGTAAGGCTGCGATTCCTTGCGGGGGTTCAGTTAACTCGCGATTCTATTATACGGCCCCGCAAGGATCTCATCTTACGGCCGGCCGCATATCTTGGAACCGGCCGTAAGCTGTGAAATATAAAAACTGAAAAATAAATTCAAGCCTGCACTGTACAGCTCTGTAAATGCTAGGGATCATATTGGGGGACATGAGGAATAAAAGGAACCCACTCTCAAGCTTGCACATCTGCCCAAACCCGAGTTCAAATTAACTGTTTATTTTCCGGCTGCGGCGTGGGCGTGTCTGAGGTGCTCCAAGCACTCTGGACTTTTTACATGGATATTTTACGTATATTAAAAATAAAATATTTTACGGATTTGAGTACAGGATAATTATGTGCTATTTTTTCTAACACCTAAAATCCCTTTATAGTCTTCTCAAAGTGCAGGATGGCTTTATTTGAGCTATTTTATGTGCTTAATTGGTGCTAGCGAGACCTCTTTCCTGCAAGTAAGCTGCGGCTCGTTTTTAGCCTTGCAGAGACGGTTCCCGGAGCAATTGAATTGCAAATCTCTTGCGGCCGTTTTAGATCAAAGGCTTTCCTCCGGCGCGAGCGGCCGCAAGAGATAGCAAGGCACCGGCCGCAAGCCTGCCGGAATCCCCGGCCGTAAGGGAATAGAATAGCAGAATAGCTTGCGGCCGGTCCTTGCGGCCCCGCAACGGCTGCGGCCGCTAATAGAATGAGGCCCACAGCCTTCACCAAAGTATCACATCTGAGGTGTCAAAGTTTATTCTTTCTAATTAAAAACTAACCTAATTTTGTTTTCCGTGCCAAAATAGGCCCTTTGTCACAATTACGTTTTTAAACATGTATTTTTTCATTGTACAATGGTCCTTTAATCTGTAAATAGCGATTTATTTAAATAATTATGTAAATTCCAAAGTATACACTAATAGTTGCCAAAGTAGTCTTCTATCATGCCTATCTAGATTCATGATTCTGTACTGGAAGGATAATGTATAATGATGTGTCCACTTCTGGGAATATTGAAGCCAATGCTGGTTCGTGGTACTAAAATCTATAGCTGTAATGCAAATGATGGAATGAAATCCCATTGACACCAAGCAGTTCAAATTCAGATTAACATTTAAGAGCAAACTATGCCATTTAAAATCATCTTCATTATAATATTTGCAATAAAACTTGTCAGTGTTTTACTTGGTTTCAGTAATCAGACCTATATTTAGAACTGGTTGTATTAGACAGTTCCATATTAAGGAATTACTGTTGGTTGGGAAAGACTCCACATGTTTGTAAAGTATGTAACGAACTAACAAAATTATCAACTATGGGCTTCATTCAATTGCGATTTGGCCAAAAGAATAGGGCTCTATATAAGCACAGAGCATATTTTTTTACAGTTTTTTTAGTTAGTGAACTTCTATCCAAAAAGCACTACCTAACTAAAAACTACTGTGCTTACATAGAGCCCTATTCAATTGGCCTAATAGCAATTGAATGAGACTGAATTTAAAAGCATTTTAGAGAAAATCTTAAAGAGCCATCAAAAACTTTTTTTCATGCATTCAAAAGAGCATTTTTTAAAACAAAAAAATATTACGTATTGCTGCAGAGGGTAGACCCAAGCAGGTACAGTTTGTTTGAGTTTATGAAGAAAAAAACAGAGATTTTATGCACTTCTTAATAAAATAAAGTCAAAAAGTAAATAGATACATAGGTATATTATATTCCAGGAGAAATCAAGAAACCTTCCATATCCCTTTAACAGACATGATTTTGAAAGGTATCTCCTTCCTTTATCACATCCTTTCAGTTTAAACAGTTTATTGTGTGAAAAACATAATTTGATATCATACAGCATGAAATTGCATAAGCTATGAGCACAAATCTAACTTCTCTACCCCCACCCTTTAGTACTTTTGCGGATAACCACTGGCACGTTTCCATCCTCTTTAAAGCATGCCATAATTACACCCATTCTTAAGAAACCCTCATCTGACTTTGATTCTGCAACTAACTACCCTCCTATCTCTCTTCTTCCCCTGGCTTCAAAACTGTTTGAGCTGCTCGTCTACAATTGCCTTACCCAATTTATCTCCTCCAACTCCCTTCTTGACACCTTCCAATCCAGCTTCCGGCCCCAACACTTCACTGAGACAGCTCTCACAAAAGTCACTAATAACTTGCTCACCGCCAAGTCAAAGGGTCACTTTTCTATTCTACTTCTCCTGGATCTCTCTGCTGCCGTTGATACAGTTGATCACCCTCTACTAATACAAATTATCCCCTCCCTTGGAATCAGAGATACTGCTCGCTCATGGTTCACATCATACCTACAAGATTGAACATTTAGTGTCTCCTTCTCTGGCACCTATTCCTCTCCTCACCCCCCACCCCCTGTATGTAGGCTACCCCAAGGTTACGTCCTAGGCCCCCTCCTATTCTCCATCTATACATCATCACTTGGCTCAGTAATAAAATATTTATATATATATATATCTCTATGCAGATGACACTCAAATCTACCTCTTGGCACCTGATTTATCACCTCTTCTAGTACGTGTTTCCAACTGCCTCTCAAGCATTTCCTCCAGGATGTCCGCTCACCATCTCAAACTCAACACGTCTAAGACTGAACTCTTAATCTTCCCACCATCTACTACAGCGTCAATTCCTCAAATCTCTCTCACTGTCAACAATTGCATCATCACTCCCACCTCCCAAGGCCGTTGTCTTGGGGTTCTACCGGACCCTGCCCTCTATTTCATTCCTCATATACAGTCACTAACAAAATCTTGACTTTTCAACTTAAAAAAACATCTCCAGAATACAAGACACAACTAAGATTCTAATACATTCCCTCATCAAATCTCATCTTGACTACTGTAACTCACTTCTCGCTGGCCTACCAATCACCCATCTCTCCCCAGTTCAATCCATAATGAACGCCTCTGCTAGACTCATCTACCATACTAAATGATCAGTGTCTGCAGCACCTCTTTGTCAGTCTCTCCACTAACTACCCGTAGCCTCCAGAATATAATTTAAAATCATGACCCTAACTTATAAATCCCTCAATAACACTGCACCCCCTTATATCTCTGCTCTCATCTCCAAATCTTCCCCCACTCGCCCTCTTCGCTCTGCTAATGACCTTCTTCTTTCCTCTTCCCTTACCACCATCTCTCACTCCAGCCTTCAGGACTTTTCTAACGCTGCCCCTATTCTCCCTACCTTGCTCTACTAGACTATCCTCCTGCCTTATATTTAGCCACTTATGTTCTATGTTAATGACTGAATATTGGTAATATCATTATTTGAAACACACAATGCTAACGATTGCTGATAGTTAAAAGCAAGACTTGTGCTTAGTACATTTGAAGAAGTTGTATTGTCACGGTATGCTGCATGTAACATGCTCATAACACGCCTTAACATGACGACTAAACACCCCATTCATACTCATTTTAGACCTGTGCATGACTTGCTGTTACAGCGGAATAAGCACATTGACCTGAGATGCTGAAACGCTGGTTAACATGACAAATAATCACCCACAATGCTTTAGTAAATTCCCCCATTGTCATATTCACTAAGGTTACCAAAGACTGTGATAGTTATATGTTTTCATTGGAAATGTAAATAAAAAATAGCATTTGAGCTGTTTATCATACTTAAAAGATCTTATAGAATCATAAGTGTTTTCTTAACCTGTGTTATAAAAGTTCCTAATATAATATAATTTAAAACTATAGTAAATAAGGAGCTGTTTATCTTTATTACATTGTCTTATAGTAAACTTTAATTGATGTTTGTAATTTTTACCTTAATTTCTGGTGGTCCTATCAAGCCTGCCCCATGCTTTCTTTTTAATGGTGATTATTGCAAATAATTACGTTACTCTCTAGGGGGCTGCCTGCATTGTTTTCAGTATAAAGCCTTCTGACAATGAGAAAATGAGCCTGTGCATACCCCAATAGAGTAATAAGCAGGTGAGGTGGAAACCCTGGGAAATTGGGTAGGGGTCAAAATGTAACACTTTGAGGAGTGAGGAGAAAAATCTATAGAATAACATAATTCCCCTGCTTGCTAACCTTCCAAGTATTATAATTCACATATGAAATCACAATGCAATGTCACCTCCACAGTTTGCCTGTTGAATCTGGCAAAAATAAAAATTATAAATATACTGAAAAAAACAAACAACAAATAAAATGGTAAGTAGAATTATTACTACGTGTTTCCTTGTCCATATTCCCTTTAAACAAATTGGCTTGTCCATCCATGGTATTACAAAATATAACTTTTTTGAGAGCAGACTCCAATATTCCATCAGATACAAAATACCATATTATTAAAAAGAACTTTTTGCAATCACAGCAACTCTGAAGCACCACTGAACGACTTTGATAATGACCTGTTAAAAGGAATAATGAGAAACTTTTTTTCGAGTTCTCCTCTGCCAGATTGGAACTAGGTTGCTCGAACATTGTACTACAAAATAGATGGGAACTCAATGTAACGGCAGCTTCAAGTGTTGGAGTATTGATCAGTTCTGAGATTTACTGCTGAAAGATGAGGTAATAAACTACTCTGAACAACCACAGCTACTGAAAGCAGTTTTTCTTCAAACTTAAAAAAAAAAGTAGTACGGAACAAACAAAAAATGCTTGCAAATTAAACTACAAGCACAAAGTCACTTATGAAAGGTAGAGAGTCGGGATCTGGAACAAGAAAAATGACTATGAACTGATTAATAGCCTATTGCCATTATTCATTATATTTATATAATGCAACATTGATATTTATGGTAGCTAAGATCGTTTATCAGTGTAATTAGCTTTTTATTTGACTTTCAACTGTTTTAATAACACCCTACATTTAACTGAAAAGCTTGTGTTTGTGGTTATTTAAGTAAAGTAATATCTGTAAATGCAGTGGGAGCTACCATTTTTGTTAATTATGTTAATTATTGTTAATCATCCTTGCTGTTAGTGCTTTTAATAGGACTAATATAAATAGTGTTAGTTTATAAAGACATAACCTGTTGTAAAAGCCACTCAAAAAAGCAACTCAAAAATACAATGGCAGCATACACTAATCAATAACTGCATGCAAAAGTTGGTGCTGCACTGGAAGCTGCCATTTTAATTTCTACTGATCTGCGTCACAGGTGGGAAGAAACTTTGAATGCACAGGGGAAATGTGGCAACTAAAATTACCAGTGTTTTAAGCAAGACTAATGGAAAGAGACTTCATTAGTTTACATAGACACAAAAGAGCAAATGAGAGAAGCAGCTCAGAAGAGAAAATGCAAAAACAAACAGCAAAGAACTGATAAAAAGTTAAATATTTAAAAGCAGTGTTTCTTCTTGCTTTTTGAAAATATTTTGGCCATTATCAACTTTAGTTATTCATCAGACCATATAGAACAAGTGCTTCTTTAATTCATCAGGTTTGTTAATTTAAAGGTCCACAGCAATTCAAGAAAACAGACTTGCATACACCAAACTAACAATAGTATCAGCTGTGTAAACCATGAACATAAAACATATTTTTTTGGGGAAAATTATTTTTAAGAATCTTTTAGTACAGGAACCCATTTGAGCACAGGAAGGTATTTTGTGATTGTTACATGACATCTTGATACCTGGATAAATCAGACTGTGGGAATGTAGTTATCAGGTAGGAACAGGTAGAAGTCCACAGCATTTGTTTGATAACTGGATAATATTGATATTGACACCACATCCCTGCCCCCTCACTGATCCAGAAGCAAACACTTTGTATTATTCAATGCAACCATATATTTCTAGAAATGTACATCCCTTCCACGCACACAACTTTCACCAATATATCATGGATCCCTCCTGGGACCAGCAGGCGCATCAAAAATATATTTTGCAACTAAAAACTAACTGTATGAATTTTTTTCTTGCTTAGTCAGAAGTTTTTAAACATATACAGTCCTGAGAACACAGAACCACTAAAAAAGCTACACACCAACTGGAGTTATTTATGAAGGAGGCCATGATTACAGTCATCGTCATTATTATTACAGTCATCGTCATTATTATTATACTTTTTATTAAATGGTGTATTCCAGTTTCCTACCAATGCCATATCTATGCGTCCAACCCCATACTATGCCTTGCATTCCTTAGCCCCAATTCCAGATTTGATTGCCTTCTAATCTCTACTTTGCCCACATCCCTCCTCTCTGCATATTCTTTTCTTCACTCTCTCTCTCTTACTTTTCTCCCCTCTCCCTCGAACACCAATTCTCTTCTTTTTACAGAAGCCAGGTTAAGTGTAACTTTCAACACCTGCTAGATCTAGTACATTTTTACCAACCCAGCCATTAGGGGCACCCTCATCAACCTTCCATCCATTCCCACTATCTCTATTTTGCTGTTGTTACTGTACATCCAGACCATTATACGATTATGGCCCATTACTGTTTTTTTTTAATTGTGCATTCTCCAATTGTGTACTTTTTAAAATTCTCTTATCTTCTAATTCACCCTCTCCCACTCAATTTAGACTGTACGTTTGCAAGTTTTCAATCTTGTAACATGCTTATGCTATGAAATATATTGATATGTAATAAATAAAGAATAATATATATATATATATATATATATATATATTTATATATATATATATATATATATATATATATATTGTATGTATATATATATATATATATATATATATATAATACCCACCAAGCCAGCTCATGACACGGGTCATATTTCATTGGCTATGTGCTACTGACATCAAAAGCAGGCGGTGGTCATAATAATGTGCAGTGATCCCTTAACTTTGTTGAGAAGGACAACCATAAATTATGTGGAAAATAATAATTACTTTTTCTTAAGATTGTGACTTCCCCGAACACTGGACCACCCTATATCTCTCTGCAGCTGTAGCTATGCCATGCTGACAAGTGCATTGAATATATTACTAACCCTAGCTCCAGAGAAGATGGGAGTTACTGGTAGCTGTTGCAGCTGACCAGTTTTTGCACTAATGTTATATTAATTAATGTCAGCATTTCTTGTATCCAGATACTATTTCTTTCCTTTTTTTGGGTTCTATTTTTGTTACTGACATTAGTTGAAGCTAAAGTTCTTATGTTTAATCTACATAATTGCAAAATTGCTAGTTTCCATCCTGTACTTAACAAAGCCACTTGACATTAGATTTATGGACACTCGACTTTTGCCAATTTTTAGTTACAGATGACTGAAGCAAGATTCAACTCAAAATCCTTCTCTGCCAAATACGACTGTCATGAATATGTTCCAAGAGTGGGTTAGAAGACCTTGGCAGTCAACAAATTAATTTTTTGTTAAGCTCATGTGTCATCTGATTAGAACAACATGGCACAACCAATGCCAAGCACACATTGCCAAGCTAAGATCGCCAAAAGGCAGTTACCTACTTTCAAAGTTAAAACTGCCCTTTTCCTCAGGAATAAATCAAAATCATTGTACAGTTTTCGCACTCCATTCTGAAGAAGTAGTATTATTATGTTTAAATGCAGAGATTCAAAATTTGGTCGAAAAAAAAAGGTTAAAGAGTGTTAGTTAATTTCCATCTCTTTTCTGGCTAGTCTTGTTTTGCCATGGACAGCGATCCAGTTTAGAATGAATACACATGGCTTAAAAATCTGTCATGCCCACAATAAAAAGAATATTTGGCTAACCTTTGTTCCTCTGAGTAGACAGTTGAACATAAATGACAAATCGTATATACATGCTCTCCAAGTGCTCACATAATCAAACAGACATAAATACACAAATGATAATTGTAACTTGGGAATGCAGACGAAAATAACAGAATAAGTGAACGCTTTGTAAAACAGCTATAACAAGATAGATTAGTGTAAATGGACCTACTTTATAATCTGTTGGTGAGTAATGCTCAAAGTGAGGATTGAAAAATCAACCAAGAATGTGTTATGTATCTAAAGAAATATAGAGAACTCTATGATAGGAGAATGATAGAACATTTGATTAGTAGGTTAAAACAGCAATTAATCAATGTCTTGGAATTATTCCTATAATTTCTCCATCTCAGCTTTGAATGTATAAATTGATAATATAAATCAATTTCAGTAGATGATTATGACAATCTGTTATGACTGACATTGATATTGAATGTAGCATATTCTTGTTCAATTGGTGATAAAACATTCCTGTGATCTCAAATTGGGAAATTCTTAGGAAAAATATCCACTTCTTTTCCTCACATCCTATTGGCCAAGTATTAGTACTGTATTACAAAATGAAGAAGCTGTGATAATAGGACCTACATCTGAAACGAATACGTCATGCGTTATTTTTTACAGATACAGTACATTTAAAAAATATATATATTATTTTACTTTGGTACAGTGGTAAACAGACAATGGTGATATGTCTATAAGTAGTCATTATGATGCAACATGTTGGCGTTGCAGGGGTTAATGCGTGTGTCGCCTGCCGGTGGCCTATATGGTTTGCGTTAACATATACCACTAAAACTGGTCAAGAATATCTGAAATTGCAACAAAGGAAAGCCAATTGTGTGAGCTGGGATCTTGACGAGAGTCGAGTTCAAAGGTGGTTCAAGCTACCTAGAAGCTGTTTGAACAGACCTATTTATGGACTTTTAGAATAGTGTTATGTTCTTTAGTAATGTGGAAGTTACCTTTATTGCATATACATATGTATATATAGCTTAGTTTCTAGCCAACTTATTTTCTATGTTGTTTTTGGTTTGCATTAAGCAGAGGTGTATGCTTTACCTTCCTTTCAGGTCATCAGTGTACATGAGACCTAGTGGTACTCACTGCAACCTCTTGAACACACATGGTCTGTAACGTCCACCATCTCTCTGTAATAACCACACAAAATGAGTTGTTTGGTGGCTGGAGAAGAACAAATTGAATTGCAGCGGTGTGTTTCTGCCTCGACCCACAAGGCCCATGCTTAGGGCAACACAGTTTCATGGGGCAGCAGGCTGCTTTAAGTTGCCTATACAGTGCTATGGAATAGAGTATGTTTATGCTCAGAAATGTCCATATACCTGCCATTTTATCACTTATATACATAAGGTACATTCACTTATGGTTTTATGTATTTGTACAGTATGTGGTTATCTCAATCAGAGTATGGGAAGGGGAAAGGCAAAGTATTAACTTGTTGGTATGCAATTATGAACGGGCAGCCTAAAACCTACACACGCCACTGACTTTTTCTTTGCATGGAGACATAGTGCTGTAACCTTTAAAAAGACTTCTTTCAATTCTTATTTTTTTTACTTTATCATGTTCTGCCACCGATTTTCACAAAGAGTTACAGGACTGGTGCAGCGCCCCCTTAACATACCCTAATTAGCAGTGGTGGAGCTAATAAATGGAGGGCCCCGGTGCAAAATATTTAAAACCCCCTCATGCAAATCCTCTGTACAAGGTAAGGAGAGGTCATTAAAAAATTTCAAAAATATATGCAGATGATCAAATCACTTTTTGATAAAAATAATAATCTGCCCCTCTCCCCTAATAAATTAAGAGACCCCATTTACTGCAGGTAGTAGAAGGCCACTTCGTTGCTGTGGACCCCAGAGCTTTGCATCTGCCGCACCTGCAAAAGCTCTGCCAATGCTAATTAGGCCATTAGTCACTAAAAGAGATGTTTCAGAACCAAGTTCTTTGAGCTTAACACTATTTATGTATATATACATATACAGGCAGGACACAGATAATTTGGCATCCTCTGTTCCAGGTGCTTCTGGACCAATTAACTGGGCAAGGCCATCCGATCCCTTCACTAACCTTGTATGCAGCAAAACAAGGACAAGAGGAGAGGTGTCAGGCTATGCGGGGTCCACTCTCGGTTCACAGGGTGGAGAAGACAGCCAGTACCAGATAATCAGTGTCCTACCTGTATATCTAAAATCATATATTAAAAGGCTATTGTTTGGATTGTCTTGCTGTTTCTAAGATTATTAAAAACAATATTTTGTGCAAAGCAAGTTTACCATAGTCCCTAGGTAATCCTTAGGTCACCCAGTTGGTAGGTGGTAGCTGCAGCTCTCGTTTCTTCTTGGTGCTTTCAGATGGTGAGGTTGCAATGTGCTAACATTAGCCTTGGCTTTACCAAGAAGACACAATATAAGTAATCACTATGGTAATATCTCTTCATGTTTCACCCACTATAGGGCTTCTTCATCCTTATCTTACAGTATATGCCTATACACATTATATTCAGTATTCAATGTCCTAAACAATTAAGATTAAATAGCTTTACATGCTGATGACTAGAGATGAAAACTGTCGTAAGTCCCTATACATATATTTGAGACCGACATTGCACACTACTTTCATTCATTCATTATTACTCCAGAGCATATCCTAGAGGGCATCTTGTTTTTCTCTGTATGGTATAACACCCTATAAGTATTTTAATCATGTTTTAAATAAATTAAAAGACAGGCTCATCCGTGTTGAATGACCCACTGCATTCAAGAAAAATGGCACTCCTTTGTGAAGTATGTAACAACTAAGAACATTAACAGTTGTGTAAGACATGGACATACTAAACATTGTGGGGAGAAATCAGAATCTTTGAATGACCACTGTATTTCAAGAAAAAAGGCACTCATTTGGTGAAGTATGTAACAACTAAGAACATTAAGAGTTGGTTCCCTGGTGGTTAGGATTCGGTGCTTTCACCACTGTGGAGTTTGATTCCAGTCAGGGAACCAAGAGTTCACATTACACTGAATCACTGCAGGGTTGGGCCTGGTCAGTACTTGGATGGAGACCACTTAGGAATACCAGGAGCTGTATGCTGTGGCGCAATAAAGAAGCAACTGGCAACCCATTCCAGTATCTCTGCCATGAAAACCATGTGGATCAGCATGACCATGTACATAAAGATGTGCCTGGTATTTTACAGTCTATGAGGTCACTGAGAGTTGGAAACGACATAATAATGCAAAAAATAAATAAAGACATGGACATGGACATAAAAAAAGAATTGTGAATCTCTGAAGACTCTTTTTCTGAGCCAAGGAATCTATTTTGTATTTGCTCCTGAGAGCAAGATCTTTGGGGTATGCATTTATTAGTGGACGAAGGAATAGATGAAGAGAGAACAAGGAGAGGTCATAAGGTTTTCTTAGATAATTGGACATGATTAAAAGTTACACCATACCGCTTTCGCCTCACAGGCCCTCACAGGCTACATGCAGCAGGAAATGCACCTATTGCTCTCTAGAAATGAAAACACCCCTATTAGACATACACCCACAATTTCCATCAACATATAATGGATGCCTCCAGGGTCCAAGAAAGGCTTCACTTTTTTTCAAACATATTTTTTTCATTGTACAGTTATTTATTTATATCATAGATCTATGGGGGAAATGAACTTAAACTAATAAACTCTGTAAATTACTGAAATCATACCAAAATACCCATTACAGTGTGGGATCTTTTTATTAGAAGTCTATCACAGTAACACTTAATGATATGTTACAGAATTTATCATGCTGTTTCAATGTGTTTATTAAATATGATGTGGAAGATGCCCCGTGAAAAAAATTAACATCCATATTCAAATGTTGATGATTGGCTGTGTTATCACGGTTGCCAAGACACCAGCTGTTGTATGGGTTTCAGTCGCACTGGAACAAACTGAAGTAAGAATCATAGCTGCATGATCTAATGAAAAAGCAAATACAGCTCTTTAGTGATATTATAAAGCAGGCCTCCCACTCTGCCTTCAAAATAACCCTAAATGGATCGTTTTAACTCATTACCACTGCATTCCTACGAAGAATAACAATGCAATAGAAAAGGAATATTGTCATCATTTGATAGTCGCTAAAGAATGGAAAATACACCTGGTTCAAAAGAAAATGCAGAACACAAAAGTACAAAGCGTTGAACACTCTGATCTCTATGTATCCATACAAATCATGGCGGTGGCAGTAGGGAGTGCACTGACAATGGGTTCTAGTATGAAAGAAAATAGTGCTGTTTTACAGACTGATACAAAACATTTTTATTCATTCATGGAACATTTTTGTTATGTAAAAGTGAATAAATAATGTTTAGTTTGTTCCTTTTTCTCGGCACAATCTACTTACTGGTATATTGGCCTCAAATACGTTGATACCATGTCGTGACCACATTTAGATTTTCTTAAAGGACAACGATTTAGACATTAATGGCGGTGTGTTGAGTTATTTTAAGGGGCCAGCAAATTTACACTGTTATACCGGCTGTACACTTACTACTTTGCATTGTAGCGGAGTGTCATTTCTTCTGACGGGCTGGATACCTCCCCAGGCCTCCTAGGGTCGGTAGGAGGGCCACGTGACCCGTGCAGGCCCGGGAGTATGTTAAAGAGGGAGTATGTTAGAGGAGGGCAGAGCCACCTATAGGATTGGCGCCAATTTGGCCATTATGCCCCCAGCTAGCCAAGAAATTAGATCCCACCCACCCATCCCTAATATTTGGAGCATAGGTGTTAATTTATTGTAAATGTAAAAATCATGTGTTTATGTATGGAAAATTGGAAAATATGTGTTTAAAAAAAAAAAAATGGAATATAAAGTAAATCAAGTATTTTAGTTTAATCTGTCTACGTCATTGGCAGTTGTATATGCCTTCATTTTCAGTCTGAATTATGATGTGTTTGCATTTGTTGTTGTCACAGCTGGGCGGTGGTGAGGGGAGTCGCCGGGACAGTGGTAAAGTGGGGGTGATCCTACCCTACGGGGGAACGGATGCTCCATCACGGTAGGCCCTGGACAAGAGTCAGGGCGCAGAGTGTACTGTCTCGGTTTCAGGCTCCTCCCCTCTCTTGTTTATGTATATTTAATTAATGGTATTGTTATTATTATGTGAATTTGGGTTTACCAATAAACGCTGTGGCCAGTATTTCCCCCAACAAGTGGTTGTGTCTAATTATTTAATTAGAGGGCTTAGGAAGTGTTTGTGCCTAACAAATTATTTAGGGAGCAAGTTATGCCCATAAGGACATACCCACTGGGCCTTTCACGTGTCAAGTGTTGTCACATAAAGAGATGTCATAAAATATGTACAAAAATGTGAGGGTGTACTCACGTTTATGAGATACTTTATCTGCATTTTTAGGACATTCTTCTATAAAAGGCAGACACATTCAAATAATTCCTTTTGTTTGTTTTACATTTCTCCTCGGTTGTCTAATCGTCCATGAAATTGCATTTCAGGTCCTTTGACCTTGAAACAGTGTAAACACATAAATATAATATTAGTCAGTCCTTAAGCATAACGCATGCTGTGGTTTTCTGAGTTGTACTAACCCAGTTTATTATGGAGTGAAACCATTTTCCTTGGAAACTTGTTTGGTCTGTCTGGAGTTGTTTTTTTTTTCAAAATGGTGGCTTATTTAGGTGTATTTCCCATACAAATGCCTGCTTCAAAATTTTCAACATATAGTACAACAATTATTTAGTTTGTAATATTTAAGGTTGTATTTTGATTATGTTTACATTTTCTTGCTACGAGACAATGAGCCAAAAATATATAAAACACATCCAGATTTGTATTGATCATTTGGATACTCAGGGACTCCATATATCATCTATATTTTGTCACTGCCATTTGCGTTACATTAAACTGGTAATTTATATCAAACTCTCCCCTTAAAGAGCTTTAAAATATTTTTACATTGTATGAGCCATTTTCTCTACATTGAATCTTTCCTGATATATCCAGCATGAGGGGAAAGAGGGAAACTGTATCTATTAATACTGTATCTATTAATAAACATTATACAGTAAAATCCCGGTTATCCGGAACTTAATCAACCGGCACTCTCAAGCAACCAGCACCGGCTTCAATTCCCCATTTTCAGAAATCTCCCGCTAAACCAGCATAACCAGCACTATCCGGCAGTTCAAGACTGCAAAAAAAAATACTAACTTTTTTTCTAATTATTTTTTCTGGGCCTAAATAGCCCAGTTTAGGTGCTAATGCCTTTTTAAAGGGGGGGGGGGGGGGGGGGGTTAAGGGTCATTTAAACCCTTTTTGGGGGGGACTCCCAATTAACTGGCAAATACACTTATCCGGCAAGTCCCCGTGGGTGCCAGATAACGGGGAGTTTACTATAGTTATAGTTAGATGAATGAGAGCTTCAAGGATCAACCCATTTTAGACTGCTAGTCAGTTTATAACTTGAGGAGGCGGGTTATCCTATGGATCCTTAATCGATCATTAAAGGCATATCTAAGTTTCCTGAATTCTGAACGTATCTGACAGAGGAGAATTAGTAGTGTATGAAAATATTTTTGCATGAAATATACAAAAATAAACATTTTACCATTTAAAAACATTTAATGTCTTGCAATTTCTAACAGTTGAAAATTAGAGTACACCCCCTTTAAACCTAGGCTTAATTAGCATAAAAGTCATAATTCTTTTTAGCCAATCGTGAAGAAGCAAAGGCTGAAACATTTGTATCAATCTCTGGGGTTCCTGGCTGTGCTGCAAAGCAGCCTGGGATATGTTGTGTGCCAGGTTAGAATGTAATATGTAGTTTCATATACAAGTCTCTCTGTGCAGCACATCCACACTTAATTACCACCCCTGCAGATTGTCCACTCCTTGCATCAACTACTGCTACTGGTGTTTTGCTCTCTCTTTCTATCACCACCTTGATACCACATTGACAATGCCAAATGAAGGCCGAAATGTACATCTGGGGTTTGCTGTTTCTCCTGTTCAGGGTAGAATTGCCTGGCATTTTGGGGCTGGGTCACTCTAATGAGTGGGACCAGACTGATATACTACAGGATATTTCTCCCTATAAAGAGCACAAGTGAGCTAAAAGAGGTTGTGTCAGTAAAATAATGAGTTAAATATGAGTTTAATAATTAATATCCTAATAAGCTTGTTAGGAATACAATCAGGACATATTTACTGATATAAAATATATTTATAGGACTGCTTCTGAGAGCCTAGAGTCTAATGGTGGTCATTCTGGGAGGAAAACACAGAACATAAGGGGACTGGTTTGGGTGTAGATGTCTGAACATTGGGTAAGATCCATTAGGTAAGAGGATTATGCAACTGATCTTGCAGTGTATACAGCAAATATTAGCAGGTTGTGTGTTAAGCTTCTCTGAACATATATTGTCATGGGAAATGTAAACTGATTATTTAAATAATCACTTTTTATCAAGCTACTAATATATGTAATGTAGAAACATTTTTTAGTAACTTATTGGTTTAAAGGAGAGTGTTCTGATGTCATATTGAGACTCATTCACTAATCAGTGACACTCACTTGAGAAGGGACAACATTTAACAGCAAGCTCTATGAGATAATACACACTCAGGGTACAGGTTCTGCTTTCAGCTCATTTGCGCCACTGCAAAAGATAACTTTCCTGAAGCATTTAAGTGTGACTGTGCCCAAAGGGATAGACACCAATCCAAAATGCCAACTGGCAAACCCTAAACATATGCTTCAGCCAATTTACATAAGCCAACACAGAGTAAAATATATTCACCTGAGAAACTTCATAACACAGGTGCAGCTTCTGGCGTTCACTGCTTTATTTCATCAGACATCTTTTGATTTATTGTATTCAATTTAATAAGCAGGGTATTAGCTATTTATCACTGATCCTGTTAAAAAAAATGTAAACTGACATATAATGTACGGAAGAGCAAGGCTAGGTTTTTGTGGTCCCCTGGGCAGACACCCATGCCACGCAAACATACATGCATTATTTATTAACAGTTGTTTAATTAGACCAGAAACGTTCTGTATACAAACACGGTATGTACATAACACAAAATGTATATATATATATATATATATATATATATATATATATATATATATAATAATTGCCGGTTTGTCTGTCAAGCCTGCAGGGTGTTTTGTGCGCCGGTACAACACTGTTATCAGACTCGGGGCATTGCAGGAGAAGCAAGCATGTGCAGAAGTGTCGTTTTTCCCCAACTGCCGCCATAACTGTGGGAAGTACTGCAGCCATAACCGGCGGGAAGCAGAGAGACAGGACTGAGAGAGAGACACAGGCAGAAAGAGAAAGAGACAGGTCAGAGAGAGAGGACACATAGAGAGACAGAACAGACAGGATAGATAGAGAGGGACATGACACAGAGAGGGAAAGAAACAGGACAGAAAGAGATAGGACAGAAAGGGAGAGAGCCATGACAGAGAGAGACAGGACAGAGAGAGGGACAGGACAGAGAGAGCGAAAGGACAGAGAGAGAGCGAGAGGACAGATAAAGAAATAAGAGGACAGAGATAGAGACAGAACAAACAGAAAGACATCGCAGAGAGAGTGAGACAAGATAGAGAGAGAGAGACAGGACAAAGAGAGAGAAATAAAGGACATAGAGAGAGAAAGGACAGGATGAAATAGACAGGACACAGAGAGAGAGAGACAGGACAGAGAGAGAGAGAGAGACAGGACATAGAGAGAGGGAGACAGGACTGAGAGAGAGAGAGAGAGAGAGTGACAGAACAGAGTGAGACACACAAGAGAGAAACAGACAGGACCGAGAGAGACAGGACAGAGAAAAAGACAGGACAGAGAGAGAGACAGGACAGAGAGAGACAGGACAGAGAGAGAGACAGGACAGAGAGAGAGACAGGACAGAGAGAGAGACAGGACAGAGAGAGAGAGAGAGAGTGACAGAACAGAGTGAGACACACAAGAGAGAAACAGACAGGACCGAGAGAGACAGGACAGAGAAAAAGACAGGACCGAGAGAGACAGGACAGAGAGAGACAGGACAGAGAGAGACAGGACAGAGAGAGAGACAGGACAGAGAGAGAGACAGGACAGAGAGAGACAGGACAGAGAGAGAGAGTGACAGAACAGAGTGAGACACACAATAGAGAAACAGACAGGACCGAGAGAGACAGGAAAGAGAAAGACAGGACAGAGAGAGACAGGACAGAGAGAGAGACAGGACAGAGAGAGACAGGACAGAGAGAGAGACAGGACAGAGAGAGAGAGAGTGACAGAACAGAGTGAGGCACACAAGAGAGAAACAGACAGGACTGAGAGAGACAGGACAGAGAGAGAGACAGGACAGAGAGAGAGGCAGCATAGACAATTCAAGATACCATTTTATGATACTGTCAATTATGGTGGCAAAATGACTAGTATATTTATATATAGTTTTCAGAATTATATAACCATTTGTCATCAAATTCCAGAATTCCAAGATTGCAATGGAGACATTGTATATTTAGAGATTATGTCTCTCTCTCCCTCTCATCCTGCTCTCAGCATCTCTTCATCCCATGGTTATCAGCAATTGTTAAATAGAGCTGTGTAAACAATAGAAGTTAACATACCTTTCAGTGCTGGAGCATGGTGCCTCTATGCACCTGCCTACTCTCCCTAATGATAAAACCAGTCCTGCTGAAGAAAAAAGATTATAGAAACAAGTGACATATCTTGCAATGCAGCAAAAAATTAAATATAAGTTGAATATTCCAGTCACAAACATAACATATTGTGCAGTGATCACAAACACTAATTTAGCCATCACACAATGTTGTCATTGATCAGACATTAAGACAAAAAGTCCAGCAAACCACTTGTTTCAATAAGTAATAAGAAAAATATATTAAAATGT
Organism: Discoglossus pictus; assembly: GCA_027410445.1. Classification (NCBI taxonomy): domain Eukaryota; kingdom Metazoa; phylum Chordata; class Amphibia; order Anura; family Alytidae; genus Discoglossus; species Discoglossus pictus. The sequence continues at coordinate 280,424,626 of CM050166.1, read as the reverse complement.
AAATTTTTTAAATTGCTTCCACACATTTCATAAATACTCTTAGTTAACGGATAATGAGTACATGGGCTTGATAAATAGTAGAAACAATTTATTCTGATGCATTCATTGTTTACATTTCTGCAGCACATAGATAATTGGGTAGGCAACAAGATTGTTTTCTCTTGCTATGCCACCTATGTACCTTTTGGTATTTTACATTCAGCAGAACAACAAAGCAGTCTGTCTATGTTTTACCATTTCGATTTCTTCTCTAGCAGATGTTATAAGTGGGTTTAAATATTTTCTTCTAACCATAGGCAGCCAGAGCAGTTTAATGATATTTCAGGCTCAGAAGATTAAGAGCCCGATTCAACTGAGCTCTCACTCGAACCAATAGCCCATAAGTGAGGTCGCAAGTTCATTTGCTATTCAATTGGCGTCTTTGGCACCTTGAAAATATGGCAATGGTTAAACCCGTAACTTAGAGCCGCCAGAAGCCTTTGATCTTTCAAGGCCGCAAGACTTCCGATCGAGAAAATCGCACATGGCTATTCAGTTGGCAAAAATACATCAAGCCCGCAAACGCTAAATGGCAGCCCAAAGCTTACGGGTTCCAAATAGGACCCGCAAAGGGTTTACAGACTAGTTTGTAACACGGAAAATGACAATATAAAGACACCAATGCACTTTAAAACATGGGGAAAGCAATGGAAGACATTACAATTACATGCACTCCTAAATATCAAATATAGCAAAAAATAAAATGTTATTTTCCTCATCGGTTGTAATGGTCATGCATTTGCCAATATGAAAAGCTATGCTGCAACATGCTGAAAGCTATTAAAGACTCACTACCTCATAAAATTGCAATACAATTACATGCAAATGGGTGACATATTAACCCTTTCTCACTCTCAGAGTCTCTAATGTGGCCCCTAAAAATACAAAGATCATCTTATATACATTTCACTCATCACATCTACATTGGGACAACAAATAGTGGACATATTACACCGCCACATCACAGACACTCCACCTGCTGTCGTATGAGGGCCAGCATCTCCGGCACCTAACCTGATGTTGGGGATGGAGGCCCCTGTGGCGTGGGCTGGTGAGTCATGTGTGAGTGGGGAGGTTCTGGTGCATGGCTGGAGGGGGTTGCAGAATGGGCGGTGGTGTGGTTGGGCCCGGTGTTGGTGGTGGCCAGTTCAGTGCACTGCTGTGGGGGGGAGGATGTGGTGGCCAGTTGGTGTCCTCACTCCAGTTGGTGGGCCCTAGCCTCAGTCTCTGGAGGAGGGGGATAGTGGGGTCCAGATGGTGACCCCACCAGCCATATTACATCCTCCTCCTCTGAACCAGGGCCCTCGGCTCCGCTTCTCTCCTCCAGTTCCTGCTCCGATGGAGCCAACGCTTTAGTGGTAATGTGCAGAAGTACTATTTTACAGAAAGGATTGCAGAAGTGGAGCAGCTTTCCAGCAGCAGTGGCAAGGGTAAAAATAAATGGGATTCAGGAACATATAGCACAATTATCTCCTGAATAGTATTAAACTATGCTTTTTAGGTCAGTGAAAACATCAAAGTAAACCAGTTGTCGATATATGTTTAAAGGGACAGGAAAAACAGCTGTATTTTTTTTCTTCAAACATTTAAAAGAACATGTTTTAAACATCACAATATTTGTTTCCTATGTATGAAAAAGTATTAAGCAAAAGCTGTTTAAAGATGTCGTGATCTGAGACTTATGTTTAAGAAAAGAAAATACAATGTAGCACATTACCATCCTTCTGATGTAACAAACAATAAAACATTTCCCTTTAAGAGTGGTATGACAGACCATAGAGTTTTATATTTTCTGTAGTTAGTTTCTTCTATATGATATATTTATTAACTGAATTTGATAATGGACACAATATATTAGAAACCAATTAAATAAATAAAAACAGCTATTATGTTTTTGTATGTGTATTTTTACTGAGGCAATGCCATTATTTTTGTTGTGTTGATTTTGCCTTCTACTTTGTCAGGAAGGTGTGTCTCTGTACTCTAATGAGTTTTCCAACAGACCTGCTGAAAATACTGGCAGTTGTAGTTGATGCATTCCCATAGGGTAGATCAGTAGAAAATAAATGTATATAAAAATAATTGTATATAAAAGGGTATTCGATTAGGGACTGTGTTTTTTGACATTCCAGGAGCATTTTGCAAGTGTAGTTCTTCATAATAGTATATACTGAATGCATGACTACAGTGGTCTTTTAAAAAGATATCATTTCAGCAAGAAATACAGGTGCCTGTACTCACAAAATGTATAATTCTTTTTACAGATATTTAAGTAATACTAAAAGGAAATAAATTGTTTTATAGTTATGCCACTCCAGTAGAATGATTCTCCTAAAATCACGGGCAGTAACTTGTTTAATAATTAATAGGCACATTATTACGCACACTTAGCACAGTCATTCATGTAGAGGTATTATGTACTATATATTGGTTGGCTTCAGAACGGTATATTCCAGACTCCTATATGTAATACAATCTCTGTGCTATGCTTGTACAGTATACCATGGATGTACATATACACTGCTCATGGTGACTCTGGCAGTCAGCACACATCTACCTACACAATGTAAACAGTGGCAAGGACTGTATCTTCATACACCTACCTAAACCAGCTCATCTTCTCACTCTGGAAGTGGGTGGAAGAACCAAACATGACTTATGAGCAGTATAATAATCACATCACATTCATCTCTTTACATGAAAATCACACAAAACTTCCAGTTACATGTTCTATAAGTAACAACAATAATAGACAAATCTGTCATAATGCTGAAATATTTTATAACCCTTATTCAATGCTTATTTTTTTATTTCCTTAAAAATGATGGAGTGTGAATTCATGTTCTAGCCCTTAATGTATCTCAACCAGCAGAATGCAGCATTGGTAGGTTCCAAACGTGAAGGATGGCAGCTTGCAGGGGAGATACAGAATCTGACACAGTGATAGTTTGTTGGCTTGTTAGAAGTAAGTGAAGTGTAAGTTTGGAACCTTTACTGTTATCTGCCCGCCAGCAGTGGCGGCCAGCAGCCATTAGGTGGTTCAAGGACTGCTCGTTGAGACTTTATATCATTTGTTCATAGGGTTAGAGTTAGGTTTTAGGGTTAGGAGTAGGGTTAGGGGTTAGGGTTAAATCTAACACAATAAGAAGAATTTAAAGAAAATCTCTGCTGGCCAATACTACTGGCAGGAAGATAACAGGAAAGATCCTTAATTTAATATAAAATTACATAGAGGAGACTAAAATAACATAAATAAACCTTGCTAAAACATTTATACAAAAAAATCCAAAACAATGTCTGAGACCATATTTTACCAGTTTGCAGCTTTGATCAAGCAATATACTCCTCCTTTGCTGCTGAGTTACTCTAGGAGGATTCTATGTAAAGTATGCGTGTGTGCACGTTGAGCCATACACCCGTCTCATCATTTACATAGAGCCCTCCTAGAGTGACACTCTAGAGCTACAAAGGAAGAATGTACTGCTTAATCAAAGCTGCAAATGCAGACAAATGGAATAACAAAGACTTTTAAAAACAAGTAAGTGTATCTTTATTAATAACATGCTCAATTCTCATTCTTTGGTATACCTTTAAAAAAAAACTTTCATCATGGTCATTTAAAGTAAATAAGTTTGTTATTATTTTGTTTTCTTAAACATCTCTGTTTCTTTCTCCAAACATGTTTTTATAGTTTGTCTGTGCTGTCTCATAAAATAGTTGAATGAATTTTATGTGTTCTAATATGTGAAATATATCCATTTTTTAAATCTTAGTGCTCAAAAGTCTCGGAAAATAAGAATTTTCATCTGTAAAATTATAATATCCACTGCCATCTATCACTAGCAGTTATATATGGTTTTAAATTATTATGTTGACTTTTTATAGCATGAACAATAAAATATATTATTAAAAAGTTTACCAGGAATAAATAAAAAAAATGTAGATAAAGAATTGAGTATTGCAGCTTGGGAGACCTTAAAATGTCTTCTTGTCGTACTATATCAATCAGCAAACCTAAATAATATGATACCATGTATAATTTACAGAGCAGTACTTGAGGAGTGCTATTTTTTTCTAGATCATCAATCATGCCTAAAATCTGAGTAATATTGGGACCCTGTAATAGTGCCAGCTGATGAATTATTGCTTTGTCTCTCATTGAAATGCATAGACTCCGTTATAAATAAATCCAGCATTGTGTTTCCTGGTCTCCCAGGTGCATAAATGTTTGTCGAAAAATAGCACATAAATCTTAGGATACAAAAGATGTTTCACTCCTTGCTTTTGATACGGGCCACTGAGCTGCTGTTTAAATACCTAAGGTAAATGAAAAAATGTGAATTACATTGGTAATCAGAAAGGGAAATACAGTAGACTCTCAGTTTACCGGCACCCATGGGGATTGGTAGATGCCGGATACATGTAGTTTATGGTTGCTTGAGAGTCACTATTAAATAGGCCTAGATTAGCTGCACTTTGGATGCTCTGCTAAGTATATTTGTCAGTGAGGGCTGTTCTAGCAGCAGCAGCTTTCACTCCTCACTTACACAAAGGTAAGTTTGGCTGGAGGGTGCGGTGCTGACCCCGGGGAATGTAACGCCATCACTGCCCTGGCGCAGTCACTCATGCCTGTCTGCTTCCAGGTAAAACTGAATTGCTGAGACCTACAGAGGATGACATCCTGGCATTTGTTGAGTCCTGTTAATTTACATTTTTATTTAAAGTACAGAAGTAATTGTTTTCTGGTTGCTTGAGTTCTTGTTAAGTCTACTGTATATCTTTTTCATTAACAATGTTTTTGATAGGGAGATTGTAATGCTGAAGAATTAGATATTTAAAATATTATAGATATAAGAAATATTTGTGGGAATATGTATTTTGTTTTTCTTACTATAAATATATATTTTTTATTATTTAAGTTGTAAGTTTCACAGGGGGTGCAGTTAGATTGCTAAGACTGCAATGTCTGTTTTCTATGGGAAAGTTAATAGAAAACTACCCAAATCAGGCTCAGCAAACCAATTCAGTTGCTTTGAAGCTTGAGCAAGGTTTGGCTATTGGTTGAATATATTTTCATAACTGATAACTATCTCAATTGACTTCAATTGGAAAGAGATGCGAGGGTTTTTATTACTTAACTCAGTAAACTAATGAAGTTGATAAAAAATGTCACATCTTTAAGGTTTAAATGGCAACCCACACAGCTCAAAACTTCCTTAAAGTGTCGCTGTTTTTGTATAAAGTGTTAGTTGTCTATAGTGTAGGATAATTACATGAAAGTGAAACAGATGCCATTTTTTTCTCTTTTTCTGTTTCTTGACATGTTACATTAAAGGGACATGGAATATGACTGTTTTTTTAAAGCATTTAAAAGAAAGTGTTTCTAATGGAAAAAGATATTTGGTAAAACCTGCTTATATTTCATTGAAACTAACAGGAAATGCAGAGAGCATACTTTAGTCTGTAGATCTCATTGGCTGGCACAGGGAAACCCCACAAGAGCAGTTAAAAATCTAAATATATGTTTTGAGATCTGACACTTAACTAAAAAACAAACACGCTGTGAGACATAATCAAATACCCTCTTTCTGATGCAACAAAGAAAATCTCTTTCCCTATCCCTTTAACAGAGGGGCAGGGAGCCTTGCTAATCTCTGGACTACAGCAGTATTTTATGCCCATTCTTTTGACTGTAAACCTGGGTGACATAACACAGGTAACAATCTCCACGAGTACTTGTTTATACCTCCTCTCAAGTATTTTAACAACATTCTGGGAATGCTAAGGCAGCTTAAACACTATGACCCTCATTCAATTGCTGCGATTTTGAGATCCAGACTCGCAAGTGGAGGTCGCAAGTTATTTTGCTATTCAATTGCCTTCCGTTTGCAGGCTCCAATCTAGTTACGTGCCCCAAGCTGCAATCCATTGCAATTTGTAAAATCACAAGTTATAATGCCCTCCATGCCTTTGATCTTTCACGGCCGCAAGAGTCCTGAACGGTAAAATCGCTATTCAATTGCTCGGTTTCCCCTCGCTAACCACTCCGTCAAGCCCGCAAATAGCAAGTATCTAACCACAAGCTACTGGTACTAAGGAGGTCTGGCAAAGTGCTTAATCTGAGCCCTTTAAAAGAAAATACAAGAGCAAAACTGTACTTTTATTAAGAGTGAAAGTGATATTAGGTCTTAACATTAATAGCACAACATTCTCCAATACTTTAGTTCATGTTTAATTATTGTGTTATATCGATCACGGCAATCAATGTGAAGTCCTACGGGCTTCAACCTACAAGCTCGTAGGACTTTGAAATCCAACCTCCATTTTCTTCGAAGTCCTACAGGCTTGGAGGTTGAAGCCCGTAGGACTTCGAAAATGGAGGTTGGATGTCAAAGTCCTACGGCCTTCACTTACGAGTTACAGTTCGGAGATTGGTCATGAGGAAGTTCTCTGTTTCCATTGGCTGTTTCTGCATCAGGAGTTACGGGCTTGCTCCGAAGCCTACAAATGCTACTTCCGACAGCAATGGTTTCCTATTTTCACAATCAGCCCCTAACTTGCAGGCCCGGCCAATTGAATAGCCCCTTAACTCGGGCCTGCAGCAGGCTCGCAAATGTAAGTCCAACATTAAGTAACTTACGATGCCTCAAATGAATAAGGCTCATTGTTTATTATTGCTTTCAGTGTGGCTTTAGTATTAATTTTCTTAAATTTATGGTTCCAATGCAAACATGTATTTAATTGTACTATTTCAAATGCACGGTTGAACGTTTAGACTCACTGTGTTTCTTTAAAGGTATATGTTGGAGCATTACAAATAAAGGATAATAATATTAATACTAATAATGTATATAATGAGAGAATACAACATTAAGGCATGCTGCTTCTGGTATTCTTTGATTTGGTAATGGTGGAGCAAATGAGTCTACATTGGAATTGGATTTAGATCTGCACATAACTAGAAAAAATACAAGACTGGTTGACTTGTGGAAGAGCAATCTTAAACCCTCTCTCAACCGTGTGTCTTGTTAACCTTATATCAAGCAAGCTCAACAAGTATGTTTTTTATCAAATGATGTGTCCAGCATTTGTCTTGGTTGAGCGTCCTGGCTAACAGATTATGGAGATCACTTATGGGGCTCCTGTATTATTGAATGACAATTACTTTAGTGACTATCTTATTACCTTCTATATTTATGAACAACCTGGAAAATTGAATTTAGTACAAAATATGTTCACTGGATAATGTGAAGCAGTTTGTTTTGTTTCTTGCCCATATATGTTAAAAACTAAATACATTTATGGAAAAATAAACTAGATACAAGATATGCAGCAAAGGTCATATGATGAACTTCTTCTTCCATTATTTGATTCAGATGTTATATTTTTTATTGATTAATTAATCTACTTAGGCCATTTATCAAACTGTTCCAGCCAATTATCCTGAATTATGCTGTATGTTGGGGAGTTGGTATGGTGTTGACCCTGTGTGGAGACATTGAGTCAGTTCAGGTGATAAGTGACTAGAACAGTTGGGTGGTCATAATGTTTGTGGAAGTTATATGGTCCTAATGCTCCATCTTCTTCTTATTTATTGCTAAATGATGCTTTTGTATGTATCTCGGCTTTATGCCACAGTTTGTGGGTGGGGTTGTTCACAGTACGCACTGAAAAGTGACTAAGCCTTTACATTGGGCATATGTCCAGTTGTGTTTCTGAGGGGTCTGATTCAGAATCAGTCCGACTTTTGTGTCTTTGGAAAACAAAAGTATTACTACTGACGAGCATTTGTCTCTCCTATGTTGTTGTTTTAGGTTATTTGCTAATATATATATGAAAGCCCTGACACATCAATTTAAGAGAAGGGAGGAGGAAAAGAGGGATGGTGATTGAGGGATGGGAAATGGGGCCATGGGGGTGAGAATTGTGGGAAAGGTTGCAATTCCAAAGTAATCCCTATCAATACATCCCAGGAACACTACGTAAAAGAGTCTGACATCAACGTAAGGTAAGATTGCTTCTCTCATGGGCAATTTTATGTAGCATGTTGAAGGATTAGTAAACCAAGTAACTTGGTGGTATTGTGGTTGAAGGTAAAAACTACCAATACATTAAAAGGCACTAGCCATCTGAGTATCATTTAGTAACCCTTTTAGGAGGTATGTTAGCTCCATTATGGAGATGATTGGGGATAATTGCTGACATAATCAGTCTACCTAAATTCGGCTTAGTCGTATAATCTATTTTAATAAGACTTTTAAGATATTTATTTTTAGTGCTACTTTTCAAAAGCAGCACCCTTCCAGGAAGGTTTTATTTTTATAAGCTTTGCATTGGACATTTACGTTTTTAGCCAAATTACCTCTAATTAGGAGTAAAAATAAGTACGGTAATATATTTATGGATTCAAAATACAGTATGCTACATATATTTTGTATTTCAGTAAGCCGTACTGTTCACCACATGAACTGACACTTTTCTTTATGTAGAAAATAAAACATTTATTCATTATTTCTTGCTATGTTAATGACTATACATTAGAGAAGGTTGAAACTTTCAGTTTGAGTAGGATTAAACTAATTTAAATGTCCTGCGGGCATTCAGACAAATTGTAAATTACCCAATACTGTATAATCAGAGGAATTCTTTGAACTGCTATACAAAGGCTGCCAGTGTTAATAATCCTTTTTATGGGAGAAAAATAATATTTTTCTTTGATTCTGTTTGGCTACAGTAGAGGGAATTTTCGGTTTGTGCAGTTAAACATGTTCCTGTAAAAGTCTGTGTAATTTAAGAGAACGCTACCACTCAAAGACGCTGCTCTGTTGATCATAGCATTCTAATATGTAGACATTGTACATAGACTTATTTTCCAATGTGTAATTATATTTGAATACAATAGAAAGTATTATATATTGTATCAAAAAACTTAAAAGGGTGTTTACATTCTAAATGATAGCCGCACAATGAAGCCACAATGCTTTTTAACCTAAACATTTTCCTCACTACTTTGGGATGCTCAATAACTGGACATAAAACACACTAACAAAGCTACAGAATCTATCTGAATATCTTGCTGCTTATGATCAAGTCTTTCTATGCTGTGTGGAGGGAAAATTATTGCCACTGCTGATACTGGAGACCGTAATGTTGCCTGTAAAATAATGTGCTATTTAATTGGCGTCTTTTGAGCCGCAAACGATCTACGGGTCAAAGGCTGAAAATCACTGTGGTTGTCAAAACCGCAACTTACAACCCATCTAAGCCTTTGATCTGTCAAGGCCGCAAATGTTGCAATCTTTAAAATCGCAAATCACCATTGAATTGCTACAATTCCTCAAGCCCGCAAATGTGTTCACACCCGTAAATGGCAAATGTAGAACAAAAACCTACAGGTACCAGATAGGACTTGCAGGGGGGTTAAACACCTGATCGCAACACTGTAAATGCAAATAAAAAAATCAATACTGCACTTTAAAATAGGGGGAAAGTGATGAAAGACATTAGAATTAATTGCACAACAGCCTCAAGCTCGCAAATCTGCAATCAAAACATTTTTTTTTTCATTGTGGTGTCGTATCAATCTTGGGAATCAATGAGTTAATACATATCAGGCCACCCACATGGACTAAAACAATATTACCATTAATTTCTAATATTTTGTGCATTGCCGAGTCTGATTGCATATCGGACTTCTAAACGCTAATTGATTGACGTTTAACTTCCATGTTTTACTGATGTCATGATGACGGTCTCATTTACTATTGGCTGTTTATAAATGGGTAGTTACTGCCTTGCTTAATTGATCATGCTCTGAAATGCTACTTATGATTGCATGGTTTACTGTTTCGGCTTTCGGCCTGTAAATTGCGGGTTTGTTCAATTGAATCGCTCTGTAATTGTAGCAAAGTTTAAGCCCGCAGACATGCGGCCTGTATAATGTAAACTGCGGGCTTGCAATTGAATAAGGCCCAATGTTTCTGAGCACACTTAAAAGAAGCAAGCACACCAATTTCTACTGACAGGTAGATATCTGCTTCCCCAAACTCAATATGTAATCAATATAATTAATTAGTACAAAATTAGCTGTACTCATTGATTTTTTGAATTGTAACTTATAGTGGTTTGGTGGTGCTGGAAGGCTTCTGTTATTTTTGCATAATAAATCAGTTTGTCTCTTGTGTGATTCAAAGAGAGCAATCAGGTGTATGACCTACAACTCATTCAGTGGCATCTGCATGGTTGTAATAGGAGGTTTTCAATTCCCTACTGATTTGTGTTCATAAGAGAAAATTATTTTTCTTTTGCGAAAGTTTAACATTTATTTTAACAGTTTAACAATTTATCTAAATAATGTATCACTTACATTATACTTTTTAGTTGTTTTTTAAGACACTAAAGGTCTGTGCAAGATTTAAACCAGATCGTGATTCTTTAAAAACAGTTGCACGTAATAGAGTTTGTAGTAATGATAATAGAGGATATTGTATAGTTATGGTTTGAAACTAATAATTATCCTGGAGGAGCTGTAATTTCATCAGCCATAAATCGTCTGCTGCTGTTGTAAGCATGACTATATATATATATCTTCAAGCAGACTTACCGACGGTATGAAGGCAACTGTGGGCTTGAAATTTGCAACAGTTACAGAGAGATTCAATTGATCAAGCCCGCAGCTACCTGGCAGAAAGCCTAATCCGTAAAAAAGCCTGCAACCGTAAATAGCATTTCAGAGCATGATCATGATCAATTAAGCAAGGCTGTAACTACCGCTTTAGAAACAGCCAATAGTAAATGAGACCGTCATCATGACGTCAGTAAAACATGAAGGTCAAACATCAATTAATTAGCGTTTAGAAGTCCGATATGTGATCAGACTCGCAATCCGGCAATGTACAAAATAATAAAAAAGAAGGAAATGTCCTAGTCCATGTTGGGTATGGTTGTGTAAAACCGTACCCTTGCGTCCTGCGCATGCTCAAGCGGATTGGCTTTTCAGCCAATCAGCAAAGAGTGGTGATTTCAGCAGTGATGTCACCGCTGCTTCCGATTTTCTCTGAGCACAGCTTGGAGATTTTGGAAGCCATCAGAGCAACGTGACCATGCTCGTGCGAGTATGTGAGTGTGTGTGTCTGTCTGTGTGAGTGTGTGTGTCTGTGTGGGTGAGAGTGTGTCTGTGAGTGAGTGTCTGTGTGAGTGCGTGTGTCTGTGTGAGTGAGTGTGTATGTCTGTGTGAGTGAGTCTGTGTCTATGTGAGTGTGTGTGTCTGTGTGAGTGCGTGTCTGTGTGATTGTGTGTCTGTGTGTGTGAGTATGAGAGTGTGAATTTCTGTGTGAGTGAGTGTCTGTGTGAGTCTGTGTCTGTGTGTATGTCTGTGTGAATGTCTGTGTGTGAGAGTGGGAGTGTGTTTGTGTCTGTGTGAGTGAGTCTGTGTCTGTGTGTATGTCTGTGTTAATGTCTGTGTGAGTGTCTGAGTGTGAGTGTCTGTGTGAGTGTGTGAGAGTGTGAGTGTCTGTGTGAGTGTGTGAGAGTGTGAGTGTCTGTGTGAGTGTGTTTGTGTCTGTGTGAGTGAGTCTGTGTCTGTATGTTTGTCTGTATGAGTGTCTGTGTGTGTGTGAGAGTGAGTTTATGTGTGTTTGTGTCTGTGTGTGTTTGTGTCTGTGTGAGTGAGTCTGTGTCTGTATGTATGTCTGTATGTTTGTCTGTATGAGTGAGTGTGAGTGTCTGTGATATATACTTTGCACCTGCTGCACCAGCATTTGCTCCGCCACTGTGTAGAAACGCGAAAGCTGTTCCACATACCGTTTTCGCTGAGCACAATGACAAAATGAATTATTTGCAGCAAATAAGAGAACAATAAAGCAAATCTTCTGCACCAATGGACTGAATCACTGTGTTTTAAGAGAATTCCTGCAGTCAGCAATAAAAATGAATCTGAATCTTCACGTTGTTTAAAGATTGTTAATGGCTGTTTATCAGTTGTGTGCAGCCTTTTAATTAACACGATGTTGGGTTGAGACTTGTTAGGCTCTCATGGAAGCAGCGCTTAAGGGTCCATTCCTGGAAACTCATTACAGAGCTGTGAACAGAGAGGACAGCCTAGACTAGTGGATATTAACCTTTTTTTGGATCTGGGGCCTGACCAGTTACATTCTAATGTTCCTTGAGATTCAGAAAATTACTAACAAGATGATACCACATGTGACCCGCTACATTTTCATCTAGTTATACACTGACTTGAATCAAGTACTGTACATTTTAACTGCAAATATGTTCATTAATAACCTGTCTATAAATAAATAGTAGACGTATGTTTAAAGTGTTAGACTCTCTTCGTGTAGATAAGGTCTCAGGAGCTGACTCTATTAATAGGACCAGCTGTTGAGAACCACTGCTCTAGACAATGCCTATTTCATCCAGTAGCATTATATAGATTGATCTTTAACAAATTGTTTTAAATAATCAAACTACCTACAACCTCTGGTTCAGTATTTACTGTGATGGAGGCATAGTTTTGACAGCTGGTAATGGCTGGCTTCAGGCTGTTGGTGATCACAGCTGTGTCCCAGTCTGATGCTGCTTCTAGTGATCTCTCCTTCTTGCTTTGGAGGCCTTCTATTCTGGCCTATTATTTGTTAATGTTTCTTAATCAATGGTTAGACATAGTTACAGTTGTTAAATTACAGCTCCATGCTTACACCAAAGTTTTGGGAACTTTTAGACTTTATTGTGTAGCTATTGCCTCTTAGCTGTCATGGACCTCTTGTACTGGTATCTTGCTTGCAAGTGCACCATAAGATAAAGGGTTGATACGTAAGTGGAAAAGTGTTGTTGTTTTTTTATTATTATTACTGCTGAATCGATAGAGTTAGAGGTATTTAAGTTAGCCATTGCTGAATGTTTAAATTTCTAATTTAACTCCTGTATTTATAATTAGGGTGCAGTTACCTGCTATGCATGGCTGAATGATTTTCTCTACAATTATATAGTGTACAGTTATCTCAGTGTTAGCACTTGCCTGCTATTTTATTAGGTCCATAGAATAAAACAGAGGACATGCACAAACTTTATTAAATTGGTAATCAGTTGTTTTTTATCCTGTTATCACCCTTTTCTCCACTTGCAAAGCCTTGCAGAACATTACTTCTCCAATGCAGAGCTGGCACAGAATGTATCATATCACATTGTCATTCATTCATTTTTGAACCCTGCAGCTACTTGTCTCTACTAGGGGCTGAAAACAAATCTCCATTTACTTGAGTGACTAACTACATGAAGCAGACTAGTCACAAGAAGAAGTTTGTGGTAGAGCTTCAAGGGCTGTACAACTAGAATGTAAAAAAAAATTCTCACATAATTTTCTAGCCTCTGACTGATGGCACACTAGTTTTGGTGAGTCCCATATCCTTTCAATGGATAACACAGAGATGGTTAGCCTTACAATGCCTCAGCTTACGGCTTGAGAAGAGAGTTGGCAGCTTCCTAGGGAGTCTGCCTATTGGTTAAAAGTTAAATTAAATCAAAACGCTACTACAATCTGATGCACAGCAAATAAGATTTACTGAAAGGGAGTAGTAAGTACTTCTCAGCCAATCACAGGCCATATGCTTGAGTATGGTTTTCCAAGGATACACTGTGACTGATAGCTGGCATGGGTGCATGGCTGGCACTTTAACTGGCGGATTGAAATGGAGTTTCTTAGCACTACATATAATAGGTAAAAAAATAAAGATTGTGTTTTTTAACATTTTGCTTCTTAAAAAAAAGTGTCCATTGTAGCTTAATGTCCAAGCTAATATTTATAACTGTCAAAAGCGTATGCACTTAAGCCACCTGTTCCAGAGGGCTGTTTAGTAAAAATAGACTTAATTCCTGTTGCTCTGCATGCTGCTTGCTTGTTTCACAGTCACTTGACAGCAAAGCCTGCCGTACTTATTTGTTGCAGACTGAGGTCAGTCCCCCGAGAAACACATTTTGAAGGCCGTGTGAAGATGTAATTAAGCTGAATTGTAATTATTACACACAGTCATGGTTGCAACATACGTAAATGTTTTGCATAGTTAATGGTGCATAGTTAATGACTCTGATATACACATCAGGGAATTCAACAAAGTAAAGGAGAAAAAGACAGAATGTGAGAACAAGAGATCATGTCAGGAAGCTGCACAATGGATGGTTTAAGGCAAATGTAGACAGTACTGCATTAATGAGGGTGGTAGAGTCATGGAATAGCTTTGCATTAAAATGGACAATAAGGATATGATGCATTATGATCTGTGATTTATTTGTTTTGTGAAGGCTATTTGGCTGAATTAACTTTTTTTATATTCTATACATTTGGAAATGTATACTGCATTCTACAGGCATACCGATCTTAAAGTATAAGATGTAGTGCTTCTAATTAGTTATGGATGAATCAGCCTCAAGATCTGTTGTAACAGATATCCAAGTGAGATTAAAATGCATTTATTCTTAGAATAATTTTAGGATTGAAATAGATCATCTGTAAAATAAGTCTGTAAAGTGTAACATAGACGATTACATGATATTACATTAAAATGATCAGATCTATCCTGTTATGTACACGCACGGCACGGGAAGCCTCCTGGTGCCAGGCGTGCTTGCCTCCCGTGTCCCGATGTACTCCCTAAGCCCCTAACCCAAATCCCCTACCAGCCCTAATCCTAACCCCCTAACCCGCTACACCCCTTGCCAGCCCTAACCCTAATCCTCTACACCCCTTGCAGGCCCTAACCCCCTTAGCTTAACCCTAACCCCCTAAAGTAGCTTCCTAACCCTTGTGCAGGTCATAGCAGAGAGGTCAGACAAATCAAGGTCCACTGGAGAAGGAACTGGCAACCCACTCCATCATCAAAAAAACCTCATGGATAAGTACAACCAAACACGGTATTAAGAAGTGGTTAAATAGGTCCTTTCCCTCTTCCCTTACGCAAAACATTGCCAGCTGCAGCACCGCCACCACACAATAGATGGCGCTGCTGATTTTTGGAATGAGTTCCTGTTTTTTCCTCTGCAGATCATGAAGACAGTGCACTTCTAAGTATAGGGGTTGCACTGTCTCATAGTAACCAATCAGTGGCAACATTCTGCAGCATGAGAGAGGCCACTGACTGGCTAATTTAAAACACTGTACTTCACAGTCTGTGTATTCATGAGCTGCATGAGCCACACAGTGCAGACCCAAAAAGGTACAAAATGTATGATTTTAGGCAGAAGAAACAAAAATTGTAAGCACTTCTTAGATGTTTATATATCGTATTCCTAGTGAAATCCAGAAACATTCCATGCCCCTTTAATAAGCAGGCAGTTTATTAGGTTCTGAACCACTCTTCTCTTATGATGAATACATATGTATGCAATGTATGTGTGTAATTCCTTGTGCACCACTTTATATGGTTTATATAAAATAAAATAGTTTTAATACAGGCATTATAAATAAAAAAACACCTACATATGTATATGTGTACTGTTTGTATGTGTTTTCTTTCATTTTTGACCTCTGGTGGTTTTAAAGGTCACTTGAATAGATATGAAATACCAATCACAAACCGCTGGACTGTGAGCAGGTCAAAAACCATGTAAAAAACTTAAATAAATTTAAAATCAATGGCGCATGTAAACTATCTCACCCTGAAAGTCACTTCTATGGCAGGGTTTGCACACGTTCATTGATTAACATGCAATATAGTGATACATCTTTTGATGTCATTGAGATGAGTTATCCATATAGAATTAGCAATGTTGTTACAGTCATCTGTCTGGTAGAGGCAAACTGTATAATGGTAAAGCAACCTTTAAAAGGGCAAGGTCATTTAAGGCAAGAAGTTAAACAGGAGACAATGTCATTTCACTATCCAGATTAAACAACGTAGCAAATCAATTAGATTTACTTTCCATCAATTAATGCATGCCATAATGGAAAATAATTATTGGAATCCCACATAATACTTTGTAGTAAGAGATTACTTAGCAGGATTGAAGATACACAGTTGACATATTTTATGTTTGTCTGAAATGTCCTGTTAGTAATAACGTATATATGTGTAATTTGGCGCTATAAATGTATTTTGTCTTTCATTTAAAGTATATTAACATTTTCAGCCTGCTTAGGATTTACTGCAGACTTTAGTCAGGTAAGTTGTCAGAATTAGTAGACATATAGGGATAAATGTATAAAGGAGACTGTTGAGCATACATCTCAAAGAAAACATGGCCACCAACAGTCCAGAATTTCAATATCTCTCTATGGATGAGCCATTACAATTAAAGTACCACTAGAGTTTATCTACAAGTAGATCTCCTATGTTTGCTTGCTGGGCATAGACTATTAAAAATAGCATGTAGTTTAAAATAAATAAAAGTAAAAAATATTTCTTAACTTTTAAACTGTCGGTTTAACCCTCGAGCAGAGCTGTGTATCTCATCCTATCTCTGTGTATATGTGGCGTAGCCATGTGTCCTGGACTATGGTGAAGATGGTGGAGCTTGTAAGCAGGCTGGGCACTGGCCCTGCCCCATGAGATCATTATCTCCACCACCACTGCCTTCATACAGATAACAGCTCTATTGTAACATGCTTGCAGCTGCTCCATTGGCCCTGCCAAGTGACAGTGCCCTTATAGTGCTGCCCCCTTTAATGGGCATGCTCAGTCTAAAGCAGAAGCTATACAGGTCAGACTTTATTTTTAGTCCAGCGCACAGGAAGAGCTGGCCATGCCACTGACAGACACATGTAGGAGGAGCTCTGCCCTGCTGAAGTGGAAAAAACAGTTTAAAACATAAGAATTTTTTTAGCTTTTATTTATTTTACACTGCATACTGTTTTAATAGCCTATGTAAGCAAACAAACATATAAGCCATGTTTGTTAATGGAGTACAGTGGTCTTTTAATTCAACTGCCAAATGTGCATGTTTAATCAGAGAGATCTTCAATACAAAAGCAAAGAGATCCAAAAATCTGTTGGCCCTCATAGGAGTGAGTTGCCTACCTGATATATAGACATACAGTTGCAAGCAAAAGTATGTGAACCCTCTGGAATGATATGGATTTCTGCACAAATTGGTCATAAAATGTGATCTGATCTTCATCTAAGTCACAACAATAGACAATCACACTCTGCTTACACTAATAACACACAAAGAATTAAATGTTACCATGTTGTTATTGAACACACCATGTAAACATTCACAGTGCAGGTGGAAAAAGTATGTGAACCCCTAGACTAATGACATCTCCAAAAGCTAATTGGAGTGAGGTGTCAGCCAACTGGAGTCCAATCAATGAGATGAGATTGGAGGTGTTGGTTACAGCTGCCCTGTCCTATAAAAATCACACACCAGTTCTGGGTTTGCTTTTCACAAGAAGCATTGCCTGATGTAAATGAGGCCTCACACAAAAGAGCTCTCAGAAGACCTACAATTAAGAATTGTTGACTTGCATAAAGCTGGAAAGGGTTATAAAAGTATCTCCAAAAGCCTTGCTGTTCATCAGTCCACGGTAAGACAAATTGTCTATAAATGGAGAAAGTTACTACTCCCTAGGAGTGGCCGTCCCGTAAAGATGACTGCAAGAGCACAGCGCAGACTGCTCAATGAGGTGAAGAAGAATCCTAGAGTGTCAGCTAAAGACTTACAAAAGTATCTGGCATATGCTAACATCCCTGTTAGCGAATCTACGATATGTAAAACACTAAACAAGAATGGATTTCATGGGAGGATACCACAGAGGAAGCCACTGCTATCCAAGCAAAACATTGCTGCACGTTTACAGTTTGCACAAGAGCACATGGATGTTCCACAGCAGTACTGGCAAAATATTCTGTGGACAGATGAAACTAAAGTTGAGTTGTTTGGAAGAAACACACAACACTATGTGTGGAGAAGAAGAGGCACAGCACACCAACATCAAAACCTCATCCCAACTGTGAAGTACGGTGGTGGGGGCATCATGGTTTGGGGCTGCTTTGCTGCGTTAGGGCCTGGACGGATTGCTATCATCGAAGGAAAAATGAATTCCCAAGTTTATGAAGACATTTTGCAGGAGAACTTAAGGCCATCTGTCCACCAGCTGAAGCTCAACAGAAGATGGGTGTTACAACAGGACAACAAAAGCAACGAAAGCATAGAAGTAAATCAACAACAGAATGGGTTAAACAGAAGAAAATACGCCTTCTGAAGTGGCCCAGTCAGAGTCCTGACCTCAACCCGATTGAGATGTTGTGGCATGACCTCAAGAAAGCGATTCACACCAGACATCTTAAGAATATTGCTGAACTGAAACAGTTCTGTAAAGAGAAATGGTCAAGAATTATTCCTGACCGTTGTGCACATCTGATCTGCAACTACAGGAAATGTTTGGTTGTAGTTATTGCTGCGAAAGGAGGTTCAACCAGTTATTAAATCCAAGGGTTCACATACTTTTTCCACCTGCACTGTGAATGTTTACATGGTGTGTTGAATAAAAACATGGCAACATTTAATACTTTGTGTGTTATTTGTTTAAGCAGACTGTGATTGTCTATTGTTGTGACTTAGATATAGATTTGTGCAGAAATCCATATCATTCCAAAGGGTTCACATACTTTTGCTTGCAACTGTAAATAGTTCCCTTGTTTTACCCCAGAATGTGCATGTTTTACATAAAAAGTGCACTGGCCCCCCCTGTCTTCACATTTATTTCTCCTTATTACTCTTCATTCTTCCATCACTCTCCTTCTTTTTCTATAAGAGAGGGATTTGTGTTATTATGGCAAGAACATTGCACAGGAATAATCCTGAAGTTTGCCCTTAAGAACTACCAAATGCACATTTCTATACAGCATTGCATTAAAATCTAATAACAGATTTAACATGAAAGGTGAGTATCTGGCCCTTTAAGTGAATTACTTTTCAGGGCCTGCAAATAAATTCACTTAAGAGGCCAGTATACATTTTTTGCTGTTAAAACGAGTTGTTAGTTTAATGACAGCTTAACTCATAAATGGTCACTGCTGGTCACATTTATTGTTCTGAGCACTACTGAAGGGAAATGAAAAATGTAAACTGAGATAACGGATTAGGCTGTCTTGATAAGGCCTGAATAATGTTATTTCAGTTTAAAGCTTTCAGTAATGTTCCGGACAATGATAGAGGTACGCAGGGTACAGCAGTCACTTATGAGGTAAATTGTGTTTTGAAAGGTGCTTACGCTGGCTCTTTAAGATATAGCCCATGCAAAACGTAAAGGCATATTTAAGAACCATGGTTTATGAATCCATCTGATAGAGGAGAATTAGTAGTATATGTCAACATTTTTGCATGAAAAAATAACAAAATAACATTATTATACTTCCCCCAAAGTTTGCTAAATCTCTTGTGTTTGCAATCCCTGGTAAAATTAGCATAACATTCATAATTTGTTATGGCCAATCACATGCCGCTAATTCATGGTATCCATCTATGATTGCAGTTTTTGCAGCAAGGAATCATGGGATGTATAGTCCCCTGCACAAGGAAGCAGGAGTCAGACACTGCTCTGTAGATCTCTGCACTGTGCTTGAAAGTTAGTAAAGGGTTAAAAACTTTACCCAAATGCAGTGTTTCTTTTGGGAGGTTCACTGAAAGCCACTCTGGGGGTGTGGAAAACAAGTTTTATTTGTAAATAAAATAAATATATATGTGTATAGAATGACTCAATGTAATGTGTGTGTGTGTGATATAAGCAGCTTGTGTTAGATTAGGGGCAACAGGGAAACTTATATATACCTTTAATTCATTTTGGCCTCTGTTTATGCATTACTGATCATTGCAGACATAGGAAGCAATATAAACTGTTATATGTATAAGTATACATACAAGCAAGGAATAATGTTAAAAGGAGCGGATAGAAAGGAATGCACAGAGAAGCATAAACTGTAATAGCAGACTAAAATAATTATATAGAAAAATATATAACAATAAAGAGAGTGATGGCCCAAATGCATTGCTATTGAAACTCCCATGGGCAAACCTATCCTTTTGCTTCCTAAATACTGTCTGGTGCTCTGATTTGAGGTGGCTGTTGCAGCAGATGAAAGCAAATATTTTAGAGCATCATACCCTGTTTACAAGACCTTGACATTTAGAGATCCTGAGTTCAGAGAAAAAACCATGCGGTACCTTTGCTGGGTGATCTGCCCTATACTTACAATCCAGTATCCATAATGGCATTCAAGTCGTCTGATATTGTAACTAGTGCATTGTGAAAATAAAGCAATTTATTTTGATTCATCACCTTCAAAAGAATCAATAGATTGATAGCCACCTCTCTAGGTCATCCTTTCTTGTTAGCCCATTCACTTTTTATTTTGCTTTTTATCTTAAAGAACACAAGTGTAACCCAGGGGATGTCTGGCTAAAGTAACCTTGGAAGATGTACAAAACAATGGGTACCGGGGACCTCTAAGAACTGTGGAAGGATGAGTGACAAATGTGCACTTAATGTGCAATTCAATGAGAAAACTAACAAAGCCCTTGAAAGTGTTGCTTGTTTTATATGTGCACATATTTTAGTCTTGTGCCCAAGGATATATGTGTAGTGTAGTGTAGAGTAGTCAGTGGGCAGGATTAGCTGTCTATCTATCTATTATCTACCTATCTGTCCATATATATATGTATATCTATCTATCTATCTATCTATCTATCTATCTATCTATCTATCTATCTATCCATATATCTATCTATCTATCAATCTATCTATCTATCTATCCCTCTATCTATTATCTATCTATCTATTATCTATCTACATATCTATCTATCTATCTATCCCTCTATCTATTATCTATCTATCTATCTATTATCTATCTACATATCTATCTATCTATCTATCTATCTATCCCTCTAT